>JANFAI010000034.1:0-666963 GCA_024613185.1 Pisolithus microcarpus
GTCCGATAGTTCAGGACCGACGGTTTGGTGTGGCGGAGCACCGCCGGGTAAACCTTGACGAGCGGCGTGCAGTTCTGCGCGTAATCGGGAGAGTTCTTCTTCGTATTGCTGACGAATTTTCCCATGTTGAGATTCTAACTCGTACAGGGACTGTCGGATGATGTTGAGCTCATTGATTTGAGACGTCACTGAGTGCACAGCATGTTTAACAAATTGATTGAAAAAGAGTGGATTCACAAACCTTTGGATTCATATTCATCACGTTGGTTGCGTAGGAGGCCCATATCAGAAGTAAGCACCTCAAATTCCTGCCGGATGTTGTCGAAAGATTCATTTAGCCTAGCATGGGTGTGCTGGCCAGGCCCCTGGGTTGGAGGGCCAGTAGGTTGGAGGCTCCTATGCCGGTGAAAACGAGATAAATTAGATTGGGTTGTTATGAATCAAGCCATATGCACGAGGAAGAGCGACCCAACGCAAACAAAATTTTTGTGCTGGATTAGACGCTCGAAATGATGAGACAGAGGGTTATTTATTGGTTGCATTGCAGCCCGGTGGAGAGCCACAACTGGCCGGTACCAAATTGGTCGAGAGAGTAAAGGGGAGATACTCACATTGTATATTGTGGAGGTCATGGAAGAGGTTGAGAACGTCCGAATGGCTGTTGGTCAGCGCCCTTTATAACAACGGTGGAATTGGGGGCCCTGACGGCATCGGCGGTGAGGACGGATCCCATCGGGACGTATCGATGACAAGTGATGACAGGCGATAAGAACCTGGTTAAAAATTGCGGTCGGGACGAGGAGCACGTATCATGTGAAGAGTGGATACACGGACGACTGATGAGAAAGTCGATGTCCTTGTGTTCGAGCAAAGACTCGTCGTCAGTGGTGGATCGACATAAACGGTATCGACGATGCGGTCCAAACTTAACAGGACCTGCCATCAGATCTCAGCCGTGAAATGTGCGGAGTGAGCGCTGTGCAAAGGAAGTTATCTCCAAGTCCCGCTGTGTGAACAGAGGCCCGTGCGCATGAAACCTATCGAAGTCAGCAATTGTAGACACTTTTTTTGCGGTAGAGAAACGACGTACTTGGGCAGCCAAAGGACTGCATAATCGACAATTCCCACCTCACAGAAATGTCAGCTCCGAGAGTGATGTCATCCGAAATGCAGGAGAAAACCTACCAATCGCAATGGAAGTCGGTCTCGGACTCCATCATGGGGGAGGGTGCACAACTGTAGACACCCTACAATGGCGACGGGAGTGCGTCCGAGTCCGTCAGCGCGGTGCGGGCGTTTTTGCACCAATCGATGGTAATCGACAAGGTCATCAGTCGGCGGCTGACTACGAAACCGAAACAAGTAGTTATTATGTAAGCTAATTATCTCCAGAAAGGTTACTTCTGCGTGTAAGTACCTCTGTCTATGCGCTATCGACAACTTCGAACGCTCGTCGCTGTCCTCAGCGAAAGATCTAGAGAACCTGGAAAGGTGCGTTGTCCTTCATGAGATTAGCCATACTCGACGCTGACTTGGCCGTGTTTCGCTATACATGGATCGAGCGAATCGTGCAAGCTGCAGCCAGACTGACACGTCCAATGTGTGTCGACCACGGATTTCCCTCCTTGCTTCCCTCAGCTCGCTTGGCGTGTGATAACATCGCCCCTAAAAAACCTTACTATTGGTACACGGACGTGCGGAAATGGGGTACTTGCCCACGTGGCGGATGTTTAGAGGTAGATGCCTCCACAACTCACAGTTAAGTCGTTCACATTTGTGCTCAGACAGCTTCCGATAATACTTGACTAATTATGCTGCCAGGTATAAATCCAGCGATCCCGCGTCCGAGGGACATATGCCACGCCACGGGTGGCAACTAGCCACGAGGCAGATTTCGAACCGGCACGGTGGTTAGCGCGATTCAGTTCTCCGGCCGTTCTATCCGACGTTCTGACGTCTCGTATCGATTTCCCTTTCACTGACAGGAAACTCCGCTCTCTCACATGCGGCTTTACTGTTCCTTTGTCCTCGAGTACGCTCTTAAGCCGTGCAAGGTCACCTCACCTCTTACTTCTTTATAGCTTGGTCCCACCACTCGTTAACGCACAATGCAATCCGAAAATCCATCACTCCACCCAGGTGACGTGCATACTGAAGGTGAAATGTGCATTTTGCCTCCCGCACCCAGTCGGCGAATTCTGGTAAGTCCAATTGGCGTAAATTAATGCTGTTAGACGACTGGTTTTCGGCAGGAACGAGAGCGCAACCGATCTGCAGTTTGTCCTCAGCATCCAACAAGTTCGTCCATGCACTCGGGTCCTCCTCGCCCTCCTGCTCCTATTCCTATTCCACTTGTAGGTTAAAAAAACTCGTACCTTTACGGGGTCGCTAACCCCAAAGTCAAAGAATCACCTGACTGATCCCATGACTGGCAAGATCATCGTAAGTGCTGTGTCGGAGGTAAATCCTCTCACCTTCGTCCCAGAAGTTGTGCGCTCAAGCCTTCTGGACTGCAGGAAATGAGAATCTTTGCGCAGGCTTACAATCGTATGCTGGACACCTTGGGGGAACTGATACAAATAGCAGAGCATGCATTGCAGAGTTGATGATAAGGATGTAGCTATTATTCATGTCCTTGACCTGCCCTCTCCGTGTAGACTTTACACGGATGCCCTAATAGTGCCCATACTTGCCTTTACATGGGATTAATCCTTAATGTCGTGGAGTTAACAGAATGCTAGTAACATGTGCGCTAGACTATGGCGTCCTTCCAGAAGACTTCAAGATACATCCTTTCTAGTTTGCCTGGCATGTGTCTCGGTTTCCAGTTGTTAGACTTGGAGACGTTCGTCTGCAGCACTATTACGCTATTGAAAATTCCCTTTTTCTTTCTGTTTCAAGGCGTTCAACAGTGGTCCCTTACGACCCTCTTATTGAGCTGCATATTTCCAAGTGCAAACAGTGTAGTACCATGCTTCGTCCGATGTACCTTTTCGCTGCTCTTCACGCCTGGTGAAAGGACAGCCGACTACCACCACTGAAGACAAGAATATGAATTCTGTCTGACTGTCTATTTGGTACATTCAAGGATGTCAGCTTCAAAAACATGTAGAATATCGGTATGAGAATATAGATCCTGGTTTTAACCGTCAGTTTGTGCCTTCAGTCTACTTGTGATGGTTGCTCACCTTGTAGAGGGGGAGTACATGAACGACAGGTTTTACTATACAATCAAGCTTGAATGGGGTCTTAGCAAAAGGTGCGAGGAGGTGGGATGCACGAGTGACCATAGCTGCTTCGATTTCGTCGTAGTACAAGCAGCCAGCGAGGACGCCAAACTGGGGGTAAGGGTCTTGTTCTGCATCTGCGTCACTCAAAGGCACATAGCGTGAGATAACCGCGAAGATAGCGTCCCCCTCGCCCTTCAAGACGAACAACGCAAGTATTTGGGCAGCGATCTGAATGTCTCCGTGCGGCCCAGGGAGCTGGACTACGTGGGACAAGTACGCTGTGAAGATGTGCTTCGTTCTAGTTGCTTTCTGAAGAAACTCACCACATTTGGTTTGTACGCAGTCTGGTATCCTATACTCAAAGTATTGTCGTTAGGGAAACTGCGTTCATGGTCCGATAATGACTTACGCGTCTACCGTCAGCAAAGCATATGGCGGAGGACAGGCCACGCTCAGCCGTACCCAATATCTTGGAAAAATCCATCAGTGGCTGGATACTCGGACGGCGGAACACAGCTATTACCCTTTTGAATAGCCTCCCAAAACATGACTCTAGTAGTAGCGAGATCCCTGTGGAAATGCTGCGTTGCGATCTATCTAAATCTGACATGTGAGGGACTGAGCTGCGAGAATAAATAAAATAGCAGAGCACGAACCAACGGTCGGATGATGGAAATCGTCTCCATTCGAGGTTCTACAGACACAAGGGCACAATGAGAGATAACAACGAAGCCTTTATTATCTTCTATCCAGTCAACGCTCGCATAGGTCAGTCATGCTTTATTGATGTGACCGTGGAAGCTGCTTACCGATAGAATATAAGAGTAAACAGTGGTGGAGGTTGTACGTGCCTTTAAGCATAAATCGAATTGTTGACGCTTGCTGTGACCTAGAATGCGATCACGAGTTTTAGCAAAGGCGTCACCAGCCCGACGAAGGTGATGCAACAGGCAAACGACACCCTCGATACGTACGAAATCTAACAAAGCCCGCTTGTTACATCCGCTAAGCTCGAGAAGTCGGCGAGATCGTCCACAGATGACAGATCTGCGGAACACGTACAAAAGACGAGGAGACCTGGGAGTCAACATGAACAGTGGACAGGCTGCTAGTAGAATCGAAGATCGGATCCTCACCAGTGGCCGGGTCCATCACAAAAATATAGTCACATATCAGCCGTTCACAGTCCTCGTCGATCCGCCTTGAGTCATCGCTCAGCATCCAGCCACGGAGTTTAGTCATCGTAAAACACCCGCCAAGGATATCGCCAACGTTGGGCACAAGCAAATCACACCTCTTTGCGAACTTAAAGCCCTGCCTTGCATATTCCTCGAGCACCGCAACATGCTACGCTAATTCAGCTTCAAGATGCGTGTACACACCTGGGGCGCCGACGTGTGTTGCTTTTCTCGGAACTCGGAGCGGGGAAAGGGGATTGCCCATGATAAACGAGACAAAGCACGGCTAGCTCCCCGCTCATCCAGTGTCTGTACGAGACCTGAGGAAGCAAGGAGGGAAATCCGTGGTCGACACACATTGGACGTGTCAGTCTGGCTGCAGCTTGCACGATTCGCTCGATCCATGTATAGCGAAACACGGCCAAGTCAGCGTCGAGTATGGCTAATCTCATGAAGGACAACGCACCTTTCCAGGTTCTCTAGATCTTTCGCTGAGGACAGCGACGAGCGTTCGAAGTTGTCGATAGCGCATAGACAGAGGTACTTACACGCAGAAGTAACCTTTCTGGAGATAATTAGCTTACATAATAACTACTTGTTTCGGTTTCGTAGTCAGCCGCCGACTGATGACCTTGTCGATTACCATCGATTGGTGCAAAAACGCCCGCACCGCGCTGACGGACTCGGACGCACTCCCGTCGCCGTTGTAGGGTGTCTACAGTTGTGCACCCTCCCCCATGATGGAGTCCGAGACCGACTTCCATTGCGATTGGTAGGTTTTCTCCTGCATTTCGGATGACATCACTCTCGGAGCTGACATTTCTGTGAGGTGGGAATTGTCGATTATGCAGTCCTTTGGCTGCCCAAGTACGTCGTTTCTCTACCGCAAAAAAAGTGTCTACAATTGCTGACTTCGATAGGTTTCATGCGCACGGGCTTCTGTTCACACAGCAGGACTTGAAGATAACTTCCTTCGCACAGCTCTGTTGCGTGGTTCGGCGAAGGTAGCTCGGGTCGCAACGAGAATCGTTCAAAAGTCTCCGGAAGTAGCGCTTTCAAGCGCGAAGGGGTAACCTCGTGTTCATTTTCGCGCCATGATCGTCCGGTAAGCTCATTCCCCACATTTCACGGCCAATATCTGACGGCAGGTCCTATTAAGTTTAAACCGCGTCGTCGATACCGTTTATATATGTCGATCCACTACTGACGACGACAGTCTTCGCTCGAACACAAGGACATCGACTTTCTCATCATTCATCCGTGTAGGATCTCTTCACACGATCCTGACCGCGATTTTTAACTGGGTTCTTATCGCCTGTCATCACTTGTCATCGATATGCCCCGATGGGACCCGTCCTCATCACTGATGTCATAGTTATATCTGCACATTGTACCTTCATTTGCCTTTTCATCATAAAGGCATGTTGCACCCCACATTTCGACGATGATGACCTTCAACAGTGGATTCATGTTATATGGCATTCAAGTATTATTATGCAGTGTGATAGATTTATATGTACTTAGGCACATCATGCCCATTTTGCCACTGTTCTTGTTACTTTTCCTGGCATGCATACTTCTCACTGAGCCCTTCTCATCCACACTTTTGTCCAAATCCATATGATTGCCATTCTCACCTTAGATAGGGGTAGGAAACTCTTGTGTGTAGCTTGTGATTGCATGGTCCAATTTGTATGATTTCCTTTGCCTTTTCTTTGTACTTGCACTTCTGTTTGTTGCACTTGTTTTTGGCCCTATGCCCATTGTCTGAGACTGTATCTCCTCCATTCTAGTGCCAGATCTCTCACATCTTTAGGGCATTGTACTACTTGAAGAGCACTCTCAAATGGTGTATAGTATTCAGTCTTTGGTCATTGTAGAGATTTCAGGTTCTGTAGTTAGAGGGTGCTTTGGACAGTTTTGTGAATACCTTGAGATGAAGTCACTGCATGTGTTTCTTCCATTCCCTTATTTGTCCCTCACATGGCACACCACCAAAAACTTGACCTGCTGAAGTCACTGCAATTGTCTAGTGGTTTTTCATAGTTCTCATGGCCTGAGCTGCTCCATGTGGCTGCTCAACTAATATGTGTAAAACACTTACATCATGAAGTTTGTATCTCTCAATGCTTTGGAGCACAAGAGATCAGTTCTGAACACCCACAGAACTTCAAATCTTGTATATAGGGCCATAAACTCTTGTCTATGGGACCAAGTATGGTAGTGGGGAGTATACATCAGGGAGCAGTTGAGCAATGGGACTTCCCCCAAGGGGGGCAGCAGACAAATACATAGCCAAGGGATGTAAGGTGTTGAAGGCAGGAATAACATGTGACTCAAAGTAACTCTTGTGTGTGCAGATATCCAGTGAAATATGTAAGCTGGAGAATGTGGGTGTTGTATGCTGGAGCAGTTTTCAACTTGAATTTATGGAGCACAGATGATTAAGGTAACATTCAGGTTTCTGGGAAGAGGGTCAATGCATAGGGCTTCCCATGAATCATGACCACCATGTGCCATGGGTCCACAAACCAGTGTAGTGGGGATGCTGGAGGGGGAATAGGGGTGCCAGGGGTTCAAGGTGCATGGGGTTTGTACATACCTTTAGGTGACCTCCACACCATCAGGAGGCAGTTCTCCATCTGGTTTGACTCCTTCTGACTGTGGCCTTTCCACCAGCCAAGAAAAGAACAAGATGTATCATCTGCAATGCCCTGTGGGGGTCCCATGAAGCCCCACAATGTCAGTATATTCTGACATGTACCAAATGGGGTCTAAACTAGCATGGTATGGTCAAATTCTCAAGCCCCCCTTGGATGTGGGGACAAGGAATTATTCATGCTGGAGAGCTCCAGGGAGCAGAGGGCTCCACCAGACAGCTAAGTGTTTTTTTCATTTTTTTCACTGTATTTGTACACTCTCTCCAAATCCTGATCCCTTTTCCAGTTGAGAACAACCTTGTTTAGACCCCAAGTTACTGTATAATGTATGTACATTGAATTACAATGATCTTAGTATACCCTAGGTTGCCTCCAATTTGTTCTCTGCAGAAATCTCCCTGATGGACCTATTTTCAGTGAAAACCAACTACAATAATACTAGAGTACTGGAAATAAATTTTGTATATCACATGGTAGTATGTAATGTTGTCAAACACAAAACCATGTGGGCAGACCTCACTGGGGGTTGGACCAACCTGCTGACCCCCATGGGGGATGGCTTGACCATACTGACTCTGGCAGAGCTGGAAGAGCTCACTGACAAGGACATGCCAGTATTGCTGTCATTGTGGGCATGGTGGCATCCCTTTTGAGATGGTAGACAAGCTTGACCTGTTGAAACACAGTGTGGAAACACACATCAACTTGTGCAAACACCCAAGTAAATAGTGACCTTGCAGGGAATTGAACCCAGGACCACCTGGAACTGCACCAGGAGCTCTACCACTGAGCTACAAGGTCACTGGTTCACAATGTGGGGAACCTTGTGCATTGGGAGCTCACTTAGTGCTAGATACCAGAGTGTGTTGTTGGGACCACAGAACTGGATGTGGCAAGAGCTTGATCATTTGCACAGGTGGGCTCTTTAACATAATAGTATTCTGAATATTTCATCCAGAATAACTATTGATTTTTCTATCAATGATTTTCATGTGAAAATACATTATTTTGAGTTTGATTTTTTATCCAAAAATATTTTCCTGTATACTGCATATTCGACTGTAAAAAAGACAGGATGTTTTTCATGTGAGGAGTAACATGCAACTCATCATTTATAATCCAGTATTTTGAGTACATAAATATTGCCTATTTTTTAAACTTTCCTCTAAGAGAAAAGAAGATTATTGAGTTGCAAAACATGTTGGAGATCTATTTACAATGTTTAACACATGTTGTACTCAAAATTATCCTGAAAAAAAACTCATAATTATTTTATCTCCAAAGATTTAAGATGAATCTATACCATTTTTTGAGGCATAATTGACAACAAAAATCCTGCCTGTTTTTACAATAACATTAGCAAAAACATCCCAAATTAAAGAGTATCATTTTCTTTTCTTTTTTTTGAATGTTTTCAGCAAAAAAACTGAGGAATGCTTGCAGTGCTTGGTGACCCATCCACACTCAAAGTCTTCTTGACACCAATGCAAAAGGTATCTGCAGAAGAGCTGACCACCTGTGATAGGTTTTCCCTTGGCATTCTTGATACTGTCATCTTGAACCTTGGGGCTGATCATTTCCATCATCTCGTGGCAGAGTCGAGTATACATATAGCTCTGGTTATCCTCGTCAACAGCCTTCTCATAAATGAGCTTGAAACCAGGGTGAGTGTCTACCACAACATAGGAAACTTCAGCTCCTACCCCAAAAAATCCCAGCTTCTGGTGAAACTCTGCCACCTACACCAGAGGAAGAACCTGAGGGGGCACATGCAGCCCAGATGTCAGAAGCAGCTGCCAGAAAGAGGACTGATGAGGATGTGAAGGAATTCTTGGCTGTCTGCAACCTTGAAGTGGTGGATGCATACCTTAAGGCCCTCATGGAAGGGCATCATTTCCAACTGGTTGACAAGCTTGTTTGGTCACTGACTTCTTCTCCCATTCCATGTTAGTTAGGCTCAGGTCTGACAAGGTATGCTGGAGTGTTGGTGAATGGAAGGAAGGGTCAGATGTCATAGAATCCATTGCGCCAACAAGGCATACAGACAGAGGGCAATCAGTGGGGAAGGAGCCATCATCACCCTGTGTGGCTGGACTCATGGCAGTGATCAGACTTGAAGTGTGCCAGGTGGTAGTATGAATGATTGCCCATCCAACATACTTGCAGGAACACCTAGTAAGGTTTGCAGAATGGAAATGTGCTGGTCTTGGGAACGGCTGGGGGATACTGACAGTGAGGGACATGCTGCATCCAGAGGGGCCACTTCTACTGGTTCAAGCAATGGATGGCAACCTTCGAATTGTGAGAGTCAGTAGGCATGTCAATCACCACATCATCTGGCATGCCAAAAGACAATGACTGTTCCTATAGCCAATCTGGTCGGTGTCCAAGTGTATGCTGTGTAGTAATAGCAGAGAGGGACCCACATTGATATGTGGCAATGGATGAGTCCAGCTTAACAGTCTTAACTCATTCCCACTTGCAAGTGTGGAGAAGCCTATGATTGTGGGCAACATCTCAAGAGAGGAAATGCAGAAATGAAGAGTGAAACCCCACCATCTATATACCAGTCCTGTCCCTGACAAAATGCACACTGCATGTATAACATGAGGCCCGAGTGATGTCACCAGAAAACAATAGATGTACAGCAGGTGTCATGCACGAGAAAGGAAAGACCAAGCAACCACAAATGAAATCGGGTGATATGGATAAGACATAGGTAATAATAGATAGATAGATGTATACATAGGTATATTTCCTGGGTTTACCTAGAATCCTGACTGTATTTCACTCACAATGTGCATTCATACACATATGCTAATACCTGGAGGGCTACACATTGTACTAGAACAATATTTGAGATACATGTAGCCATAAACGTTAAATAACATGTGAGTCGAGGCCTCCATTGTCCAGGCCAACCATGGAAGAGTCGTGAAGATAGAGAATGTTGGGAATATGTGATCAGGAGGCAGATGAATGCTGCATGACTCTGTTGCTGCGCCATAAAGTCCATGCAGAAGCAGGACTACTTGAGGTCACAGCAACTGAATTGTCACCCATGGTGCTAATATTTTGTCATCAGTCTTGAGGCTTTGAATGTGTATGATGACAATGGATGTGTTACAGGTATCTGCACCTTTTTTTGGCAGGTCTCTGTCTTACAGCAATTTCATCTGTTTTACACCCAAGAGGCGATGAGTTCTTCATGGTGGTAGATGTCATACCACCAGTGCACTCCCATTCAAGCCACAAGTCAAGTAGAGGTGAATTCATACAGATGCTTGCCACAAGCATTTGGAGATAGGGGTAGTCCAGCTTCTGGGTGAAGGACAGAGATTGGGAGTATGAAAGCATGGTCATCAAAGCTTGGGGAATGTCATCACATTGTGATATGTCTTTCTCCATGTTGACAAGTGCCTCGCTGTCAAAGGACGGATGACCCAGCCATGGGAGGGATCCACAGGAAAAGTATGTGAGAAGATATGCAAGAGACTCTATGTTGTCTTGCCTTCCAGGTTCAAATCCAAGTTGACTGTTGATGGAGGCAAAAGCATAGCTACCAAGGAAGCCACCACATTTTCCAAAACTGTTATGGAGGTGCATGTAGGGATCTCTGTACTGCTTTGCAATACTGAAGTCTATGAGATATACGATGGAGGTATTTTGACTGGTGCCGATAAGGACGTTGCTGGGTTTGATATCCTGATGAACAAAGTTACACAAGTGTATGTTCTCCAATTGTTGGAGCTGCAAATGGAATTGAAGCAAGAAAAGAAGGGAGTTGAGAATTGAATGTACCAATTGCCAGCCAATCACAGTGATCGTATAGTTAGAAAAAGACTGGTGGCATGAATCAAACAGCTTGTCCAATGAAGGCCCCAGGCACTCGAGGATCATGGCACTGTAAGAGCCTTTGTTCCCACAAGAAATAACATGAGGTAGGCCAACGATGCCCTGAAGCTTACAGAGGATCTCATATTCATGGTGCAAAACAGAGGCCATGTCGTTGGCTGGTGAAAGTTTGACAGTGAAATCTTCATTAGTGAGTACATTGCATGTGCAGAAAACATCACCTCAAATATTGTCAGTCCTTATGGTCTAAGTGGAAAGAAAGAAATCATACCATATGAACCTGAGCCAAGCTTGTCCTTCAGGTGATAGTATCAATTTATCAGAGTGGGGATATGCATCATAGGCCAAGCTGTAAACAATGAATGTATGGCACTCTCAGGCCTCAGCTTCAGCTTGAACATATGTGCACTATGATACTGTTTGACTTTGGGTTTGTTTGGTCACCAGGTTGTGTGACCAATCTGAAGATCTGATCTTCCAGCAGTCACTTTGTTTATGAGCATGCCAAAGGTACAGGAAGATGTAGACCATGAAGCCTATTTAGTTATGAAACTAAGTATCTTTATAACAAGAATTTCCATCTCTTCAACCTTGCTATCCAAATCTGAGAGGCATTTAGACATGCACAGGTTTGTCAACAGCAAAGTGAATATCTGAGACAGGAGCATCAGCAAACTAGACATCACCTGGCCAGACTCCCAGCTCACCCAGAAAGGTCCCCCTCTGGCCAGGACTGGCCAGACAGGGTTCCAGAGTTCCCAGAATCCCAGCCCATCACCTCTGTCCATACTTTTACTATGCTTTTTTGCTAATGCCACTACCATTTTTTGCTAATACCACTACTACGCTTTTTTGCTAGTCCCACTACCATTTTTTGCTAATACCACTACTATGCTTTTGTGCTAATCCCACTACCATTTTTTGCTAATACAACTACTACGCTTTTTTGCTAATCCCACTACCGTTTTTTGCTAATACAACTACTACACTTTTTTGCTAATCCCACTATGCTTTCACACTAATAGGACTATCACTCCATCACACAGAAATCAAATCAAAGTAGTAATATATTCAAATCCAAGTACTACCACATGATAACCTAATAGTACTACGCTTTTTTGCTAATAACACTACCTGCTACACTTTCCTAATACTACTACCTACTACACTTTTTCCTAATACCACTAGTACATACTACGCTTTTTCCTAATACCACTACGCTTTTTTGCTAATACTACTACCTACTACGCTTTTTCCTAATACCACTATGCTTTTTTGCTAATACTACTACCTACTATGCTTTTTTGCTAATACTACTACCTACTATGCTTTTTCCTAATACTACTACGCTTTTTTGCTAATACTACTACCCACTACTACACTTTCTCACTAATGAAATAGTTGGTAGTAGTGGACTAATAGCATACCCCCCCCCATGGTAGGAATTGGGTTTTGTTTGGTCGGCTTTGGCTGCTTGTGCAAAAGGCATGAGTTTTGGTGTCCACTATATTGCATTCTGGGGTATTTTTGTGACTTTGCAAAATTTCGAGCTATTAGTGGCTGTGCCAACTACACAACAAAGCTAATCATGACTACGCTTTTTTGCTAATCAACACTACACTACAATGCCTAGTCCCACTACAAATATTTGGTAGTCAAAAAAGCGGCACAACACTACACTTTTGGTAGTACAAATGCACACTACACATTGCTAATCAAACATTACAAAAACACTACACTTTTGGTAATACAAATGTACACTACACTTTGCTAATCAAACACTACAAAACACTACACTTATTTGGTAGTCAAAAATGCGGAGTTTACTACACTTTTGGTAATACACATCTACACAACACTTTGCTAATCAAACACTACAAAACACTACACTTTTGGTAATACAAATATCTACACTACACTTTGCTAATCAAACACTACAAAACACTACACTTATTTGGTAGTCAAAAATGCGCCACAACACTACACTTTGCTAATCAAACACTACAAGACACTACACTTACTTGGTAGTCAAAAAAGCGGAGTTTACTACACTTTGCTAGTCAATTACTAATCAACCACTACACTTATTTGGTAGTCAAAAATGCGGACTTTACTACACTTTTGCTAATCAATAGTCTACACTACACTTTACTAATCAAACACAACACTTATTTGGTAGTCAAAAAAGCGGAGTTTACTACACTTTTGGTAATACAAATCTACACTACACTTTACTAATCAAAGCACTACACTTATTAGGTAGTCAAAAGTGCGGAGTTTACTACTTTTGCTAATCAATAGTCTACCCTACACTTTGCTAGTCAATTACTAATCAACCACTACACTTATTTGGTAGTCAAAAATGCGGACTTTACTACATTTTTGGTAATACAAATCTACACTACACTTTACTAATCAAACACAACACTTACTTGGTAGTCAAAAAAGCGGACTTTACTACACTTTGCTAATCAATTACTAATCAACACTACACTTATTTGGTAGTCAAAAAAGCGGACTTTACTACACTTTTGCTAATCAATAGTCTACACTACACTTTGCTAGTCAATTACTAATCAACACTACACTTATTTGGTAGTCAAAGAAGCAGAGTTTACTACACTCATTAGGTAATCAAAAATGCGCCACAACACTACACTTTTGGTAATAAAATGTACACTACACTACACTAATTGTATCTTGCCTGTATCTCAACCATTTTTGCAGGTATGGATGGGATAGGCATACCTCTGGGGTCCTCTAGTCAGGCACTACAACTTTTATTATGACATCTTTGAAATTTAATTTTTGAGATGTCCAATTTTTTTGGTATTTTACATTTTTCTCACCCATTTTTGGGCATATCAATGAGATAAGCATATTCCCATGATCCTGTGATCCAGCCCTACAACTTTTGTTATGACATCATCACTGTACAGCCACTTTTTGTTTTTGACAAACTGTGACTCCAACTGAACTTTGCAAATATCTCACCCCAAAAAGGAGATATTGCTGAGGTAATCATATTCCCATGGTCCTGTGATCATGGGCTACAACTTTTGTTCTCACTGTGGCTGTGCACCTGGAGGGTTGGAGGGTCTGGGAGGTCTGGAATCATTTTTCAAAAGTCCTGGGAGCACTGGAAAGCTGGGGGGGAAACATCTGGTTTGCTGATGATTGGCTCCAGTATCAACAAAGCAGGTGTCTAGGTCCCATCGTTCAAAGGGTGGTCAAGCTGTATCTAGCCATGTGGTAAATTTCATTGTTATTGCTCATCATTTGTCTCCTCTCTGGGCTCACTGACTACCCAGGTTCTCCCCTCGGTGTCACCAATGCATGGTTTGCCCAATCTGATAGCTCGTGATCCACCTCTTCCACAAGCACAGCAGGCCTCTGCCACTGGTTCCTGGTATGGTTTCCATCTCCCCTCTCCAACCCCTGAATCTATGTTGTGTCATGATAATTCTACTGCCCCTCGTTCCATGTCGATGGCTCCATCTTCTCACCAAGGCTCCATGCTCCCTCCTTCTCACAGCAGCTCAGCAGTACCCTCATCCCATAACAAGGCTCATACAACACTTGCCATTGGTTCACCTGTACCCCTCAGGTCATCACAAATCTCCCAGAGAGCTCAAAGCTCTCAAAATTGCGTATTGTTGAGGATGTTTTCAGTGCATGATCTTGCTTCATCACAATTAGAAGACATGTCTCTGTGTGCTCCTCCACCTTACAGCTCTCACTGAAGGGAACTTGATGACATGGAGTCTGATAATGATGACTTTCCATTCAAGCACACACAGAATGCTGGGCTTAATACTGAAGGTTCGGACAATAATGACATTGACAAGGTGTCTGCCGATGAAGATGACAGGATGGCCAAAGCAGCCTTGCATGCTCCCAGTATGTATATTTCAATTGTTGGTTCCATGCTAATGAAAAAATTTAGAGAGACTTCAAGACTCTCAACCTTGAGATGCAGACTCTGATGTTCGTCCTATCTGTTGGGTCCCCCCAGATTCTCATATAGGTAAGTGCCAAGATGTATAACAATAGTGGACTAACATATCATAGATCCTGTTTTACTTGCTGACACAGAGCAGTGTTCTGATGTAGATGTTGTCCATGCCCATCACCAGCACAATGGTTTCCCCCATGTGCCAGCACCTGAATGCCTCTGCAAGCTGTGGGGTCACCAATGTGGCTGTCAATGGCCAACTGATGGGTCAGGTGATGAAACTGCACTCCTATCTGCACAAGTTCTGTGAAGTCATTGAATGGGCGAAGCTAATTGCTCAATGTGAAAGTGCAACAAAGGACCCATTCCCATCTTGATCTACCTTCCTTGACCAGATCAGTGCAGAAATATTCAATGAAGCTATCCTCGAGTGCGAGAGTGTCCCTGTAGGGTATTGGCCCAACTATTGCAAAGATCTCTGCATCCTTGTTTGTTCTCCATCTTGTTACTGTATAGGTACTGATGTGATTTCCAGCTATGGGAGTCACTTATGACATGGCATTCAATAATCAAAGGGAAGACTCTCGAAATATTAACATGGTTTTACAACATTGGAAAGCATCGCAGTGACACAGAGAATCAGTCAGAAGCTCAAATGTTGATTAGGGGAGCTGTCTTCCTGAGGGACAGTGTTGATGCTGAGGTGCATTTTATGTTTGTTATGTATGTTTACTGACCACCACTCTAGGGTTCCACTAACAACATGGCTCATCCTGCCCTGGCAGCTCTCATTACAGATTTCTTCTATGCACCATTGTCACTCAATATTGCATTCCCTGAGGTGTTTTCTTGTGAGGTGCCAAAAGTTGCTGTGTGCTTGGTGGCAACAGCTGTGTGTATTATTCTTTTTATTTTTCTTTTCTTTTCTTTTTCATGCCTACTGATTTCTGTTCTTTCACAGCTCCGTGCTGCCCTTGACAAATATACTCAAACTGGCACCTGTCAGGATCACCCTTTTGAATATATTGGTTATTCAAGGGTTTTCGCTGGCTTGTTAGACATGCAACATCAGCTTGACTTGGTCCTGAAACATGCTTCAAAAATGAAGGCACTCCATATTGCATGGGCAACATCTGGCAGGTAAGAAACATTATCTACTAAAATTTGAGTACTGACATTGAGGCAGTATACCATCCAAATCTGGACCACTTGTGGTGTTTAGTGATGAATTTGGAGTGGTTCTAGATTGATTACATAAAACAATTTTACCTGATGTACCTCCTTTCATGACCATGAATCTTATCCACCATGCAAGTTCTGCAGTTTTGAGTTGGCCCTGTATATGGCCAAATATTGTTATAGTTCATGCATGCACAGGACTGCAAGAATGCACCCAGAGGTACCGTGAGTTCTGTGACATCCAGGGAGATTGACATTTAGCTTGAGGTGTACAGCACTGTCCACCTATGTAGACCTCCCTATTAGTAGGTACCTTACTGTAAGACCTGTGGTACTGTGCAATATTACACAACTCTGTACAGCCTAGGGCTTGTTTGCTGATGTCCTGGTTACTTACACTAGTTTTGTGGTACTAACTACATGTAGTCTTTGTCCCTAGGTTAGTTAGAATATAAGTCTTCTGCTCTGAGAAGTCTGAGTCTTTGTCCCTAGTCTCACAACAAAAGGTTATGAGCCCCATGCAGCTCTAACCACAGTGAAGTTTTAGTCTCGAGACATCCTGAACCCCTACCAGAAATCCCATAATGTCAAATCCCCTTTCTGCTTCTGCAGCACCTCAAGCTGCTGGCCCTTCGACTGTGACTGCCACATCACTTTTGTCCTCTGGAAAAATTGTTGCACCCTCTAGTTGACTCTATGACATCCCCTCACTTGCAGATGATGGATTGAACTATCAAATGTGGAAGTTTCATGTCCAGAAGGTCCTAGAAATTCAAGGGCTCTGGGAGGTCATTGGTGGCACAGACCAGACTGCCCCAAGTGTGACTACTCACCCAGATGAGCATGCTGAATGGTCGATCAAGGACAGAGAAGCATGTGCCCAGGTTACCCTCACCCTTAAGGATGAGCCTCTGAATGGAGTCATGTATGTGATGACAGTGGCGGAATCTTGGAGAAAGCTCAGCAAGCACTATGAAGGACAGGGAAAACAGACCATTGCCTACCTCATCAGAGAACTCTTCCATGGCACCCTGGTCGATGACAGTCCTATGGAACCTCAGTTGAATGCTATGCAACAAAAGTCATTAATCTTGAACTTGCTTGGACAGTCTCTCAATGAGTCCTTGGTTGCAATAGCAATGGTGATCTCCTTACCCCAGTCATACTCCACTCTTCACACAATCCTCATGTCAACAAATGACAAGTTAACAGTCAACTCCATAATATCCCAAGTTCTAATCGAGGAATGAACTCACTAGGGATCACAGTCACACTCTGCACTCGTGTTGAAGAAACCTAACAATGGAGATAACAAGAAGAAAAAGGGGAAGGGAAAAGGGAAGTCCAAGATCACCTGCTATGGATGCAAAGAAACTGGGCACACAAAAGACAAGTGTCCACAGAGAAAGAATGAGGATGGGAAATCTTCTGGTGACCTGGACAAAGACAAAAAGGAGAAGATGGAGAAAGCTGACCTATCAGTGAAGGTTGCACAAGTGGCTAAGGACTTGGACTTATGCCTCTTCATGGCATGTGCCAACCTGAAAGTATCCTCACAGTAATGGATTGTTGACTCTGGTGCCTCCATGCACATGTGTTGCCATAGAGAGTGGTTCACCACATACCAGATCTTGGAACCATCTGAACCCATAGTCATTGAGGATGGGAGATCAATCATGGCAATTGGTAAAGGTCAAGTGGAACTTGACATGAGTGGCACCTGCAATGGAGGAAGTGCTACAGTGCTACATGATGTCTACCATGTCCCAGACCTGGATGCAAACCTCATATCAGTACCTTCCCTAGCAACAAAGGGACTCCAGGTGATTTTCAAGGGAAATAACTGTCAAGTCATGGCTGGGAACAAAGCTGTAGCAGTCACTACCAAACAAAACTCCCTGTACATTTTGAAGATGTCAGTCATATCTGGGAGCCACTCTGCCTATATCATAAATCAGCCCAGTGAAGTTGATGCATCAGAAGGGCTTACTGCCCTTGCATGTCATAACCCCACTTTGAAGGCTACCCTGACCACTTGGCACTGACACTTCAGACATGCAAATACCAGAAGCATACTGAGCCTACTGAACCACGACATGGTTGTAGGAATGGAGGTCACTGGATTGCACAGCCATGATAGCAAAACCTGTAAAGGGTGCCTTGAAGGGAAGCAATCTTGCAACATGATACCCACTGAGTCAAACCTCAAAAGCCCACAACTCCTACACCAAACCTATTCAGATCTTTGTGGCCCAATGGAAACTCAAGCTCATGGGGGGCACTGGTACTTCATAATGTTCATTGATGAGAAGTTGCACCACCTAGTAGTCAAGCTCTTGAAGTTGAAGGACGAAGCATTGGCTGCAATGAAAGAGTACTTTGCTTGAGCAGAGGCTGAAACAGGTGAACACCCAAATTATTTTCATATGGATGGTGGCAGCAAATACTGCTCACGGGAATTTGAGAACTACCTAAAGTCTAAGGGCATACATCATGAAAAGACAAATGTGTATATGCCCCAGGAGAATGGAGTCTCTGAATGAATGAATTGCACCCTCATCGAATCTGCACCAGCCATGCTTAGTGATGCAAAGTTGCTGAATAAGTACTGGGGAGATGCGATATTGCATGTGACACACCTGGTAAACCAGCTGCCAACAAGGGCACTCGAGGGGCAGCTGACCCCATATGAAGCCTACACCAGAAATAAACCTTCTGTGTCCCACCTTCAAACCTTCAGATGTGCTGCACATGTCCATGTGCCAAAGGAAAAACATCACAAACTTGATGCCAAATTGATCATGTGTACTCACCTTGGATTTTCTGAAAATTGTAAGGCATACTTGTGCCTGCATCAAGCCATGGGTCAAGTATTTGAATCGAGGGATGTGGTCTTTGATGAGATTGAGGGTGAAGGTCTCAAACAAGTCATTTTCAAGGAGAATGACTCAAGGGATAAAGGAGAAGGAGCATTAGGATGAAAGGGGAACCTGGCAAAGCAGGAGGATGGACCCACCTTGCACGAAGATGCACAGGGTTCATACAAAGATGAAGAAGTGATGAACATACCCCAAGCTGAATCAGGAAGCTCAAACAAGCCCCCAGGGAGTGGAAACAAGGAAATCAAAGAGGAAATCAATGTGGATCGAGCAAAGGCGACACCAGTACCTAGCAGAGAGAGTGCTGGTGATAACAAGTCAAATGTCTCACATCCAGTGTGAAAAATGGAGGCCACACACCCACAGAAAGACCAAATGGGCCCCCAACCTATTGCAAGACACCCAGCACCAACTTGGACCACCATTGCCCTACCCACATCCCATTCCACCTGGGAATGTTCAAAGATCGTCAAGAGCTAGGTGCCAACCAATTAGGGATGATGACCCAAGATTCTTTGTCAATGCTTACCAGGAAAGCACCCTGCAGAGTGCTGGCACTGAGGAAAAGGGAGGAGAGGGCAGGGAGAGCATTGAAGGAGATAGTGAGAGCAGGCATGAGGCTGAAGTGAGGCCATCACAGTGTGACGGTGATGTGACTCCACAGCTATGGACTGCTTACCAAGTGAGCATAGCCTGCGAGGATGAGCCCACCAGCTTTGAGGATGCAATGAACTGCCCAGATGCTGATTGATGGTATGATGCTACAGTACTGGAGCTGAATACCTTCAAGAAACTTGGCCTCTATGAAGAAGTGGAGCCTGTACCTGGACGAAAGGTAGTCAACTCGAAATGGGTCCTCAAAATAAAGAGAGGACCTACAGGCGAAGTTGACAAATACAAAGCATGACTTGTTGCGAAGGGGTACACCCAAGTCCAAGGGGTCGACTTCATGGACATGTTTGCCCCTGTTGCTAAGTTCACCACTATCAGAGTCCTCCTCACACTCACTGCTAAATATGATTTTGAGATCCACCAGATGGATGTGAAGTCTGCATTCTTGAATGGGATACTCAATGAAGAGATATACCTACATCCTCCTGGTCTTCACACTTCAGACTCAGTGTGGTGTCTCTATTGAGCCCTCTATGGACTCAAGCAAGCCGTGAAGGCATGGTATGCATGACTGTGAGAAGTTTTTGAGGGACTTGGCTTCACATGAAGCAACACAGATCACAGCCTCTTCTATAAGTTTGAAGGGGGCATCCTAATCATTGTGGTAGTGTACATTGACAATAAACTTATCCTTTCGAAGGACTGTGCTGCCATTGATCACCTCAAACTCCAACTGTCAAAGGAGTACAACCTCTCAGACCTGGGCAAGGCATGCTGGATTTTAGGAATGGAAATCATTTGTGACTGTCATGAGGGTACAATTAAGCTCTCACAGAAACGGTACATCAAAGGTATACTACAGTGAGCTGGCATGCAGGATGGTTGAAGTGTTGGTATGCCAATCAAGTCAAACTTAAAATTACTAAAGCTTGACCAACCTGAGGTTGATGCTTCACAGTACCAGAGTGCTTTGGGAGCACTAATGTATGCCATGCTAGC
Organism: Pisolithus microcarpus; assembly: GCA_024613185.1. NCBI lineage: Eukaryota > Fungi > Basidiomycota > Agaricomycetes > Boletales > Pisolithaceae > Pisolithus > Pisolithus microcarpus. Next base: position 20,548 of record JANFAI010000034.1, read on the forward strand.
CACTTGTCCAGACCTTGCATTTGCAGTGGACATGCTAAGTAGGCACACAGTGAATCCAGGAGAATGCCATCTTGTGGCACTCAAATGAGTCTATCGTTACCTTCATGGGACAACAGATTCATGTCTACACTATACTGTCTCCTCTGAGACAACTCCAGTCTGCTATGTAGATGCTGATTGGGCAGCCAATGTCAATGATTGAAGATCGATAACTGGCTATGCTTTCACCTTATGTGGTGGCACAGTGAGCTGGTCATCGAAGAAACAATCCTCAGTAGCCCTGTCAACTACAGAAGCAGAGTATATGGCCACCACAGCAGCCATGAAGGAAGCCATTTGGATCCACACCTTACTTGGAGAAATAGATCCCATCACATGAGCAAATCCAACTCCCCTTCACATCGACAATCAGTTCACAATCTCATTAGCCAAAAATGCAATGTTCCACAGCTGCATGAAGCACATTGCCATTTGTCACCACTTCATTTGTGAAAAGGTCAAGTCAGGGGATATCTCAGTGATGTACATATCTATGAACAAGCAGGCTGCAGACATCCTAATGAAAGGTTTGTCCTGAGACAAGCACCTTCAGTTCTCTGGCCTCTTAGGTATCACTTGTTAAGACACCTACCATTGAGTGGGTGTATTGTGACATATGAGTTTTTCCTTCTACTTTTCTCACCTCATACAGCTTACAATGGTAATGTCTTACCTAATCTGAACTCCAACTTATATAGGTAGAATTCTTTTCTGCCTCACCTCAGTCTTCTGCTCTGAGAAGTCTGAGGTAAGGTTCCTGGTTACTTACACTAGTTTTGTGGTACTAACTACATGTAGTCTTTGCCCCTAGTCTCACAACAAAAACAATACTGTATCCTTCTGCCATGATGCAGTTCAACATGTGCATGGAGGTGGCCAGAGGCACATAGATATCAAGGTCTGCTGGGGTCCAGAGTGTGTCTAGATTTGGTAGAAGAATATGGAGTGCTGTGGATCCAGAAATGACAGCATTGCAGGTATGCAGCATGTCCATAAGGACTTCACCATTGTGAAAGTATTCACCAGCAACAGCACATACCCTCTTGTGCAGGTAATCTCACACCTGTACCATGCCCAGCTGACTCATAGCAGCAAACTGCTGAAGATCAGCCACATCACAATAATCCATGACATGTTCCATCAACTCCATGCAGGTGCTTAACTTCTTCCATCCCCACTGTTGTCCTTGGACTTGCTGCTGCATGGTGTTCAATGCAGCCCATGTATCCCACAGACTGTTATATATGTGCCAAAAATACTATGCACCATTGATCTAAAACATCCATTGCAGGTCTCACCCATCCTGTATCAAGTACTTATGATGGATTGTGTCATGGGTTATCAGCATCAGGAAATTTTTAATGAAATGATAATGTTATATAAGACTTTATCTACCCTGTAAAGCCCTATAAGTTATATCATAATGACATACACATTGGTAATGCTATATATTCTCTGGGAGCCTTGGCAGCATAGGTCAAAAGTAATCATTCAGGTAGAGTGGATCATATGTATCAGAATGTGAACAGTAGATCATATATGTCTTTCATTATCAGACATTACCAGCAGTTGTCATTGACACCACCAACAGCTTAAAATAAAAATTGCTATAGCAACCTTCAATTGAACATATCAATCATGACATTACAAGAAAGCATTTTCATTCAATATAAATTACATAATGAGTACCTACTGAGTACACTACTAAGTATGATGAACTACTTAAACCTCCAAAAAAGTGAAAATAAAGCAGAGAAAGACACTTACAGATGACTTCACACAAGGGTACACTCACCTGCATATGAACCCTAAGACTTAGAATCTTAGAGTGACTCTTGCTCTGAGGTAGAACTCAGAGACAAGAGTGAAGAAGAGAGAGAAGGGGAGAGAGGATGAGTTTATATAACATGTACTATACAGTCATTACAAAGACATTCTCACATTTGTGGCTGGGGAAGAGTTGTTCAAATGATCATAAAATGACATAGATGACAAGACTAGATGTTGATGATCAAAGTGAAATCAGACTGAAAAGAATTTTGTCATTCATATCATGATGATATTATCTGATGAGCAATTATAATGTACTGTCAACTACATAGCATTATTATATATGGCATATCAGCTCTTGTCATCATTATATCATGATGATAAAAGTATTGTAATTCTTATATCAGGCCTATATGCAGTTGACCAGATAGTAAAATGTCTGCCAGATTATCTAATGCATTATCTGACTATCATCATTATGATTTGTAGATGATCATGCCTTATACACCATTATCCAATTGATATCAGACAGATAACTACTGACCATAATTAACTGGGAATACCAGCACTTCAAACCCCCCCTGATGTCACTCCTTTGCTCAGGCTACTGCCCCCTATCCTTCCTATGGGTTGTTACCATGGCATGCTCACTTTGCTCTGTTTATGGTATGTCTGCACTGTAACACTTTCAATGTTGCTACATACACCTTGTCTAATGTCACATACATGAATCATGCTGCCTCACAGGACTGCTGCATATAGAATGCTTCACAATGTGCACAATCACATTGTTCCCTGTCACCTAGATGCTACCTCCTGTTCAAGGTCTAGAGTATGGAATATCAAATGCTTCATGACAGACACAGTGATCACATAGTGTCCCTGTCTTCTACATGTGCACCCCAGTGGATTGAGTCATTTTGATTGCTGTCTTCGGTGGTTTGCACCATTACATATTGAATACCATGGGATGCAGGTCTGGGCTTTACATTTTTGTGTGCCTTGGCAGGCTGCTCCATCACACACTGTGGTAGACAAGATTCCATTTGGTCTATGGTACACTCCCTGCCACATGTCTCCTTCCATGGACTACATTGCATTTTGTTACAGTATGTATGAATGAATCCCCTTTCAGGCCCATAAACTACATTGCATCTACTGTGGCATCATGGTTTAATGCAGTATCAGTGGCTCTGCAAAGTCTGCAATCATTGCAAGTGGGGAAATCTACAGCAGCTGTGTCTTAATGTACATGAGCAAAGCCTCAGTCACTGCAGGAATGTCATCCTCTGGACAAACATTCATCAGCCTTCCATTGGCTGCCAGTGCCATGAACACATACATCATGTTGGCACAATTGTGCAGATGTTTGTCATAATCAAAGTACACCTCAAACATTGACAATCATACACAGATTTTGGTGGAGTATACCACAGCATCTGATGAGAAAATATTCAGGTTCAGGAGTATGCGATATCCTTGCATACTGTTGTGTCACACATTCATTCTATGTGGCCCAGGATTCCTGCCCATGATGAAGACAAGGATGGTGTACATTGCTGGCATATTCTCTTTCCCTGGCATGTTCTAATGAGAGATTGCATGGTTGGAGTGGATATTATGGGACACACTGGTTGTTCAAATGAGCTCCTTCTGGCAATAGCAGTGAGCATTGTGTATGGGCAACGATTGCTCATGCTCAATGCCATACTATATCTACTGCAATGAATCCTTCCACTGCTTTTCCCTCTCCTCTACTGGCCCCTGTGCTGGTCTCACACAGGACTCCACCCCTGTACTCTGATTGTGCAGGCACCACTGTCTGGTGCCCCTAAAAGCATGGTCTTATAATCTCTCACATCTCTGTCTTGTGGATCCAATGCCTGCCTTTCACTGCATGCCATGATGACACCAAACCCCCCCAACTCCCCCACCATGGTCACTGCTCATGACCATCTCATGTGTTCTGGCTTGTACCTGGGCAACCCTTCCATCAGTGGTAACTTTCAGTGGTTGTGTGAAGGGTGTGGCCACATGCTAGTTCATGTACCTGAACCAGCATCCAAGGTCATCCCAAGCCCATCTGCTCCTACCTCTGTGGATGATGAAGCCATGGTCAACTGTGACTTGAAGCCTGATGTCCCCATATCCCAGCCCAACGAGCCTGCTGATAGAATCTGTAGAATACTTAGTAGTCACTAAGTAGGAACTACAGTACTACGAAAATTGTAAGTGTGCGCTATTTGCTTATGTAATGCGGTGGCTATGCTACAGCACACCACTTGTCTAAGTCCAACACCTGCAATTCTGTCTGCAATCATTCACATTGATCACAATGACTTCTGGCTCATGGCTGATGGTGGCTATCTCAGACCCAATAAGGTGTGCAAGGATATACTTGATGTCAAACCCTCTTGCACCTTGTTGAACCCAGGGTTGGAGCCCATGATCTCTGACTTCCCACTTGTTTTACAGACTCTACAACAGTGCACCCAGCGCTGTGTCACCCCCAGCTTTTCTTCTGGAATCAGAATGGGGCCTGGCACTTCAAGCTTCATCACAAACTGTTCAAGGTACAAGCCCCTGAAGATATCCTATAATTATGGCACCACTAATTCCCCTGCTGCAGAGCCTGGACAGCCACTCCAACAATGGGGATACCTGGGATGCAACCATTCAAACCACAGGTATTTCTAAAAGACAGTCCCTGTCCATGCATAGTGATCTGCAGGGGTACTGAGTACCCATGGGGGGTCATGGGTAGGGGTACCACAGGTACAGGTATGGGTTGCAGCTCTGGTACCCAGCCCATACCCATGACCCCTGGCACTGTACCTGTGTACCCATGGCACTTACCAAGTGACCAATAGCACAGTACCACTAACTACTACTAGAAACAATACAATTTGAGAGCCTTTATCAAGTAGTTCAACATTCTGAAAAAGTGGGAGGAATGGCATCAAAATGAGGAAGATACTGTATATGTGATGTGATGGGAGGGGAGAGGGGGAGGTCACCAATCAATAACTGTACATGGGATGGACATGAAACAGAAGGAAATTATCAAGGATGTCAGGGGAGCCATGGACAACAAGGAATTGAGAGAATGCACACACCCAATCCCCTGATACTTACCAAACTGTCCTCTGCTAATTGCATCCGCGAAATTTCGAATATCTCCACATCTACTGCACCAATCGCAACACGAGATACACCATTGGAAAGGGCTAGTCGAGTAGTACCACATTCCCAAAAAGCGAGAGCCCTGGCCCAGAAATGAGAGAGATACAGCGAGGGCAAACCAATAGGACAGCAGGGTGGGGGGGAGGAGAGGAGGCTGTTGGGAAACAACCGCTGGGGCGATCAGCACAAAAATCTGGGGGGTGGTAGAGGACATTTAGTAGAGTATGGAGAAAAAAGAATATACCGATCAGACAATCAGATCAAGAGATATTCACCAGAGCAACCTCTCCCAACACAAAAACATTGATATCTCCACAATGGCCAGATGGAATTAGACAAAAAAATAACCAGAAGAAAGCCCTGACTGAGTAGAATGCATGTGCAAAAAGATGAGAGGCATGGAACAAATTTTGAGGGAGAAGCCCTTGGGTAGACCAGGGTAAACCCATGGGGGGTACAGACCCCTGCACCCATGGGAATTACCCATACCCTTGGGTCATGGGTATGGGTATCATGCAGGTACAGGTTGAGATCCAGACTACCCAGGGGTTACCCCTGCAGATCACTATCCATGCACATCTAATGTATTGGTTAGCTGCAGATGCATACTCCTTTGAACATTGGCCACTGACAAAGGAGAGAAACCATGCTGAGCTTCTTGCACTAAAAAACACTTACTGCATTCTTCCCCTGCCTGCATACAATATCACAAATGATCTCATTCAGCCATTGGCATATCAATGCAGTCCCCAAGGTGCCATTGCCAAAATTCACTTCAATTTATTGCATTGGGACATAGCACATGCTAAGCATAATGTCTATGGTGGAAGAATCATTTTAATCCACATGCTTGTCCCACCCACACCTCAGAGTACTGCCAGCAAGAAGAGAGGTTTGCCTCTTCACCTCAATACTGATGTAACACTGTCCTATAAATGTGCTAGCATCAGCAAAACAGACCCCCTCCGTCCAGATCTGTACAGACCACAGACCCACAGACAGGTCCCCCTCTGTACAGACCTGTACAGACTTACCCCTGACTGTTTCAGTATACAGATTCCCACACTCAACTCAACATGTAATCAGCTAATAATTGAATTATATTATTTTAAAATTATTTTAATTACAATGGTACAGGGCTACATATCTAATCTACAAGGACTACATATCTATGCTAATGGGCACAGCCTCACAGGGGGCCCACCCCCCTCCCTCTGCCACCCCCCCCCTCTGGTGGATCATCAGAGGGGGGGATGACAATGACAATGAGAGGAGATGGTGGTGGTAGAGGAAAGAGTTGTGTTGCCAGAGTGAGTGGGTTTATATACATCCCCACAAAAATTTCAGTCAGAGTTTGGAATTGCCACAGTGCATTGGTGCAGACTCAGAAGTCGAAAAATCTACTATATGGAGTAATTGTACAGCCACGATGTCATAACAAAAGTTGTAGCCTATGATCACAGGACCATGGGAATATGCTTACCTTAGCAATATCTCCTTTTTTGGGCGAGATATTGGCAAAGTTCTGCCAGAGACCTGGTGTGTCAAAAAGTAAAAGTGGCTGTACAGTTATGATGTCATAACAAAAGTTGTAGTATGTGATGTCATGATCATGTCAGTATGATTATATTGTCAATATGTCCATTTTTGGATGAGATATGGGCGAATCAATGTTTACAAATTTCAAACTCCGATTGAAATTGCTACAGCACATCAGTGCAGACTCAGAGAGTCATTGTACAGCCACAATGTCATAACAAAAGTTGTAGCCTATGATCACAGGACCATGGGAATATGATTACCTCAGCAATATCTCCTTTTTTGGGCGAGATATGGGCAAATTAATGATTACATCTATGGGTCTGTGGGTCTGGGGGTCTGTAGGGTCTGTACTTGCTCTGTGGAAAATCTGTACCATCTGTGGGTCTGTACTGCTCTGTGCCTCTGTACCAAACCTACTGTTTTGCTGATGAACTCTGCTACTATTCTACTACTATGGGGAACTATGATCTACACAGCTTTGTAGATATCCTCTTCCCACCCAGCCTGCCCTGGAACACCTGAAGTCAGTATTGAATATAGAAAATGTAGCCATAGTACATTACAAAATCCATTCAATAGGAGCCATGGGGGAGATGCAATGATGGTGTGCAGGAGAGGGGATAGCAAGTCATCAGAACACATACAGTTGGCAACCAGGGAGGAGGGGACAGAATGAGGAACACTTGACACAGATGGCAACCAAAGGGAACAGGGTAGCAGGCCAGGAAACATGGCACATGGAAGGTAACCAGGAGGAACAGGATCACAAGATGGGGGAATGTGGACAGTTGGCAACTGGAAGACAGATCAGAATTAGAGGACATATGATGAAGGTAGCAAGTAGGGGGAGCAGGATAGCAGTTCAGGAGATGTGCCACATAGCAACTGGGTATAACAGGATAAGGTGAAACTGAAATGGTGGACATACTGCATGTGGATTCTGACAGTGCAGATATTGTATATGAGTGGCAGATCAAGGACATGCTGCAGACATGGGCAATGCAAGACTTAACAGTGGCTACAAAAAGTATGAATCACTCACCAGTACACTAAGTTCCAACAACTGAAGGGCTAATGATGGGAACCAGGTTAGTCATGAGGAGGCACTCTCACTGGGCTAGTAACACACCTAGGACTCCACTCGAGTCTAAAAATCATTGCAGCTGTAAATAGGAAGACATTTCAATGAACTTTGACTCCAGAGGCTGAGTGAAGGTCAATGGCTTACCTCATCATCAAATAAAATTTGACTGGATGCTGACTGGGGTCAGGTGACACATTACAACAAACAAATTGGGTCATTGAATGGCCACTCATGTCTTAACCATCAGACAATGCTGAACCATTGCATCTATGATATAGTCATTGGTGGGTGGTAACAGTGGGATAGATGAGGGAAAGAAATGTTTTAAGTCCTGACCCTGCACTTATTATAAGAAATTGCAATGCTTATATAATTACACACCCAGGATGGTAATAGTCACTATTCCAACAGCATTGGGACATCAACATGTGACAATGATAATGAATGAAGTGGAACATTGAACAAACTCTATTAATGCATTCAAAATCAAGTATATCACTGAAAACAAGAAATACTACCAACACAATGGTATCATGTCCATTAATTATCACCTTGTTATATATTACATTGCTCAGGATACTTAGACTGGTGATACAGAAGAACTCCACCTGGAATTTGGTCATGACACAAGTATCTTACTTGTCCTAATACCTGCATTGGTGTTGAGTAAGTGGGTTTTACCATGCCTTTGCAGATATTATCCTGACCATGTTTTCACCACAAAGACCAGATGCCACTTCCCAAAGATGACATCCATACCACCTGTGTTGATCAAACATCTGCCATATGTATCCATTTTGACCCTGTGACAATGTAACTGTAAGGTTGTGGTATTGCCTTAGTTCACACCCACGAACTGTACCATATGGTATTCACAGTGTGATAGTTAAAGACAAAATTATGTCCTTAAAAAACTACTATGAAGTATATATACTAGGCATGCAGACATGTGATACTCTGGTATCACATGCCTGTGAGTGATTATGAACTACCTTTTAGGGCATGGCCTCTAACACCCTCCCCCTGTAGAGCCGACTCAGGCTCGGAACAGTCTAAGTAAATGAAAAGAAAAGAAACGATAGGAAAAAATCCTATATACATTCATGCAAGATGTTGAACCTCGTGACACCACTGAGCTGAGGGTTATGCCTCATTTCAGTAATGTAAGCTGAAGCACGAAGGGTGTTGAACCCTTCATGCTATGACTTGATTTGAGGGGTTATGCCCTCGAGAGAACAACCTGACATCCGATGTAGCATCCCTTCTACATCAGTGCTGGTTCATCTCTCATTTCGCCCTCCTTGGGCCCATCATCTTGGACTGGGGGCTTCCCCCCTGAACTTTGACCTTCCACCCCCATATCATGGGGTAGGTCATATAGGAGCGCTGCAGTGGCAAATGCCTGGAGGATATGGAGCTCCTCCATGGTGAACGGGTGGGCCTCATAGGCCACAATACGTTCTGTGGAGATCCCGAGGGCCCCAGCCTGGACCTCGACCCACTCCTTCGAACAGTTTTCCCCCAAAGGCTGAGGGTCATTGACCGCCATTCTCAGGAGGTTGAGCACAGCTCGAACATTGGGGTCTCGGTCCCCTCCATTATTTACAGTGCAGGTGATATATTCATTACCTGCTCTTCGAGCCCAGATCAGGATGTCATTGGCATCATGTGGGGTGATGCCATTGGCCATGAGGTAGGCGGCAATATCAGCCATACTGGCTGTTCAAGTGAACTCCCCTTCCCAGGGGACATGGGGACCAATACGAGGGGAAACCTCTGCCCAATCCAGAAGGGCTCTGTATTGACCCTTCACCATGAGGAGATGGACTAGCTCCTGGAACCAGACCATCTGGTCATAGTTCCCTCTAGGGACCGGAGCCAGTCACTCGTAGAGGAGGAATCCTCATACTTGTTGGGCAGTGGGAGGACTGATATCCCACTCGTCATTGTCAGGGTGCTTGCTGACACCTAGCGCCCCAGGGAACATTCTCGAGAGCTCAGAGCTCTCATCGGAACCATTGTACCTATTCTGGTATGTATTGATAAAACTGACCCAGTCAGTGATGGGCATTGAGGCCAGGGGCTTCTCATGGTAGATCGGGGACTCCCCCTCTCATCTTTCTTCCAGAGGGGTGACCTCCTCCTCTGGGTTGAAACAGTTGACCCCTGGCGGGGGGTCTCTGATGAGTGACAAGGGCTTGGGGAGCCCCAGGACTTTCAACCATTAAACAGTCACGAAGGGGAATGATGGGCCTCTGTCCCATCTCTGGCAAAGGAGCAGCAGGGTGGCCCTCTAGCCACAGTTGTAAGGCCAGTTGTCCACCAGCAGGCTGTTGTGTGAGGGCTTCTTCCTCCCTCCATGCTCTGTCTTTTTCTCTTACCACCTCTCTCTTCTGGCACACTTTTTGGGAGGCCCAAGCTGGGGGCCTCCATTCCTTCAATGTGAGCTCCATGACTCCATTCGTGTCTAACCTGCACTTCTTCCACAGGTTAATATAAGTAACCAATTCTTGCGCCCTACGGATGCAAGGAGCCTTTTCCTCAGGCTCTTTGTACACCTGTGCATACAATTTGCAGATATCCTCTGCAGTGTTAACAAGTCTGATGGGACCCATGATCCCTCTGTCCCATCTAGTGATGGGGACAGGGAACTGTCCTTGTTTGATTGGAAGAGGAGGGGGGGTCCCCTGCTGAATGTTGGCAAGGGTGGCACCAAACCTCTCATCGCTGTAGGCATAGAGGTTGTCATTGACCCTTGGATCTTCCTCATGCCATCCTTGCCTTGCCCGAGGCAGAGTACTCTATATGGGTTTTCATGTCCCATAAATTCAGGGAAGAGTGTTCCCTGGGTAGTGGTTTCAACGACCATAGGAATGTCATCATATATTTGAGCAGAGGTGATCTCATCCTCTGTGACTGTGAAATCATATCCAGGCACTACCTGGTCAGCTTCTTGGGGTGCTCTTTCTTTCCCCTTTTTTGACACTACAGGTTCAACCTGCAATGCAGGTTTAGCCTGTGCCCTCCCCTGCAAAGAAGAGGAGGGTGGTGCAGCCAGTGGGGGAGCCACCCTGGAGGAACCAGCCTCCTGATTGTAATCATAAATGCCCCCCCCTAGGGAGGTGATACAAGTGCATTCCAAGTCACACACAGCTTGCTCAACTGTAGTGGGAGCGGGGATGGTGGGGGTGGGGGCATGTGGTGCATGTTGAAGATCATTGACCTTGCAAAGGGCACAACAAAGGTTGTGTGACGTATCTTCGAGCTCTTGCTCGAGATGACTAATCTGACGATGTAACTCATCATAGGGGGTACATCTGATGAGACGTGCAGTCTCGTCAGCGAGGTTGACAATAGCAGGCATGATGCCTGCATCGGACAAGGCCATGCCTTGTGAGAGATGAAGCGCATATGACATGCAGGTTTCGCAAGCGCTGTGATGGTGCAAGAAAGGGAACTGGGGATGGCATTCCCAGTATGGGCAGCAATGTTTGTCTCTGCAGCGTTCACGCTCGAGGGATGGCAAGCATGAAGTGGAAGGGGATCATGGCCATTTCTGGCCACTACTGACTGTATGCAAACTGCGTTGGTCGACAGGGGACAGGGAGTAGGGACATGAATATGATGGTGAACCATCAGAGTACACATCTGAATGCGCAGGAGATCTGCCTTGTTGAGACAATGCAGACCTTGAGGGGTCGGGACTAATAGAGCCTTCTGGGCTTGGGGATACTTTGCGACGGTGATCACGATGGGACATTGTAGACTATGAGAATGTTGTGAGCGTTAAAGAAAAGAAAAAGAAAAGGACAGAGTAATAAAAGAAGACATGTGACCAGTAAAGTCAGTGCACGTGAAATAGTGAAAAAGTGATCAGAAGAAAGTATATACTCTAATTAAATTTGGTAACTATGCTGTGCTCGAGGCTGATGGTATTATTTCTATTTTTGTTTTATTTTTGTTTTATTTTTATCTTTGTTTGTTTTTATTTCTGTTCTTTCTGACTTGTCCATTTGCTTCCGATAGTAGTCTTCATACTATGTTTAACCACTTAGTGGTTACCATACGCTTATGCGTACTTTTTTGCCCTTTGGGGCAATTGGCATATATCTTGTATGCCCTGGAGCTCGAGGTACCTGTTGAGGGCCTCAAGCTCCTTACAGTTAGACACTGGCTCCCATGTCGTGTCTCTGAGATTCCATTTTACAAGGAACTCTACCTTGTTATTCATCCATCGGTGAGCCATTATCTCATCCACTAACCATTCCTCTTTGTCGGTCATACCGACATCATAGAATTTGTGTGCATCATGCCTTGGGAACAGAGCATCATCGTTCTGTTTGTACTTGCGCAATAACCCGACGTGGAACGTTGGGTGTATGCACCGTTGCCGCAGCTGTTCTGGTAGTTCCAGAGTGTATGTATCATTTGCACTATCACAGCACAATACCTTCATTGGGCTGATGAATTTTGGCACGAGCTTTCGTGCACGTCCCTTTGGAACATTCAAGTTCTGTGTGGAGAGATACACAAGGTCCCCCTCTTGAAGGTTGAACCCTTCTTTTCGTTTCTTATTTGTGTGGTACATCTGTATCACTCTGCTCTCAATAATGGTGTCATGAGCCATCTCTAGATTTTCTAGTGCTTGCCTAGCAAAGGTCTTCACTCCTGGTGCCATCGAGGGTGTTCCCCTTCTGATGCATTGCATCATCTCAGGCATATACCCATAATTTAGCTCAAAGGGTGCAAACCCTGTTGAGCTACTTATGCTCAAGTTGATCACAAACTCAACCATTGGCATCTTTGATGTCCAATCTGTTTGGTCTGGTCGGACCATCACTTGTAGCATTTGTGCTACATTCCTTATTGCTTGTTCAGATGCTCCATCTGTCTGTGGATGGAAAGCTGTTGACATCAGGAGCTTTGCTCCTAACATTCTGTGCATTTCATGCCAGAAGGCTGATGTGAACTTTGCATCTTGATCTGAGACTATTGTCTCTGGCAGTCTGTGCAGTCAGGCGACTTCTCTTATGAATATTCCTGCGAGCTCTGATGCTCATATCATCGTAGTCACTGGTACTAGGTGTACCATTGACATTAGACAGCACAAAACTACCCACAGGTAGTCGTGCCCATCGCTTGGTGGGAAAGGTCCCACAAAGTCCATCGCTATCGACCCCCAGGGTCTTCATGGCACAGGTAAACTGTGCAGTAGACCCTTTGGTCGTTGATTATCATTTTTTTGGTGTCTGACATATCGGACATGTTCGACAGAACTTGTCCACTTCCTGGCCGAGTTTCGGCCACCAATACCATCTGTGGATATAATCCACTGTTCTCTGGGGCCTGAAGTGCCCCAGTGTCCTATGCGCCTGATTGATTACCTTGGCAATAGTGTCATCACCTTCATACTTTGCATGCAGAAGGCACAACACCTTCTCTCCTCCACAATTTTTCGTGTAGAGGAGGCCACCTTCCTCTTCAAATTGGGGATAGTGCAATGGCTGCGCCATCACTTTTGCGAGTACAGAATCGCTTTTATACCCTTTACAGACAGCACTTAAGAAGCCTGGTGCTTCACTGAGCATTATGGTAGAGGCTCTACTGGCCTCAGCAGACTCAAGTATCATAGGGTCTTCCTGTGCACTTGCACTAGGGGATTCCTTGTTACTCTGCTCTGTGGCTGAGGCCATCTCTCTAGCCTCTTCATACCTCTTTTTGACCTTTTCTTTCAAATGGTTACTCTTTCGAGGGACACTTCCCTCTCTCATCGCTGATAACTTCAGTTCTCGCCACCTGTCTTGAGGGAGATCATCTCCCTCTGGGTCCAGACATATATCTGTGTCTGCCCATTTGACTTCATCATTGGAGGCTATGTCTCCTCCTTCTTGTTCATAGTAACAAGAGAGGCAATCCGCTACACGGTTCTCAGTGCCTTTTGCATAGACGATGTTTGTGTCGAATTGTGACATATAGTCCAACCAGCAGACTTGTTGACTTGACAATTTTCATTGAGTTTTGAGGTACCCCAATGCCTCATGATCGGTAATGATTGTAAATTTGAAACTGAGGAGTTTATCCTCCCATTTCAGAAGCACTTTGATTATTGCGAGAGTTTCTTGCTCGAATGTTTGATAATTTTGTTGAGTGTCACTCAACTTTTTCAACATAAACCCAGCTGGCTGACAGGTCTTCCAATTGGGCCCCTGCCTGTACAATGTGCCTACTCCATAGAGTGATGCATTGCACACAAGCCAGATTGGCTCTTCCTTTCGTGGGTCAATAGGCTGCAAAATTGGATACTTGCACACAAGATCCTTGATCATTTGGAAACACCTATCATGGATTTCTCTCCACTGAAACGGATGTTCATTCCGCTGAATACCAGTCAGGGGCATAGTATACGCTGATATTTCTGGCATGAATTGTGCCAGGTATTCTACTAGTCCAACGAATCATTGGACCTTGTTAAGGTCCTCCAGCTCCTAATTCAAGACATCTTGTCTCTATCTGCATGTATGCCCCTGGCATCTATGATATGCCCTAGGCAATCAAGCTTTTCTGCATAGAGGTTGCACTTCTCCTTCTCAAGGTAGAAGTCAGCCTTTTCTAGTGCTTCAAACACTATTCTGAGGTGTCATTCGTGGTCCTCTATCATATCACTGTAGATGAATATGTCAGCGAGATAGACGTATACAAAGCATCCTATGTGATCTCTAAAGATCACTGTCATTAGATGTTGAAATGTTGCAGGGGCATTACAATCTCCCTGCTGCATAACTTGACTTAAGAAAGTCCCATATATTGTCAAGAAGGCATCTTCCAGATGTCTTCAGGTTCTATACAAACTTGTTCATATGCATTTGACAAGTCAATCTTAGAGCGATACTTCACTTGAGCTACATCCATTCAGATTTGATCTTGATCTGGGAAGGGGATGACATCCTTCACTGTATTTTCATTTCTTTTGCGGAAGTCAATGACTGTCCACAGTTTTCCATTTTTCTTGGGGATGCTTTTCAGCACCCACCATTCTGCATCGGTATATAGTTGGATTTTGTCTGACAACTGTTGTTTTAGCACATCAGCGCATCATGGCAGATGATATGCATACTGCTTCTTTTCATCAACCAGGGGAATCCTGTGATTTACCTCCCATAGTGGGGGTAATTTCAGGATTACCCTGCTAAGTCTGTGCTTATACCGATCAAACCATCGGTTTCGTAGCTGAGGTATATCCTCATTTTTTAACAGTGTCTTATTAGGTTTTATTATTGTGAGGTGCTCCTCGCTTTGTGATCCACCTGGCTTTTTTAATCCATCAAGTCCCCTCCCCCCTTTAGAGCCCTCGTGAGGCCAAGACCTTGCAGGGTGCAATAGTCAATTATTATGATGGGATGTACCCGTTGTTAGAGCCTCAGGCTCTGTGAGAAGAGGCACACACTCACCTGCTATCTCTATTGTTTTCCTTGCAAAATTCAAAATCGCTTTAGTTTGCCTTAGGAAGGGGATTCCTATTATACAATCATAGTGATCAATATTCGCTACATCAAAGTATATGTCTACTTCATAGTTTCCAATCCATATTGTGGATGTTCCACCATGAGTGATTTTCGACTGGCTGCCTATGCAGCCTAATTGCAGCGTTAGCTGCTGTTCGAGGGGAAATACCCTCATCTTTGTGACCTTGGTGAACGCTGGGCTCACAAAGTTTCCCATGCTTCCGGTGTCTATCATCGTATATGCCATGCACCCATTGATGATACTTTGTAATGTTGCACATGTTCACAATTCTGGATTTATTTTGGGACCAGATCCCACTATGTTATTTGTATGCATAGCATACTGAAACGATTGAGTTAATGACTTTGTCATCAGTTTGATCTTTGCAGTGAGATTCATTGTTGCCAGCTGTAGGTTATAACAATGTTGTTCTTCATTGTTGCTGATAATCACATCCCCATGGGGCGTTGCCACCAAACGCTCATTGGAGGCGAGCCTCCATTATTCCAAGCACTCTTTGCATTTCTGGAGTTACGCCACTGCATTCCCCCAGCATTCCTCAGATATCTGCAATCACCTGAAGTCTATTGGCTTCCATGGACCATATTCGGTCTGCCATGGTTCGCATTGCACAACATGTACAGTCTGAACTCATACTGTGCCCTTCCATTTGTGCTCGGTCGCAATCATCCCAGCCGCAGTCGTATTCCCTGCAAGCTAGTTGCTCTGGATAATGTAATGCTACGTTCAACGTAGTATTTCCGTCAATTGCTGACTCAGAAACATGCTCTATCCTCTGAGTGCATTCTCGGCATGAGACTTCCTCATGAATAGCACCGTAGATGGAAGACCAAGTCCATCGGCCTGTTGTAGATGAACCATCTACTGCACTTTCAGTCTCTATGGGATCTTCCATTCGGAAGTCCATATCTTCGTCCTCTATTCTTAGAGATGCACTCCACAGGGGATCTCCTGTACTTTCCATGATGTTTGGTCAGTATTCCACTGTATTATCTCAGTTGACCCAGACTTTACCCCACAGGGTACTTACTACTACCATGTCGGGGTAAATTCCAACGTTACTTCCTGACATGCCTTGACGGCATATGTCAAATATAGCACTGTCTAGGTATTCATGCAAGGCCTGATTACATCCTGGCAGTCGTTGCACGTTTTCTTGTGCCAATATCATTTGTCTAAGGGCATTCATACAATACCCTTCACACATCTTGAGATGGGAAGCCATCACCTGTAAGGCAGCCTGTACATGCATCGTACTACCACCTGTGTCCAACAGTCATATTCAGTTTCCATCATCCATACCTCTATGGTATTCACACCTAGCGTGATCTTCTGGTATTTTGAGTGCCCGCATCAGGGATTCGTCTCCACTAAGTAGCCCCTCGGCTACATGGTTGACTCTATGTCAACATCCATCGCACGTTCCTTCGTGCACTGCACCATATATCCCAGACCATTCCCATTTTTCTTCTCGAGGTTCACCCTCATGTGAACTTTCTTCATTCACTTCCAGGGCATCACTCCCTGATTCAGAGCAGCACTCTTCTTCTGACGAACCTTCGTCCTCGTATATTACACACATCATAGCACAGGACACTACTTCTTTGGAAGTAGTGGATCTGTCCTCTTCATGCATAGCCCCAAAATATGTGATGGGTTCATCGTCATCATCAACCTCTGAGTATACCTCATACTCCTCAATGAGACTTCCTTCATCATATTGCGATCCTTCCTCATGATCGCTAGTTTCTTTGTGCTCATGATTCCCCCCCGCAATCTTTTCTTCATCAGGTTCCTCTGACTGTTCTTTCACGAGGGTATCTTGTCCCTCTTCTTCTTGGACTTCTACTGCATATAACCATGGCTTTACTGCTGCTTTGTTCTTGTCCCTTCGAGGGTGAGGACAATCAGGGGCCATGTGGCCCACCTCTGAGCAATTGAAGCAAGTTATGCCTGGCATAAATTTGCAGGGTTGCTTCCCCTTCTGCTGCAAGTCATCTCGTTCTTTGTGATGGAACCTATGGTCACCATCCTTATGGTGGAACTGTCCACTTTTCTTTCCAACCTCAGTGCCCTTTGACAAAAAATTCATCTTACGTCGATATAGCATATTTCCTTTCTGGAAATACTTAAAGTTATCTTTATTCACGGAGCTTCCTGCACTCCTATTTTCATGTGGGAGTGAGCCACTTCATCCCTGGGAGGTCTTTCCTCCAGAGCCAGCATGGCTTGTTCTCATATGCATGTTCACCACTTTCTGCACAGTCTCCATGCACCTCACTTCTTCGAGGATTTCCTCGATTGTTGAATGTTCTGCAGAGATACCGCAAGCTTCAAATATAGATTTGATTATAGAGTGTGGTAATCCCTGCAAGAACTTCCTCCTGAATGAGTAATTGTCAGGAGGTTGCACCATTCAGTGTGCATGACACTTTAAGTCGTTATAATACGCAGGGGCTCCCTTGTCATATTTGAGCCTAGTCCAATCATACTTGTCGGCTGCACTCTGCACCAATGCTTCGTGGACGAATTGCTTGAATAGTCCACAGATTAATTCTTCGAAAGTCCAATGTTGTACCTGTTGATTCAGAGAATCAACTTCTTGATCATACCATTGGGAGGCTAGACCCTCCAAGTACAATCCAGTGTACAAAACACGATCTTCATTGCGATCAGGGCCAGTGACCTTAAACATATGGAAGTACTTCAATATCTGGCCCAGCCAGTCATCGAATTTATCCAGGTCATCCTGGCCTCCATATTTTCCAGGCTTTGGTGGATTCATCGCCTTCACCTCAGGTCCAACCTGTCCTGTCAGTAGACTGACTTGTTCCCAGATACGCTGAGTGTATCTGTTCTGCATAAAGTCCATATACCTCATGTTACCTGGGGTAAATCCCCTTAGATAGTTTGGTCGGTTTCCCTGGATGAAACATTGTCCCCCGACTATGGGAGCTCTCCCATATCCTCAAGGACCATCTTCATCCTCCTCTTCAGGATCTTCACCACCTGGTGGTCCTCCTCCTGGAGGGCCACCGTCAGGGGGACCACCCCCTGGGAAACCTTGACCATGGAAGTTTCCTCCATAATTGTTTCATTCAGGAGGACTGCCTCCATCTTCACCTCTCCCAGGAGGCCTACCTCCATATTCTCTTTGGCTGTATTGATCATTGACTGTTCCGATTCTATTATTTTCTCCAGGGGTATTATCCCTGTTTCCTGCAGCAGCATTTCTAGCTGCGATGGTATGGTCTCGTGCCATCTGGTGGAGTACTGTGGCCCCCTGCTCATTCCCAAACATCTGTCGGATTATATCTGAGTCCTGTCTTGAGAGTATGCAGGGCAATCCGGCATATTAGGGGCAAATCCACCCCTTCGACCAAGCGCATCAGTTCTTTTGACCAGAGGGTTTTCCCTCCTCACTGGCATTCCCAGCCAGAACTGAGGGATTGTATCTTCCCTCTTGAACATAGGTTTGACGTCCGGGGTAGTCGTCCTACTTGCACTTTTGGCAGCAAGAGCCCATCTGTACCTTTCTAGCTCTTCTGCATGATGCACACTGGGGTTCACCCCATGATTATCAAAGCCTTCAGGGCCATACCCATATTCCAGCCACTGTTGCTGCAGACTTTCAAGAAAGTCATTCATGGCTTCAAAGGCCATGTGAGGGTCTATCGGGGCATCCCTCTCATTGGTCTCCCTTTTCAAAGGTGCTTTGCCTTCTTCATATATTTCAATTGGAGGACTCTGAGTCCTCCATACTAAGATGGGATCGGAAGACATCCATGAGTTATCTAACTCAGTACGCTGAGGAGTAAGGGGACTCATTGAGTCTCTGAAAACCTCTCTTCCCTCTCTCGCAGCTCATTTGGTGCTGCTTCCCAACATCATTGAGGTATTTAATCCTCCAGGCATATGCGCATCCGGCACTCCAGGTCCGAGCTGCCTAGCATCCATTCCTTGGTCGGCACTTCCAGCCAGTGGCTGAGTTTCCTCCAAGCTTTTATTATCCTTTTGGACCTCAGAAGGTCCTTTCTGTTTTTGACAACTATTATCATCTGGAGGGGAATCCCCTCTGTTGGGTGGCTTGCTCTGACCCGACTTTACTGCATGAGCATACACACGAGTAGCCATGTGGCTCATTGTGAATACTTTGATGAGAGTTCAAAAAATTGTTAGGTTGTGGTATTGCCTTAGTTCACACCCACGAACTGTACCATATGGTATTCGCAGTGTGATAGTTAAAGACAAAATTATGTCCTTAAAAAACTACTATGAAGTATATATACTAGGCATGCAGACATGTGATACTCTAGTATCACATGCCTGCGAGTGATTATGAACTACCTTTTAGGGCATGGCCCCTAACAGTAACATATATTTTTGTTTTGCATGGAGTGCCGATTACAACAGATGCCAATAGTGAATCTCTGCATTCAACAGAAGTAAAAGAGGGTCTGATAAGTTCAGGGACACACCTAGCAAGAGATGGACTGGGCAGATGACAGTCAACTGGCTTACCATCTGCCCTGATCCCAACCACCCAAGTTCTGGATCATGGCAGCACATTGTGGGTTCATGCCTGGAGGAATGTGAGGTGGGGCTGTCCAACTGGTGGCAGTGGGTGTGGAGTGTGCATATGCAGAGGGAGTCTGATAACTGAAAGAGGCTTGACTTGGCATCCCATAGCTAGAGCTAGGGATGCTGCTTCTGTTAGCAGGTGGTGGAGCTGGGGTTTGGCCACTGTGAGGATAGGGTGTACAGCCAGGACCTGACAAATGGAGATTGCCCAGGTGTCACATGTCCTGGGGTCCATGCTGGTGTACAGGCATCAGCACCATACAATGTTTTCCCTCTGACATCCATGTTTGTGAGGTTTTGTGACTGGTGAAGGTGTCTAGAGAACTCAGTATCAGAGAGAGGTTACATGACAAGCTGAGCCATCTGACACACCTGACTTTGAAGGCATCGCACAGTTCTGGTATGCCAGCGACAAGAGTCTCGAACAGGTGGTCTGGAGTGATGCACACAGGTTGTGATGGGGGGTGAGCCAGTGTACCCTACAGCAAGCAATGCACATTACACCATCATCAAAACTTCCCAACTAGGTTGAAGTGCAGGGCTCTTTGTTCTGTGATTAAACAGCTTCAGGAGTTCCTTGTGAATCACATTCATGGTGTGACATTTGTGATCATCATTTGCCTCAAACATGTTCACAGAAAATTCATCGAGGTTGAGCTCATTCAACTTTTCATTCATTATCATTGTCATCCATAATCAAAGACACCACATGAGAATTATAATTGCTCATCAGATATTATCATCATCATATCAATGACAATATTCTTTTCAGTTTGATTTCACTTTGATCAACAATATCTAGTCTTGTCTGTAATGACTGTATAGTACATGTTATATAAACTCATCCTCTCTCCCCTTCTCTCTCTTCTTCACTCTTGTCTCTGAGTTCTACCCCAGGGCAAGAGTCACTCTAAGACTCTACAGTGACTCAAAAAACTGTCCAGATGTTTGCCATCTTTTCAAAAAATTGCTTATAACTCAGTCCCCATTTGGCCATAAATCATGAACAAATAGGGGTGGATAGCCAGTTGTCATGTGATCATGTATGCCAAATATGGTGATGGTCATGTGACTTGATACCATACAATTAATTCAACATTGACCACTACTCATCTGGACAGTTTTTTTGCAGGTGATCATAACTTTAAGTATGGCTGTGACTATGCTGAATTATTCAGTGGCTGTGCTGAATTTCAACAAATTAATATAACCTTAGTATGATTATACATAAATCAGGTCCAAGTACTGCCCATTATGCTCTCCATTCCTCATGAAGGTCATCCCCTCTGATACTCATCTGGCTGTGCTGTCCATGCTTCAGGATGGCCAGTCTTCTTGTCAAATTGCTTCCAAACTTCATATTGGTCATTCTACTGTCTCAGAAATATGTTCCAAGGCCCTTTCACCCCTTCCAACCAATGCTGGAGGCTGTCCCTCTAAGCTTACAGCTTATGATCATCATCACATGGCTTGCCTAATCACCTCTGGGCAAGCAGATACTGCCACCCAACTCAAGAAAGTCTCTGGGCTTGGTGTCAGCACCCAAACAATCAGGAATCACTCAAAGAAGGAGAACCTGAAGGCTGTTGTCAAAGCCAAAAAGCATCAGTTCAACCTCAACATGTATGACAGCACTATGCATTTGCACAGAAGTACCAACACTGGACTGAAGAAGACTGGGCAAGGGTTGTTTGGTCTGATGAAACCAAATTCAATTGCCTGGGGTCAGATGGGAGGCTTTGGGTGTGGAAGAAACCAGGATCCCCCCTTACAAACCAACATGTCCAAGGCACTGCCAAGTTTGGTGGAGGGAGTTGGATGATTTGGGGGTGCATGACAGTGCATGGAGTAGGCCAAATGTGCAGGATCAATGGGAGGATGGATGCAGCACTCTACACCAAAATTGTGGAGGACCATCTGTTCCAATCTGTGGAGGAACATGGGATGGATGTCAACAACTTCATCTTTCAACAAGATGGAGATCCCAAGCATACCTCCAAATTGGCCAAGAAATGGTTCAAAGATCATGGTGTTGAGCTTCTTGACTGGCCTGCACAGTCACCAGACCTCAACCCCATTGAACATCTCTTGCATGACCTGAAGAAAAGGTTGGGAACCTACCCAGTACCCCCTAAGGGCATAGAGGAGCTGTGGAAGAGGATTGAAGAGGAATGGAGGAAAATTCCAAGGGAGGTTTGCCTTAATTTGATCAATAGTATGCCTAGGAGGGTTGCAGCAGTGCTCAAGGCTAAGGGTAGTTACACAAAGTACTAGATATGTCCTACTTATTGTCACTTGGATACCCTGCAAAAAAAATGTCCAGATGAGTAGTGGTCAATGTTGAATTAATTGTACAGTATCAAGTCACATGACCATAACCATATTTGGCATACATGATCACATGATGACTGGCTATCCACCCTTATTTCTTCATGATTTATGGCCAAATGGGGACTGAGTTATAAGCAATTCTTTGAAAACATGGCAAACATCTGGACAATTTTTTGAGTCACTGTAAGTCTAAGGGTTCATATCCAGGTAAGTGTACCCTTGTGTGAAGTCATCTGTAAGTGTCATTCTCTGCTTTATTTTCACTTTTTTGGAGGTTTAAGTAGTTCATCATACTTAGTAGTGTACTCAGTAGGTACTCATTATGTAAATGATATTGAATGAAATTGCCTTCTTGTAATATCATGATTGATAAGTTCAATTGAAGGTTGCTGTAGCAATTTTTATTTTTAAGCTGTTGATGGTGTCAATGACAATTGTTGGTAATGTCTGATAATGAGAGACATACATGATCTACTGGTCACATTCTGATACATATGATCCACTCTACCTAAATGATAACTTTTGACCTATGCTGCCAAGGCTCCCAGAGAATATATAGCATTACCAATGTGTATGTCATTATGATATACCTTATAGCACTTTACAGGGTAGATAAAGTCTTATATAACATTATCATTTCATCAAAATTTTCCTGATGCAACTCCAGTATTCCCTTGGGGTGGTGCTCATACTCTGCAAGCCTCCTCTTGAGGTAACCCAAGCATGTTCTATGGGGTTGAGGTCAGGGGACTGTGCAGGCCATACCATAGTCCTAAAATCCTGCTCCTCTAGCCACTCCTTGACCTGCTTTCAGGTGTGCTTGGGGTCATTGTTCTGCTGGAAGATGATGTCAGGAGGATGAAGACCATAATACTGAAGGGAATCTTGTAGTTCATCTTTCAAAATTTGGAGGTAAAGGTCTCTATTCATCCTACCATCAATCTTGGTGGCATACCCAACACCCTCCCAAGTCATACAGCCCCACATCATGAAAGACCCTCCTCCAAACTTCAGTGTCCCCTCTACTAGCCTATCATTCAGCTGCTCCCCTGGCTTTTTCCACACTCATTTGCACCTATCTGACCCCAGACAATTTATTTTAGTCTTATCAGACCATACCACCCTCTTCCAGTCCTCCAAAGTCTAACCTTGCCTTGCAATGCTTGGCAGAGAGGATAGGTTGTTTTTGCTTTACCACAGCCTTCATACCAGTCTTTTTCAAGTGCTGGTAGACAGTATTTGGGTGGAGGGACTGGTTGATGATATTGGTGAGAGATTTGGTCACCAGGACAGCATTTTCTGCCTTCTGAGTTGAGATAAGGTGGATGGCATGGCAGACATTAGCAGGGGAAAGCTTGGATGGATGACCTCCAGTGGACTTTTGCAGGCTGGAACACTCCTTGGAATGAGGTCTAGAGATGGTAGAATGATGTAGGCCAGTACTGGAGGCAATAGAGGAAGCAGAATGACCAGAATCAAGCATAGTCAGGATGGTATTCCTTTGGGTGGAGGAGAGAGATCTCATGGTGGTGGTGGTTGGGAATAAAGAAGTGTGTGAACTTATTCCAACTCAGACATCATGTTTATATGTGTATCTTTGTCTGTAGGACCAAACAACCACAAATATCCCTTTATTTGGCACAGATTCTACTGCCAGCCCAAAAGTGAATAAACCTGTGCAATGATGTAGCTGTTTTATAATTGACATATCTCAGCAACCACTGCACCAAATCACATGACCCTGGGACCATTTTGTAGCTGAGAGTAAATACTACCACTCATCTCACTAAGGCTAAGCAGGGTTCCCATGTCTCATGGTGCTACACTGGACTTAGTACAAAATGGCCAAACATTGCATGGGTTTTTTCACTCACTGTATACACAACTACAATATATGGCACTAGGGCCAGTGAATGATCAATCCTGAGGACAGAATAAAGAACAGAATATATACTGTTCAGAGACCTTTATCATTGGACTGTGGCACCATACTATATTACACCTGACCCTGGACTTCCAAAAATCAGTCTACACAGGAATCTCATTTGGCAGCCTGCTACATGGCTGCAGCATTTATTGAATCAACCAATTGACATATATGGAGATATCAACTTACATATCTTGTTCTCTCCAATGATTTTGAGAATTGTTTCACATAAGTCTGCCCCATTATTTCCTTGGTACTGAAAAGCTGCCTTGACAGCAGTGGAAATGGTGGTTTGAATGTCAGAGCTTCTGTACTTGTTTACAGCCATTGTCAAAGTCTCTCCCCAATCACCACTCCCTTGATGCTTCAAGAAATAAGCATGCTCAAAGACAAGCAAGCATACTAGAATGATGAAGAAGTCATAGACAATGAATGATGAGAGCCTTACCAATGGCATGACCAACCATTGACTGTACTGTTGAGAACTTCCCTAGCAAAGTGGAATTTTGGGGTAGATTGGATATTGAGGCATCATTGTCCACCACAGCCAGTGATGACTATGGTTACATGAGTATAGTCCAGACAATGAAATTAAAAAAACATCAAATACTTATACTTATTAACTGGAAATTAGGCATGTCAAGATCATGATCCCAATGCCATGAATGCATTAGCTGTGTATATTGTATATGAGACATCACTCACTTCCTGTGAAAGAAGAGACCAACACCATTTCATTGAACCCAAGTGAGTTGAGTAAATGGATGAGGTCTAAAACAATGATGCAATGAATATGCTCACATTCTGCCACATGAAGGGGAAAAAAAAAGACAGTGAATCAGTCATCCCTAGAATTGCCATGAACTACCCACAAACTGACACCACAAATGCAGAATGGGAAATATGAAAGAATACAATCAGCAACTATCCATTGACACAATGGAATGGATTACATGCTATCATAAATCAAGTTGAAGATATTGTGCAAGCCAAGTGAGCACAAATGGGGCCACAGATCCAGCTATGCCTGCCATCAAACCACTCACAAGCTGTCATGCCACCAACATCCAGATTGGAAGTGAGCCCAGTCAGCACACATCCAGCCATCCCTGCCATCAAATCACTCACATCCTGTCATGCCACCAACATCCAGAGTGAAAGTGAGCCCAGTCAGCACACATCCACCAATCCCTGCCATCAAATCACTCACCCACTGTCATGCCACCAACATCCAGAGTAAAAGTGAGCCCAGTCAGCACACATCCAGCCATCAAATCACTCACCCACTGACATACCACCAACATCCAGAGTGCAAGTGAGCCCAGTCAGCACACATCCAGCTATCCCTGCCATCAAATCACTCACAGCCTGTCACACCACCAACATCCAGAGTGCAAGTGAGCCCAGTCAGCACACATCCAGCCATCCCTGCCATCAAATCACCTACCCCCTGTCATGCCACCAATGTCCAGAGTGCAAGTGAGCCCAGTCAGCACACATCCAGCTATCCCTGCCATCAAATCACTCACATCCTGTCATGCCACCAACATCCAGAGTGCAAGTGAGCTCAGTCAGTACACATCCAGCCATCCCTGCCATCAAATCACTCACCCGCTGTCATGCCACCAGCATCCAGAATGGAAGTGAACCCAGTCAGCACACATCCAGCCATCCTTGCCATCAAATCACTCACCCACTGTCATGCCACCAACATCCAGAATGGAAGTGAACCCAGTCAGCACACATCCAGCTATCCCTGCCATCAAATCACTCACAAACTGTCATGCCACCAACATCCAGAGTGAAAGTGAGCCCAGTCAGTACACATCCAGCCATCCCTGCCATCAAATCACTCACATACTGTCATGCCACCAACATCCAGAGTGCAAGTGAGCCTAGTCAGCACACATCCAGCATCCCTGCCATCAAATCACTCACCCACTGTCATGCCACCACCATCCAGATTGGAAGTAAGCCCAGTCAGCACACATCCAGCCATCCCTCTCATCAAATCACTCACAGCCTGTCATGCCACCAACATCCAGAGTGCAAGTGAGCCCAGTCAACACACATCCAGCTATCTCTGCCATCAAATCACTCACAAACTGTCATGCAACCAACATCCAGAGTGCAAGTGAGCCCAGTCAGTACACATCCAGCTATCCCTGCCATCAAATCACTCACAACCTGTCATGCCACCAACATCCAGAGTGCAAGTGACCAGTCAGCACTGATTCAGCAAACCCTCCAACATATCACACAATTACTCACTCTCTGTCAGCCATACAGAGGGTGCAGGTAACCACAGTCAGCAGAGCTCCAGCCAAGTCTGTGGTGTAATTACTACTACTTACATCCTGACAAGTACATCAGTGTGATACAATATCACCTGGAGATGACTCACATATTTATTTGGAAACCAACAAAGTAATTCCCTTTCTAGATCCTTTGCATTGACCAGAAATCTGTCCTTAATGCCCAACTCCATCTTTTCTCTCAGTGTCCTACAACATATCAGCAACTGTGAAGTGATCAAGTAAATTTCTCACTTTTTCACAGCATATTCAACACAAAGTGCAATACCTGATTGCCATGTGGATATCAACAACCTCTGCAACCCTTCCTCATTCACAGCATTTGTTGTGCACTGCACCAAGGCCATGCAATCTGCACCTTCTTCATGCATTTCTGCCAAAAGGCACTTAACTACACAATAACACTGGCTCTCAATGAAGACACTTACTCTGCACTGATACATATGCTTTGGGTGGGAATTTGCACTTGTCCAATATCCCTTTTATATGTGCAAGCCACCTTTCTAACAATTCCTTTTCCTTTTCTGCAGCCTTTTTCTTTGCTTCTCCCAGATCCAGGCCACTATCCAATAGTTCCTCCATGGCTGCAAGATGTAGTGCATCTGTCTTAGTTAGCAACACTATCACAGGAACTGAGCCAAGAATCAGTTCAATGACAACCATGCTAACTTGAGAAACATTACATACCATGCCCCGTGTCACACTCATTGAAAAACTTCTGCTCAGCAGCAGTGACCATTCTGTGATAGTCAGTCATAGGGATACAAAACCTAAACCCAGCTGTTATTGCAGCCCACACCGACTCACAATATGATTCTTACCAAATAGCATGGATGCGCTTTTTCAGGCTTCCGGTGACTGCACGATCAAGTACAAAGTTCTTCATCTCATCAAATTGCCCCACAGAACCGGCTTCAAACCCGCAAGAATCATGGAATACGAAACCTGGATTGCTCGAAAATACAAGTTCATGTTCGATATTGTGGTGGCCACGCTGGAAGCACTTAGCTTCAACTTCAATTGCGATGACTCGATCCTACCTCCAACGTGCCTCGCACGATATTACTCTCGATCTGAGAGTGAGAGTGGTAAGCTGAGCGTCAGTACTCTACATTTACACACCTTGTTTCCTTTTCCATCAGTTATTTCTGGATTATCTGTCGTATTGCAGATCCGTTGAAGGATGGTTGTCTTGCCAGCATTCGCTCTGCCCATGACCACAATCCGAAACTGTTTAATATTGGCCATATATTTTCTAGCCAATTCAGGATCTAGGTGATACTCAGCACCTGAAGAAGTGCTTTCCTCGCCTTCAAGACATCAGATGCTATAAAATTCATCCAACACGATGATCATACCAGCAGTAGCTTCGGCAGCAACAAGGGCAGGGCTGCTTGCAGGATTGCTCGCAACTAAATTTACATTAGAAGTACCTCTCAGAAGGTCATAGAAATGACAAACATACCTGCAGATACAGCTTCGGCAGCTGCAGGGGTCGCATCATGTGCATCGCGCATACCGGAGCGATGAGAGCCACTGCGGTTTGCGAATGGAAGTGAGTCCAGTAACTTTCTGAAAGGTTCGGGTGCCATGTGAAGCTGAGATACGATGTTTTACGTGTCGTGACAAGGAACAGAAGGTGTACAGTGAGCGGTCTGGTGGTGGTGCCGTTCAAGAGGGATGGATGACACGGCTCTCACACTGATCGATATCGCGGCGCTTATCGTCCTCGGCCGACCAGCAGTAACCCGACTTCCGCAAGGGCCAAGTCCGACAGCCGTGGCTCACTTCGAACTCTACGCTTTCGTGAGTGCCCTCAGGGAGTCCATAAGCAAGGTTGATTTCTGCGGCACTCAAGTGTACCTTGCGGTGACATCTGTGCCAACAGTCGTCTTTGTGCTAACTCTTGTCATATCCGCCATACAACAAAGAATTCCTCATTGTAGGGGATAGCACAAACGACCAACTCGAACTTCCACAAAAAATACCCTGTAAGCTTCTCAACTCACCGACGCTGGTCGTTCACCTGTATGCCCCGGTAGGTTAGCCAATATGTCCATCGTGGACTCCTACCAGAGCAGGTCGAATACCCATCTCTCCCCTCTTGACGATCCTTCTCTGTCGCTCAACTTATTATGCCCCGTCCAGACCCCATACCGACACCAACCTCAGCGCCATTGTCCCCCATCCCACAAGCATAAAAAGAAACCAACAACCAAATACAGTTGGGAGAGACCTAACATCAATCGTCTGGCTGGCTGCGAATGGGGACTATGACGCCTGGGTCCTCGTCACCTTATCGCTATGATCCAAGGAAGGGCTATCAAAGTAATCATGTACTGTCGGTCGAAGTCAGATCATGTGCAGAATTGTGCATGCAAGACACGGATGTACGAGGCTACGTTGTCGGCTTCAAGCACACTGGCGACGGACGTTGGACATTCTACCGCGGACACCTCAGTAAGCATCTTGGGCATTCATTTTCGTGGACTCCAGAACTGGCGGAGAATGGCTGTCTCTGCCTTGATCTCATTGGGGTGCATGCGAAAAGCAGAGTGGTGCTCATACAGCCAGCATCTTCGCTCCGGTCAGTTTACCGCGCATATACTGATGCATGCCCTCGCTCGATGGGTGTAGTGCCACTCACATCGTCCACGCGCATGAGGACCGCCATCCTTGTTATTGGGTCCGTTTCTGCCATACAACACCGACACGTACCATGCAAATCCTTTTCATTCATACTGGTCGCAGAGGCATTCCGGCGAAAGGTAATTGACACGGCCAGTCTCTTTCCCATCCCATAAGAAGGACTCAGCAGAATGTAGGCATACGATGTTCAGGGTATCATTAGTTGTGCTTGCTCCGCCTGTGGTTAGCACGAACGCCGTGGACGTAGGCATGGTCCTGCATATACTGTGCGGGGAAGAAGACGAGAACGCGCGTATGATCGTTGCTGCATCGGCGATTGCGTGTAACCCTGTCAACGACTCTACCCACTTGCATGATGTGAATACGGCGTTACTGTCTGATCATAAAGAACTTCCCCGCGAGAAACGTACTGCAAACAGAAGACACGACGACGGAGCACCCAGGGTGCCCTTGCACTGACAGAGTAAGCTTTTTTCTGTAAAGGTGTGTTCACTATGCTGTCTGATACCAGAGGTGTCGCGCTGGACTCACTCACCATGCGAGTACGGGAGAACCCGTCAATGGGGTCCTCCAACGGGTCCGCGTTTTTGTCTTTTTCACCGCTCATTACTTGGACCACATCGTACCGACGCAGCAATCCGAAATGGACGACGCCGTCATGAACATCGACCATCCTCCATTAAAGAAACCTTACATTCATACATGTGCCCATGCTGGACGAGACGCACTACGTCCTCGTAGGCACCCATCAAGGGACACGCACACCACTGGTCGCTCACTGGGCCCTCTCTGAGAGAACCTCTGACACAAACGTAACTCTATGGAAGCGGATGCGGCCTATCTGGGAATGGATTGTGGGGCATCCGGTGGTAGTGTGACCAACGTAAGTGGAAGCGGTGACTCTGGACGGGACGAGCACGAATCCGAAGTGTACAAGACACCGTTATGCTAATCTGTACCATTTGCACCCACCGATATCGATGCGTGATAGCGCTGAATTTATATGTATTCCGGGCGAAATGCAGGCATTTCCTAACAAAAAGACAAGTATATACTGGCTATATGTACATGGCGTGAACGTGGGATAACAGGTGGTGTAGTTTGGATGCTGCAGTACTTCAACCTTTTGCGGCCAACCCACGATCAAGAGACGGAGTCGACTACAAATTGGCGTCAGTGGGACATCGACGGCTCACAGGAAACCAAACATGGCTCCGGTGAGGAAGAAGAGGATAAAATATAGGGCCCGGCTCGGCCTGTGATTTGTTGAGCCGTGAGCCCTTACAGGCCGAGCCCAAGCCGCGGCTTTCGAGCCGAGCCGGGCCGTGACAACACTACCCACCGTCCATAGGAAACGCAAACTAACCGACAAATCTATACCCCATGCACTGGCCCAAGTGCCCGAATTCACACAAGAATCCGAGATGTACCAGAGTCCACTCGAGATGGAACGCAAGCTGGACCGGACGATGACGAGCAAGTGAGTCGAGCTGCAGGATGCGCTGTCCCGCAACCCGACGGTAAGTATTAGATCCACGCATGAATGAAAAGGCAAAAGGTGACGCGATCCATGTTACTTCTGGAGGGAAATTTGCTGTCGCGACATACCGGCTCTTCGCAGATGTGTATTCGAATCTTCACTGACATACCGAAGCCTGTTTGCACAATCGATCTTAGTTGTCTCTGCGCTACAAACCATGGTGGTACACCAGCATCCCTTGACCTGATTATCTTTATCCGCAGCTCAGTGGTCTACACACAGGTTGCTTACACACATCGTTCGATACGGAGTGTCGGTTTCGCGGTAGTTGGTGTTCTGTGGCCGTTGATCACGTGGCCCTCCTGTCGCTTTCTCAGAATCGGGGGCTGGTAGGTGGTGTGGAAGGTGTATTGTTACTGGTGTGTTCCCCCTCTTGGCGGTCGACAAGGAGGAAAGTCTGCCTTCAATGTGAGCATTCTGGGTATATCCCTGTATGACCCAGTTAATCTGTACACAGCTTGGCAGGTGGAAGTGTCATGCTGTTGCTAGGAGCCCTTCATTTGTATCATGGTAGCCGAAATATTGTGGACAAGTCCGTGCGGATATCCAGTATAGTACAGATAAGTTCCATGACTACAAGTCGGTTTGCTACTGAAGGTACGCAGCTGGGCCTGGTTGCAGCCATGATACTGGTCACATCTAGCTCCGTCAACAGTTTACAGGCTAAAGCTGGATTGCCTCGACTCAACCAGGTCGCTGCTTGGTTGATTCTCGGTGCGTGAATATCCACTTGTTGGCGTCGTCCTTCGTCGCATTGAGGTTGTTGCCATAGCATCGTCCTCTGTGTCCCCATTCGTTCCGAAAGTGTGCCATCCATCCCCGACATCCAAAATTGTATCCTTCTTCCTTGCATTCGCTGTCTGCTTCGTCGTTTTATCAATCAGCGTCGAGGGACCATTCTACTCTAGTCTCTGCTTACGTCTGCAACCCACTTCTTTGGATAGGATTCGAGGCCCTTGCACGGACACACGATATTTCCAGCGGGAATGGGTCCGTGGCTGACCAGCAACCTCTCCTTTTTTTTTCTTGTTTTATGCTCAAGGGGCACGTACATCGACTAGATTGTTGTGCAAAACTTCAAATAAATTTTCAAAGCGCGTACAAATGGACAGGGAGAAATCCGAGACATCCTGGGTTACATCAGGTGGCTTCACAATAATGCAAGAGACATCAATCCGATTCCGGCAGTCTGGATCGCAGTGGCTGCCCAATACTGACCAGGAGGTACACCAAGACTCGGAGGTCTCTGCGTCCTACAGTACCAAATATGAAACTGTGCATCAATGCCAAGGTAAAGTGGAGACGTACGTGGTTGGTTGTTTCTTGGAACCGCTGGCAATAGTGTTTTCAGGGGCATCGAGCTGCACAGAGGTTGCCGTTTCCAGACTCCGGATCATAGCCTCACGAATTCTCTGACGGCCGAAGGTGACACAAACTGGAACAATGAGGTGGAATATTCTGTTGGAAGGTTGTAGCGTCAGGACTGAGGCACGAAAGTAAAGACACTCGCGTCTGGGCATTATATTGTCCTAGAATATTTGCTACCCTGACTCCGTTTTGGTCCATATAAGTCCCATGGAGACCAATGCGGACCCTAGAGATAACGGGGTCAATGTTGGGCCACCCTCAAATAGTCAGAAATCGCACCAGCCATCGCATTCCCATCCA
The DNA here is from genome assembly GCA_024613185.1 of Pisolithus microcarpus. Lineage (NCBI taxonomy): Eukaryota > Fungi > Basidiomycota > Agaricomycetes > Boletales > Pisolithaceae > Pisolithus > Pisolithus microcarpus. The sequence continues at coordinate 52,701 of JANFAI010000034.1, forward strand.
GCCTGAATAGGTCGGGGAACATCAATCCGCCAATCTCTCACGACCTCAGTTCGTGAAGTCGATGCCAGAGTACGCGCGGGCTGGTCATTGATTCTATCGAAATCCAATTGACCGATGAGGCGCTCGACGATGTCCCGGAGGACACGATTAGTCACTTGAATGATCCGAGGATTGTCAGGAATATGGGAAGGTTGGGCCTTGGCATTACCCTTCCCCTTGGGTGGCTTTTTCGGGGTCCTCTGGACAATATGACGAGATTCAAGGTAGGGGGTTGTGATGTCTGTATCAAGGATGATCGTGTCGTAGATAGAATCCCGATGGGACACGAGGGTCCAGCAGCACCGGCGATCTTTGTCCGTCATAGTACCAACGGCATTACCGGCATTAGGAGCATTTCCATCATCATAGAGATATTTACCGGTGGAAACATTAACAAAAGCAAAGTATCGCTTGTGGCAGGGTACTAGCCTCCACCGATGGTGGCGGTTAACGGGATCATTGTTGAGAGCCTCAATCCTGACTCCACCCCAATGATCTAGCACATTATCTGACAGTTTGTTGATGATAACGTAGATCGGTTGGTCATCAGTGTCGGTTCCGACTTGCTGGAACATCCACTGGCATCGGTAGGAGTTGAAAGCTCTGTCTGTCATGATGGACCCTGAGGAAACATTTGGGACGTAGCCAAGCGCCATGCCTGTTTTCGCGTTGATGAGGGCAAACGATGGCACTGATTGCAACGACTTGAAGAAATACTTATGAATACGAAACAACGCAGAACATGAAAGAAAATCACCGCATTAATGAACCACTGGCGGTTAGCATCCATTTTTCCGCCGGGGAGCGCTTGAATGTTACCATCGGCCCATGCAATAACATTGCAGGTGGATAGATTGGTAATATTGTAATCTTCCCTTTCAGCATCAAGAGCCCAATAATATTCGTTGGAAGTGGGGTTGTTGTCCGCAGTAAGGGAAGATCCAGAAGAATTGCGCAGAGAATTGCCTGTCCCACGATTGTCAATGGTAAAATAGGGATTGCGACCCTGGGTTACAAAGCGCCATTGGGCCGTATGGTCGACTTCTCCCCTAGCACCATTGGAAGCGGTGATGCTGCCACCACATTGAGCAGCAAACTTCCCCGAACCCCTGCATTGGATAGCCTGTGGTGGGATAAAGGTACAGGTGTTTCTTGAAGGATATAGTACTTACGGTCCAAAAGAGAGAGGGAATCGGGAGGGGAACGAGGCACCATTGGTAATGACTGTTGCAGGTGCTTGCGCCAGTTGCGCCACATGGATAGTGCACCCCTTCTGGATTCGATTTGGCATAGAGGACTGTGTCATTCCTAGCACAGACAATGCTCACCATGCTGCGTGACACAGAATGAAAGAATGATTCACACATGCCACAGAATTGCTTACCCATTCAGGCTGACGTCAGTTATTTTCCACATCTGGTTGTCTCCTCCTTCTACAGTCCACGCTAAGATTGACATGTTATCATCACTCGAGAGATCAAGGACTCGGTCTTCGGAATCCACGTGACGAATCCTGTAATAACCGTCACGGTCCACCACACTCTCCAGATACCAAAGCTGGTTTCGAGACGGAAACTTAGTCTTGACATCTAGAGATGTGGTGTTTCCGGGGTTAGGGATGTACTGGAGGGGCTGTCGCGAGGGGATGCTAACAAGCCAGTACATGGTTGGGAAGGTAGCGCGTTCAAAGGACCAGAGCTGACGCTGACAGCCGTGGAAATTCCAAGACTCGACAGAAAAGCCCGCCCCGTTCCCTGCGTTTTCTGTTTGGTCTAAAACGGTTCGAGTCTTCTGGTTTGTGATGCAGTAGTAGGGAATCCTGCAGTTCTATATCAGTTATTTCAGAACTTTTGAGAGACAATTGTGTAAGATAAATACTTGTCGTTGTCGCGGACCCAGATAACCTCCCAATGCTGGGAACTCGTGTTCTTACTAGTGGATGCATACGACTGAACAACTATAGGAGTACCTTGGGTAGAACTTCCGTCTTCGATACTAAGCACGGTACCGGTGTCGTAGTTACGGAAGATGAAAGACTCGCCATCATGAACTTGCTCCACAAGCCAGAGTTGTGAACGGTTCAATCTTGGGCTCAAGAGCCCAATCGGCATAAGACCGCGTTCTCCACCATGAACATAAGGGTTGTTGTGGATGCCAATGAATTTGGTCGGCAGAAATTCGTTCCGGATCCAGTAGATACCTTCGCCTCCAAACATTGTTGGATGACTGTTGGTGGAACCAAAAAGAAATGTGGTTAGAGAGTAGGGCAGAGGTTTGCGTACCTCCTGTAGATTCTCGGAGTGTGGGGAAATGCAAAAGTCTGAGGGAGTTAAGTTGGGACACGTACCCTTCTTATCCATCCCAGATACAGCTTGTGGAGCTGAGTGATTGGTATACTGGATCAGTAACTCTGCGAGAGAGTTCTCGAATGATGAACACCCCCACGTTTTTCCAACCTCGTGTTGAGTTGCCAGAACCACTTGCTTGACGAAACACCTGATCATTGCGATGGCAGTGTGCACTGCCAACTGCAAATTTTCCGGAATAAACTGACTACCGACTTTGCACTGTGGAGGGGGGAATTCAAGGATTCAGTCTGACGTCAAACTGGAAGGTTGTGACAGACATACTCTCTCTCTCTTTGTTTCTCATTAGATCCTACTCCACTCGTTCATCTACTCTGACATTTAGGTGCCTAGCTTCTACTGTATAAAAGGGCCAATGTAGTTGTAGTGTACGGGGACTCTTGTCCTACCTCGGATATCAGACCTTTCTGTCTGGGAAAACTGAGTAGTCTTGAGGTCCTTGTTGTCGTACTGTTGTCGCAAGATTCCTAACTTCGCATCAACATCACAGGCTGCCACCACCGCTTGCCGACTCCTCGAGCTTCAAGATGGATCACCTAAAGACCATCAAGTGAGTTATAACATGATTACCTAGATTCATGTCTCACCGTCCACAGGAAACGCAAACTAACCGACAAATCCATACCCCATGCACTGGCCCAAGTGCCCGAATTCACACAAGAATCCGAAATGTACCAAAGTCTACTCGAAATGGAGCGCAAGCTGGACTGGACGATGACGAGAAAACGAGTCGAAGTGCAGGATGCGTTGTCCCGCAACCCGACGGTACGTGGAATCCACGAATGCAGCGGCAGGACGTGACGCTCACCGTGTTCTTTTGAATAGACGACGAGAACGTTGAGGGTTTTTCTAAGTCATACGGTATCCGGTCAATCATGGCAAGTGGGTGATGCCGAGGGTGAGCCAGTGAACTTTGAGACAGGACAGGGCATCCCAGCGTGGTCGTTTAGGGTGGAAGGGAGGTTGCTAGAGGTGCGTCCCTCCCTCCCACATCTTGCGTGGCTGACGATTCCTTTCTCATTGAATCGATGAATAGTTGCCGAATCAGCGGTCTCGAGACAAAGTCGTCCCGAGGAAGTTTTCGACTTTCATAAAGAGGATGGTTGTCGAGTTGGACCGCGATCCGAATCTGTACCCCGACGGCAATATTCTAGAGGTAATCCGTTTACCTCCTTCTCTTGTTTGGAGGACAGTCAGTTAATCAAGTCCCCAGTGGCCCCGTGCTCAAGGCGTTCAACCATCACTCGACGGCTTCACCATTCGACGAACGGGCGACCAACCAACCAGGATACGGGTCATCATTCATCTTGAGCAGAACCCGGAACAATACAAGATCAGCCCGGAGCTCGGTATGTATTGACACACTCACTCGTCCGCGTACTTGAATGACGGTGGTCAATTCAGGAAACGTGCTCGGTATCAAAGAAGAGAGCCAGATAGGCGTCATACAGACTTTATGGAACTACATCAAAATCAACGGCCTCCAAGACAAAGTAGACCGACGAAGAATAAAAGCCGACGACTATCTGCGTCCTGTAAACTATCCTCGCTTTTGAATAACCCATTTTCTGATCGTGTGGTTAGATTTTCGGCGCTGATACTGTCGTATTCCAACAATTGCCCGAGTTGATAAACCGCTATCTTATGCCGGCGGACCCAGTCATCTTGCACTATACTATCAACCCTATGGTTCCACCTCCTGAACGTCCGCAGGCCTGGGATATCGAAGTAAAGATGGAGGACACGAGTCTGAAAAACCGTATGGCGACGACGGTACAAGCGACAAAGGACAGTACGCAAGATCTTGGCAAACTCGACGACGAAGTAATGCCCACTATAACAAATCAATGACCTTTTCTTTTTCCACTGACCACGTCGCCTCCTTTTTAGATTGCTCTCCTCACTCAGTCCCTACACAATGCTCACACGAAACGCATATTCTTACAAAGCTTTGCAGAAGACCCCACAAAGTTCATTCAAAACTGGCTGGAGTCTCAATCGCGAGACCTGGAGAGCATTTTGGGGAGTGGTCCTAGTGAAGGAGCTACGATTCGCGCGGAAGAGCTGAGACGAAGTGACTTCTTTCGGTTGCCGTGGGTTGAAGAGGCGGTTGCTATCCAGGAAGGCATGCGGTTGTCTTCAAAGCAGTAGAAAAATGTCGAGTGTGTATGATATCTCTTGTAGCTATGCGTCCTTCCAAACTTGGGGTATGTCGACTTCAACCTGCAACGAGCTCCATGTCATTCTGCAAAATCGATATCGACGTCTTTGACGAAGACGTCTTGCAAGAGACCGAGCTGTACGAACCTGACCCGCGCGACCCAACTCGGGCCCCTGCAGAGGCCAGACAAAAACAAACGAACGTGCGGAGTGCCGCATCTCACTTCAGATACGTGTCGGTGCGAGTGAAGAGGTGATAGTATTTCCGGTGCATTGAGTACCGCTCTCGATAGTCTACCGTATGGACCAAACGTCCTTGACGAAGCCAAGGTGAGACCTCGCTGACACTGACCTCTTCACTCATTATCGTCCGCGATCACTATATCAGAACCTCATCCTCCAAACGGTCGTCTCTGTCCTCAACAACACCAAAGGAACAGTCCCAAACATTCTCAAATCGCTCTCCCAAGATGCCCAAGATACGCTCATGAAGTACATCTACAAGGGTATGGGTGTGCCAGGATGGGGAGACGTCAGTGGAAGCGTGATACTGGCATGGCATGGCACGAGAAGGTACGTGTTCGTTTCGTTTCGCACATGGTCACTTGAGCTGCAATACCGATCGTATACTGATTCCATTCAGCTTACAGAAGTGGCGGGAACAGGTTGCATCGTACGAGTCATGTCGGATCGAAGGACAACGTAAAAACATGGCATCGATCCAGTGCAGACCAGGAGCCGGACACGGGATCGGCGGAGTCGTTGTAAGTACTAACCAAAACCCCAGATAACGAAGGCAGGATATGCCTTTGCAGCTGTCTACGATATATCAAGAGAGGCAAACTACATCAGCCTACAAGCACTATTGCCCTTCCCTCGTGGTCCTCTACGCGGAATGTCTTCGATGCCAGACCGTCGATCTCGTCCTGCGGAAGTGACCTCAGACAGTGACGGAATTCGTCCACAGCGTTCGCGTGTATTAGACGGACGCTTCCAAGCTTGGAAGCCGTCAGAGTAGTAAGTGCATATAGGAGCGAACAATAATGAAAGGCAGGTGCCTTCGCTAATTTTGAGTATATGCGAAGCTGAGAGATGGGCGGGAGAGCAAGATGTGGTATGAATTCCGTCCATGAGCGGAAGTGAATGACAAGTTTGTCGAGGGCTGGACAACACTCGGACAACAGGTCCAGCTCTCTTTGAAGGGAGTCTCCCTGGAAACTGAAGTCGAGTGTGATGCAGGTGACGGCCGAGCAGCTCGACTTTACGAAGCTTTTCCATGCGTAGGCAAAAAATGGAGGCGAAATACAGCCATAGGTGAGTTGGCGGAGTGCAGGGAGGTGGTTCTTGTTCTTCTCTCGAGGTAAGTAATCTCGTAGGAAAACCGACATCAGCGAGATCGATTCGAGATTTGCCATGACGGGTACATCTGAGCGACTGCAAGGGGACCTATCTCCAGGTGTAGGCGAGCAAATGGGACAGCGAAGAATGCGTAAATTGGGGGCACCGGCGAGTAACAGCATGAGATCTTCTCTTGGGACGAGTTCATTTTCCAAGCAAGATGGTCGGTAGTACGAAAGCTCACCTGCACGGACGCAAAAGTGACTCTGCACAGTCGAAGACACGCAGCGAGGGTCCGCATGTCTCTACGAGGGATACGATGACTTCCGTATGGAGTTGGCGAAGCCAGTAGTCGTTGAAGGGCAGAATGGGCATCGACAACGTCACGATGGACAAATTGGTGAAATACCGGATCACGTCGGCCAGGATCCCGTAGTCAGCCGTGTCGCACTGGTCATGCTCGATGACCACGTCGAGTCTCCTCGTCCACCTGGCAGGGTTAGTGCGAGTCGTGCCTGCCGCCGCCCGTGCCCGTCGTTGCAGGGCTTCGTGGAGAGGAAGAAGAGCCCGTACTCTCGTGATGAGGACACTTTGGTACAGAAACTCTGTCGCAAGCTCGCCCCAGGTTCTGCAGACGAGCGCCAAACTCCGTTTCGTGATAAGGGAGTCCCTCAAGAGCTGCAACTCTTGTTCCCTCGCGAGAACAGGAGGCAAGTCCGATTGAGATGGACCACAGTCCAATAAGCCTGGGGTGTCCGTAGCGAAATGGAATATCTTCAGCCATATCTCTGGAGGAACCATGGTAGAGGGCTGGGGTTGACGGTACCATGGCCACGAATAGCCTTAAGTATGTATGGATCTGTACAATGTCAGTCATGGGATATGTTTATTAAATGCGCTGTCGTGCGGGATATCAGGGTCATCACCAAGTTCCCAGGCGATCCCTGCCAGTTGTCCGCGGAAGTATATTTTGAGGATGCACTGGGAGTGAACTGATATGTTAAGCTCTTAGGCGAAACTGGAGAACTAACGCCTTCGTAAAACAGTGGCGAGTTCGTAGGACTGTGACTGCAGTGCGACCCCGTTCCTTCGAGGTGTCTCAGAGGGAGTGTCTGGGTTGTCTTGGCCAGGCCGACTGTCTGTCTGCTTGTCGAGCAAGGGCCGCGTTAGGATGGGAAATGAAAAGCCAGATGCCACGGTCAGTTCCAGGGCCGTGTGGAGACCGTCAAATTAAGAGACATACTGGCAATCCTCAGCGTGAGTGCTGGAGCCATTCGACGCTTCTGATAACGAACTGAAACATCCAAGAACCATCGCCGGTAACGACTTACGGTCTCACCCACGCTACGTGTTTTTGCCTACGCGCGTCGGGGAACACCCTCGTTCCGAATGGTCCACCCCAAAGCCAACCGTACTTATTCTTCCGATTCTAACCATTCTAATACCTTTGCAAAAATACTCCTAAAAAAGCCACGAACTCAGACTCCTTGCTATCCTTGCTGGAAAGACGTTTTCCTACGTCGTAGATCTACGGTCAGTTCACCAAGACTGCAAAAACATGCAGAAAGTACGGGAGCCAATCAAAAGTCCTGTAGTTCCTATGTGAGGGAATTTCTCCCCCTACACTGCTGGATCCCAGTCACTTCAGACGTGATCATTCCCACTTATCTCACCAACATGCTCGTGTGACGAACAGCTCGCAACCACGCGATCAGGGATCCTGGCACACCCTGAGGGGATCCCGTCAAAAGTTATGGAAATCACTAGTGAGAATGGTCGCTCGCTTGACTGCAAACTGTGAGCTGATCGCGTTGCCTTCTGAGGCAATGACTGTGGGTGTGGTTGTGCCATCGGTGGGCAATTCGGTGGAGACTGCGACTCGTCCGGCGGTCGCGTTAAGGCCTGCTGACCTAGTGGTCCCTGTTCATGCAATTTGTTTGCTGTTAGCGGGTCACTTCGCGTAGACTGCGGTCCGTTCGTTGATCGCGTTGCCTGCTGATCTAATGGCGGGCCGTGGAGTTCTTGTGTCGACGAAAGACTAGGTGTAAACTGTGACCCGTTCGGTGATCGCATTCCCTGCGGACGTAGTGGCTGTCCATGTAATTCGTTTGCTTTTACCGAGCCACTTGGTGTAGATCGCGATCCGTTCGTTGATCGCGCTGCCTTCGTGGGGAATGGTTGTTCATGCAGTTCTTGTGCTGTCGGTGGGCGATTTGGCTGGCATTTCAATTCGAACGTAGCAGGGAGGGTATCGCCACAATGTTCCTCGATAAACTTGTCATTCACCACCAGTCCGCCAAACCTCGTATCGTTACCAAGCCAATCCAACCGCTTGAGTGCCGTGCCAAGTCTACCACCTGGCACATTAGGATCGGTAGAACGGTTGTGCTCGTATGCCGAAAAGATGTGGCGCTTCAACGTTTTGGACACGTTTTCCAATTCTTTTTTCGTGACGTCGCTGTACAAGTAATCGGATATACCATCCAAAATTTCTCCACAGGTCACGCCGAGCGTCTGATCGCGGGCGGCTATCCGGATCATCCATGGGAACGAACGAGAGACGATTCTGACGTAGGTCAGGCGGGGATATGTCGCTGGAGCTTCACGCCCCTTCACCCAGGATCGTCGGCTGTCAGTTGTGCGGTAGCAACTGCTCGAACGAAACAGCATGTTCCATCGAAGTTGGTCCTCAAGTGAATCTCCAGGGGGCGCCAGAAGCGGGTTGATTTTGATGACCGCACCTACGACTCTGGATAGAAAGGGCTCGAGCACAGGTCCATCTGAAGAAAAGGAGAAGCACCATCTCGTGTAAGTACGTTCACTGAAGGGCGAAATGTCCGGAACATACAGTGCGGTCCCTCTGCAAAAGGATCCACACGGTCCGAGCTACTCGTCCACCTGATATTTGCATCTGCTGGTGGAGCGCCCAGCTGCGCTAGTGGCGGTCCAAGTGGTGGATTGGCTGGGTCCATCCAAGGTGTTTCTGCAGGATGTACATATGGAGTCATTGTAGGTGGAGGCATCGGTGGCCCCCATCCTGCGGCAGTTTGTGGATAATACCCAGCAGGCATTGCCCAAGGAGGAGGTCCATAGGGCAGTGGTGGCGGAAACGGTGCGTGTGCCAATGCAGGCGGGTGTTGAGGAGGCCACATTGGCGGTGGTGGAGGAATTGTGGTGGGCGGACCCCATGGAGTGGCAACCACATTCGGGTAATGTGGCATATCAGCAGGTGTGCCAGGGGGTGGGGCTGCAGATGGTCCATAGCCGTTTGAAAGTGGGACAGGCGGTGGGTAGTATGAATCGGGTGCTTCAGGTCGTGGCGGCATAATGGGCGTAGCGTAAAAACTTGGTGAAGTGCGGATGTCAGGGGTTAGATTGACTGGTCCACTAGGGCAGTAGGAATGCTGCAAAGGTGTGTGAGCCAAGCCAGAAGGCGCCGATTCTCGGTTGTACGCAGGAGAGATAGGTGGGGTATTGATAGTCACACTCTCTGGAGAAGAGGGTGGAGTTACGAATGGGCTGCTATCAGGCGATTCGTATGGCATTTTCGTGCGAGATGATTAAGGATATAGAACAGGTGAATTCACCAGCGCATGCTGAATAAAATCATGTTGAACGACATCAAGCCAAGACAGAAAGTACGTTTGCTCACTGGGATCCAGGATTGCGGCTGCGTGGAACTTCGCCCAGCAGCGATCTGTATTGTACGATTGCTCGACGGTTAGATTGAATGCACGCAGTACTCCTCAAAAAGCAATAGTGTTAGCCATTGTCAAGCACATGACAGAGAGGACGAGTACCTTCGAGTAAGATCACAGTCCTCTGGCTAATGCTGCGTATGCTGCAATGTTCCCTCAGTTACGGCCAACCAGCGCTTGCCTAGCCAGCCAGCCTGGTGACAGCCACAACTACATCGAGTTGCAAATCGATTGACCAGATACGAGTTTGGTCAGTTCATTCCGAGTTACAATGTTACCAAGTGCGCCGTGGAAGAGCATTCAAAAGGAAAAACATTTTGTTTCTCGTGGTTCAAATTATGAGTCTCGTAAACCTTTAGTCCTAGAGAACTGAACTTAGAGGTTTTTCACAAGCTCGGATCGAGGAGGCGTTACAATTTGAGCATCGTCTTGAGTACCAGAAGGTGAGTAGTAGAACATGGTAGTTAATTACTCATACTGGCAGTGTTTGTTGCACCGCTGCTCCTATGTATTTCTGGACCCAGTCGCCACACCCACTGTTCATAACTATGAGATGACCTGAGGTGGCCACACTGGAGGCATATGCTCGACGTCCCCAAAATTGTCTCCCTTTCCAGGCCTCCGAATACTTCGCAAGCTAATTGTGCAGGATTATAGACCTGTCAAGGCGGAATTCAGATCATCAGCTCAGCACTGATTTCAGTGGCAAGCTTCGATGCTGCCACGCAAACATGGATAACATACTGATTTTGCTGCACAGTGTTCGTGACAGTTTTGATAGCAGCCTGAATGACCGCATACGACATTAAAGTGATGAGGCGTTCTGGTCTGGAGAGGGATATGTGAGGTGAAGAAAAGGAGATAGCTGAACAACACTGACTGCCCACATCTGATACATCCTTGGATCGGCTGAACAGCTGCTGGGTCCGAAACATTTCTCAACATCTACCTTAACAGCGTACTGCCTCGGACGATCTTCTCCATCACAAAATAAAACAACGTCCATCATGGTCCCGGGTATGTGTGCTCGCGAGATGAGTCGGTGATACTTAGAGGGGCCAACCACCCATGTCTCCTTCATACGGGCGGCCATAGCGCGTCTCTCTCCCCACATACGTTCGAAGACTCCCCACGAATAATCTGTCCATGCTTCAACGTCAGACGAAGGTAAAGTCCCACCTATACGATCATTGTTGCATACGATATGCACCCATTGCTCTCCTGAATGGCACCCAACAACTAATTGGAAGGAGGCATCAAGTGTGTCGCTCACATATGTTATCACAGCATGCCACGCGCTGCTCTCCCCGCTGCTCCGCATGCAGAGTCGCTGACCAGTCCAGGTAGCCTCCTCAGGGACGACGCAGCATCGAACAAAGCCGTGAGACAAGATGTTCGCCCTGTGGAATTCGAAACTACGTTCTGGATGGTCCAGGGTGAGGCCAGTTTCTTCACCACCTCCCTCGTAGGCGAGATTGAGAACTTCAAGCCGCGGCTCTCTAACAGTGGCATCTTCCGGGGTTCTCAGCTGTGCCCGTTCATATCGACCATCCACACGCAACAGAGTGATTTTCAGAGGCTCAATGGAGTGTGAGCGACAGCACGCGAGTGTTGCCTGTACATACTGGTGGGAAGGGTACTGGGGCAACACATATGGAACGATCGGCAGGCAGATTCGAATGCCACTGTTGGTCACGGTATATGACCGATCAGGCATCTCGCCACCGGGTCCATATCCACGGATGAAATCCACCGGGTCCATTATCCTGACATCATTCAAGCCTGTGAAAAAGCTCGGTGAATCTGCAAGTACGCCACCAGTGAGCCGCTGTGTATCCCAGGCGAAGATGCTCTGATCATTGGACGTCCGCATAATTTCCAGCTGGAGTCGACTGAAGGCATGCTTCCCTTCCCCATATAAAATAGGCATGAAAACACCGAAAATTCCCATTAGAGAGTAGGCCTGGTCTTCTACGCGTGTGGTCACGCGGTTGGCGGCCCATGACATGATTTGGGCAATACAGAGACGCGATGAGGATAATCCATGGCATAAGACTGGGATCGGTATACGGGTAACGATCGTCAGAGCATGAGCGAGAGTTACTTTGCTACCTATGAGAGACCAGTCTCGAGTGTAGAACTGGACGTGGCGTGGTGCAATGAGTTCTTGGAGGGTCCATCCACGAGTGAACCATTCGCTGCGCACGAGAGCGGAAGCCCATGCTCGATCGCGGACAACGGCAGGGTCACATACGTCGTCCAAGTAAGCGTAGCACAGCGCAGAGTTCTTGTACCAATGATACATGGAATTGATCGCCTCTGATAGTTCAGCGCTACTGGACTTATCGATGCAGCACGTATCGATCCAGATGTAGCCGAAGCCGTCCTTAGAGGCACGCCTGCAACTGTCAAGAAATTTCGCATATCCTTTGCGCGCTAGAATGTCCTTTCCGTCCTCAATGTCTTGGAATAGAATTTCTTCCTCGCGCCAGCGGTGGGATAGGATGGCATACTCTGGCGGCTTCGAGTCAAACGTTTCGAGGTGGTAAGTGCGGACGTTGATGAGACGCATATTGTATCCTGATTTCAAATCAGCTGGCGTGGGCACTGTAAATGTAGAACTGGATAATCACTGCCGGCTCTACGTTCACTCTGACATTTGCGACGCTTGGTGCGATTCCAAGTGTTGTGTCGCACTCTCCAAGTGCAAATGTGGCCAGCTGGACCCTTGATTACATAAGCATACCCTCCCGTCATCGACGACATGGCCAATATTGGCCTGGTCAGAAGTTGCTGGTGCTTGGGATCATATTCCATGTCCTCATAGTTGGCAAGTGGCCTCCATTGACCCCGCATGTCAGTGCACTCATGCACCCAACGGCTGATTGTTTGTGTGCTGATCTTTGGAATCGCGTTCGGCGAGTCTTGACTCTTCACCAACTGTGGTAGCTTCCAACTTGTGCTCAATTGCAGAGAAACGCAGGGGCATTCGACGTGTCACATGCGAGAGTGCTAATGGAAAGTCGTCCAGGCCACGTTGCTGTAATGGTTCGTCTTCTTATACGCGTGCACTTCGGGGAGGTACCAACGACTTACGGTCACGTTTACTTGAGCCTATACTACGCGCTTTTGCCTGCGCGTTGTTTTGGAGAACATGCTCGTTCCCAATGGTCGTTTCGAAACCCCATCTTAGTTCACTGTGTGCAAGGGTAACTGCACTTATTACTCTAATTCCAACCATTCTGAGATCCCCGATGAAGCCACGAGCTTTTTCAGTCTCCTTGCCATCCTTGCTGGATAGACTTCCTCCTACATTGGAGATTCAAACTGAAATACATATACAGTCAGTATACTAAGACTACAGAACCAAGTAGCAGAAAGTATAGAACCTATCAAGACCCTTGTAGTTCCTGTGTAAGAGGATTTCTTCCCCTAGTCACTTTAGATGTGATCATCTCACTAACTTGCTCGTATGACGAACAGCTCGTAACCACATGATCAGGGATACCTGTATGTACGCACCGACTGGTTCCCATCAAATGTTATGTAAAGTTCTAATGAAAACGGCGGCCCAGTTGACTGCGATCTGTGCGTTGATCGCGTTGCATTCTGTCGCAATGAATCTTTTTGCGGTTGGATCGTCGGCGGGGAACTGGACGGAAACTGCGACGACTCGTTCGGCGATGGAGTCACTTGCTGACGTAGTGATCCCTGTTCATGCAGTTCGTTTGCTGTTAGCAAGCTACTTCGTGAAGACTGCGATCCGTGCGTTGATGTTGCCCGCTGATGCCATGGCTGCTCCTGGAGTTCATTTGCCGATGGGCAGCTTGGCATAGACTGCGATTCGTTGACTGATCCAAATACTTGACGTATACGTGGCCGTTCATACTGCTCGTTTGCTGTCACCGAGCTACTAGGCGTACTTTGCAGTCCGTTCGTTGATCGCGTTGCCTTCTGGGGTAATCGCCGTTCATCCAGTTCTTGTGGTGTCGGTGGGCGATTTGGCAGGCATTTCAATTCGAACGTGGCAGGGGGAATATCGCCGCGATCTTCCATGGTGAATTTGTCGCTTAACACCAGTCCACCAAACATCGTATTGTTTCCAAGCCAGTCCAACCGCTTGAGTGCCACGCCAAGCCCACCGCCCGGCACATTAGGATCGGTAGAACGGTTGTGCTCGTATGACGAAAAAATATGAAGTTTTAACATCTCGGAGACATTTTCGGATTCGTCCTTGGTGACGTCGCTGTACAAGTACTCGAATATGCCATCCAATATTTCCCCGCAAGTCACGCCCGTCGTCAGATCGCGGGCGTCTATCTGAATCATCCATGGGAACGAACGAGAGATGATCCTGACATAGGTGAGGCGAGGAAACGTCGCTGGGGCTTCATGCTGCTTCATCCAGAATCGTAGGCTGTCAGTCCGGTGGCTCGGATGAAACAGCATGTTCCATCGAAGTTGTGGCTCGAGTAAATCTCCAGGGGGTGCCAGTAGCGGGTTAATTCGGATAACCGAACCTAGGACTCCGGCTAAAGATGGGTCGATCACAGGTACATCTGAAGAAGGCAGAAGGCACCATCTCGTGTGAGTACGTTTACTTGGGTCGAAATGTTCAGAACATACAATGTGGTCCCTTTGCAAAAGGATCGATATGGTCCAAGCTTGTCGACTGCCCGACATTTGCACGAGCTGTATCAGTTGGTGGAGCACGCAGTGGTGGTGTCGGCGGTCCACGCGGTGAATTGGCTTGGTCCGTCGGTATTGCTCCGGGATATCCTAGTATTGCCATTGTAGGCGGTAGATTGGAGGCCACCGAAGGCGCTGCTACAGGATGTGTCATTGAACGCGGTAGATTTGTTGTGGCCATCGGTGTTGCTCCAGGATATCCGAGTGTTGTCATTGTAGGCGGTAGATTGGAGGTCACCGAAGGTGCTGCTACAGGATGTGTCATTGAGCGTGGTAGATTGGCTGGGGCCATCGAAGGTGCTGCTGCAGGATGTACGTATGTTGTCATTGTAGGCGGAAGCATCGGAAACTCTCTTGCTGCGGCAGCTGGTGAATGATACGCAGATGGAGCGTATGCCGATGGGGGCGGGTATCGAGGAGGCCACACTGGCGGTGGTGTAGGAACTGCGTCGGGCGGAGGACGTGGAATATAAACTACAGTCGGGTAATGCGGCATATCAGCAGGTATGCCAGGAGGTGGGGCTGCAGATAGTCCATAGCCGTTTGGTTGAAGCGGGACAAGCGATGGTAGTGGGTATAAATGAGATGCTTCAGGTCGCGGCAGCATAATGGGCGTAGCATACAAACTTGGTGAAGTAGGAATGAAAGATGTTAGATTGACTGGATCATCGTCGAGAGTAGTAGGAATGATGCAAAGTTGTGTGGGCCCAGTCAGAAGGCGCTGTTTTATAGGATAGGTGGGTGGGAGATTCACACTCTCCGGCATCGGGAATACCGTTTGCCGCTATCCTTTGCTGTCTGGCCCGTCACAGCCCCTACGCATAACAGGAAGGTTATTGGGACAGCAATCTCGACAAGTTGAGTCAACTTGTCGAGTAGTGTACTTGGCAGATACACAGCTGCCATGTTGGCATTTGGCAATTGCCGGCATTTGCAAGAGGGGCTCCGGTAGGTATTGGCAGTCTAGTGACCAACGCTGTGTTAACTGGCGCTGTGGCAGCTACCGATGTGGCACATATAGTAGTCACAGTTAGTCACAACATATGAGTAGCCTGCGCGCCACACTGCCAACACTTATGGAGAGCCTGTGGCGGGCCCGTCGAATTAATTAATACATGACAAATAGGCGGGCCTGAGTGCCCTGAGTGACAATAACAAATGAGCAGGCCCGTCATATGGGTGAAAGAGGAATGCAACCACACATGAACAGGCCCGCGAAAGTTTGGATAATGCAACATATGGATGGGCCCGACAGTAAGGGATAGAGTGATTATGTACAACATGTGGACCGGCCCACCTGTGTGAAACAGCCAAGGAAATACCATCGCAAATGTACGGGCCCGTGCAAGGTATCAGGTAGGAGTGTGCAACCCATGGACTGGCCCGGCCGTGGTATGAATGTAATATCGCGCAACTCATGCACAGGCCCGTCCAAGGGTTCGGGTAGGAGTGCACAACCCACGGATGGGCCCATCCATGATAAGAGGGTAATACCGCGCAACTCATACGCGGGCCCGTCCAAGGTATCAGGTAGGAGCGTGCAGCCCATGGACGGGCCGGCCATGGTATGAATGTAATATCGCGCAACTCATGCACGGGCCCTTCCAAGGGTTCGAGTAGGAGTGCACAACCCATGGACGGGCCCGTCCATGATAAGAGGGTAATACCGCGCAACTCATGCGCAGGCCTGTCCATGATAAGATGGTAATACCGTGCAACTCATACGCGGGCCCGTCCAAGGTATCAGGTAGGAGCGTACAGCCCATGGACGGGCCGGCCATGGTATGAATGTAATATCACGCAACTCATGCACAGGCCCGTCCAAGGGTTCGGGTAGGAGTGCACAACCCACGGACGGGCCCATCCATGATAAGAGGGTAATACCGCGCAACTCATGCGCGGGCCGTCCAAGGCATGCGGTAGGAAGCCATAACCCATGGACGGGCCCGGCCGCGGTATGAATGTAATATCGCGCAACCCATGGACAGGCCCACACAAGATATGAGGTTAATACAACGCCATTCATGGACGGGAATGCCCCAGGTATCAGGTAGCAGTGCAATGCTTATTGACGGCCATGGCCGTGATATGAAGATAATACAGCGCAATTCATGTGCCGGCCCGTACATGACATCAGGCAGGTATGCATAACTAACGGGACTAGCAGCCTGTCTATAAACAGTATAGGTTGCTGGTCAACCGATTCAAAGGACGATCTGCAGCAAATGGTTTCAAGGCAAGGAGAGGATTGGTATCGCGGCTACTGTTCTCAAGGATGCATGGGTGGCCACGCTTGTTTTTAGGTATCATGTATCCTCGACACGTATGCGATATGTATCTGGCCATCCTACACAAGTGGTGAACTGCGACAGACATCCATATCACTGAACTATGTTGGAACGTGGTTCAGCCATGCAGGTGCACGCACTACATACACATTGGTTGAGGAAACCATCGCACATCTAGACAATAACAAGACGTATGCTACTTAATAAACTACAGTAATAATGTGCTCGATGAACGTACTTGATGCATCAGATGTAGTGATGCCGGCAGTCCGTGGGAAATATAAGTTTTCGCGCGACAACACATACGCATCGTGTTCAACACTTGGTTTTCTTTGTTTCCATCGACGCATCACATCTATCTACCACCCGCCCCACCTTGACCATCAATCCACGATGAAGTTTGTGAAGAACTCGAAGGAACTTGGCGCCGCCGTCAACTGTATCCTCTCCATTTATGAACGGCTGGTAATTAGCTCGGGTACACTGGAGTCTGCAGTGAAGCTTAAACGTTGGAGGGAAGCCGTGAAGGAGATGAGGGAAGTACTGGTGCGTCGTGGCCGCATCACTCCGCTTCAGACCGCTAATCCACGTTCGACCGATACAGGAATCCGTCAGGGCTATTGCCGATAGAACTGACAACGTTCCCCCAATGCTAATTGGGGTGGACAAATTCATCCGTTGGACGGACGACATCGGTACCCCAGGCGTTCCTTTCCCCGACTGGAACAGTTGCCTCTTCCCCACCCCAGCCTCCATCGCAGGCCATCCATGGCTACTCACCATCAAAAGCCGATTCGATGCGACCCGTGCAGGTTGGATGGTGCGGCTGGAGTCCCCAACTGCCGACCCAGTACTTGTGAGAGTACCAACGACACCCGAGCCCGAGAACCGACCCGTAAGTAATGTGGCACCAAGCCACCCCGTGTCCGTCGATAAGGGTAAGGGGAAAGCCTTGCCTGCAGAATCGCAGGCAATCGAACAGGAGCGGACGACTCAGGGGGATGTAAACGAAGATGGAGAGAGTGAGGTGGTAGAGCCGGACGTTCAGATGGACGAGGAGACGTCAGAGCCAGTACGTGGAAGGTCCAAAAAACGAGCCAGGTCCCAATCCGAATCGCGGCCATCGTCGACGAGACGCAAGTCTCAATCACGGACAAAGCGGTCGTCTAGGAGGGATGGAGAACCTAAGGGTGAAGGTATGTCTGCGCCTTCAGATCCTCCAATGACGCCAAAGCCCAAGTACGGCCGGGCTCAAGTCGCTGCCTGCACCACCCCACCCCCCGATCCTCACGCCTGCAGGACGTGCATCAACTGCAAGGTTGTTTGCACTTGGACAGTTGGAAATATACCATGCGACCTGTGTAAAAAGCGTAAGATTGGCTGTGGGAAGGGTAACGTCCGACGTGCATCAACAGCTCGTACTCCCAAGACTCCGGCAAAACGTCAAGCCACTCCCACCCCCCGTAACTCTCCTCGACCTCGAACGCCCATACCTCCACAGGCAGACGATGATACAGTGCCACCCCCCCGAAAAAAAGCGCGGATCTCTAAACGTGCCCAGATCCCTCTGAGTGAAGTGGAAGGATCGTCGTCTTCAGCACCCCAACGGCGAGTTAGTAAGTATTTTAAAATTACTCAAAACTACGTCTTCTCACAGCATGTGCTGTAGCTCTCGTCGTTCGTCCCCCACGAGAGGCCCCTCAAAAACATGCTGTTCCACCTGCGATTCGAGCCGAGCCATCGACCAATACTCCACTCCCAGCGCCACCCATTCCACCAAGTCACGCCCATTCCCCTCCACTGGAACCAATGCCACTACGACTGTCGCCAGTCGATCCCTCAAATATATCCTACCATCGTCGACTGGACGACATTATCAAGCGCCAAGATCTAATATTCGGACGAGTTGACGAAGTTGACAGGCGGGTGGCAGATGTGGCAGGTCGAATATTGGTCCAATATCAAGATCGCATGCAAGCGTTGGAAGGAGAATTGGCTGATTGCCGGTTGATGGTAGGAACGCTGACCCGCGAGATAGAAACGTTGAGGGCCAGCGTGCACGGTGCTCACCCAGCACAAAACACTGCACCACCCCCCGTCGAGGCAGATCTTTTCGACCTGTTCGGACCGTCCACAAACAACGCCGCAACAGTGGAGGCCGAAGAATCGATCGCCGCGCAACTTCAAGGTTTGGTGTTCACAGCGACACCGAGCGGCCAGGAAATGGCGACGAGCGGTCGGCAAGATCCTAGTCTGGCCGCGCCAGTAGAAGTGGACAGTTCGTCAATGCAAGTGGGGAGTGGAAGTGGTGCGGCGTCCAC
Source organism: Pisolithus microcarpus (assembly GCA_024613185.1). Classification (NCBI taxonomy): domain Eukaryota; kingdom Fungi; phylum Basidiomycota; class Agaricomycetes; order Boletales; family Pisolithaceae; genus Pisolithus; species Pisolithus microcarpus. The sequence goes on from JANFAI010000034.1 coordinate 71,600, forward strand.
TGGAAATGAGGAGCAAGGTGGTACTGTAGTTTTCGTGGACAAGCATTAATTTGCAACGTCCATACAGTAGCACTGGATATATGTTCAATTTCTATAATATCAAAATCGCATATCTTGGTTCTTCTCGTACTTCACTGACAAGGCTGAACGTTGCCCCTCGTGGCACAATCGCGGTAGCCATACTGGCGTAATACTCATGCTGGCAAAGGCGCCATATCAGCTTCTACTATTTATCATGAATATGCTCGATAGGACATGATTATTGCATCAACTGTTAAGTGTCCCCAGTTCGTACTGGCTTCGGTGAAGTTTGCAGGCCCGCGAATATTGAAACTCGCGGTGTGGGATTTTTTACAGGGAAGGGTGCCGGGGACATAACGATAGTTTCTTCCTTAATACAGGGTCCACTAGAAATTCTGTTACCGCCATACCATTGCTATCTCCACCGGACATCGCATAGTGCCGTGATTCCACCTCATGTTGACTTGCAGAAGCAGGAGAGATGGAAGGGGTAACTCCTGTGTCGGGGACCTCCCATTTATTTAAACATGTACGGTATATTGTGCAGTGGTTATTCAATGTCATACCCCTACAGAAACCGAATAACCTGGCCTGCCGCGATTGATAGTTGCCTGCACAGATTCGAGGGGGGCAAAATGGGTGATAATATTGTAGAAGTCGCCTACAACAAGGGCGGGCGCTGTATTTTTTCGTTTACGCACTACGTACCATGATGGCATGCAATATCATCTGGATTCATCTCCTGCCATATCAATTGAGCTTGCTCTGCAAGCCGATCATACACGGCCTGCTGCCTTGCTGCATAGCATGCGGCCCCATGGTTACCTGCTGATTTGTTTGCCATATATATCTCATTCCATCTCTTTGCTCTGTGTTGGAAAAAGTTCACGACCCATTGAAATTCGGAGGTTACCAATTCGTTTTCCTCTTCCCAACGATCCTTCGCCGCCTTAGCGCGGAGCCAGTGAATGCGGTAAACTGTGGTTGGAGCACACTTGAAAAATCATAAACATTGCACCAATACAACACATACATTCGGACAGCCAACTCTTTGAATCTGTATCCTTAGGGATATCAATTGTCCAGAACCATGGAAGTTGGGAACCGCGATGGTCATGTGCGCCCTGGGTAAAGGCAGCCGCACTTGTTGAGAGGTGGGATTTTTGAAGTTCCTGGTAGCGGTCAAGGATTTCCGAGCCAGCGCCAAGCGCAATCATAGCCAACTGGCATTGTCTGTAAATCGCGGTGCATTGCTTGACGGAGGTATCGATGGAATGAATCATTTGCCATGCCCGTGTTCTCATTGAATAGTTCGTTGCAGGTCTTACAACGCCCCTGAATATCACCGCTTTATCTGCCAACGCAAGACGCAACCCATGAAGTGCATCATTTGCCTGTCCCATGCGCAATTCCAACTCCATTTCCGCTAGGTGATGAAACTTGTTGGCTTTGCAATAAGCACTTCCAAACTTTGATGGAAGTGGTACAAAAGATGAGGTCGGGTCATTGCATGAGGCTCTGCCGAAGACCTCTACCACGCTGCTATTGCTATAACCGTCATTGGATAGTATTTCTTCATCATCAAGAGTATCTTGTCCAACCATTGGATCGGTCCTTCCATCAGACTCATCGCTCCGCTCAAATTCATCGTCCATCTGCAGATAAATCCTCCCATCCGCGATAAATCTCGATCGCTCCACCAACAATTTCTCTGTGCGACGAGCTATGGTCAATCTTTTGAGCTCGGATGGGTTCGGACCGCTGTCCTTTCTATATATGTTCAGAATGATTTCCCCCTGTTCAATCGCTAGACCGCGTGTGATCCAACTCGCGGCTTCATGGTGAACCCCCTGTTGGGGCGATTTCTCCAGTAATTGAAGTTCAACTGCATGCACCGTTGGAGCTTTGGAGGACATGTACATTTAATTCACATTGTGCGCAGTATATAATCCGCCTTACCTTTCTTTAATTGGATTTCAAAGACATCCATGACCGATGGGTCATGGACACGACGAAGGAGAGCAGCCTCTTCTTGCCTGCCCCAATTCCTCTGTTGATCTGGTGCGATAGCCTTGTTGAACCTTTCAAACGCGTCACGGGCCAACACTACAGATGCCCGTGCAGTCTTGAGCTTCCGCGATAAGCTGTCAGCTATGAATATGTCAGAGCGCGCTCAAATGTCATCCTTGGATTTCCATACCCATCCGAATCATTTTCATGAAGTTGGAGTCATTCATCTGGAAGTCCAATAGTTCTTGGCGATGGGGGGTGGTCATGCCGCGAGTTGATGCGGATACTATATTCAACGTGGACCACAAGGTCTCGATGATTTCACCATCTACCCAACCTGAACCTTTGATAAATAGCGGCGAGTACCGCGTATAACATTCCTGTTTGTGACCGTGAACATGCCACATGCCGATTCCTGCCGTGATTCTCATTGATGGTGGAAGGTGCAAAAGGTCACTGCTATCGACACGCCTCCGCAGATTTTTCATGTATTCGCAGTTGATGTCGTAGAAGCAGAGGACGTGATTGATGCCAGTCATGTTGTAGCTCAGTGCATGGGTTAGGGAATAGTCCATGTTCAGTTGCCTTAACTGCCATGAGTGGGTATAATTCGGCAAGATCATTCTCACCTTTCACCCTTTTGGAAGTCAACAATGGAATGGGGGTAAAAGCAGCCGTGCCGCGCGCAGGCCGTTGCACCCACTCCCGTAGAGTTCAGTTTACCGCGGCTTGCACTTGCCTGACTGATCGCTTTGTGATTGTTGCAGGAAGATTTCTTTTGCGCGATTCAAGTTCTGATCCTCGGGGTAATGATGATACGTACCTCCGTGATATGTGGAGTAGCTTTCAAATATGCTTGATATGGTGGATTGGCGACCATAAACCCACGTCCATCCATCAACCACACTTGATCGTCAGGCCGCCTCTCATGCATGTGTTCCGCCTTGAAATTCCCATCCATCACCACCGTCCTTGAGTACTTCCAACTGCTAGATATTAGCGGTATAGGTTTCTGCCTATTTGGGTACTTACTCATCCAAATTAGCTGTTGGGTCTATGTTGATTCCCGGCTGAGGACATGCTGCGCAAAATATTACAAGATCCCCTTTCTTAGTGCAGTTCTTATTATCTTGGAAACCGCTCCACTTGAGAAGCTTCAGGAGGCGCCATTGCCGCGCTACCCGCAGAAGTTCCCGATATCTGTCCTAATCACATGGCCGTTCTTAACATCAATTGGTTTGATCGGTGGAATGGAATCCTTACCACAACCAAGTGTGGAAAAACATTGGAGGTCACCCGGCGAAGCTTGCTGTAATAATTCATGCCAGATGTGCCACATTCCACATTGTCTCTCAAGAAATCATCCAAGACTGAAAATGTGAACGCGGTGCTGGGCTTATCAAACGTGGATGGACATAACTTGGCCAGGAATAGCTGCATATGATATCTTTCTGCATTCAGACACTGGCATGGTCGCACTAGTACGAAATGCACCCCTGTAACATCGACGATTGTCAGATATTTTGAACCCACTGGCGGCCGAAGGTGAAGGGGAATGTTGTCCACATCTTCCCATTCGCCATCATCCATGGCTTGTGTATCTTGTATATCATCCTTCGCCTGATCCCCATCTTTGCCTACAGTGGCATGCCGCGATTGACCGCTCAATGGCGCCGGCTCATTCGCGGATGCAGATGGGCAGGGCGCTCCGCCATGCCCAAGGTGTAGTTGAAGGCCGGTCTGCAGGTCATCATGTGGATCTGTATCTTTGATGGCATCTTCACTCACCATGTGGAGGGCACAGTCCTCGAAGAAGTCCCCAGTCCACTGCTGGATCCTATGGAAAGGATGGGATGCATGCGTCGTGTGGCAGCAATTTGTACAAAGAAGCGGCTGATGCATGCAATCGGGGCACCTGTACACCCCATCCTTTTGGCATATATAGCACATCTGTGGCACAGGGGGGGCTTCCAAGCCCAGCAGGATCTGGAGAAAGTCGTCCATTTGAGGTATCCATTCGTGGATATAATCATTCTGCATCTAAGGTGATGATATGAAGCTGGACGCCCGGCCACTGAGTAGCAACATACCTTCTTATGGGGTATTGGCATGGGATGTACAGGGGGATCATTCATATCATAGGCATTTTCAACTCCATCCTCAGTCTGGAACTGGTGCTTGGATGGCGATCTTGAATATTTGGACGGTGATGTGGAGGAAAACGACTTGGAGTGCCCATGTGTCGTCACGACTGGTTCCTTTATCGCAACTTCTACTAGTCGAGATCTATTCCGACCGTTGGCTTTGCGTGTCCTTACTTCCAGCTGTTTAACCCGATGACCTGGTGTGGGACCGATCATAGTCATCCCCTTCCTAGCTCTTCCTTTCGCCATCTCGAGGGGATCACTGAGGTCAGTTGTTGGAACCATCTGTGGTAACTTAGTGTGTAGATCGCAATTCCAGGGGTACTAGGATAACCCCGCTTTATTGTCACCTGTCAATCGTAACCAAATGAGGGTTAAATCATCCAAAATAGGAGTAGCCAAATGGCTGAACACGAGTTCTCAGCCACATGATCGGATCGGGAATCATATCTAGAGGCTAACAGCTTCCGAACACCCAATCAGTGCAAGGGATTAGCATCGGCCGATGTAATCAGTGACCGGAACCAGCTTCGGCAGACCCAATCAGAGCAGCTAAGATCCAATCGGGGGCCTATTTACCAACGTGTGGGAATGATGGTGAATCGAACTTCGGGATAGAGTGACGCATCGCAACAGCTAGACTGAAAAGCCCTCGTTTCCTGAAAACTGCCAATTTTCACCGTCGTGCAAATACCCATGGACACCCCCTTTGAAACCGACTTTGGGTACGCGAGTGACACAGATGCAGAACGTGCAGTGGATGAGGATGGGGATGAGTCAGGTATCGGGGAAGAACAGCCAGAGGGCCCTTTCAACCTGGCAGAATTGGAGATCCTTGCCCGCAGGAGGAGGGAGTGGACACAAGCCCGGAAGAAAGAGAAGGCGATTATATTGCGGGAAATCTACAAAGAGTTCACTAAAATTGGGAGGAACCGCGATTTGAGTCTGGCTGAATGTCAGGAAAAGGAGGAGGTATGGTCTGCGTTTTTCAATACATCATCCTGCCAATAAATCATTCCTACTAGAAAATCACTGCATGGCTTAAAAAGCCTCTGAGGACGCGGAAGCCCCGTATAACAATTCGGTCTGCATATAAGTACTCAGTGCAGTCCGTTGTTCGGGAAATATACCACGAGCGAATACAAGAGAAACATGCGCTCATGCAGAATGAAGGTGCAACGCAAGGAGACAACAAACGCATTGATCTGTATCAGCAGGCGTTGACAACCTTTATACGGGACGACCTCACCGATGAGCAGCTTGCAGCTGCCCGCGATATCGCGGAAAAGTGGAATGGACCAGAGGGTCCATCTGCTGAGGTGCAAGCGCGGTGAGTCCACCTGAGACTGACTGCAAGAGACAGAAACACTTTGACTAATTTTTTCCACAGAAATGTGAAGAAGTATGCGCTTAAGTTCATGAAGAACTTTGCAGAGGAGATGTGGAGATATTGCGGAATGAGAATGGTGTCTTTGACGGGTTGGAAAGATGAGGATGGGGCCATACAGGCATGCTGGTATGTCCCAGAAAGCTCTCTCAATGATTCAACAATCTCAGGAGTTCAAAGCATGGACTTCAACAGCGACATTGCAAGTGGAAGCGCCTTCAACGACATACACACCCTCGATGCCACCTGGAGGGACTACCTGGGCACTGCCTACGAGAATCCTGACTTTGCCGGCGGAGAGGACGTGCCCAATATGGCGGCGCACCGCCCAAGGGCCAAAAAAGGTGCCCCTGTAGAGCTGGTCACCAACGAAGATGGAGAAATTTGGATTGGGGACCTCATAGGTCGTAGCCGCGATACCATTCTGCAAATGGTTCGCGGGTATCTTACCGCTCATTACCGTGAGTTTGTGAACATTATGCGCTTCTCAGGCTTACCACGATTTATTAGGGCAGGCATGTAGAAGACGCTCCACCACTGTACCATTCAAAAAATTGGGACGGTACCAGGCCGAGATGATTGCATCCCGCTGAAGAGATGGATTTAATTGAGTCTGGGGATGAGCAGTGATCTGAAAGGGGAGAACTTCCAAGGGGCTCCTCTAGCCTGGAAGGGAATACTGTCTTGGGACGTCTGGGGCAGTCTAAGGCAGTCTGAATACTGAAGAAGGACACTCGAAGCCTTCTCGAACTCGAACTCGAACTCTCGAAACTCTCCGAACTTCGTTGTTATTCTTTGTAATTAGGTACAGTGTCTAGTAAGTGCGCGAGTGGCTTACCTAAGCCATATCACGTGTCTAAACTCGAAGCACTAAGTAAACACTAGAGTAAATGAACAGAAAGAAAAAGAAAAGAAAGTAAAAACAATAAAATAACAAAAATCCCCATGGTAGGGAAAAACCATTCCCTACACCGCCATCTCCCCCAGAATTTCAGCTTTACAGTCGACCCAAGCCACATGCACCTCTCAGCTGCCAGGGAGTTGCTGAATTTCTGGCGTGAGCGACAGATAACCAATCCCAGCGACGTCTTTTCATTCCAAAAATGGCTGGATCAATCTGGAAATCTACGGGACCCATCTGACGGAAGTTTTAAGCCCCTCGAGGTTGCCAGGAAAAGGAAACGCCAATCGTGGGAAGCCTCAACCTCAACAGATGGAAGCACATCAGATGAAGATAGGGATCCAGACAACGAGTATGGGGGTACATCCTCCAGGCTCCCTCTTTCCAATGAGTCTACAGCGACCTCTAGGGTTACAAGCCGCCCGCGAAAGAAAACTCCAATGCTGCGAAAGGTATCCAGGCACACGACGGATGAAGATGGCCAGAACCCCACGGACGAGGAAGATTTAAGTAGCAATGATAATGCAAATTTGCCAGTACTTGCAAAACCATCAAAACGAAACCGATCTGCGGTCCAAAAAAAAGGTCATATGCCGCCGTGATTAGCTTACTAGTACTGACAATTCGCGCTTGATCAGCATTGACTGCCACTTCAGTTCTGGAAGATACTACTGAATACCCAGATAGTGATGGGTTTGAAAGTATTCCTTTCGCGGATGCCCGTACCGCCAAACCTGGGCCATCGGGTCAACATCGAATAAATGGGAAGTTGAAATCTGCGCTCAAACAGATTCCAAGATCAGAAGTGCAGAACATGGACCAGCAGCCTGAAAGCCAAAAGGTTATTGGCGATTCATCGACTAGAAAACCTCGGCCAAGGAAACCTGCCCAGAAGAAGGGAACAATTTCAGGGGCAGGCAATGACCAAGGTCTCGTTGGTCTTCCTGCAGCAGAAGGTACTATGATTGAGATACGCGGTCTGCAAACTAACCATTTTCATTGGTTGAAAATTAAGGTTCCCAGTGGAAATCTCCCCGAGCCCGCCGCCCCCCTATACCAGCAGACGCCAATGTGCCCTCCCCAAAAGTCAAGAAATCGCGGAAGGCAGTGAAAACTAGTAAAAAACGCATCTGATATACGATATGAACATTGTAATTACATCTAATATACCTACTGCTGCGATTGTACATACTTTATGTTGCCCGCAATATGTTTGGACAAAGCTGCCACGATTACAAATCAAATTCTTGAAGAGATGCTCCTCATGCCTGGAGGCACGCGAACCGATTGCTGTGCTGCATTTGTTCTCACGGTCGGACTGTCAAAGCGCATGTCCAGAGTTTCATAGTAATCAACCAATTTTCTCATTGTGATCAATCATGTCAGAACAACAGCAGTGCAAAGTCAGATTCTGTCGCCAAGGTGAGATCCATCTATGTGTGCCCTTTCGATCTGCTCAAAAAATTCACAGTAGACATTGTGCCGATATCACCTCGGCAACAACCGGGGACTTCCTCGGTTCATGACGAAGAAATAGATACTTCCAGTTCTCAAAGCCGGACCGTGTCCAAAAATTGCCCAAGCATGGAGGTGTTGAATTTGTATGGGGAGGAGTCTCCCTCACCGCCCACTGAGATGAGTACCGTGCTCCGATCCCCTTCCCCAACCTGCGATCTCTCTCTTTTTGAGAGAATGAAGTGCGCCCACGTTCCCAAGCCACCAACTCCAGAATATACAAGGGCCCCATCGCCCCAAGCAGATTTGGCAATGGCGGATGCTGAGGACTTGGGGCATATCACGGTCCGAACCCCATCCCCCACCCCCAATCTGTCTCTTTTCGAGAGAATGAAATGCGCTCCAGTTCCTTCGCCACCGTCCCTCACCGAAGAAAGGGTCCCCTCATCACAAGAAGACGCAGAAATGGAGTTGGCCGAGAGTTCGGGGGATACCACTGCCCGATCTCCATCGGCATTACTCAACCTCTCTCTCTTCGAGAGAATGAAGCGCGCTCCAGTCCCCAAGCCACCATCTCCAGTGCCAGGTACGTACTGATATATTTTTCCATATCACCTGGTCACCTTACTTTGCATGGTCGGTAGCCTCGGACGTGGATCTCTTCAACAGGATGCGACATGCGCGAGTTCCATCACCGCCATCCCCCGCTGCAGGTCAGCATTTTGTCTTTTTAAAAGTAGGAATAATCTAATAATCTTCCTTCCTAATGCAAGCCGCAGAGGTGGACGCAATGCAAACATTGCAAAGTGCAGAGGCTCCACCGCCACCCTCTCAGTTTGAAGGTTAGCATTCATTACATGAACCTGCAAGCTCATACTAAGTGCGATATCGTATCTCCCAGGATTACAAATAGAGCAAGGGGATGACCCCGACCGCAGTCACAGGATTGACTTCGGCGATCCGGATCGGACCCGGTTGCGGGAATTGTTCACGCTTGGATTGACAGGTATGTGCCATTGCAGATTCCATTTGGCAACTACAAAAAATGACGATCACATAGGCCCTCCACTTTCGGTTGATGAGTGTCGTGCTCTGGAGCGCGCTGGATTGGCTAAGGCAGATACGGCGGAGGATGGTAGGTCATTTCTACTTATTCCTGCGCTTTCTAATATGGGCGGTCAGTGTTGCGGGTCCTTCACGACTTCAAATCGCGGCATGTGGGTCCTGTGTCAGCTGGAAATTACCCTTATGAAAGGACCCTGGACTTGTATATTGTGCGGGCGATGAAGCGGATTGGGGCTGATATTCAACAGCTCGTTGAAAATCGGGTGAAGACCATGCACCTGGGACATTATATGATTGACTCAATCGATCTGCTCGAGCTATCGCGGTACCCCCATACAGCGCACAACATACAGCCATATACTGGAGGACCACCCTATCCAACCCGACAATCAGCAATTGAAATGGCAATTATATATTGGGGGTTACGGATTGAGTGCGTGGTGGTTCATCTGTTGGGCTTGCCGCGAGTATCTGACTGGCCCACGCACTGGTTCTACAACCTCCTCCTGGATTTGGTTCATTCCCATTTATGTTATCTGAATTTGGGACTGAAGAACACCATTACAGAAGGAACTTGACCATCTCATTCTAGTGACAGTATCGCAGCATAGCTTCACACCCATGCTCCCAGCGTGCTTTCATGCATACCTCCGATGCCAACAGGACAAGGATAGATTTTTGGAGGAGATTCGAAACATTCCACCTGGCGCCTTTCATATGATTGACTCTCTGGCGAATTATATCCCTGACTGGACTTCAAGAACGCCCAATAAGTATATTGGGTTTGTCTTCCCATGGTGGCTCCATGGATCGTCACATTATCCAACAGATTTCCAGCAATTGAGGGGTGGCAGGATTTTCCCAATCGCGGCGGAGTACTTCCAGGTAATTTCAGTCTTATGCAAAGTTATATTTGCTCACCAGACATCAGTACAAATGGCCGGCAGCAAACCCTTCCATGGGGGACCAGATCAACAACTGGATCGCTGGGCAGGTCCAAAACCAAATGAAATACGTGAGGGAAATTGAAGAGGACATTGAGGTTAATGGGAGGAATGTGAATCACCTGTTCTCGCGGTGGGCCGCGCTGTCTGGACTTCTTGGCGTGGAGGATATAGCTTAGATAGTGGCAGGTTGTACATCATACCAATGGATAATTTTCACTGTCTGTGGTATGTCAAATATAATTTCATTGGGGTTGTTGTGGGGGATGTGTTAGGTAGCGCGACTTTGCCATCGTGCAGCCGTTAAGCGGACAGCTGAAGTGAAGCGTGCTTTATTTCTCAGGGGTATCGCGGGTAAGGTAGGCAAGAGATTTAGGGACGAGCGTCAGGTGGGTGTATGGTCGGCTTCAATGTCTACATATTACGCTAATTATCTAGGAATTGACATTGATGAGTGGCTCTAGATCTGTGAGATTGGGCAGCGGGCATAACTGAACGCCAACCGATTGATGCACATTGTGACGCATATAGTATGCAAGGCATGCACGATTACCGTTTGTATGTCCAACCCCATGTTCTAATGCAGAACCCGACATAGCGATGACGGTGCCTGGATTATAGCGGAACCGTAGATTCAACGTTGGAACGACGAAGTCGAGAGGGGGATAGTCCCCCACTGTGACTAGCATGTCCAGCCACGGCTCCCGTCCGTTTACGTCCGTGTGGTAAGGTGTTGCGCGGTTGACCATAATAGACATGCTATTGTAAACGGAATTCCAACTGGGGAGTATGGAAGACATATCCACGTCTTCCCGTCGTTTCGCCTCCATGTCGAGTCGGATGAGAGCTTCCCGCCCTGCAGCATACATCCGTGGATGGATGACGGCCAGCGTTCCCGATAGGAGCGCGTGAAATTCTGACATTTCATTCACCCATTGCCGCGCGCCATTGCATTCCCGACCTGATTTTAATAGTCTTGACACTTCGGGGTGGAAGTCAGGGGGCTGCATGAACGTCGGTGATATATCACCTCAGAGAGGAAGATAACCTACCCCATGACCTTGTTGATACCATCCTGGTGAGAGGTCTATGCTTCCAACAAGATCTGTAGTTTCGCGGAATAGTAGCCGATCATTTCTCCAGCCATGGTTGCGCGATTTCTTGATGCTTTCCTCCAATGGCGCTCTCAATAAATTAAGTGAATCCCATACATTTTTCTGCAAAGCATTTGAATATCTGGCAATGTTGACTTATGCAGAGTTAACCACCTGATGCATGGGGTCTATGGCTCCTGGAAGATACCATAGCTTTATATTTCCATCTCCATCTAATAACGCGGTTGGATCCATGATTTCATCATACTCCAGTGATGCCGCGATATCGCGCATCTTTCCACGCTGAGTTCCTTGGACTGTAACTTCCCTATAATGAGCAGATTGTTTTTCATGGATCCTTGGAACTCACGTGGATGCCGATATGCTTGTTCAATTACTTGAATCATGCGATCCGCATGACATACCAATGGCACTGGAATTGATATATCGGGGATGGTGCGCTGTCCAGTGAACACCTCCTCCCAAAATCGGCTTTGCATATATTCGGCCAACTTTTCTGTCAACTGCATCCGCCAGCCATGGGGTACTTGAGACATTTGTTGCTCTTGGTGAATCTATCGCGGGATACGGGATGGTGAGGGAAAATTTCACGATTGTCTGTCGTGTTACGTCATGAAATGTCGTCAGCTATTTGCTTGCCGTCATTGGCACCAAATATTAGCCTCCTGTAAAGGACCCCTATGTGTTATTCCTCCCTACTTCTAATCGCGGAAGGGCGAGCCCATAAGTTATGCCATCCAACGTGATATGTTGGTTAGGTTCCGAAATGAGTGCTGCCGACCAACCTCATATCACACATCGCCGAGCACTTGAGTTATGCCGTCCGACCTGATATCGCGGCCAAGCTAATTGGATGGGCCTACCAGTGACTGATGGTGTTCCGCACCAAAATTATGGGGACTTGCGGGGGATTAACGTGTGCAGTATTACATTCTTATCGTGGCCGGGCCCGTTCATGGGCTGTGCACTGCTACCTGGTTCCTTGGACGGGCCCGTCCTTTAATTGCACAGTATTACCTGCTTATCATTTCCAGGCCCGTTAATTAGTTATGCACTCCTACCCGATGCCTTGGACGGGCCCGTCCATGGGTTGCGCACTCCTACCCGATATCTTGGACGGGCCCGTGCATGAATTGCGCGGTATTACCCTCTTATCATGGACGGGCCCGTCCATGGGTTGTGCACTCCACACTGATGCCTTGGACGGGCCCGTCCTTAAATTGCGCGGTATTACCCTCTTATCATGGACGGGCCCATCCATGGGTTGTGCACTGCTACCTGATGCCTTGGACGGGCCTGTCCTTAAATTGCGCGGTATTACCCTCTTATCATGGACGGGCCCGTCCATGGGTTGTGCACTCCTCACTGATGCCTTGGACGGGCCCGTCCTTAAATTGCGCGGTATTACCCTCTCATCATGGACGGGCCCGTACATGGGTTGTGCACTCCTCACTGATGCCTTGGACGGGCCCATCCTTAAATTGCGCGCTATTCCCCTCACACCATGGACGGGCCCGTACATTTGTGATGGTATTGCCTTGGCTGTTTCACACAGGCGGGCCAGTCCACATGTTGTACATAATCACTCTATCCCTTATTGTCGGGCCCATCCATATGTTGCATTATCCAAACCTTCGCGGGCCTGTTCATGTGTGGTTGAATTCCTCTTTCATCCATATGACGGGCCCGCTCATTTGTTATTGTCACTCAGGGCACTCCGGCCCGCCTATTTGTCATGTATTAATTAATTCGACAGGCCCGCCACGGGCTCTCCATATGTGTTGGCAGTTTGGTGCGCAGGCTACTCATATGTTGTGACTAATGGTGACTACATGGGGTCGATGCGGGACTGTCTGGAGGGCTATCGGTACTAGATGTATGGCCGATGTCTCGGCAGGAACCTTGTTTACTTTACCAATATCCTTGAAATTTAGGAGAAAGGTTGAATTTCCATTGTAACGGAAGGATCGATGGTGTACATCCATGTGGTGTTGGTAAGTAGGTCAATTCAGGTCGCATCAGGATACGAGTAAATACAGATTACAGAGGATTCAGTGAATTCGAAGTAGTAGAAGATTTCAGTCGAAGAGGATGATACATATAAAAGGCTGTTGGCATAGTAAGTACATCAGGGGACCTTTGAAGCACAGGTATGTCCAGATGATGTTGATAAAACAGTGCAAGCCTGATATGTACTGATCATCCATGACCACTACCTGGTCATGAGTTTTCTACACCTACCCACTTGGGAGAGAAAGATAAGAAAGTACAATTACAACACAAGAAAGAAATCCAAATGACAGTTCACAATCACACATCTTTAATTCTGGCCATGCTATACATTCTCAGGCAGACTTTATTTATTCTTGTCCAGCTAATATCCCAATGGTATGTACTTTTCAATCTGGTATCTGCCTTGCTAGGCTTACCTAGCCTGGTAGAAGCTGCAAGGCCAAGCAGCACCTAGCAAGGATGTACTCCACCTAGCCAAGGCACTGCTAGCCTCACAGCTTGTACTAGGCCAAGCAAGCCTTCATGCTAGGCACTTTACTGCTTGCTAGCTCTCACTACTACTGCTACCACCTTCAATACTAGGCCTTGCTTGGACTGATTTTGGTCACCAAACCACATTTATTAGCATGTACTATACATGAAGGCAGACACTGTAAAAGGATGCAAGGGAAATGCAACTAATAGCAAACCACCTGGTATCAATGCGAGGTGGATGTGAAGCCACTAGCATCCAGGGTATACACGAGGAAAACTTTGCATGCAATGGCAACTGCAGTGAAGCATGAGAGACGAGTGCAATGATATGAATACCACTTGGAGCTGAGCGTTCCTCACAAGTACCTACCTGCAGAGCAGGGTCGCCAGAGTGTTTCCTAATGAAGTCAGCGATATCTATGGGTCTGTGTTGAGATTTTCCAACATTGTAGCGTTCCTCTGGCATGTCGGGCACAGGTTCGAATGGACCCCTGGTCGCTTTAAATGAATCACAGATATTCCGAACTCTTGCCTGCCGACATTCAATACGAGCCAGTTGCCAAACAAAGTCTTTTCGATTCGTGCGAACGAACCTTCCATTCCCGACTCGGTGCTCTCGCTCACCCTAATACCGAGTTGGAATTTGCTAAGTATAAGTGAAAACTGTAAGACCTATGGACTGTGTTGATCGAAGTAAGCGAACGATGGTAAAATCCACTGACAGCATAGTTCTTCGGGCCAGGGTCCTTCACACGACTGTGAAATGGAACTGATATTGTGACCGATGAACACGTCCGCCCGTGATCCTCCTCGAGCCACTCCGGCCGATCACCCATCAGCGAAATGGCCAGCGGTACCAAGTGGTAACTGATGGTAACCGACGGTACCCGAGCAGTTCTGACTGGTCCTGATGACAGCCCGTACCTCTGATGCCATCGAATTGGTTGTGACCGAGTTGGTCATCGATGGCATCCCACGAGGTGTGAGTCACAGCAGCCGGTGAAAATGAAGCGTCCCCGACGATGTCAATCAACTGCTTGAAGGACTCCCGAGACTTGTGAGCACCTTGATTCCAATACCAGTCGCCGAGGCGCATCGCACTCTCGTTTGGGTAAGGCAGGTACGCGTTCGCAGATGGTTCGTCTGAAACCCCAGGACTGAGGCTAACCACGTTCCGTGAGCACGTATTAACGACTGAGTAAGGATCATCTGGATCGTGACTCGGGAGTGCATCAGTGTTGTAAACACGGAATAAGCCAAATTTGTTGATCTGCGACTTGAATGTCTTGCGCGACGAGGAGCAGAGAGGGGAAGCAGATTTCTCTGCATGACCTAGTGGTGTATCACAGGACGAGGTCACGTCCGCTTGTGGTGCTGATGATATTGAAGAATTGGGCAGGAAGCTGGTAGGGGGAAGTGGCAATGGCGGCTCTGGAAGCATGTCCCGAAAGCGCAAAGGCAGCCGGCGATTGGCACACCGAGTCCTTCTCTGAGCTAAGGGTAAATCGTCGTCCTGCGACGGCTCATTCTGTAAATCTGAATCCATCTAACATTGGCTCTGTCAATTACTTGACTAGAGTACTAGAGTTCCGAACACATGCCTGCTGCAAAGCGGACTCGGTAGGCTGCACCTCACGGGTTTCATGCGCGCGACCTGCATTAGAAGTGCTGGAAAGCCCTATGCCAGTATCATTCGCTTCGGAAATTGCATGAGCACTTGGAACTCTAGCTTTTTTGCTTCGATAGGCTTGTTTCACTTTCTCGAGGGCACTGGCAAGTCGCTTTCTGCCTTTGCAGCATCCTTTCTCATGACGCGTGAAGGCATCTAGGTCGCTGAAGACTTGACCACAAACACAATTTTGTGAGAAGGTAGCTTCCACCATGGCTGTGCAGTAGCAAACTAGATCAGGTAAGATACGGCGATGATGTGAACGGCTCATACCTAGGTGGTGAGGAGTTGGTAGTTCGAGCAGCTGTTTTGAGCTCGCCCATGTGTCACGTAGATCTGGACACAGTCAAAATCATGACATGACCCGGCAAAGAATAAACTGCTTCACTTGTCTCGAGACGTCTGCAGCATCCACAAAGAAAAGCTGCGGGTCTTTGATGGCGGCCCCGCTGTCTAACGCCAGAACTGTCTCAAGGTACTGTCGGCATAGATTGGCAAACTGCCTGCAAACGACAAAGACTCGGAAACTTGCTATGAGGCCATTGAAAGGTGAACGGCGTACCGTAGGCTCTGTATAGATAGATTGCGCTTATCGCTTACTTCCGGTGGTGGCAGCAACAAAATCTCTGCAATCATCTTGCAGAGGCCCATATCGCACACATTGTACGCCACCGGAAAAGGTACATGATGTCAGCGGAAATCTCGGAATGGATCCGCGCGGACATACGAATGCATCTTCGTACTGTTCCGGTCGTTGCTTAGGAATTTTCGTATCAGTTGATCATCGAGTCGATCCCACACCTGTACGCACACATGAATCGGAATAAGATGACGTGAATTCTCAGAGATTCTCTTTTTGCAGCGTCGTTGTCCTGGCCAGCCATGGTGCCAATACGGCGTGGTCTATTTTCCGCCTCTATAATGAACGAGCTGCGGAGACGACTTATAACGATATCATTAGTGGAGCATGTGATAGCGTAGACTTTCTCGGAGGTTGGCCGAGTGGTGTGATCCAATATGTTGTCAGTACAACTTCCTTCGTAACTCCCCAGTTAGATATCTTCGCTCACCTCAGCCATCATCATTAGATCATTGGAGTCAATGATGGTGTCTTTTTGTGTACGATCTTCCTTGTTTATCGGTTATGGAAGGTAAGAGCTTGGCCGGAGTCATGTGTGCGACGTGCGTGGGACAAAGGTCAGCACTGGGCTGTGACGAACGCGACTTTTGAGGTCGACGGTGTGCTTCGTGCACATGGCAAAGACGGGAACTTGAAGTAGATTCTGCTTCGTGCGTTCTCAGGAATACTGACTCGAAGTCGACAGTCTGCTTCGTGTGAACGGCAAAGGCCAGTACTACGTTCTCATGAATATTGAGGTAGAGGACCAACTCGGGAAGTGCCGCCTGCAGCGGCGCCAACCTTGCTTGACACGTGAGAATGTCTAACCAAAAGATTACCGTAGACCACACTATCTGTACGATACTACTGGAAGTATTGACATTAATTGTTGTGAAATTATCTATGTACATGAGGCCTCGTGAAAAGTTTTGGTGTCCAATGGTCGTATGTAGGACAGGGGGCTAACTGACTCTCCATTAGGCAATCGCCATGATAAAATCGACCATCTCTCCCTCAGATCTCCAGGAAACTGAGCCTGAACTTTGGAGGATACGTTTATTCATATAAAGTCAAACAGCGGGTCTTAAAGCAAGATACTCTCGTTGAGATCGGCGCATCGCTCTCATGGCCTATTGCGGTCTTCGACATTTACTAACTGACAGTCATACATAAGAAGTTGAATTCCTCCATGATGATGCGATGTAAATACGACCGATACATTACAAAAGCAAACCTCCCATGTCTATAATTTATGATGAGGGAATGTAAATACGGGTGATTGTACTGCATGACAGGTCTGTTCAATTTTCGCGCGAAGCGGACTATCCAAGTACACGGAGAACACTTCACAATTTGATGAGCATTTCCTCCCATTCCTTCTCAGGGTCCGATAATGCTGTGATGGCACCACCAGCACCAATAACCCATTCCTCGGCACGATCATCAGGGGGTGGTGCCTCGGTGGTGTGCTTGCAGCTATAGCGGCCGTCGTACTTGAAACAGCTGCAGATAGTAACCGACCAGTCGCCTGCGCTGCTTACGCACCAGTAACTGAATGCTCCAGAGTAAACATTTTGCTCGCTATCTTCGAGAGTGCGAAGGATTTCGACACTACATTTCTTCGGTGCACCGGTCATGCTGCCTATGAGCAATACGTCTCAGAAACAGACAGATTCAATGAGTAGGATGATAAAGGTACCCACCAGGAGGAAGACTACGTCTCAGCAACTCCCAACCGAGTGCGCCATTTTCCCGATGGCTGTTGGGCGCGTCCACAGTGTCACCAACCTTCCCTTCGATAATGCTGATGAGTTGCCATACCGTGCTATATTCTTCCACGGTACAGAACTGCTTCACATCGACGTCTTGGCCCACTACGGCGTGTAGGTCATGGCGGATGAGGTCGACAATCATGAGGTTTCCTGCAACCTCTTTTGGGCTCCCCCTTAATTCTTTCTCGGCTACAGCATGGGTGATGTTAGGTGCCTTGCGAACCATTCCTTTGATGGGGCGCAGCTGGAATGTTGCTCCAGGTGGGCGGGAAAAAGAGAGAAATCGTTCGGGGGATGATGCTACCAATGTTGTTGGGTGTAGTAGTAAATAACCGGCATGCGGTGCAGGGTTGAGTTCTCACAGGAGCTTATAGCGTTCCCATGACGGTGATTGCGTCTCGGATGCAGCCCGGGGGAGGTCGCGAAGAGTGATCCTGGTCGGTGCTGTGAGGCATAGCTCGTAGGATTCACCCGCATAGAGGTGTTCCTGACAGATGGAAACACGACTCTTGTAAGTCTCACCATCAGCAGCAGACTCCAACATCACAAACCGCGATTTATTGTTTGTCACGTTGAAAAGCTCGCATATCGTCACTGCGTTCAAATCGGGGAAATGGAGCGTGGTTGTGAGTACAGTTCGTGAATCGGTGCAGTATTTCGAGATTACCTGACCTTCTCACGACGGAGGATGATCGGTTGACTGACCTTGACGAGCAAATGAAAGCGTGGCTAGTGTTGCCGTCGAAACGAGCTCAACTCGAAGTAAGTTTGCTTCGATTCAACTTCCACGTCAGTTAACTTGGTCAGTTCGACAGTGCGAAGTAGAACAAAGCATAAATCTAACTGTAACCAAAGTGGTATGTCACGTCGTACCATAATGGGCTATGATAGGGCAACAACTTCGTTTGAGCTCAGTTTGTTATACTTTGGTAAGTCGGAGTGTGGCCGAACTACCACTTCGATTCGACTTGGTCTGGTTCGCGGCAACAGTACTAGCGTGGTGGACGCAACTGACGAGACCGTGTTTTTTTTTTTCCTTCATATCTATGTACGTTGGTTACATGTGATCACGAGGCGTGGGAAGGAAATTGGACTGAAAAAAGAAGGAGTTTCGGATGAGCACCGGTTCCCATGCAGTTATGGTGTGGAGAAACCTTGCTTTTCAACAAGGTAACTCGCGTTTCTTAATTTGGCTGCTCGTCACACATTTACTGTCACCGTGTAAAACCGTACTACTATCTATTCCTTGCAAACTGCTTCCCGTTCACGCACTGGTCTTAGAGATGAACGATGAGCGATCCCTTCCATCCTCCCCCGCGAGACCACCTAGTAGGCTATCGCAGGCCCTTCTGGGCGTGATCTTTCGATCGGTTGGCGACTTCTCGGATCCACCAGGGAAGTAACGGAGTTCACAACGCATTGATGACTAGTCCTGAGTTCACATACTGTAGATCTCAACCTCGACAAGATTATTTCCATGCTACCAAGTCCTATTGTATCGGAATCGTTGGTGTCTCGTTCGCAGCTTGATGATGCCACTCCCACCGCTGTCCATTTATACGATGACGATGGTACCAGTTCCGTTGCAGCGAGTGAGACCGTATACGATCCAGAGTACCACGGACCCGATATATTTCCTGCCGCGGCGGGAAACGACTGTCAAGTTGCTGCTGCACTTCGGCACTTCGTCATGCAAGGTAAGCCTCGACTATAATCTGATACCACGGTTTGATCTTCCCCCTCTACATAGCGTGGTTCTTCCAATTATTACGCGAAAGAGCACCTGACTGGTGGCTCTTCGCGATGGACTGCATACTGACCATACATCCCCGTATTCTCATCGGCAGAATCAGGTTACAGTCACTGGTGGACGCCAACTTCAAAGTCGATACTCGTACAATCGTGGAAGTCGTCCACCATGTACTTTACTATCATCGCCGGGGACGCAACGATCCAGCTTGGCAGCCAATAGAAGGAAAGTACATCCGGGTTTCCAAATTCATCTGGATCGTACTGACTCGGTTAGTGCAGTTGACGGTCTCTTTGTTGCTGCCCATATGTTGGCATTTCGATCTTCCATGATGGACTCAATGTTCTGTCAACTTTTTTTCGAGGAGGTATATTTAATGTCGACACGGATGTTTTGTATATACTGAATATTTGAGCTATCAAGCTTGAAAACGTTGCTGAGCCATACCTGGTGCATGTTTGGCACGCGATCGACCGCCTTCTATATCTACAACCGCCGCTCCAGACCACGCCCTCTACGTTTCCTACGTTCCCTCTCGTCTCCGGTCTTGACCTCCATCCAGACGATAGGCATTACCTCGAGTATCTGACGACGTTTCAACCAACCATCGGCTATCCGTTGTTCCACCACATGGTTCCTGGTGAGCAGAGGATGAGGTGGTTCTCCAATGAATCCATCCACAATCTATTATTCCATGCCTTGGTAAGACCGGATTCGATCGGCTGGGTAGGTGTAATGGAGGTCGTTTCTCGCAGCAATGCCACCACAGTTAGCCCGGTTATTGGGTTCGTTCTGGAGAAGTTTTCATTTGTGCTTGCATGGGTGAGTTTACTATTCGTGTCGTTCTTTGTGTCTCAAGTTTCCAGGTTATCGTTGAACTACAGGAGCTCATTTTCGACATCTACTGGTTCAGTCACACAGTCCTGGATTCTCGGCGTGTTCAACGGGTCTCTCAATTCCAACACCAAATCAACGACTATTTTTATAGCATCCTGAACGCGACGAACAACGAACTTCCTCCAGCGACACGCGAAACTGCCCGAACTACTCTTCTAAACTGGATCAGCTTGACCGTCACAGATTCTTCGATATTACATTTACAAAACAGCTCACGTTGATCGCGGTTTTAGACAGTGTTTACTCCCCACCTGGCGCTACAGTATGTCTGTGCAGAGCGGCGCTGTACTGAGCGTCTTTTTTTTTTTCCTTATACTTACAGACAATGCTTTTGCCCTTGCAGTCATTCATGTATTCATCGAGAATCATTAATTGCAGAAACGAGATTTTTGGAGGAGGAATAATCCAATGGTCTAGACTGAAATAATCCGACCTCGGAGGTCTAATAGGCAACATTTGTAGCAAAACCCGACCCGTCAAAGTGAATAATCAATATTCATAGCATAATCCGATCGTGTTAAAAAATGACCATCAAATCACCTTGTTGGCATGGAGGAGTGCTGTACTGGAATGACGAGGCGAGGGTCGAACGGTAGTGCTATTAGCATACTCTACTACTCACTTTCCTACATTTCCTTTTCTGGAGTTGTTTACCCACGCCGTGGAAATATTTTGTGATTGCCAATGCTTTCGCACACAGCTGTAAGCTGATGTGAATTATACACGGCGCACCGTAATCCGACCCGAAGTGGGCCTGCACATCGCACCTTACCCCACCCCGACTATGCACGGACACATCCTTCGTAGTCCAACCCTACTACTATCTGAAAAGTGCCTCTGCTACCCGTCGGAAAAATTGATGGACTTAGCAATTTTTTCCCTTCATTTCTAGGCTCTCCTGTTCACCATGCACACCGTGACAAGCATAAGGTACGTTGTATACGCATATCGAACAATTCTAACAGATCTGCCTGCCTACTACAGTATGCCATCCTCCTTGCCTTCCAACTACCCACCAGCTATCTCTTCGCATCACCTCGATGGAGTTCTGGAATAGCAACCGCAAGGCACACCGCTGTCATGGACTCACTCTTGTATTCGGACTTGTAGCGGCGCATACACAAGTCATTGCAGTCCTAGCTGTGTGTCGTAGACACAGGTTCATCCCCTCGCCACACAAAACCTTGGACCAACTCACGAACATTTCTGCACCCTATATGTGTACTCGTTCTCCCCCTCTCACTAGTACTTGATGCTGTCTTTCTTGACCCCCTGCTCTTCGACTCGTGCTGCTTCAAGCTGTGGGCTGTGCCAAGTGGAACTATGGGCTCACAGGGGTTTCTTCTCTCGGTATTTTGTCGTCTGGGATCACATCTGACATGAGTAGAACAGGACCTGGTAACGGTAACAGCAACTCGTACCAAACTTATGAGTCTTCTCAGTGTCTCAGTGTCTTCGTGGTGTGGTTAGCAACGCAGTGAGTAGTTTATTCTTTGCCGGGTCATGTCACGATTTTGACTGTGACCAGATCTACGTGACACATGGGCGAGCTCAAAACAGCTGCTCGAACTACCAACTCCTCACCACCTAGGTATGAGCCGTTCACATCATCGCCGTATCTTACCTGATCTAGTTTGCTACTGCACAGCCATGGTGGAAGCTACCTTCTCACAAAATTGTGTTTGCGGTCAAGTCTTCAGCGACCTAGATGCCTTCACGCGTCACGAGAAAGGATGCTGCAAAGGCAGAAAGCGACTTGCCAGTGCCCTCGAGAAAGTGAAACAAGCCTATCGAAGCAAAAAAGCTAGAGTTCCAAGTGCTCATGCAATTTCCGAAGCGAATGATACTGGCATAGGGCTTTCCAGCACTTCTAATGCAGGTCGCGCGCATGAAACCCGTGAGGTGCAGCCTACCGAGTCCGCTTTGCAGCAGGCATGTGTTCGGAACTCTAGTACTCTAGTCAAGTAATTGACAGAGCCAATGTTAGATGGATTCAGATTTACAGAATGAGCCGTCGCAGGACGACGATTTACCCTTAGCTCAGAGAAGGACTCGGTGTGCCAATCGCCGGCTGCCTTTGCGCTTTCGGGACATGCTTCCAGAGCCGCCATTGCCACTTCCCCCTACCAGCTTCCTGCCCAATTCTTCAATATCATCAGCACCACAAGCGGACGTGACCTCGTCCTGTGATACACCACTAGGTCATGCAGAGAAATCTGCTTCCCCTCTCTGCTCCTCGTCGCGCAAGACATTCAAGTCGCAGATCAACAAATTTGGCTTATTCCGTGTTTACAACACTGATGCACTCCCGAGTCACGATCCAGATGATCCTTACTCAGTCGTTAATACGTGCTCACGGAACGTGGTTAGCCTCAGTCCTGGGGTTTCAGACGAACCATCTGCGAACGCGTACCTGCCTTACCCAAACGAGAGTGCGATGCGCCTCGGCGACTGGTATTGGAATCAAGGTGCTCACAAGTCTCGGGAGTCCTTCAAGCAGTTGATTGACATCGTCGGGGACGCTTCATTTTCACCGGCTGCTGTGACTCACACCTCGTGGGATGCCATCGATGACCAACTCGGTCACAACCAATTCGATGGTGATCGGCCGGAGTGGCTCGAGGAGGATCACGGATGGACGTGTTCATCGGTCACAATATCAGTTCCATTTCACAGTCGTGCGAAGGACCCTGGCCCGAAGAACTATGCTGTCGGTGGATTTTACCATCGTTCGCTTACTTCGATCATCCGAGAAAAGGTCACAAATCCGGCACATGCGTCACACTTCCACTTTGTACCGTATGAACTGCGGTGGCAGCCAACTCACAAGGATCGTGACATGAAGGTTTATGGCGAATTGTTTACGTCCACTGCGTTTCTTGAAGCGCATCAAGAGCTGCAAGACTCTCCCCCAACACTTGGGTGCAGTCTTCCTCGTGTCATTGCAGCGCTCATGTTCTGGTCGGACTCGACCCAGCTGACACAGTTTGGCTCTGCTAAACTGTGGCCGCTCTACGTATTTTTTGGGAACGAGTCTACAGTGGCTCAAACAATTGTCCCAATGTTTGTGGGTTTGTCACTAATTACAGTGTAGCCAGTGCAATATGATGATCTAGTTCAAGGGGTTGGTGGATGAATTGAAGTACTTGGTCATGGCTTTCTAAGGAGTGCTATTACATGATATTTGGATAAAAATAGGTGACAGAACAGCTGAATGAAAATGCTACCTCATTGGGACAATTGTTTGACTTTCAGCTTGGAAGGTGGAATCTAAGCCAAATGAAAGGGTATTTGTGGTTGTTTGGTTCTACAAACAAACTGAAGCATATCACATGATATAACAGATGATTTGTCAGCATGTAAACAATGCCAAATACTGAATTTGTACCATCAAGCCTCCCTTTGTTACCACAACTCAAGAAGTCACCACTCTGGTTCACCAAGGTTGTTCTTTCAGGGAAATCTCAGCAAATATTGGTGTCTACTACAGTACCACTAGTATGATGCACTATCATGGCCATCAGTCATATCAAAAAGCTGCTGGAAGTCATCCCTATGTTGTTTTCCCCACAATGCCTGCTGAGCTCCATAACCAATTAGTACTGGGATAGCTGAAAATGTCATCAACATTGAATTAGCACTTTGGGATATGGAGAACCAACCATTACTCTCATGACTAGGGCATTTTCACTAATAGAAAACTTACTTGAAGGCTGGGATGAACCAAATTCCTGCTGCACATTCCAGGAGTTATGGGGTAGATAGCCAACTAAGCTGGTAGAGTGCAGATAACTTGCATCCATCTGCCCCAATATATTTCCTTTGGTCCAATGAGACTAAATAACCACTTCCCATTCATCAATGGTTTGGTTCAGGGCACAATCTAGCCAACCCTGCCATGGCCCTCAACCTGTGAAGGAAGGTTTTGCTTCTTTCCAACCTTCAGGTAAGTTGTCCATTAGTGAAAATGCCCTAGTCATGAGAGTAATGGTTGGTTCTCCATATCCCAAAGTGCTAATTCAATGTTGATGACATTTTCAGCTATCCCAGTACTAATTGGTTATGGAGCTCAGCAGGCATTGTGGGGAAAACAACATAGGGATGACTTCCAGCAGCTTTTTGATATGACTGATGGCCATGATAGTGCATCATACTAGTGGTACTGTAGTAGACACCAATATTTGCTGAGATTTCCCTGAAAGAACAACCTTGGTGAACCAGAGTGGTGACTTCTTGAGTTGTGGTAACAAAGGGAGGCTTGATGGTACAAATTCAGTATTTGGCATTGTTTACATGCTGACAAATCATCTGTTATATCATGTGATATGCTTCAGTTTGTTTGTAGAACCAAACAACCACAAATACCCTTTCATTTGGCTTAGATTCCACCTTCCAAGCTGAAAGTCAAACAATTGTCCCAATGAGGTAGCATTTTCATTCAGCTGTTCTGTCACCTATTTTTATCCAAATATCATGTAATAGCACTCCTTAGAAAGCCATGACCAAGTACTTCAATTCATCCACCAACCCCTTGAACTAGATCATCATATTGCACTGGCTACACTGTAATTAGTGACAAACCCACAAACATTGGGACAATTGTTTGAGCCACTGTAAGTATCGAAGGTGCCAGCCATCGAATCATTCATGTTCTCACGCGGCATATTTTCAAGTGGTAAGTACACTGGGCAGTTGGTTGGCTCAAAGATAACCTCTTTTTTTTCTAGCTCCCTGACGAGTTCAAGGACTTCTTGACAGAACAGTTCGGAGGAAAATACCCTGGCGAAGTCCTTTTGACGCACTGCAACAGGGAGTTTTTTCATGAGCAGTGGAAAAAATTGCTTGATGATGATTTCATCGAAGCATACAAACACAGGATGGCTATAATGTGTTGTGATGGCATCAAGCGGCGGTTCTACCCCCGAATATTCACGTATTCTGCCGATTATCCTGAGAAGTATGATTTGTGTCTCGCCACCATTCTAACATATGCTGACCGGTTTCGATCTATCAATACTAGGGTTTTGATAGCATCCATTCGCAACCTTGGTGTATGCCCATGTCCTAGGTGCACAATACCCATGACGGAAGTGCCTAATATGGGCACACGGCAGGATATGTTGCAGCGGCAACGACTCTCTCGTGTTGACGATTTTGCCAGGCAGAAAAGGGTCAATGAGGCAAGGGAGCTTATCTACGAGGACAACTATGCTGTCAACACCCCGCAAGTTGAAGCCCTTCTTCGAGACGAGTCTCTCGTCCCTGCGTCAGTGAGTGCATCGAACGCCTCATTTGATGCAATGCAGCATACTCATTCCCAAGTTTGAAGAATGCCTTTTCAGATCAGCTCTGTGCTTTGGGCTTCAATTTCTTTCTCATGCTCGTAGTTGACTTACTGCATGAATTTGAACTTGGTGTATGGAAAGCCATTTTTACCCACCTCTTACGCATTCTGGATAGTCTGAAGGAAAGTCAGCTGCATGAGCTTGATCGGAGGTGAAGTATTACCAGAAATACTTCCCAGCTGTGGCGGCTGACACTTGATTTATAGATATCGGCAGGTTCCAACATTTGGGCGGGATACTATCCGGCGCTTTTCAAAAAATTCCTCGGAAATGAGGAGGATGACTGCTCACCACTTCGAAGACCTTCTTCAGGTCTGTGGCGTTTGGTTCCTTGTGCTAGGTCACATTCATCTAACCAATTTGCAGTGTGCACTTCCTGTATTTGAAGGTTTACTGCCCGAACCCCACAATTCGACTGTCCTCGAACTTCTCTACACACTCTGCCATTGGCATGGGTTCGCAAAGCTCCGGATGCATACTGATGAAACGCTTAGCATGATGGACGACCTCACGCAATTGGTTGGAAATCTCATTCGCGTGTTCCAGGCTGAGACGTGCCCAGCATTCTCCACGAAGCCACTCAAACGTGAAGTTCAATCACTCCAGCGTCGTGAGGCCTTACCTCGCTCATCTGCTGCATCGGGTAGAGCACCTTCCAAATCTACGACAACGGACTTGCGATCAAATACTCTTAACCTTCGTACTTACAAGCTTCATGCACTCGGTGATTACACGACTACCATCAGGATGTTTGGAACATCAGATTCTTACTCAACGCAGTCCGTAGGTCTTACAGCTTTCACTTATACTTAGTGAATTCTAACTCGGTATTAGGGTGAGCGAGAGCACCGAGTCGGGAAGGGAAGGTTCGTTCGCACGAATCGAAAAGACTTTGTTCGGCAACTGGCTCGTATTGAGCGTCGGCAGGCAAGAATCCGGAAGATCCGTGATTCATTTAAAGCAACCAGGGGTCCATTCGAACCTGTGCCCGATAAGCCGGAGGAACGCTACAATGTTGGAAAATCTCAACACAGACCCATAGACATCGCCGACTTCATTAGGAAACACTCTGGCGACCCTGCTCTGCAGGTAGGTACTTATTCTGATTTTCCGCATCAGCAATGATGGAGCAGAGCTATTAGGACTTCGTTCCGAAATTGAAGAACCACCTCCTTCCTTGCATCAGAGAAATGCATGCGCTGGCCTCTGAGCCAACTTCGTCGCAGCCACTATGGGGCCTTGAAGCTAGCTATAGCACATCGGAGGCAGCTGCTGACCATCTACTATTTAAAGGTAATCGTATATACCAGCATTGCGTTCTCCGGGTGAATTACACGACCTATGATGTCAAATGTGGGCAGGATATTTTCAACCCGACTACTGACCATCGTGACGTTATGATGCTGGCGACCCCGGAAAATGCGGACAAATCGGAGGATGCATACGAACGTCGCCATCGCTTCTGTTATGCTCGCATCATCGGCATTTATCATGCAAATGTCCAGTATATTGGGCTGGGATTTAGCAATTACCTCCCTCGCCGACTCAACTTCTTACATGTCCGATGGTTCGAGCAAGTCGCACCTAATCCTGGAGATGGCTCTTGCAGGCTTGACGTTCTGCGATTCCCTCCCATGAATGATCGCAGCGCATTTGATTTTATCGACCCGGCAAGTATCTTACGGGGTTGTCATCTCATACCAGCCTTCGCGAAAGGGAGGTCCCACTCCGACCACACTTCCTTATCACCCGTCGCCAAAGACTCTGACGACTGGAACTATTACTATATCAATAGGTTGAGTGAAATTTAAAGTAGTCCGAGTAAAGTTCTTCACTCACCATCATTCAAAGGTTTGCAGATCGTGATATGCTGCTTCGATACCACTGGGGCCTCGGTGTTGGTCATACGTATTCACATGTTCGTTCACCTGCACAACGTGACTCGAAATCAGAGCGCGATTTGCACCAAGAACGCCCAGTGGATAAAAATGGATTCGACAAAACTCCTTCTGGTGCAAGTACTTCAAGAACTCAGATTGACTTGGACGCATCTGATCTATCTGCTGAATTCTCGCTGACTGACCGGGATGCACTTGAATGGGGAATTGGTGCAGAGGCTCAAAGTAGTGATTCGGAAGTAGACGCCGCATCAGACGATGAACTCGCTGCGATGTACGAGATGTATGGTTCTAATTGGCGCGGTGAGGACGTATCGGATTACTAGAGTTCACGTTTGGACTTTCTGTAGGAATGCGTAACCCACGACCATTGTGTCGATTCTCCTTAAGCTCGCAGAGTCAACTCTGCTTCAGGTGTGCTTGGCAATTGCCTTCTTCTTGATGCTAAGCGGGGCAAGGTGAATTGCACGGCACTCGGAAATTGCCACTACTGTATGTTATTTCTTATCTCTCAGACTGCGCGCTCAAGGCTTCAAGCTTCAAACTTCACGTCTCACGTCTCACTCAGTGGGCAGTGTTGGAAAGTCCATAATTAGCGGGTTATGTAATTAAAAGTTATTGGTTTCACTTGTGAGAAACTGTGACAGTCACAACTTTGTCAATTGAATTGAATCACCCCCTTGAATTCTTCATCAAACACCATGTTCAAAGGAACTCATCTAGCGCTGAAGGAATCAGAGTCACCCATTCCTAATGCCCAACCTCGAGTGCGCATGCCTTCTCACCACTGGAATGGGGTCTATGGATTGCCTCAAGTAAACGTTGTTCCCCGACCCCATGGAGGGGAAGAGAAAGAGAAATTCACTATCTCTGAGAATCAAGAGAAATCTGGGCTTGAAGACACGAACGAGTTTTCTGAATACCAGAAAGCGGTGAGAGAGGCAGGCAAATACATGGTAGGTTTTATGATAATGTCGAGATTCTGAATTGCTTAACTCACCTAGGTGTTGCCGTATCTTATTCCCACACCTGATGTAGGGGGCACGGTTAAGAAGTTTATAGAGGTGCTACAGAAGAAGCAAGTTTTCCTTGCAGAATTAGCAGACATCGAGGTCGCTTGCGAGGACTGTGAAACTGCTCTGCGTCGATATCTTGGTGATGCAGAGGTAGAATGACTCATGAAGGCGCACTTTGTCATCCAGAAGCCGAAAACCGTGAAAGGGAAGTACATGGCAGCGATGGCTAGTTTGTCCTTGCGCGATTTTTGTCTATCTCGTGAACCACTAGTAAGTTCCCCCTCGAGCTCTAGCATATTACCATGATGCTGATTGTTGTTTTCTGAAAAAGCTGCAAGTCTCCCAGTGACTACTGAGAAGGCAATACGAGTTCTTTGCAGGCGTTCACTTGCTTGCCAGCATCTTTTCTTTTCACCACCTTGACGGGATTCGACTTGAAATCTGGTTGAT
The DNA here is from genome assembly GCA_024613185.1 of Pisolithus microcarpus. Lineage (NCBI taxonomy): Eukaryota > Fungi > Basidiomycota > Agaricomycetes > Boletales > Pisolithaceae > Pisolithus > Pisolithus microcarpus. The sequence goes on from JANFAI010000034.1 coordinate 100,545, forward strand.
TTGCAGATAGCACGTTCCTTTTACTTTTATCTGCGTGTCTTTGCGTCTTTGTTGTATCAGTGTAGCAACGAGCGAGTCATCTTGTGAATATAACTCATAATGGTAACGAGTGTTCTACAATCCGATCACTGGCCATGATTACTCGTTTCCACTGAGCTCAGTGGGCTCGAATGAGTTATTATGTAATGCTAACTGTTTGCTGGACTGTCAGCCGTTTCCGGCTATCGATGATATCAACCGATACCCGACTGAGCAACCAGTTAACCATGGACCAACTGCTGTGTCAAGCTTCATATCAATGCATTTTATGGTCGACACTCTCAGCCTGGCCATAGAGTCCGTTAAAAGCAATTCTATACCGCCAAATAGCCGGTTAGTGAACTCAAGTGATACGACGAACCTACCTCGCGAGAAGGGATGTTGCGGGTAAGAAATGACTCAAGAAGTTACAGCAGCTTGTACTCACTCGAATCTGTGTCTAGGCGATGTCCACGTAGGACCCTTTAGTTCAAGCCCAAACAGTCCCCGATCTTGTAATGCCAGAGGAACAGCCTGTGGGTGAGCGTCTGCGATACTGGTTCCTTGGGTCAGATCTGAGGTTGTAGTCCTTCGTGGGTCAGTTTTGAATCACATTCTCCAGTGCTGCAGGAATGGATGGAGGATGTCATGGCCAATCATAGATTACCTGGAACTTCTGCTGCCGTTCCCCTCTCCCGAAATTCTTTTGGATTCGACGTGGATGATAAGCACCAGCGGAAGAAACTCCGATTGCCCCTTCCGCCAACAACATGCGCCGGGAAGCACGACACCACATACTTCGAGCGATGCCAGCTCAGGCTCTCGTCCCAGTACACTGCGATCCGGTTTTGGCGGTGGGTTCACGATCTTCGTCTCAGCTCCACCTCCTAGTCTACCACTTCCACTCGAGGTTCACCCCAGATAGTCGCAGCCGATGCCACCGACGACAAGAACATCGATGAATTTGGGACGAGCAATAATGTGTCCTTTGCAAGGCTATGTTTTCTACCATCTAACCTACGCTATGCATCGTCAACATTCATATCCGTCCACAGCCTTTCCCATTCTTCACATCTCTGGCATTTTCCCTCGTCTACTGTCTGCTTCCCCAGGTCCTTCGGCCCCGTGGCTTCTCGAATGTTACTTGTCAGCTTTTTCAGCTTCTTGAGGGCTTCATGTACCTGAATACACAGTAGTTTATGCAGATGTGGAGTTATATCCCATGCCGCATCCGTTTGAACTTCTGCGTTGGCCATTGTTCGTGGAACACCCTGGGCCTGCGTTGATGGTGACGGGGCACCCACGTCGTCTTCAAGTCGTTCACAACTCAGACTTCTTGGTCGTTTTGCAGAGATACGCGATGTCCTTTTTCCATCTGCTTTTGGCTGAAGTATGTTGCGATTACGGTCACTGTGAACTCACTGCTTTCTAGGACAATGGAGATGTTGCTATGGGTTTCTTCCAGCGTGTTGATATAGATATTGATGGTTTTATTTGATTGGCCGGCGGCTGGGCAGCAAGATAAACCTGTTAGCCAAAAAAAGATGTAAGTTTCGATACCTTCATGCATCTTGTGATTTGGGTGATCTGAGGTGGACATGTAGCATTTCTCGCTATTCTGATCTATGTCACGTGCTGTGAGCATTATGAGGGATTCCCATCTGAGCCGACATTATGGCAAACTGTGACATGCAACAATCTTGTAATTCCTGTCACGCTGCGGTAAGGGTACAAAAGGGCAGTCCAACCGCTTCACCACTCAGCCTACTTGTGCTCTCTCTGGTCCTCTTCCTTCCTTGTGCAGCTCTCGCATTTCGTCATGCCTCGTTACGATGGGCACTTCGATTCGGACCAAGATGCCACGTCCTGTGGAACAAAATGTTCATGATTGAACGCGCTGCAATTGGGGCCTAGAAAACGCCCGTATGTTGCCAATAACCTTGGTCTTACCATACTGATTGCCATACAGAAGTGTACAAGACCCGCTGGTGCACCATGGCCGCCACTTCGGTCGTGCCGTGCATGCCTTTTGCAATGTCCAAGCGTTGCTAACCAATGCAATAGTCCTCATGAGTGAAGTAGAGGAGAGGGGACTGGAGACTCTAACGCAAGAGTAAGTACTTTCCTTAATAGTCGTTTCAGGGCATGCATGTTGACGACGCAACCAGCGAAAGGAGGGAGTATTCCGCCTTTCGGGAATTGTTGAAGATTGTACCAAAGCTTGAAGACCGCCTGATGTCCTCTTCCGAGGAAGACGTGATGACCATAGCAGAGTTGGTAAGCACATGCGTATTTGCCTACTTCGTGGTCATCTGACCGCTTTAGTAGATTCAAAAGGGCGCTAGTGGTGCTAGGGCTGACGACACGAAGAGTATGAAGGCCGCGGTAATAGATTGGATTACTCCCAAGGGCCAAACTCTCAGTCCACACATTCCCAGGAATGTCAAGACGGGGCGAGGATTCCATCACGAACGCACTGGTGCATTACTTTGTCCTGCGGGCTATGAATGGGAAAATATTGAGTATGTTTTTCGTCTGCTATACTCGGGAAAGGCATAACGCATTGTAGGATAAAGGCGAAGTTGCGCAGCGGTCAATTGCAGGTTGCTGGTGACCAGTGGCCGCTTTTTTTGTATGCGGGCTATTCTTATGACGCAGAAGACCCATGGAATGGCCTGTTGCGAAGTACCCTTCTAGTTTCGGCGAGTTATAAGCTTCTCTTCTTTCGTTTGGCGGCTCATACCTGGACTGTATGCAGGCATACAAACATATATTCACATCTCCGAGCTCTGTCGATCAAGAGCCGAGAGCAACGCGATCCGGCAACGCCCACATTCATGGTATGCAGACCGTCACTAAAGCATCAATCGCATATAGTGCCACGCAGGTGAGTGTTACACGTTCGAAATATACGAACAAAGAGCTGAATGTTTACACAGGCTCGTTTTGCACTGATGTCTACTCAAGTCTTCTCTCGCACTGACCTAGTGACGGACTCGGAGCGGTTTTATAATAGTATCATGGAACTTCTCGAGGATCCCAATGAAATAGATGAGGTAGAGTTACTGATAGGATGGTGGAACCGGTACGTGTTCGTGGATATTTTTGGTATAACATTGAAGAGTCCATAGACAGATTTTTCCATTGTATACTGAAAGCGAGCGCTTACCTTCGAAGAACAGTGCATTGGCTAGAATCCGCCAGAAACAGGCCGAGCTTAAGGCTAATGCAGCTGTCGCTGAAGATGAATAACTGTTGCATGCGAGTTTGTCCAGTGTCATGATCTCCATTACCTTCGCATCATTAGCATAAACATATCTAGACTGTCTCTGTCTTTAACCTCAATACCAGTTTTTGCTATGAGATTTCCTATTGGTATGGATAGTTTCTTGTGGTACTGGCTGTCAATTAGACCAGGGTGAATGATGATGGTAAGTACATACAATGGGGGTACTGATTGTCAGTGAGATCAGTGGGGATAACAGTTGCAAGTACATACAATGGGGGTACTGATTGTCAGTGAGATCAGTGTGGATAACAGTTGCAAGTACATACAATGGGGGTACTGATTGTCAGTGAGATCAGTGTAGATAACAGTTGCAAGTACATACAATGGGGGTACTGATTGTCAGTGAGATCAGGGAGAATAGTGAATGTAAGCTTGTACAATCATGGTAGTGGTTGTCAGTGAAATCAGTGTGAATGACAATTTTCAGTGTATGCAACATTGGTACTGATTGTCAGTGGGACCAGGATAAGCAAGTTTGTCATAAAATAGAATAATGATCAGTATTATCAAATACCATCCTTCCTGACATATAGTATCATTGGTGTCATAATAGTATAACTTATCAGTGATAGTGACAAAGCTACTCAATTGCACACAATACCAACGCTCCCAGTCAATAGATACATTGATCTATTGGACAGTCATAATGATTTTAAAGATCAGTGTTGGTGAACTTGATAAAGTATTATATGGCTATGTCAAACCATGAAAATTTCCCTGATGTACTAAGTATACGAAACGTTGGTTGTGAATTGCAGAGCAATGCAAGTCCGAGAGCTTATGCAAAGGAAAGGTAGTCATGGTAATGGTTAAGCATGTCGTTTCCCTTTGTCATGTTGTGTGCTGACTCAAACTCATTTGTACGGACTCGTAGGTATCGCACTGGGTTTTTGTAAGATTTTCATTCTGCGCAGAACTGCAGAGTAGATGTGCTTATTCTTTTTCTTGATGAAATAGTGGGTGTAAGTGAAGTCAACTTCGACGGTGGCCCCTCTGAGCATGGCCTCATATTGATTTGGTACGATTAGTTGATCATTGTTATCAAAGGCTGGGAGAGGGCAAATGTCATGGGTTTCGTACAGTTCCTGTAGGTGTGGCTGGCATCGGGCCAAGACTGGCCAGGATTCCATTGCGAATTCTGGTCCAAGGGATGCGGAATCATCCATAGTGTCTGTCAATTTCAATGTATCATGGATCAAATGGATATAAATTATTAGAAGTCAGTGGTGTATTACCTGCTATTGTGCTATTACTTTCTCCATCTCCGGTTTTTTGTCGTATGTCACCTTCGACTTCTTCCAGTGGAGGAATGTTCTTAGGCTGTTGAGTATATATTTTCTCAGTTTATTTTTTCAACAAAGTTATGGGTATTAAAAAACATACTTCGAATAGAGCGTGCGAGATTTTGAATTGAGTTTTGCCAAGATGTTCGGTGAGTCCACTCATTATCTCAATCTCTTTGTTGGGTTTGATCATTTTCTCGAGGTTACGCAGGTTATTGACACATTTGGGGAAATCATCGTTGAACAGTTGATAGTCAGGAGAAGTGGGAGCAGTCAGGCGGCAACTGAGTTTGGTATCTTGGAACTGGCTGGAGAAAGAATTGGCAGGATCGAAGTTGCCATCTGGCGTGAAATAGAAGTCATTGCATGCAATCTGAAATACACCTTTTAGTGTGAATTCCGTATCGGCATTCTTCCATATAAGAACATCGCCATTTTTTCCTGTCTGGAATTCTATGTATTGAACTAAGTTTGGAACACAGACATAGGATGCAGATATGTCAGGTGACATGAGATGTTGACAGATTGCATCAGCAGGGGTCAAGTAGTGAGTGGTGGAAGAACCAGGCATAGGTATTTGTGAGTTGGAATGCGGAGAGGTGTGTTTGGGAGGAGAGATGGAGCGCTGGGGAGTGACTTGTTTGCGTTTTGATGGAGCCATTGCAATAATCCATGATTGTTAACATTGGAGTTTTTATATTGTGAAGGACGAACCTGTGACCAGTTTGATGGTCTGGATTGAATTGATGATAAGGGTCATGCAACGATTGTTAGGCTTGATTTTGGTATCTATGAAAGTATAAAAAGTCAATATAACCTTTGGTGTTGGAGATGTTTTGGGGACCTTTTTTCATGGTTAGCGTAGTTAATGTATGTATATTTAGGTGGTTGTGCAGTTGAAGGGAGCATTCTTATCGGTTGGATTCCAATGCAATGGTATATCAATGCTTTTTTCAATCAATCAAGAGTGGCACAAATCAAAGGTAAATTGGACAGACCTATTTGCATATAGTCTGGAACCTTCAAGATAAATTCCGTGTCCATTTCAATTTGGAATTTTCAAGGTGAATATTGTTAGATGGGGTTTGTTGAATATATATAATTTATGTAGATTGTCATGGTTTGGTTTTACAAGCGTCTATGTCACGGCAAGAGAAACGTATGTTGGTGGGTAAACTCACAAAACACGAACTTGAATGTAGTGTCCCACCAGGAACATTTCCATGTACATTGGTTAACTTGCATTGGAGGAAGGTATTGGAGCTCGTCAAAGGTCAATCCAATCAAATTCGCCTGTTGATTCAAAGCGCTTCAGTTGCAAAGGAAAAGCAGAAAAGATGTAAACGGAACTTAACACGGAAGAAAGCATGGGCTGAAGAAAGGATAAGAGTTGATGATGGAGATGTTCTGGTTCTTTCAGGTGGCCATGAAGTTGAAGATGATGGACGAAATTCGTGCCCAGTTGAAGAAGGTGGCCCAGTTGATGTCATGGACATCAATAAACTGGATGTTGATGATACCATGTTCAAACATCATCATTTCATGGTACTGCCCACTGAAGACGAGCAAAAAGGATGTTACCACGCATTTCTTCAAGCCACGTCCAATCAAGCTTTATCCCAGTCAATATGTGTTGTATGTGCATGAGAACTGTGGAGTACAGATGGTAAGTTGTTCGAATTGGGTGACAGGGAAATTTTCTGTATTATTAAATTAATGTGATTCGAAAGGTGAAGAACGAGTTTTACTTCACATACCACACATCTTGCAATGTCTACGGCCAGCAGTTGTTCATCATTCACATGATTTGTGGATGGGAATTTTGGTCGTTTCCGAAGCGATTCAGGGCGAAGGCTCAGAAGCAACTGGTTGGGTTTGCAATGCATGTTTTCGTGCATTGTCAGCTGATCAGCTCCCAAAATTCGCTCTTGCAAATAATCTGTGGATCGGTAAAACACTGCATGAACTCGGTATTCTGACATTGCCTGAACAGTTGTTGATATCACGTCATTATCCTCGTTGCTATGTCATCAAACTTTACCCACGGGATGGTCATATCTCGAATCCTGATCATTTACAACATGGCATGGTGGGGAATGTCACTTTGTATGACATGAATACCAATGCAATCCTGGAGATGCTGGAGGGTCAATTATTGCCACAACCTGCTGTACAATTATCATCTGTGTTAGCCGTGACCTATATCAGAACGAAGGAACTTCCCAAGGCTTGGCTCAAATCCACTTTCTGTGTCCGTCGACGGGTTGTGCACGAGGCACTTATCTGGTTGAAGGCCAACAATGAAATGTATAAAGATGTCATTATCTGTCCTGAACGATTGCATGATCTTCCGGAGGATGACATACCCATCGAAATATCTGCAGTTGTACGACATGAGGGTGATGATGAAGTTGCCTTGTGGGAGCGGGCTGGTTACATTCCAGAGGATGGATCAATTGGAAGTGAGTTTTTTACTCTCAGAAGGTGAAAAGACAACTTACAATGGCCTGTAGAAATATCTGATGAAGAGGAATCAGTCATCATCAGTTGTAATCATGGGGATAGTAGCAATGTCATGGGGGATGGACCCAGGACGTGTTTTGATGACAAAGGTGAATTTTCATATCTGATGGTAATTGTAAAGTTAATTACTTACAACAGAAGAATGACATGATACATGTTTCAGTCAAGGGTTTGGTATGGGCATGGAATCTGAACCAGTCATGGATTCCGCCCCAGACCTGGGAAGTGTCATTCCATTGAGTTATCTCGGAGTCAGTGATATGGAACTTAATCAAATATCACTTGACGAACGCATGAAATTTGCTCTTGCAAATATGGCAGGCAAAGAGGGTGGATATGTTGTTCGCCATGGCTATAAAGCAGTTTCGGAATTTGGTCTTGGCCGAGGAAATTATCCTACACCCAAAAAAAATCCTCTGGCAGCGGCATATCCAATGCTATTTCCTTACGGAATTGGAGGTATTGAAGACCAAAGAGAGGTTGCTATTGGGTTTGGCGACCACATTCGATGGGCCTTGCAATATCACGATCGTCAGTTCTGGACACATCACTCCTTTCCATTTGTGGTTTTTTCCATCCAACAGAAGCGGGAGGCCCTATTGTCAGCTCGTATTCAAATGAACTGACGAGATTTCGAGGTTGATGCTGTGGCTATCAATGCACTGACCATCGTCGATTTGCAAGTGGCTGAGAGGGAGGAAGCTGCACGCATGCCGATTACTAATCCACACGTCAGGCTACTGCGCAAACATGTGTTCACATCCAGTGGTCGTATCAAAGGCTCTGACAAGACTCATGCATCTTACCGTGGTCAGATCTGGGGAACATGTTTATGTCTTCGTGGTCCTTCCCTTTGGATAACAATCAATCCATGTGATATCCACGATCCCATTGTACAGCTTTTCGCAGGAGAGGAGATTGATATGGACCATTTCAATTCTAAGCTTGGACCTGATAGCAGTCATCGAGCACTCAATGTTGCTCGTGATCCTTATGCTGCCATGAAATACTTTTTTTTCATTATCAATGCCATTTTGCAACACTTGTTCGGCATCACTGCAACAAAGGACAAGGTCCATTCGAAGATGGGAGTTCTGGGACATCTTAGCAGTTATTTTGGAGTCGTTGAAGCCCAAGGTCGTGGCTCATTGCATGTCCATATGCTTCTGTGGTTAAAGGACACACCAAATTGCAATTCAATGCATCAACTGTTGAACAGGGAAGATTTTCGGGACCATATCCGTAATTATATCAAAGCCAATATTTGTGCTCATGTTGATGGGCTTGACGAAGTCACTATCAAAACCATGGCACATGAAACGCAACTGGCTTATTCCAGGCCACCGGATCCTGATTCAGAAACATGGAAGGAAGATTTTAATGACCGGCTACGTCATGTCGTTCGTTCCCAACAGGTGCATACATGTGCCAGGACTACATGCTTGCGATATGATTCCCATGGTCATCTTTCTTGCAAGCGTCGTGCCCCCTGGGAATTGTCAGATACAGAAGAAATTGATTCGCATGGAAGGTACAAGACTCGCTGTACAGTACCATTCATCAACAATTTCTGTCCTCCGGTGTCAGTATCCATATGTTGCAATAACGATATCCAACTCTTGATGAATGGAAGGGAGACAAAGGATATTATGTGGTACTCTACAAGTTATCAGTCGAAGAAACAGTGCAAGAATCATAACATGTCTGCAGTGATGGCAAAAGCGCTCCTATATCATACCTCCTCAAATAATCAATTTCATGATATTTTGGATCGCAATCGTCTTTTGATTTTCCGCTGTCAACATGCCATAAATTGCGAGATGGAAATGTCAGCTCCCCAAGTAATCTCATACCTCATGGGATTCGGAGATCACATATGTTCCCATCATTACGTTCCACTCTACTGGTCATCATTGCGAGGACAATTGCTTTTCGTTTTTGAAGAACTTCGGTCAAGAAATCAGAATGAGTAGGAATTTCAAAAATGAATATACTCATGACATGACATATGATGGTTCTTGTTGTTAACAGGAATTCTTCTTCGTTGGCTCTGGAAAGAGAAATGGATGGATCCAATCATCATGGAAATAGTGGTGAGGCTGATGAATCAAGTGTATGCATTTCATTAGCCTTTTGAATTGAATGGATTATCTCATGTACATTTCTAGGATGTGATAACGATTGATGCACACCCCGATGGACGGCTCTTTGCACGGAGTCAGATCCAAGATTACATGTGTCGAGGAAGAGAACTTGAAAATCACTCATTTTTTGCCTTCATAATTGACACATATGAAGAACAGATCCCACGTCGTGAAAGGCAGCTCAGTAACTCTGAAGGATCTGTGCGTCATCGAAATCAGCGAAGTGGTTATCTCCCAAATCATCCACGACATCTTACCCATCGTCGTGTCATCCATCCTGCCCAACACAGTACACTTCCTGACATCGTTGGACCATTCTTCCCATTTCGCAATGAAAAGGATTCCAGTACAGATGATCTGTACTTCACCTCCACGGCGACACTTACACGAAATTAAAATGTGTCATGAGACTTTTCAATCAGCCTTTGAAGGTTTTCTGGAAAACGCTTCATCCGAGCAACTGGATGTTATTGCTGGTATCCAATACTATTATGACTGCAAAAACACAGCAAATGCTCATGAGGAGGAAGAATACAGTACTGGAAATGGTGGTCAGAAGGTGGCGAACACGTTGAATGGCGATACGAACGGAAAAGATACAGACATACACAAAGAGTCAGAATCTGATTTCGATCTGACAGAAGATGATCTCCATGCATATGAAGAATCACAAAAGAATCTTCATGAAGAATGTCATGGAAGAATCGCTATTGCTATTGCTCAGTCAAAGAACATAGTCAGAAACAATTCAACTACCTGGACGTGTCACGAAACCAACTCGAACATCATTATAGCAAACAGAAATGATCTCATAAATCTGCATACCTGGCAGTCATCAATGGCATCCGCCATTGCAAATATTAATGGAGAAGATGACGAAGCCATTCTCAATTCAAACACCAATCAAAATGTCTTGAAAACTGGGATGGTGACGACAATCATTACCGAAGAGGGAATTCGTAGTGGCAAGGACATAGCTCAAGTCAATGGGAGTGTGGAAAGTCTTCGAGGAGCAACGTCAATCATCCAAGATCATCTGATACCCATAAATGCAAGCTCGTTGCTCAGAGACCAGCGCCGAGCCTATGATATTATTGATTGGCATGTCAACGAGATGTTGACTGGTTCAAACCCACCTCAACTCTTGATGTTGATTCCCGGAGAAGGAGGGGTCGGTAAATCGAAGACAATCCAGACTATCACAGAGAACTTTGAACGACGTGGGATATCCCATTTGCTGGTGAAGAGTGCTTACACAGGCATTGCTGCGTCCATCATCGATGGGAAAACTCTGCACGTGATCGCACAGATACCACTCAATGGATGGGAATGCTCATGCAAAGCCATGAAAAAGCTAACTGACTTCTGGCGCTTCAAATCATATCTCATTATTGACGAAAAGTCCATGCTTTCTTGCAAATTCCTCTCCCGTATCTCTTTGTCAATCAGCAAGGCCAAGAGTCTTGCAGGAGTAGTATCCGATACAGCCCAACCATTTGGTGGAGTCAACGTCATTTTGGTTGGAGATTTTCATCAATTTCCACCAGTCATTGGCAAACCTCTTTACTGGGCAATGGATCCTTCCAAGGACAACACAGAGGATCTTCTTGGGCGCTCTCTGTATGAACGGTTCAATACTGTAGTCCGTCTCACACAACAAGTTCGAGTCATCGACACTGATTGGATTGACCTCCTTCGTCATGTCCGTATGGGAGGTTGTTGTGCTCATCATATCCAGATGCTTCGTTCTCTCATCATTACCAGTCCCCATTGCCCTCCAACTGATTTCACAACCCCTCCCTGGAATCAGGCTGTCCTTATTACACCTCGGCACTCTGTTCGTCGCCAATGGAATACAGCCATAGCATATGAACGATGTCGACAGAATGGTCACCAACTCCTGATTTGTCCCACATACGACACAATCAAAGGATGTCAACTCAACATCCAAGAACGTTTTGCCAAGGCCACTAAGCGGACAGCACGTACTTCGAAGCCAGACGAACATGGGGGGCTTCCAGATTCAACTCTATTGTCAGTGGGCATGAAAGTCATGGTGACATTCAATGTCGAAACTGATCTCGACATTGCTAATGGAGCAAGAGGTGTCACAGCAAGCATTTCACAATTTTTCTTCAGAAAACATACTGAAAAAATGGAGGGAAGAGATACTCTTTTATTTTTGATGTTTGGAAAGAAAAAATGCAAAATTAATGTTTTATTTTCTTCCAGAGAACATGAATTGATGCTAATACCAATTAGAGCAGAAGCTAATGGACATTACCATCAATCCATGTTTTTTGGACAAACATAAAATATTATTTTTGAATTTTTCCCTTCCAAACATGCAAAATAAAAGAGTATCTCTTCTCTCCATTTTTTCAGCATGATTTCTGAAGAAACATTGTGAAATGCTTGCAGTGTGTAATCACCAAAATTGTTCTAGATGACCGTGAACCACATTTTCTGCCTACGAATCCAATCATACAATTGACTTATCCACCTGCCTACGTTCTTATCAGCATGATCAGCACCAAAATCGCCCAACTGGAGTACTTGGAGCCCAACGTGATACCACTCGTACCATTGGAATGGTCATTCTCGATTCTCATCGGCAAGGAGAAAAAGACAGTTCTGAGATCCCAGCTACCACTCACGCCAGCCTATGCATTCACCGACTATCGTTCACAAGGCCAAACCATCTCACATGCGATCATAGATATAGGGACCCCCCCTTCCGGTTCTCTAACCCCTTTCAACATCTATGTCACTTTATCATGGTGCCGTGGTCGACAAAGTATCCACTTACTTCGAGATTTCGATGAAAAATTACTTATGAGCCATCCGAGCGAATACTTGCACCTTGAGGATGAAAGGTTGATGAAACTGGACAATGACATGAGAAGATGGTGGAACATGTTGCAGAACAGACCCGTAGCACAACCATGTGATGTGACTCTGACATAGTTTTCCCTTTCATCACCTGTACCGATACTGAACATGGATAATGTAACGACTACTAACCTATGTCCTGACCATGAGCCTTGGAAACACGAGTCGACAGGAGATGCCGAGTCTTGCCGTTTTACCTCAAGAAGTAGGAAACTACCATGGCTGGAAAATCGAGGCCCATTTTTCTCATGTTCTCACCCCCCAGTGACCTTGTTAAACAAGGTGATATCGAAAATGCGATTCAAAACCAACTCACCTCCAGCCGCTTGGGCAAGCGTTACGTTGAAATCACTACTTGGCTACTAGTAAAACAAGTTGGAGAACCAAATGGAAGAAAGAACACACACAAGCCCAAAGGGGGTGTAGCAGTACCATCGGGGATGCTCTCTGGGTATTGTCATAAATAAAGAAACTCCAACATACTGATACGCTCCACACCCGATGTAGACCGACGAGCAGTTGGAAGACCAGTTACAATGCACGAACGAGTGAATTCGGTGTATGATATGAACATGTAGCGCAGGACCTTACTCGGCGTAGGAACCACCTTGGCATGCTGTATGAGCACCTATGAGGGTGTACATCAGCAAGTTGTGCTGGTGGTAGGGAGCAGTCCGTACCGACAGCGGATCAAGTTACTAAATTTTTAGTACTGTACCAAACAGTTGCTACAGTACCGGCTCGTAGCAGTCTGTAGCAATCTGTAGCAATCTGTAGCAAATTTGTCACAGCCACTCAACGATACAAACTGCAGTCTTCTAAGCCTGGTAATGTGCTACCACCTGGTACAAACTAGTACAGCTCGCTACAACCTCTACCTCGGCTGTATATTGCTACAAACTGTTACCTCGGCTAACTGTTTCACTGATGTATGTCACGGTGTTGCATTTGCAAGCATTTATGTCCTCGCCATTAGGGATGCTCAGTTTCTGTTCGTCGTTGATTTGTTCAAACTTACATTGAGGCACCTGTCAATCCAAGCGAGAATGTCGGAAAAAAATTATGGCCATTACAAGCGACTGTATGTAATTACAATGAATGACACATGTCAGTGTCCAGCCAATGGGTAAAGTTTTCATTGTCATGGCATTATAACTCGGGTTTGCCGATTGGAGTGCCTGACAATGGTGGGCCATGCCGAGCTGCGCACATGTGATTACAATGTCATTGCCAGTCACATAGAGCCAGGTGCATGTGATTAGAATACTATTGTAAGCCACCTCCCACCATTGCAATGGCAGATTGACTGCATCATTATTGGGATACCCCTATGCACATTAAAATATTGCTTCAATCTTATTGTAATGCTCGTCGCTGCTCATATTGCGATACTGCTATTTTCACTGTATCTTCGTTGTATATTCTGGACACGTCTGCTATTCTAGTACTATTAGAAAATACCATTTATACAGTTCCATAGATACCCTCCCATTCAACTCGATCTGGAACATCCAAGATTAGTATTGTAGATGGATAACAAGATCATAATACATTACCAAATATGTTCAATAACAAGGTGGGACGCAGTAATAGGATGGGGGGAGGGAATAGCCTGTCATGGTACATGCCACATGGTTAGTGGCTGGGGGCATGCACAGTTGGCAGCCAGGGAGAAGGCAATAGTTGGGGGATACATGACATGGTTGATGACCAGAGGGGAGGGTATAGCGGGTAGGAAGACATCTGACACTGGGAGGAACATGACAGCAAGTTGGGAGGATGCACAATTGGTGACAAAGAGGGAGGTAGGATCCATGGAGGTGCAGCATTGTTGACAGTGCAGGGGGGCGGGTGGTGGGTCACTCCACATGGCTGACAATTGGGGAAATAGGAAGCTGGGGGCTATACACAGCTGGCGACCAGGAGGGAGAGAGAGTCAGGGGGGTAGGCGACCAGGGAGGGAGAGTTGGGGGGGTAGGCGACACAGTTGGCAGCCAGGGAGGGAGAGAGAGTCAGGGGGGTAGGCGACGCAGTTGGTGACCAGGGAGGGAGACAGAGCCAGGGGTACAAGACATGATAAGCAACCAGGTAGAGTCAGCAATGTGCCACACACCATGATATTGACAAAGAGCTAAATTGGCAATATGATGAGAGTGAATCCAAAGTAGCGCACACGTGGTGCATGGGGTTCTGGTGAGGTATGGAGGTTAGAGGAAGGCTCTGAATGGATGAGTAGCACACCTGAAACTTCAATTGAATCTGGAAGTTTCAGACATCATGGCTGTAAATGAGAACATGTCACTGAGAGTCGACCAAGTCTGGACTTAGACTAGCTGTCACATCTGTGACACGTGACTACTGTCTGGGTCGAACTCCGGATAGTGTTAGCTAAGTTCTAGGCCTTCGGTACTCCGTTCCGTGATGGCACTCCATCCTATTCTTGTTCACTACCTTTGTTCCATTTATAGTTTCTATGTTTAGTAATAGTTTCCCTCACTTCGTTTTTAGTTACCGTTCCGGCCTTTGATGACTAATCGTCCCACTTTCCGGTTGACCGGTGACTACTGGCTTAGCTTACTAATACCTTACTAATATCCTCAGTCATCCGCATTGCTCTCCAGTAGTCCGCTTGTTCCGGACATTGCCTTCGAACATTCTCTGTAGTATAAAAGTCCTGTACATACTTCATTATACCTCAGTTCAAATATTGAATAAGATACTCTTCAATCTCACCCGATTCCAGTAACCTCCTGGATAGATCTGACCCCCAGAACTCTGCAAGTCTAGTATACAACCTTGTATACTAAACTCCGACATTCCGGACTTTCGACCTAACATCACTCTCTGACCTCGGACCCCCTCGGAGACCGTAGAGAACTGGTCTTGACAGTATATTCGAACTCATACTTGCACGAGTTCACCCACTCATATCCACATGACCATGACTACTCAACTTCGCTCTCGTTCCCTCACAGTGGAAGCTTCGGAGCAGGCCACTGTAAGCGACCTTCATCAGTCAAGCACTCGTATCGTGCTGGCTAGCAACCGACGACCTCCACCATCCGTCAGTCAATTCCGAAGTTTCTCTGCCAGAGGAACCCCTTCCCCAGTTACCCCTAGAGCTGGTTCATCCAGCAGACGTTCTGCCACCACTATCCATCGAACCCCGGACTTTCCCGGAGGAGATGAACCTGATGGTAATAATCCCAGAGGTGATGACCCCGGCGATGATGACCCTCATAATAACGATGAAGATGATGAAGATGACAACGACCCTTTCGTCGATGCACCAGAAGACTTAGACCCCCAGCTGGCAGTCTTACAGAATCTGGCAACAGCAGTCGATTGTCTATCATGCTCCACTCGACGCCCTGACGATACATCGTCCTCTAGGGCCAAAGTCCGAGAACCTGACACCTTTGATGGCACTGAACCACGTAAACTCTGGACCTTCTTGGTCCAATGTGAACTGTGTTTCCAAGATCGTCCCAGAGCCTTCCGCCAGGATAGGAACAAGGTCACATTTGCACAATCGTACCTCAAGGGCATGGCCCTTGAATGGTTTGAGCCTGACCTCCTAAACACCAGAGATCCGGCTGACTGTCCCCTCTGGATGGACAGTTGGTTGGATTTCGTAGCAGAGCTCCAGACCACCTTCGGACCTCATGACCCCATTGCTGATGCTGAACACCAACTTGACCACCTGCACATGAAAGAAACCCATCGCGTTAATCGCTATGTGGTGGACTTCAATCGTCTAGCCTCCCAAGTCCGAGGCTATGGAGATGGTGCCCTTCGTCACTTGTTCTACTCTGGACTCCCGGATCGTATTAAGGACGAAATCAGTAGGGTCGGCAAACCAAATACTTTGTATGGGCTACGCGCACTAGCCCAGGAGATTGATGCACGTTATTGGGAACACAAGGACGAGGTCGCTCGTCAGACCAAGTCCTCTGGAGGAAGCTCCAGTAACAACACCAGTAACAAAGGAAACTCCAGCAAAGGGGACAAACAGAAATCCGGTGGAAATACTCCAGCTAGTACCAACACCCCCACTCCGTCTACCTCGACTCCTAAACCTCAGAATCAGCAGTCTTCCAGACAACCCTCTGGCCTTTCCAACAAACTCGGAAAAGATGGAAAGTTGACTCCAGCCGAAAGAAAGAGGTGTTTCGACCAGAGCCTTTGTATGTTCTGTGGAAACGCTGGACATAAGGCTAGGGAGTGTCCCAGGTCGACTTCTCGTGCAGCTAAAGTCCGTGTAGCTATGGCAACTGAGTCGGAAGCCAAACTGACTGTCTCTGTTGAGGCAAAAAAATAGAGCGCAGCTCTCAGAACTCCGCACAGCCTGGGAGTTGCATTGACACCAACTGTGCACCTATGGAGGCACGCCTCAACGCATCCGCTCTTTCGAACCCAAGATCCCTAAAGCCTTTCGTATCTCTTGACTCCTATGATACTCTGAGATTTCCAGCCCTAATAGACTCAGGTTCTACCCATTGTTTCATAGACTCGGACTTTGTCAATAAACACAATCTTTCCATGTATGATGTTCCGCCTCTCACTCTCCGTCTGTTCGACGGTATGACTACGACCTCAATCACTAAAGCCTCCAACCTCGTCACCCGCTTTCCTTCTGGAGATGTCACCGAAATAACCTGCTATGTAACTCCATTGGATTCGGAGTGCAAGATAGTACTTGGGCATAACTGGCTCACCCGCTACAATCCGTCGATTGATTGGGTATTGAGCAGTATTAAATTCCGAGACCTTGCACCTCGTTTGCCAGCACCGACGTCACCCTCTGACATGGAATCTTCTCCAAGAAACTCCGAAGAGTCCCTTCTGGACTCTCCACCTGTCTCATCCACACCCCTTGATTCGGTTGACTACACTACTCCACCCGGCCTTCGAGCACCACACATCTCTCTAATCAACGCGGCAGCTTATGTCCATGCTTGTAAGTTAGATGGCTCAATCCAGTTCTCCCTCCAAGTTCATCCACAAGACTCCCCTAAACTCCGGGCTTCCTCTGTGCAGGACACACCAGACTTATCATCGGTTCCATCGGACTATCACGACTTCGCTGATGTGTTTAGTAAAGCCAAGGCTTCTACCCTTGTGCCTCACCGGGAATTCGATCTGAAGATAGAACTAGAGGAAGGAACTACTCCACCGCTGGGAACCCTCTACTCCCTTTCACCGGTCGAGCTTGCTGCTCTCTGGACTTTCATCGATGAAAATCTTACTACTGGCTTTATCTGCCCCACATCTTCCTCCCATGCCGCACCTGTCCTTTTTGTCAAAAAGAAGGATGGCTCACTCCGACTCTGCGTTGACTTCAGGGGTCTCAATAAAATCATGAAGAAGGATCACTACCCACTCCCACTTATCTTGGACTTACTCGACTCTCCTAGCCATGCTAAAGTCTATACTAAAATCGACCTGTGCCATGCTTATCATCTAGTGTGCATTGCCGATGGAGATGAATGGAAAACGGCTTTCCGGACTCGTTATGGATCCTATGAGTGGCTTGTGATGCCATTTGGACTTACCAATGCCCCTGCAGCATTTCAATGATTCGTCAACTCCATCTTTGTGGACCTATTGGATGTATGTGTCGTTGTCTACCTGGATGACATTCTTATCTACTCCGACGATATAAAAAACCACAAAAAACATGTTCGCAAGGTTCTTCGCAGACTCCGGGAGCACAGTCTCTATGCCAAACCAGAGAAGTGCGAGTTTCACTCCGAGTCCATCGAATACCTCGGATTCTTCTTATCTCCCGACGGTTTAACAATGTCCGAGGACAAGGTTAAGGCCATCCGAGACTGGCCTGAACCTCGTAAAGTAAAGGACATTCAGTCCTTCCTTGGCTTTGCCAACTTTTACTGTCGATTTATCAGTAACTACTCGGATATAGTGGTGCCCCTCACTCATCTCACACGAAAGAATGCCCCTTGGGACTTCTCTGAAGTTTGTCGGACCTCTTTCAATCACCTCAAGGAAGCTTTCTCCACAGCCCCTATCCTTACCCACTTCCAACCCGGAGTTCCAATCACGGTCGAAACTGATGCTTCAGACTACGCAGTAGCTGGCATCTTGTCCATCACATGCCCAGATGGAGAGATCCGTCCAGTGGCTTTCTATTCATGGACTCTGACCGCTCCGGAGTTAAACTATGATACCCATGACAAGGAGCTGTTGGCAATTCACGAAGCATTCCAGACTTGGCGTCACTACCTTGAAGGACCCACATTCCCAGTGGACATTGTCACGGACCACAAGAATCTCGAGTATTTTTCCACTTCCAAGGTCTTGACCAGACGTCAAGCACACTGGTCCGAGTACCTCTCCCAGTTCAATATGATCATTCGTTTCCGCCCTGGGAAACTCGGAGCTAAGCCTGACTCCCTGACTAGACGATGGGACGTCTACCCCAAAGAGGGGGATAAGGACTTTGCCCGAGCTAACCCACAGAATCTCTGCCCTGTTTTCACCTCTGAACAACTCTCGAATTCACTAAGGGCCACATATCTTGAAACTCCAGTACTACGCGCCAGCATGATCATGGATGTTGAACAACTCCATGCCAACATCAAGTCCGCCCTACAGTCGGACCCTATTAGTAAACTTCATCTCTCAGACCATTCCAATCCCTGCTGGAAAGTCGATGATGATGGACTACTACGTCTAGATGGTCACATCTACGTTCCGGATATCAATGACCTACGTCTACGAGTACTCTGGTACAAACACGACCACCCTTTGGCTGGTCACTTCGGACAAAACCGCACACTCGAGCTTGTCTGTCGTGAATACACCTGGCCAAGTGTCCATACCTTCATCAAAGACTATGTCAAATCCTGCACAGCTTGCACACGAGCTAAGACTCCGAGACACAGACCGTATGGTATGTTAAAACAGTTACCAGTTCCGGAAAGACCGTGGAACTCTATATCCATGGACTTCATCGAACAACTACCAAACTCCGGAACCTATACTTCCATACTGGTTGTAGTGGATCGTCTCTCCAAGCAAGCTATATTCATCCCCACCGACAATACCATCACTTCCCCACAGCTGGCACAACTCTTTCTGCTCCATGTGTTCTCCAAGCATGGAGTACCATCCCATGTGACCTTGGATCGAGGCACGGAGTTTGTGTCACATTTCTTCCGATCCCTAGGCAAGGCATTAGACATGAAGCTCCACTTCACGTCAGGATATCATCCCGAAGGCGATGGCCAAACAGAATGGACTAACCAGACACTAAAGCAGTACCTCCGGGTATATTGCAACTACCAACAAGACAACTGGTCTGAACTGCTGCCACTCACGGAGTTTTCATACAATAACGCTCCGAGTGCCACTACCAGAGTTTCTCCTTTCTTTGCCAACAAGGGATATCACCCCAATATAACTGTTCATCTGGAGCGAGATCTCACGTCTTCTAGAGCAAGGGACTATACAGTGGACTTAGATTCGCTGCATGCATACTTGCATGAAGAAATGGCAGAAGCCCAAAAGAGATACCAAGGTCCAGCTGATGCTAGGAGATCCCCACCACCGGACTTTAACATCGGAGATTTGGTCTATGTCAAGGCCAAGTACTTCAGATCTACCAGACCGTCCAAGAAGCTCTCAGAAAAGAACTTAGGCCTGTATCCCATTATCGCATGTGTTGGTTCCCTATCGTTTACAATCTGTCTACCCGACTCTATGAAGTCCGTACACCCAGTCTTTCATGTTTCCCAACTGGAGTTAGCAACTCCGAACGTCATTCCTAATCATATCCAGCCACCACCCCCATCTGTCGAAGTCAATGGAGAACCTGAGTACGAAATCGAACAAATCCCAGATTCCAAGTTGGATCGTCATAGGTGTCAATGTCCGTTGTTATACTTGGTCAAGTGGGCAGGCTACGAAGGCACAGACGAAGAAACGTCCTGGTTAGTAGCTACAGAACTAGAACATGCCATTGACCTCATCATGGACTTTCACAACGCGTACCCAGAAAAACCTGGCCCATTGGAATCTGTCACTCGGTCTTCTTAAGACCTCACACTATCTCTTCATCGATACAAACTCCGTCGTAACATGAAAAAGACTCAGAAAAGAAAAAAGAACAAATATATTCGGATGGGGGGGAAAAAGGACATGCTAAAGACGAAGGTACAACAGAAAAAACTAATAACTAGACGTCATCAGCGTTTTGAGCCCAGCTCACCAAGGCCATCGTCGCGGTCTTCAGAGCCTTGAATGACTCCTCCAAAACTCCTGACAGATCCCGGACGTCCCCGGCCAGAGTCGCGATGGCGTTGTTGTTCTTCTGTAACAACTTCACGACCTCCCCTAGTCTCCTATCGAGCACCTCGGCCACGGAATCCTTACAAGGTGGCAGTGTCCTCAGAACCCGAGGACAACTCACCGTCTCGACGTCAGGGGTGTCCTCCATCGCCTCGTCGTCCCTGTCGTCCATGTCTATGACAACCTCCATCAACGCCTTCGATTTCCTATGGCGCTTCCATTTCTCACCACCTCGGGGGGATGTCATATCGACTGGCCTTTTCTCCGTATCTGTCATCTGAGTAGTCAAGTCGCACTTAGCTTTTAATTTTTGACACTGGACACACGATTTGCTTCGTCCAGTCCCAGGTTTACACTCCTCGCCGGCTTTGACGCACATACTGCACCCGTTAGGCCTTTCGATGGCCTTGCCAGTCGAAGCCGGGACCTGCTAGGATTTTTGAAGTGTCAATACGGATTTTTGTGCAATGTTTTGTGCTACTCACCGAGGACCCCCCTGCTTGTTGAGCCCATCTCGTCTCCTCTTCGAGCCGTTTACGCTCGGCCTCCAACTCCCTAATTCTTTTCACCTCGGCCTCCTGCTCTTTACGGACCCTCTCGGCCTCTTCGGCCATCCTCTGTTCTTTGGCCTCGAGCTCTCTTTGGAGAGCAAGGCATTGGCGGCGTTGCCTTTCATCAAACTTCGCCATTTTCACCATTACACTGTCCCCCGGCTTATCCTCTAGCTCATCCGGGAGAGCTGTCTCCCACGGCACGATAGTTTGCGGACGGGGGGTTGACGATGACATAGTGGACGGATAATGATGGGTTGGACTTAGAGGGATTTCCGTTGAGTCTTCACTCTGTGAAATTTTTCAAACCCAGACAATAAGGACTTCGAAAACTCCATGCATACGATAATCAGTTCAATGCCTCGAGGGCTCGGCCCTAAGAGGGGGATACTGTCACATCCGTGACACGTGACTACCATCCAGGTCGAACTCCAGATAGTGTTAGCTAAGTTCTAGGCCTTCGGTACTCTGTTCCGTGATGGCACTCCGTCCTATTCTTGTTCACTACCTTTGTTCCATTTATAGTTTCTATGTTTAGTAATAGTTTCCCTCACTTCGTTTTTAGTTACCATTCCAGCCTTTGATGACTAATCGTCCCACTTTCCGGTTGACCAGTGACTACCGGCTTAGCTTACTAATACCTTACTAATATCCTCAGTCATCCACATTGCTCTCCGGTAGTCCACTTGTTCTGGACATTGCCTTCGAACGTTCTCTGTAGTATAAAAGTCCTGTACATACTTCGTTATACCTCAGTTCGAATATTGAATAAGATACTCTTCGATCTCACCCGATTCCAGTAACCTCCTGGATAGATCCAACCCCCAGAACTCTGCAAGTCTAGTATACAAGGTTGTATACTAAACTCCAACATTCCGGACTTTCGACCTAACATCACTCTCTGACCTCGGACCCCCTCGGAGACCATAGAGAACCGGTCTTGACACTAGCTCACCTCAATGTGTTGGGCAATCCGAATGGTGTGATTGCGATGGTCAACTCTGCTTGGCCTGGACTTGAAATCAAATGGTTTGTTAGCATACAGCATGCACATTCATCAATAGATTGAACACCCACAACTTAGCAGTGTATGTCGACGACAGTCGCAACAATGCTGAACTGGGTTGTATATGATAGTGGTGGACAAGGAAAAAAAATGTTGAAGTCTTGATGCCACATGTATTATAACGCGATGATTATGTAATTACCCTAAACTGGTAATCGCTACTCCAACATTGTGATGCCAATGTAACAGTATACAATGAAAATGCAGACATGTCTGGTAGAGATAACAGGTGGTGGAGAACCACATTGGATCGCCATTGTAAGACATACAATGTACACACAATTAGATATGTTGTGTTACTGTCACCATTCACATTCACACTACAAATATTATGCCCAAAAATTCTCTCTACAATCCTTGCATAATTGCATATAATTTTCATGTGTGGACATTTGGCACAAAGTGTATCTGCCCTGTAAATATATACTCGACATACTGTAGCAGACTTACACCTACATGTGGTTAGGTAACCAGTACATGGTACCACTGATATCTAGAAATAGATTAGAATGTTTGCAGTGAATACATGTGATACCGGTGAGTATACACATACCAGACAAGTACCACTTCTACTGCGCTGTGACCAGCACTCAGCTGCAGAACCCTCTAATCAATAAGTGGCGAGCCAATGGTCACATTCTGATCCCTTGTCCAGTGACTGCATCCTTGTTCATGATGGTGGGTTTCTGTGTATCATCAACAGCTCTGATACCCTAGGGTGTGCTTCCAATAAATCAGAAAGCATGAACATATTCTTTACCAAATATCACCTTCCCTACCACAAGCTGCAGTATGAGCAGCATTGGCTTGAAGGTCTGCGAATGGGGCCTGACAACAATCTAGAGAGTCAGAAGAATAAAGGGGGACTGAGGGTGGCATCTACATCCCATTGTTGGCAAGGTAGTCTTCTTGAACTACCTTTCTTCTGCTGCCACTTACCCCACGACTCACTCTGGAGCTACCCTCCCCAGGACCACCATGCTAAATGCTCCAGTCTGGGATGTAATCATATTGGAAACCCTCGTGGATGGGGGGGTCGCAGAAGGGCTTACAGGGGTTGTAGTAATTGTGATTGTCATCAAACCGAAGTGCCTGAGTGTGGTTGAAGGCTCAGAAAGCTGTGGCATGCAGCAATCTTCTCCCTGATACGACCATATTTCTGCCCCCTGGTGGCTATGTAGAGGACCTGCCAGGGAGGTGCACCACATAGAAAATACATGACGAAGCAAGCAAGAGATTCTAAGTCATCATGACATACCTGTTCAACACCCAAGAGAGAGTTTGTCAAAGGGTGACGTGCAGTCCCAGCAAGGTTCTTGTTCTTCCTATATGGGATAGGTGGGTGAGTCCTGGAGTCACAGAACCCAGTTGCGAGGCCAAGGCCAATGGTATTGGTTTGGTTGCCTTGTCTCCCAATACCCATCTAGAGATTGTGTGGCTTGATGTCATGATGGATGAAATGGTGAGAATGGATGTACTCAATACAAAAGATCTGCAGATGTGAATTAGTGAGAGTGACGAGCATGCATTTATGAGCCAATGGTTGACCAGTGGCAGTCTTGAGGCTAAACTCATGGCTGCAAAGGTTGAAGAGATCCTCGGGGAATGGATCGAGCAAGCCCAAGACCATTGCATTGTAGTTGCACACCATGCTGAACCACCTGACAAATGGAGCACCAACACCACTGGCCAGACTCGTAAACTTTGGGCTCATATTCCAATTGTGGATGCTTTGCTTTGACGGACTAGGACTTGACAACTGCTTCTTCTGCGAGAGATGATGTTGATTCTGAGGTAGATGTTACCTGGAGCAGTAAGAGCACACATACATTTGTGTGCATAGTAACTTCGCATACCAAATGACCCTGAAGTTATCTTCTGGCCGAGCCTGTACTTTCCACTGACGTAGAGGTCAAGTCTATGGGTGGGGTTGTCTGATATCATAACGGTGTGCTGAACACTCCAGTCGAAGATGTAGTCGTACTGGAAACCCTCACGAACGATGAGGCCATGGAAGAGCTTGTGGAGGTAGGAGTAGTTGGGTCATCATCAAACCGGAGTGCTTGTATGTAGTTGAGGGATATGCCAAGTTCATTCGGGAGGCCGCAGTGCAGCATGTCCATGAGTGTGGTCATCTTCTCCATACAATCCTATTTTGGCTTCTTGGTGGCAGTGTTGAGGCCCTGCTGGGGAAGTCCACTATGGAAGAAATGCATGAGGGCATAAGCAAGAGATTCCAAATTGTCATAGCATAGCTGCTTGGCATTGGCCAGTGCTCGAGTGTAGTCGAGGACCATGCCAAATCTAGTCAGGACACTGCAGCACAGCAAGTCTATGGGATTGGTCACCTCTGCCATGATACAATCATATTTCTACTTCTTGGTAGCAGTGTCAAGGATCTGTCTGGGGAAAGCACCAGAGGAAATACGTGAGAACGTAAGCAAGGGGTCTTTAAATCACCATAGCATACCTATTCGATGGCTGGACGAGTGTTGATCGAAGTGTAACAGGCAGTCCCTGTGAGGGTCATATGTGACAATGGGTCCTGAGTCCTGCAGTTATTGTACTTCTAGACAGTTACATGTATGTCTGAATGCAATGAGCCCAGTATATCAACACTATAAGCATGAACCTACTTTATATTGTGAAGAGTTGCTATGGTGCATGACATAATCTGAGTGGGTAGGAATGGAGCATTTCAGGCTGATACCACAAGAGATGGTAAAGAAAATGATCAACTATATTTGTGAAGGTATAGTGGGTGCATACAGCACACAGTGAACTAGGTTTCATAGCCAAGAAAGAAAAATCATGTGGCCAACAATGACAATGGTTACTTACCCTTACCCTTACCCTTGCATGAGCATGTGGCACGATGTCCCTGTTTGGGTGGCTCCCAAGCACTAGTGGATGGAAGTGGGGCTGGAATGTCTGCAATCCCAGAGCCAGAGGATCTTCCTGGAGCAGATAACTCTCTGCCACAGGTAGCCAGGGATGGTAGAGCAGATATATGAGTACCTCTGAGTGACAGATTTGCCATGTCAATTGAAAGTGCTGAAGTGGCTGAATTTGCAGTTTGAGAGATGACAAATGAATCAGTGGCATGTCCATTGCTTGCTTCAGGCATGTAATGTGGGACGGAGATGGTGCTGGCAGAGGCAGGGATAAGATGTAGGTCAGGAGAGGGCATATGGGGAGGAGGTGTTGGCTGCCAGGGGCCATTCAACTGGGCCAAAATGTCAGACTCCCAGGAGGGAGCTACAGAGGTGGTGGATGAACCTGGTCTGGCATAGTGTTGCCATGGCTTAGTAAGCTGGATGAGCGCCAGCTATCTCACAAAGTGACAAGTGAAATTATGCCCACTAGTAAATGAACCCGGCTGTATCTGGCAGCAAGCTGCGGCTAAGCCGGGGCTCGAGAAGACAAGGGCACAATACAAGATTACAACAGACTATGTAGGAACTAATGTACTATGACACAAGGATCACATAGTCAGGTATGACTCAAGCATCTGTCCATACATGTGCAAAAATCATGAACAAGGCTGCGAATGTAATCATAGTTGGGCCGACGGTCAAATGCCAAAGTACAGGTATACTCAAGGAAAGTCACAAGTGCTGCAGGCACACCACCTTGCAGAAGAGATGATGGCGCCCTCTCCTTTGCTTGGATAATCTCTTCGATAGTGAGGCCATCATCCTGCCAGGGAACAAAGCCACAGAGCAAGTACATAAGTACATAAGCAAGGGACTCCAAGTCGTCCTGTCGTGACTGTTCCCTACCACGAAGGGCCCTAATAGATGCGAATGCTGGCATGCTGGAAAAAGTGAGTTGCTTCTTGTTGGGGATGTGATGGTGAGTTCCGGGGTGACGGTACGCACGCGCAAGTGCAAAGTTGACAAGATAGAGACTGTCTTGCTTTGCACCATAGCTGAACAATAAATGGGAGGGCTTTATGTGATGATGGATAAAGTTATTCGAGTGGATGTGCTCAAGGATGGAGACCTGCAAGAATCAAGAGATCAATCTTGCATCCCTCTGTGATAAACTAGTTGCATATGGCTTGTAGAGCTATCTCGATAACAGCTCCAATGGAAAACATGCGCAAGGATTGCTGAGAGAGGCAGTCCTCCAGTGATGGGCCCAACTGATCTATAATCAGTACTTCAGTGCTGTCATCCACTCCCAACCACCACACACGAGGGATACCCAAACTGCCAGCAAGGGCTTTTTGGATGCGATATTCATATAGCAGGGTCTGACCACATTCTGTGTCTTGAAGTTTGGCAACTATGTCGCTACCTGAGAGAATGTTCCTAGCAGCATATACAGTGGCTCAAACAATTGTCCCAATGTTTGCTGGTTTCACACTAATCAGAGTGTGGCCAGTGCAATATCATGATTGAGTTCAAGCCATTGGTGGACAAATTGAAGAGCTAGGTCATAGCTTTCTAATAAGCCTGATTACATAATATTCGGATAAAAATAGGTCACACAATCTTTAAATGAAAATGACACCTCATTGGGACAATTGTTTGACTTTCATCATCAGTTACATACTTTGCTTCTAGAATGCCATAATATTACTACATTCCTTATGTAAAGCTTCCATTATGTTAAGATGATGTAATGCTTCCCATATGTATATATAAGAACCCTTGGATCACCCTTAATCCCCCCACTATCACCATGAAACACCTCTCAGCAGCTCAACAGGACAACATCATTTCCCTTGCTTCCCTTGGTCTCTCATGTCGACATATTGCCACTCAGACTGGTCTAGGGAAGTCTACTGTAGCAAGGGTACTCAAAAGAGTACTCCCAGACAAGGAGAACCTTCCTGCTGGTCGCCCATCTAAACTTACTCCCTATGACAAGCGTGCTGTTGTGCAGCAGATCATTACTGGCAAGGCCAGTAATGCTGTGCAAGCTACCCAGTTCATTAACTCAGTTATCACCAACCCTGTATCCCCACAGACAGTCAGAAATACCCTCAAATCTGCTGCCCTTAAGGCTGTGGTGAAGAAGAAGAAACCCCTACTCTCACTTACCCACAGGAAGAAGAGGTTGTCCTTTGCTTTGAAGTATCAACACTGGACTGTGGAGGACTGGAAGAGGGTTATATGGTCAGATGAAACCAAAATTAACAGGATAGGGTCAGATGGCCAGGATTATGTCTGGAAAAGAGAGGGAGAAGGCTTAATACCCAGGGAGATCAAGGGTACTGTGAAGTTTGGAGGAGGTTCACTCATGGTATGGGGCTGTATAGGGTGGAATGGTGTGGGGATGCTGTGTGAGGTTGAGGGGAGGATGGATGCAGAGCAATATGTGGAGATTCTGAGGGAAGGGTTGCTGCAGAGCATGGAGGAATCTGGCATACCTGCAGATGAGATCATCTTCCAACAGGACAATGACTCAAAACATACCTCAAAAAGGGCCAGAAAGTGGTTTGAAGACCAGGGAATCAGACTTCTGGAATGGCCTGCACAGTCTCCAGACCTCAACCCCATTGAACATACCTGGTTTCACCTCAAGAGATGCCTATCTGCCTATGATAGTGCACCCAAAGGAGTCCATGAGCTGTGGGATAGAGTAGTGGAGCAATGGGGAATGATTTCAGCAGAAGAGTGTCAGAAGTGGATAGAGAGCATGCCCAGAAGGATTCAAGCAGTCATTAAGGCAAAGGGAGGGCATACCAAGTACTAAGTCCCTACTTTACCATAGAGTCAAACAATTGTCCCAATGAGGTGTCATTTTCATTTAAATATTGTGTGACCTATTTTTATCCGAATATTATGTAATCAGGCTTATTAGAAAGCTATGACCTAGCTCTTCAATTTGTCCACCAATGGCTTGAACTCAATCATGATATTGCACTGGCTACACTCTGATTAGTGTGAAACCAGCAAACATTGGGACAATTGTTTGAGCCACTGTATGACACCTGGGCTAGTGAGATTGATATGTTCACGCAGCCATATGTACTTACTGGAATGGCCCCTCCCAATCTCTTTCAATAATTTGAACCATCCGTCTATAATGTGATAGCCCTCTGAGCGGAGGAATGCCTGGCCAGCACCTTCAGATGCCTACATGGTCCACAGAAAGGACTCAGTAAACTAGTACTTGTCTGATGAAAGATGGAAAATTTCTCACAAAATCCATGGAATCTGTGTCGCTCACTGATCCTAGCAACTGTTGAGAAAGCATATTGTATGTAACATGACAGTGCTGGGTGGTGTTGGCAGAAGTTCAACGTTGAAATTCAAACTCAGTTGTGGTATCTTTGTACTTAGAGTTAGTTGCTCAGTCATAGATCAATAACATGCACAAACAAAAATCATGCGATATTCAAAGCATATCGAAGTACATACTGGCATGATTATTGATAAGGCGATATCAAAGCTTGACCGAACACAGCCAAAGTCCAAAGTTCTCCGTAGGGCATAGCTTAAGCAACATTCCCCCCAATGTCACTTTTGTCCTGGACCTCTTCACCCTCGGCGTCATTCAGAGTATCAATAAGGTCATCCATGCCATGGGCTTGTCCTGGTTGCTCTCCTTCTTCCGAGTCTTCAGGATCTGAGCCATTCACTGTGTGATCATCTTCACCGAGGGCTCTCAAAAGCCCCTCCAATGACTCCTGTGCGTGTTCTGGATTAGTGGCAAGAAGCATCCCAAGAGCATCTTCGCCATCTTCGACCAAGTCATCTTCATCGGGTAACAGTCCATAGGTGAAACTAAGGCAAGACTTCTTTCAGTGGAACTTCAGCATTTGAAGCGCTTCCATTAGGGCTGGTCTGATCTTGTTCCATTTCTTGGTGTCGGTCTCCACACTGGATGAGAAGATCTGCTTGCATGGGACAGCACTCCCTTGGATGGGAAGATAGTCCATCGCCATATGGTAGAGTGTCGGGAAGAGCTTTTCTTTCCCCTGTAAAACCATATCAAGAAACGCTAGTGTTTCCCTGTAGAACTGCACTTACCTGCCAAAATTGCAATGTATCTGACCGTTTCTCCACATAACAAGAATCATATGAATTTAGTTCCTGTTTGACGGAGCACAGCATCACATTGGCATCTTCTGGCCCGGAGGATTCATCATCGCTGTTGAGACTGTAGCCAAGGCGACATGCGAGTGTTGGCCATTTTGAGGGGGCAGCAGGAATGGGCCCAGGACGGACTTCCATAAGCCTGGTGCTCTTGCGATATTCGGACATCTAGACATGGCTCACTAAGTACATGTCGACTGGGGTGATAGGAGAACTCACCAATGCAGTGACTACTTTCTTCGCCTGCTTGTATTCCAGTGCATCCCAAGACTTTTTAATCCACACCATTTGGCGGTTGGGATTCAGCACTGGCATTTCACATTGTAAGTATTAGTGATCTTGCATTTCAAACTAAAACCCACCCACCCAATGAAATAATATACGCCTTTGTGTTGCCCATGCGACGATAATACTTATCGGCCCATTCCAAGCCTCTCAGAACAAAAGGACAAAGCTGGGGGTTTTGTTCATCATTGCTGAGTCTACTCCAGGTACTGTAGAACTTCTCAAATGTGGCCAAGTACTTGCATAGTGTAGGAAGGCGCTCATGCGATAGCGCTCGAATAGCCTGGTGCGGGATCTGATAGATACCATTGTCATAAACCCCCATCAGATTAGGAGGCTTTTCAGGGAAAAAGAAAAGCATACCTCAAGGATGAGTTCAAAGTCTTGCAAGACTTTCCATTGCATCTTCGATAGCTTATACTTCTTTAGATCTTTGTTGTTCAGGCACTCGAAAAATGCGTTGATAGGCTGTGCAACCGTGCGACAATAGTTAGAGGAATTGTCCAGGAGTAGGTGGTGGGATTAGGACACATACCTGGCGAAGGTAGCGAAGACGGCATATCATGTAGTATACAGAATCCCAGCAAGTTGTTATGTCATGGAGGAGTTGGAGGACATCAATCTGCATTTTCTCGCCAGTGAGTGTGCCATTTGTGTCTTTGGTGTCCCAGTAACCATTCTGATTACCCTCGATAATGTAAGCCTCGAACACATCTTGCCGTTGACCAGATGCATGCAACAACTGGACAATGCTGTGACCCAATGAGATTGGATCACTCTCCAGAGCTTCCTTGTAGGTTTGTCGATCTTCCAGGCCTGGATCTGAGAAGAGAGCACCTGCAGCGTCGATGAGCTGATGGTCTGTTAGTGCGCTGATAACATGACCAGAGCAAATGTTCAGAATGTGGGGGAGACATTGTATGCATCAGTCTTTCTTGTTGAATGGGATGTCATGCTTTGATAGCAGGTCTTCAAGCACTTCCATCATCTTATCATTGTTCTCGGTGTTATCCATCGTAAAATGACCAACCTAAAGGTCAGAATATCAGGTTGAGATCCCAGTCCACAATATCATGTATGATACTACTAAATTACGGGACTTACTTTCGTTGTGATGCTGACATGGTCCAAGAGTTGAAGTATCACCTTCGCCAGATTCTGCCCATCATGAAGGCCAAGTATGCAGTGAAATGCGATCAGAGCCATGTCCAGAGCTAAGTGGCCACTTGTGAGCTTCTTGATCCAATGGGCAGTCACTCCTAGGTACGGCCATCAATTGTGGTCCGACCATATGTCTGCTGTGACCGAGATGGCTCCTTCTGAATGCTGATCAAATAAACAGGACATTAGTGCCGACTCTTCAGTTGGATGGTGAGATAGGAAAAACCTACTGAAAGATCTGCTCTGAGCATGTCCATATGCTGTTTCCAAGATACAAGGATCATTTCACATAGTTTCATCCACTTGGGAATGTCTGACTGCAAAAGATCTCCTCGAAGAAGGAGGAGTAAATTTCTGAATTCATAACACTCAATCACATTCAAGCTCTGAATTGGAAGTGAGCACATTCACATGACATATGAAATCAAAAGACTTACCTGATCATCTGCAACTATAAAGTTGATGAGTGCCTCTTTGAATCTTTCCTGGGTAAACTGTGGTCGTTTCGGAGTCACATTGTGAATCTTCTTTGCGGCCTCTAATGCCTCTTGCTTTGCCTTGCCACACTTCGTCCTGTCCACAGTTTGAGATGAGTGGCACCATTGCTCGTGACTCTCCTGATGGTACTTGAGATGTTCTCAAATGACGCTGGTTGAAGTCTTACAGCTATAAGTGTAACTTGGAATAATTGTGTTCGGGTGGTTCTTGGCTTTATGGCTGGCACAACAAAATATTAGAACAGCTTTGTGGACCTAAAACCTTCACGTTCACCTGCATTTCTTACATACCCAAGTCCCAGCAGCCGTCTTTTGGAAGAAATGCTTGATATCGCTAACTTTGATATTCTTGTCATCTGGTTCCACGTCCCTGTCAAGTTCTGAGCCAGTAAGGAGGGCACAGTCACAGTTACCACCACATATAGCTTGACTTGTAGTGCTTGTAGGTGCAGGACTCTGTCAAGCATCATGAGATTGTGGGGGGGGTTGTGAGGGTGACCATGATCCAGTTTGTTGAGCTTGGACTCTGAGTTTATGCAGCCCCTGACTCTGCGCTGTCTTCCCCTGCCGGGGCAGGGGTTCGGAATCAGAATCGTCCATGGACACATCAAGGTCAAAGTTTTCTTCGGAGTCCAAGGATTTATTATGCGTCCAAATTGGAAGGACACGAGGCAACAGACGATTGACCGCTGGAACAGGCTGAGCCATCCTATGCACTGACAGAGATATTAGCTGAGATGTCGAGACAGCGTGATGCTGTTACCACTTATGAGTCTTACCTGCAGTTGTGCTGCCATCATCTATGCTCGATTGCACAACTTCCTTCCACTTCAAGTTGGCGGCAGTCGCTGTTGCATTAACCTGTGTAGGCAGTGACTTCAGGTCTGGATCTCGAAGGCTTATCAATGTCTGAGTGTGCATTATGGGGACTGCACTGTTCTCACCTGTGAGTACCATGGTGGGTTCTCTTGGAGAAGTTTGAGTACTTCATGCCCTTGATCTTGTGATTTTGGGTTGCAGCATCGGCACCAGTGCAGGTTCTACGGGCTGGGCAACCGGTGGTGCAGCTATGTGTGGTGGGACCAGATGCTGGGGAGACTTGATGTCAATGGGCATCGAAGACTGTGAACGTGCTTGAATTTGTTTCTTCTTCTCGGGAGGCATCTTGCAAACTTGAAACAAACTAAGGGCTCTCTGGTGCTAGTCCTACCTATTTAAGCTGCTGAAAATTGAAATAAGATACGCACCAGGCAGGAGTCCTGGACCCCAAATTCTAGGCCTCAGGCAGTGGGCAGCAAACTTTAGAAGCTGTTGGATGATGTGGGTGTTGCTTGCAGTGATTCATCTCGCAAGCAAAACTTCGAACGACAATGTAAGGAGGGCTAGCCCTCCTTACCTGTAGATAGGTACCTAATAGTTGAAGTGCGCTTAGCCCCTATGTGAGTCAGGGGCCAGTGCAGAGTCCATTAGGACAGTTGGACTCCGGTACTGTATAGATTATATAAGGATGAGTGCCCGTACATAACGGGCACTCGAGAGAGACAAACAGTAACTTCGATTCTACCCTACTTTGACACTTGAATATAACACCGGTTGTGTTTATATCGAGTGATCAGTACTTAAGTGGAACAGAAGGACAGACCTTTACAATTTTTTAAACACCCGAACGTGTTATGGCACCCAAGTCAAACAAGGGATCCACGCTGCAGAAAAAGAATTCTCACAGCGCATCAAAACCCCTCGAGCCCGATAAGGATCAAGAGGATTTATATGGTGACGATCCGCCACCACCAGAGAGGACAGATGGATACCAGCAAGCGTGATCGTCTGAGACGATTGTGCGAGAGACTCCTGATGAGGCCGATATCGCCATAATCCTAGAAGACGGGCCTAGTGCCCTGACCAAGCTGACTACCGAAACTGCTCTCGTAGAAAATACAAGAGCAGAAGGATCAGGGAAAGGAAAAGAAAAAGAAGGACCTGATTCCAGAAAAGAGCCACCCACCTTCCCCGAGTTCATCCGAGAACTCAAAGATATCCTGGCCGAGTGCACCTCCCAATGGGAGAACTTCGGTGACCATGCCGAACGGGGTCACCAGGTATGCACCTTCAGAAAGTTATACAACCTCGTGGATATGCCTGACATCGAAAGCGCACACGATGGAACTGGCAAGGAAAGCTGAGCCCCTGCATGCACGATACAAAGGGAAGTCCACTATGAAGACGAGCCTGTGAGATATGCCCACAGACACGAAGACACTCCGCAAGGAGAGAACCCTCATGGAGTGGAGACAGCCAGATATCAACCAGCTAACGACTGGCCAGATCGCGATATCCTGCCTCACATGGGAAGAGGTCTCAAACAAGAAGAAACCTACATCTGGGGAACTGGCCCGGGACACCCAGGCAATGACCCAGGTGATGACCCAGACGACGACCCAGACGAGGATCCAGACGAGGATCACCGTTGAAGAAATAATTGCGACAATCGTGACAATGATTGCAGGAGAAGAGGACCCCCAGCTCCTCCTTGTCGAAACCAGAGAGATGACGAGGAGGAGGAGCGCAATCGCTGATACTGAGGGCGATCACAAGGAATTCACTCACACCGAGGGCTGACCCCCGGCATGAGTGGCTACACGGAATCGCTCCTAGAAAAATATCGTCAGAGAATATACAAAGCAGTAGGCCGTCACATGGCTCCTGCAGGACCAGAAGTGAAAGCCATAAAGATTGCACAACCCAAATATTATAAAGGCCAAGACGACATCGACACCTTCGATGAATGGGTCAACCAGACTTTGCGCTGGTTGAAGATATACAAGGTGACAGGCCCAGGCCGTGATGTGGACCGCATCACGTATGCCGGGACCTGTCTGGAAGGAATGGCCGCACAATGGTTTGACCAAGAGGTTGACGGCCCAGATCGCACGATCCATGACTGGACGTTTGAAGACTTCATATGTGCCATGTTCACCCGATTCATACACGAAGCGTCCGCACAAAATGCCGCTGAATGATACGACAACACCAAGTACTCCCCCGCTAAGGGAGTACTTGCCTTCTACAATGACCTGAAGTGCAGGGCATCCAGGATGGTCCAACCGCCAGACAAATACTCCATGAAGAGGAAATTCATCAATGGACTCCCTCTGCCCATTGCAGAAGGAGTCCTCAAGTCTAGAGGTGTATCAGCAGAACTAATGCAGGAATGAGTCTCAGGACGAATGGAAGTCACTATATATTCTGTACCTAATGCAGGAATGAGTCTACAGTAGGTCAGTACGAAGTAGGTAACGAGTGTAATGTAAGTATGCTCACCTCAGGACAAATGGAAGTCACTGAGGTGAAAGGAATGAGCGTGGAAATTTTCTACAACCATGATTATGTAATACAGAGAAAGCGGAAGGCTATAGAAAGAATCCGGGACATGCAATCTATAGTAAAATGCAGTACCGAAGATATCCGAAGTAACCCGAGGCCGGATATGGACACCCGAAAGTCCGTGCGTCCAACACTCCCCCTCACTTGGAACGGAGTCCGAGTGATTGTGCAAAATGTTTGGCTTTGATGCTCGGTAAAGCCTTGGTCAGGGTGTCGGCAACCATTTCTTCAGTAGGGCAATAAATAAGGCGGAAGGAACCATTTTCAATGGCAAAGCGAATGAAGTGGTAATGGATATCGATGTGCTTGGTGCGGGAATGGTAACTGCCATCTTTGGTGAGTGCGATGGCGGCTTGGTTATCAGAGTATAGCGGGATAGGATATTCGAGTGGGCAGAATACTTCCAAGATGAGCCGGCGGAGCCAGAGGCCTTCCTTGGCAGCATGTGTTGCTGCAACATATTCCGCTTCCGCGGTGGACAGGGTGATAAGCTCCTGTTTGCGGGATGCCCAACTGATAGCTCCGCCATCTAGTAGATATGCATAGCCGCTAATAGTGCGGCGGTGTTCCTGCGTAGCCCCATCTGCATCGGTATAGCCTTCAAGGCCCTTTTCAATCCCGCCGAATGTCAGCGCAAGGGATTTTGTGCCGACTAGGTACTTGTAGATCCGCTTAACGGCTTCCCAGTGTGTCGGAGTTGGGGCATTGTTGAACTGTGCGACGGTTGAGACTGCAAATGCGATGTCGGGGCGAGTTCCGACTGCGAGGTGCATTAGCGAGCCGACCGCTGTGCGGTATGGGACGTTTTTCATGCGTGCAGCTTCCTCAGCAGGTTGCGGAACATTTGCTTGTGTTAGTTTTAGGCTAGGGTCCATTGGAATCGCAGATGGCTTGGCGTTGGCGAGGTTGTATTTGGTAAGGATGGCATTAATGTACGATTCCTGGGATAGGGATATCATTCGGAAGTCTCGGTTCCGTGTTACCTTCATGCCGAGAAGCCAGCCGATGGGCCCGAGGTTGGTAATTTTGTACCAGGTGCCAATTTCTGCTTTGAAGGAGCATATGAGGTCGGGGGAACTGCCGGTGATAGTGCAGTCGTCGACATGGCTAGCTAGGATAATGATATCCTTTCTGATGTGCCCATGGAAGACTCCCCAGTCGGCATGCGTGCGCTGAAGTCCTAAGTCTCTGAGGGTGGCGCTTAACTCTTGGTACCACCTGAGCGCACCTTGCTTTGAGCCATATAGCGCGACGTTGAGCTTGGCAACCGGTCGGGAAAGATTCCGAGGTGCCGGGTAGCCTTCCGGGAGCTCCATGTAAATATCTTCGCCATCTCCAAGTTTTCCATTTAGGAATGCTGAGTGGAAATCGAACACATCAATTTCCCAGTTGTTGCGGGCGGCAATAGCAAGTATGGTTCGGAGTGATGCAAGTCTTGCGACCGGGGCATATGTTTCGTCATAGTCGACTCCCTGGACTTGGGAATAGCCCTTTGCAACGAGGCAGGCTTTGTACTTCTCGACTTCTCCAGTTGCAGTTTGCTTGATCTTGAAGACCCATTTGCATCCGACAATATTAGCTCCTTTTGGGCACTCTACTACGTCCCAGGTATGCACATCATTTAGGCTTTTTAGTTCCACAGCTATGGCGTCGTGCCATTTGGACCAGTCCGAGCAGGATTTAGCCTCGTGCACTGTAGACGGGTCAAGACCTTCGGCTTCGGAAGTTCCGGCTACCATTGCATAGACAAGGTCGCTGTCATTGCCATCCTCGGCTAATTCTTCTTCGAAGGCGAGAGTTGCATTGTCTCGGGAATTGGGACTGTTGGTGCGGCTATCATTCTCTCGGAGCTGTTTCATATAGTCAAGAGTGATCCGACCATCCTGCGTACCTTCGCCTTCCTGGAGACGTCTCAAGTAGTCTGATTCGAAGCGCTGGCAGTTAGATCGACGAGGTTGTGGTGGCGGCGTCTCGAAGTTGCTGCCGAGCGGGTCAAAACTTGATCCAGAGGGTTCTGCGGGTCGCTCGACAACTGGTGGACTGGATTCCGAGGTTCCGGAAGACTGTGGCTGTGCTTCCAGTCGGCCGCTGGTGTTTGTAGCCTCATTCTCCCCCTCGAGCGGCACGCTGGAGGGTATCATCACTTCCCGATGCTCAAAGGTAACACTCCGCTCGATTCCGATGCTGCGGGTGTCGGGCCAGTAGATCCGATGGCCATCGCTTTCTGGGTCAAACCCTACCCAGTATCCATCGCGAGCTCACATATCAAGTTTGGAGCTAGTGTTGTCGTGGACTTTGACATGGCATCCCCAGACAGGGATTTTGGCGAGGTTGGGTGGCTTGTGATACAGCATCTCGTATGGAGTTTTAGTTCCTAGGTGTCGTGTAGAAGAGCGGTTCTTGAGCCAGGTGGCATGCATGATAGCCTCTCCCCAAAGATTCTTGGGTAGACCACTGGTGTGAATAAGAGCGTGCACCCGCTCAATGAGTGTGCAGTTGAGCCGCTCGGCAACTCCATTGTGTTCCGGAGTGTATGGACGGTCACCCAGCGTTCTGTACCTGCAGATTTTAGGTGTTTAGTGAATTCCGCACTTAGGTACTCCCCCCCACGGTCCGAGCGCAAGCGCTTGATCTTGGTGCTAAACTGAGTTTGAAGCCAAGCTTCGTAAGCCTTGTAAGATGCGAATGTCTCGGATTTCGTTTTCTGGAGGTAAAGGGTAGTATAGCGGGTGTGGTCGTCTGTGAATGACACATAGTATTGACTGTGACCAGGGGTTTGGACCGGAGATGGTCCCCACAGGTCGGTATGGATTTCGTCGCCGAGGTGTTCCTGTCTTGGTGGGTCTCGCTCTTTTCCGATGGGCTTTCGGGTCGCCTTGGCATATTCGCAAGAGTCACATGCCCCCATAGTGGAGTGGGCTTCATTTAGGGTGATTCCAGTGATGGTACCATCCTTCAGCATGCGCTGGATTGCCTCAGGTGCTATGTGGCCCAGCCGCGCATGGATTTCGGCCATTGTCAGCGGCTCGGTAGCTTTCGCTAGGCCAGCATAGATCTGGCGGGAGCGCTTGAGGCAGTATAGACCATTGGTCATCGGAATTTCGCCAA
This sequence comes from Pisolithus microcarpus, assembly GCA_024613185.1. Lineage (NCBI taxonomy): Eukaryota > Fungi > Basidiomycota > Agaricomycetes > Boletales > Pisolithaceae > Pisolithus > Pisolithus microcarpus. The sequence continues at coordinate 138,111 of JANFAI010000034.1, forward strand.
GTTTCTTCTTGCGAGAATCGAATACTTGACATTTCTTGTCTCGGAATAGTGCGGCATAGCCCACGGCATCGAGCTTGCTGACAGAAACAAGTGTGATGCCCATTTTGGGTGCATAGAGAACATCCTTGAGGCGGATATTGCGTCAGATTGTGCCATTCAGGATCGATATCATTAGATCTCCCTTTCCGATGGCATGGAAGGTATGGCTGTCTGCCACGGTAATCAGCTTTGGGATTATTGGCTTATAGTCAAGGAACTTGTTCCGGTAGGATGACATGTGGCGAGATGCACCAGAGTCGAATAATATAGTCTCCTCATTCAGGTGCGGAGATTCCCCAGCCAGTAGTACATGATCGAGTGTTTCCGTGTAGGCATCCCCTTCATCCGGAAACACTTCCGGAAAGTGCGGCGCCTTCTCAGCACCTCGGGTTGATTCCGAAGGGTTCGGAATGTCATGTCCGACATCCGAGGGTGGTGCCGAGGGTTTCCAGGGTCCGTTCTCGGCTTCCGAGGGTGTTTCCGAAGGTTTCCACGAGCCGCTTTCCACATCTGCGGTGGATTCGGAAGGCTTCAGTAAGTCAGCTTCGGCATCCTCGGTTATTGCTGAAGGGCTCGGTATGTCTTCTTCGGCCACTTCAGTGAGCCAGTCATCATCTGCCGAACTTGCTAGCCAGACTCCATCGGGTTCCGCATTGGCGCTCGGCTGTGTGGCTGTGCTTGTGGATGCGGCGGTAGTGGCAGCGGCTGCCTTTTCAGAAGGCTTTTCCTTCTTCTTGCCGGTACCTTTTCCTTTAAACCATTTGGGTGCTTGCCCAGCTTTTCCGCCACCCTCCTTCCAGCATTGATCCTTTGTATGTCCCTTTTTGCCGCAGTTCTTGCAAGTGGAACTCTTCGAGTCCTTGGCTGAGTATGCCACATCGTCGGAATTGCCATTATTGCCTCTTTTGGAGCGGGTCTGTCGCCGGTCATATTCATCCGAGATGATTTTAGTGATGAAGTCGGGCGACAAGTCCTTTTGTGTGACAAGGGCGGAGGACATCATGGCAGCAATGTTGGAGTCATAAGAAGTCGGCAGAGAACTAAGGATGATAGCTGTGAAGTCGTCATCGCTGATGGATTGACCAAGGGCAGCTAGCTGCTCTCGGAAGTTCTGCAGCTTGTCGAAATGGGCTTGGACATCGCCCTTTTCGGTGCAGCGGGACTCTTGGAGTTTTCTTCGCAGGTCGATTGTGACAACTCGAGAGCGGTTTTGGAAGAGGTTGGTGAGGACATCCCAGATGCTTTTTCCTGTCTCTTCTTTCTGGACTCGGAGGAAGAGGGATTCCGGGAGTGATGCTGCAATCACTTGTTTTACATAGCCGTCGTCTTTCATCCACTGTTTTAGCTTTTCCGGATATTCACTGATAAGTTTTTGCTCGGTGGTCGTCGGCTTCCAAGAGGGGTCTTTTCCGTGTGTCGGGTCCTCCGGCTTGGCTTCCAGACCGGTCAGGTGGCCTGTTAGCCCTTTCGAGCCAACAGCCCATTCAACTCGAGCCTTATAGTATAGCCAGTTGCTACCATCTGCATTTAAGGTGGGTACCTGCAGGGAGTAGTCGTCTTTTGCCATAGTGGGAATGTGCGGTGATACGAAGTGGTGTGCGGATCAAATTTTCTTCCGGTATTAAGGCGCAAAGCCGGGGCTCATAACCTAATGCAGGAATGAGTCTCAGGACGAATGGAAGTCACTATATATTCTGTACCTAATGCAGGAATGAGTCTACAGTAGGTCAGTACGAAGTAGGTAACGAGTGTAATGTAAGTATGCTCACCTCAGGATGAATGGAAGTCACTGAGGTGAAAGGAACGAGCGCGGAAATTTTCTACAACCATGATTATGTAATATGGAGAAAGCGGAAGGCTATAGAAAGAATCCGGGACATGCAATCTATAGTAAAATGCAGTACCGAAGATATCCGAAGTAACCCGAGGCCGGATATGGACACCCGAAAGTCCGTGCATCCAACAAGAACATACAGTGGCTCAAACAATTGTCCCAATGTTTGTGGGTTTGTCACTAATTACAGTGTAGCCAGTGCAATATGATGATCTAGTTCAAGGGGTTGGTGGATGAATTGAAGTACTTGGTCATGGCTTTCTAAGGAGTGCTATTACATGATATTTGGATAAAAATAGGTGACAGAACAGCTGAATGAAAATGCTACCTCATTGGGACAATTGTTTGACTTTCAGCTTGGAAGGTGGAATCTAAGCCAAATGAAAGGGTATTTGTGGTTGTTTGGTTCTACAAACAAACTGAAGCATATCACATGATATAACAGATGATTTGTCAGCATGTAAACAATGCCAAATACTGAATTTGTACCATCAAGCCTCCCTTTGTTACCACAACTCAAGAAGTCACCACTCTGGTTCACCAAGGTTGTTCTTTCAGGGAAATCTCAGCAAATATTGGTGTCTACTACAGTACCACTAGTATGATGCACTATCATGGCCATCAGTCATATCAAAAAGCTGCTGGAAGTCATCCCTATGTTGTTTTCCCCACAATGCCTGCTGAGCTCCATAACCAATTAGTACTGGGATAGCTGAAAATGTCATCAACATTGAATTAGCACTTTGGGATATGGAGAACCAACCATTACTCTCATGACTAGGGCATTTTCACTAATGGACAACTTACCTGAAGGTTGGAAAGAAGCAAAACCTTCCTTCACAGGTTGAGGGCCATGGCAGGGTTGGCTAGATTGTGCCCTGAACCAAACCATTGATGAATGGGAAGTGGTTATTTAGTCTCATTGGACCAAAGGAAATATATTGGGGCAGATGGATGCAAGTTATCTGCACTCTACCAGCTTAGTTGGCTATCTACCCCATAACTCCTGGAATGTGCAGCAGGAATTTGGTTCATCCCAGCCTTCAAGTAAGTTTTCTATTAGTGAAAATGCCCTAGTCATGAGAGTAATGGTTGGTTCTCCATATCCCAAAGTGCTAATTCAATGTTGATGACATTTTCAGCTATCCCAGTACTAATTGGTTATGGAGCTCAGCAGGCATTGTGGGGAAAACAACATAGGGATGACTTCCAGCAGCTTTTTGATATGACTGATGGCCATGATAGTGCATCATACTAGTGGTACTGTAGTAGACACCAATATTTGCTGAGATTTCCCTGAAAGAACAACCTTGGTGAACCAGAGTGGTGACTTCTTGAGTTGTGGTAACAAAGGGAGGCTTGATGGTACAAATTCAGTATTTGGCATTGTTTACATGCTGACAAATCATCTGTTATATCATGTGATATGCTTCAGTTTGTTTGTAGAACCAAACAACCACAAATACCCTTTCATTTGGCTTAGATTCCACCTTCCAAGCTGAAAGTCAAACAATTGTCCCAATGAGGTAGCATTTTCATTCAGCTGTTCTGTCACCTATTTTTATCCAAATATCATGTAATAGCACTCCTTAGAAAGCCATGACCAAGTACTTCAATTCATCCACCAACCCCTTGAACTAGATCATCATATTGCACTGGCTACACTGTAATTAGTGACAAACCCACAAACATTGGGACAATTGTTTGAGCCACTGTACACTGATGGACCAAATCTTGATTGAAGTGCAAAGGATGGAGAGTGCGCTGAAGCTCATCAATAATCACACTCGAGTCCAGCAGTCTAAACAAGCTGGGACTCGTCCCACCAACTCAGACAACCGAGTTGGCAATAGGCAGTACACCGATGGAGACTACAGATACACCCAGAAGGGGAATGTGCTGTACAGAAAGGCATTGGATAATGCGCGCTTCCAGAGAGGAGAATCGTCCAAGCCGCAGGGGCGATGCGTGACTGGAGCCAGTCATGAGAGAAGGAGCATGCCAGTAGGCCAGAGTCTGAGGAAGGACTCTGGCCCGCCACACCAAAATATTAAATGTTACTGCTGCAGGAAGGAGGGGCACTACGCCAACGAGTGCAACCAGAAAGATACCACCTCGAAGGACAGTAAGACTGGCAAGGCCAGGCTATTTGCTGCTGAGGTGATCGAGGACAATAATGCCGACACAACCCCCGAAACCCAGGAAGCCGAAGTGCCTTCCCATAGCGAAGAAGACCAGGAGCTACATTCAGGGGAAGAAGCAGATGCCGATGATGAAGTCATTGACATCTATGGTGAGTACTACGATAGTGACGACGATGGGGAACCCATTGCATACCTTGGGTCAATGGAGGCACACAATTTCAACAACGACGACGAGCAGATAAACTATGCTCAAATGGACGTCGAGGAATCCACCGTGGAAGGCGACCCAACTGAGGAGGACGAGCCAGATGACAAAGAGGCATCGTCTGGCGAGAATGAAACCGAAGAGGTAATGGCCAATCCCTGGGGAATAGTGAATGCGATCGAGAATGAAGCCATGCCACCTAGGGTGGATGACCATGCATGGCACTACTCGGAACGATTTGGCCTGACTCATGTAGATGACTGTCAGACCTGTCGAATCCATCGAGCTCACATCATAGGAGATGAGCTCGCTGAGGTACCATCCCTGATAGCCGCCCGAGCGGTCCCGCATCAATTAAGACGAAGGTCGTATGACGAAGGGTGGGATACGTGAGAAGAGGTGGCAGGCGAAGCACTAGCCCCCCATGTAGGGTACGTGCTGTCAGAAATGAACGCCGCCGAGAACATAATAAATCTCGCCCTCGAACATTTGGGGGGCACGATGGATGGAAGCTGGCCAATGGTCAGCATCGACGGGATGCACCAAACCCTGCTCAGCCTGGGATGTCTGGTAGTGAGAATGTGCCAGGCAATCCACCCCAGGGAGAACGACGCCTCGACAAGTGCACTACCCTCATTGAGGCAGATGAGGATGGTGAGAACAGACATCGATAGGATGGGGGAACTCCTCCAGGGCATCTGGGGAGCAATGACTCGCAACGAACGGCGAATGCAGCAGGCACTGCAGGAGAGTGATCACCTTCGGGGGGACCTGCGAAGGTTGGCTGACAGGCTCTCGCGAGCATGCGAGAGCCTCGGTGGGGAACCACACTTGTACGTTGATGTGGAGACCCCGGCCATCCCAGATAGACCAACCGCCAGCAGGCCACCACGCCCTAGTTCAGACAAAACCCGACGATTGATGGCCCTCCATCCGACAGAAGAAACCACCTGTGCATTCCGATACGGAATGCACACCAATAGCATGATTACCCTGAGACCAACAGTCCCCCCACAAGCACGCACTTGTGTTATAGTAAAAGCCCAGGTCAATGGCTGTGAAGCATTGACCTTGATAGACACAGGGAGCATGACCAATTTCGTGAGCCCTGCATTCGCAACTGTAGCCAAGTTACCTACATTCACCCTGGCCTCCCAGTTGACATTGCAACTAGGATGTGTCGGAAGTCGTTCCAAGATTACGCATGGCTCCCAGACGAAGTTGTGTCTAGGAGCCTTCACATGCGACGCATACTTCGATGTTGCAAATATTGATCGATACGACTGCATACTCAGAATCCCCTTCCTCTGATTGCACAGTGTGCGATTGAAGTTTGATATGAATACAATAGAGATTGGGGGAATATCAGTTCCTGCACACACAGAACTGGATCTGTCCAGTTCTGTGGAAAATCGACCACGAGAGAGGGGATGACACAAGGATGCACCGTCCTCGACACCAAAGAGCACATGACTGGCGGGTGGGGCCACACCGACGAGGAACCATCCGGGCCCCACAACGACTCAACGAAGTATTGAGTCACCAACGTCAGTAATCGAAAGCGAAAGGCAAGCCATGCTTGCACACATGAAGCCGCAAAAATACTCAGACGAGGATATCCCCCGTCTGAGGGAAGGACTCTATAAAAAATATGAACACCATATGAAGGGAGTGGTGCCAAAAATGCCACCACTCCGAGAAGTAAATCACCGCATACCCTTGATCGATGAGGGTATGCGTTACACCTACCATTTGCTGTGCTGCCCGGACTCGCTGAAACCTCAGCTGGCAGAAAAAATCCAACTATACATGAAGGCTGGATGGTGGGAGAGAGCAAGTGTGTCACAAGCGGCACCAATGCTCTGCATCCCGAAGAAGAACAGGAAGATCAGAATGGTTGTTGACTGTCGGAAGCGCAACGACAACACGGTCAAGGATGTTACCCCATTCCCTGACCAAGACCAGATTCAGATGGACATTGCACAAGCAAAGTATCGCTCAAAAATCGACTTGTCGAACGCATACAAACAAGTCAGAATCGATCCCAATGACATCCCGAAGACAGCATTCTCGACTGTCTTCAGCACCTTCCTGAGTCATGTCATGCAGCAAGGAGACTGCAACGCACCAGCCACCTTCCAGCGGCTAATAACGGTGACATTGCAGGAATATATAGCTAGGATAGTACATGCATACTTAGACGATGCATTCGTGTACAGCAATACAATAGAGGAACATGTGGAACATGTGTCCCTTGTGCTTGACGCACTCGTGAAGGCCAACTTCTATCTTGAGAGGGATAAGGTCGACCTATTCACCGAGAAGCTAGATTGCCTCGGCCACATAATCGATGACAGAGGAGTCCATGCGGATGAGGACAAGATGGCCCGCATCCACAATTGGAGGAAGCCCATGAACCTGAATGAGATACAACGGTTCGTGGGCCTGGTCGAATATCTGGCACCATTCATGCCAGATGTGTCCGCATACACAATGCCTCTGACGGGAATCCAGAGGAACGGTCACCCCTTCCTCTGGCATGAAATTCACGACAGGTGCTTCCAGGCAATCAAGGACCTCGCCTGCAAGTACCCAATCCTACGACCAATAGACCCAAAGTCAGACGAGCCAATCTGGCTCGTCTGCGACGCATCTCTATATGGCATAGGGGCGCTATACAGCCAAGGACCGACCTGGCAAGGATGCTGACCGGCGGGATTTATGTTGAAAAAGCTCACAGATGCCCAGCACAACTATCGGACGTTCGAGAGGGAAACCCTTGCCATACTCGAGGCGCTACTGAAGTGGGAGGACAAGCTTTTGGGATTCCACTTCAAGGTTATCATGGACCACGAAGCCCTCCAATTCCTTCACATGCAGCAATGCCTATCCAGTCGCCAGATGTGCTGGATGGACTATCTATCACGCTTCGACACTGAGATCATATATGTCAAGGGGTCGGAGAACAAGGTTGCCGACTGCCTGTCTTGGTACTACGAGACAGATGGGGGAGATGAGGCACAAAAGGAGACTGTCGAATGGGCAACGGCCGACATTCGACTCGATCCGGAGGGAGACAACCTTCCAGTTGACAGGTTGAGAGAGTTGCATCTCGCAGCGATGCGAGACGAGACACCAAAAATCAGGGAACCAACAGAGGAGTGTCGTGCAGAGGCTGATGTGCTAAGGCAGCACACAGAGCAGAGAAGGGAAGAACCCACTCGTGCACCCACGAGTGAGGATCCCACTCTTCTCGACTCTGTGGGGGATCCACAAACGCTTGTCACCCACTTCCAGGGGGAGCGTGGCTTCCTCGACTGCATCAGACGGGGGTACCTGACAGACCCTGTCCTGGCAAAGGTAATCCTACACCCAGATCACCATAAAGGATTCGACATAGAGGATGGGCTGGTTTACTTGAAGGCCATGACGGTGTAGGGAGGGAATCCTCCCTACCAGGTATTTTCTTTTATTTCTTTGTTTTTACCTTACAGTTTTATGTCTATACCTTACCCTATACTTTTACTTAGTATTTGGTCGCATTTTGGCTTATGTAAGCCAACCTTCGCACTTAGGATACACTGTACTTAGAAAATAATAACGACCTTATCCCGAGACGAAATAAGACGGAATTCGAAGGCCGGAGGCCTTGGATTATCATCTCTCCCTCTGTTAGACGCTAATTAGACGTTATCTTGACCTTCTTTTGGGTTTTAGGGCGCGTTTTCACTTGTTTTCACTGCTCCTTGACTCTCTGCCAGGCATCTCCAGCCTCCTGGGTCGAACTGACCCCCTCAGTCCAACGGGAGACCTCAAGGTATCTCCCCCCACACTCCTTTATCCGACTTTACAATGGGAGACAGGGTACTCTGCCTCCCTCGTGTAGACTGGAGAAACGACTGACTGATGGTGCAAGTGATCGAGCATGCACACAAGACCCTCAGTCACTTTGGAGCCTTGCGCACAGGGGACTACATCCGTAGGTGCTTCTGGTGGCCTGGCATGGGCAAGGACATCGATCGATTCTGCAGATCATGCCCGGTGTGCCAGACCACCAAGACCGACAACACTCGACCGGCAGGATTACTCCACTCCCTGCCGATCCCCAAGAGACCATGGAACTCCATAGCGATGGATTTTGTCAGCCCCTTCCCAGAAGGCAATGGCGCCGACTACTTGTGGGTTGTCTTGTGTCGACTGACATCTATGGTCCACCTCGTGCCGGTCAACACCACCATACGAGCGTCCGAACTCGCATGGGTCTTCGTTCAGGAGATCGTGAAGCTGCACAGTCTCCCTGACACGATCGTGTCCGATCGTGATGCCAAGTTCACGTCACAATTCTGGTGCGAGGTGCACCGACTTCTAAACGTGAGGTTACTGACATCCACGGCATTCCATCCCCAGACTGATGGAGCCTCTGAACGGGCAATATGGAACGTATCACAGATACTACGGGGACTGGTTGCTCCAGACCAACGAGGTTGGGCTGAGAAGCTACCGATGGTCGAATTCGCTATCAACTCGAGCATCAACAGCTCAACAGGGTTCGCACCGTTCGAGCTGACGTACAGATACCTGCCACAATCCCTGCCCAATGTCGAGGAGCAGTCGATCACGACTGCCCCTGGGGTGACGTCCTTCATCCGTCAGGCAAGGGAAAACCTAGTGATGGCACACGATGCGATAATCGAAGCCCGCATGGTGCAGACACACCACACTAATAAACGACGGAGAGAAGGAGGGAAGTACACTGAGGAAGATTTAGTATACTTATCGACGAAGAACCTCACCTTACCCAAGGGACGTGCTCAAAAACTACTCCCCAAGTACATCGGCCCCATGAAAGTCATCCATGCCAACCCCTCGACCGACACCTATACACTGGAGCTGCCAAAGCAGCTCCAGGAGCGACATATCCACCCCACATTCCATGCAAATCTGCTGCATCGTCATGAACCCAATGACAACACGATGTTTCCAAAATGTGATGCCCACGTCTTCTATGACGTGGGCATACCCGATGATGCAGAATGGCTGGTCAATGAAATAAATGCCCACCGTTGGGTGGGCCGTCAGCTGGAATTCTTGGTCAAGTGGAGTCTAGGCGACTCCACTTGGGAACCCTACCTTCACTGTAAAGAGCTCGAGGCCCTAGATAGGTACCTCGAGCTGCACGGAGTAGACGACCACCGCCAACTGCCTAAACGCAGTTGGCGTACTACGGAAGCAAATGCGTAAGGACTTCAAGACTTGCGACTCGCACAAGTCCCCCACACGTGATCCACATGTGACCACACTGCCACGCGCCATCTCATCGTTCCTCACCCCCATTTTCGGACCTGCCGCCAGCTCTGTTTAGAGTGTTTGGCTATGACAGAACTTTATCACCCTGATTATGCAATCGTTTCCTTTTCAAAATTTTCTCTTGTTCATCTCTCTTCTTTGTTCCCACATCTACGTAGTTACCACACATCCATAGATAGGTATGTCCCACTGTCCCCACCCTGCTCACACCCCAGCAGCATCCTCCTGTGAGGATGCTGCTGTATCCCAAGACGTGTCCATGTTGCCCAACGACAGGACACGTCATCACGCCACCAAACGGCCTGCGAGGGACGACACACCCCCTCGCAGGCATTCATTTTCGTACTTGTGGTCCCCCTCCCCTCGTCGCTCACGCTCATGCAACGCCAAACGTTGTCGTGAGCGTTCCATATCCCCACCACATCGACACTGGCATGCCAGTGAATTCGGTGTGCTTGTTCATGATGACTGTGGCCGGCCAAATGGCTGCAGCGCGTGCTCCCAGTACATGCTGCATATGGCTCAAGACCTGGTCCTAGGGACCCCTGACCTCGTACACACACGGTGTAGGGAATGGTTTTTCCCTACCAGGGGATTTTATTTTTATTCTTTGTTTCTCATATTTTACCTTGCTTTTCCAGTTATTATATGTTTATTACTTCAGTGCGAGGTTTTATTGCTTAGTCAGCCATTTTTATTACCCAGCATGTACTTACCTTTCTAAAAAAGAAGGAGTCGTGTTCCGAGAGTTTCGAGAGTTTCGAGTTTCAAGTTCGGGTTTGAGAAGGCCTCGAGTTGCCTTCAGTCGTGTTCAGACAGCATCAGACAGCATCAGACGTCTCTAGACAGTCTCTCCAGGCTATAGAAGCCCCTCTGGAAGAATTCCTCCCTCAGATCTCTGCTCACCCCCAGTCTCTCTTCATTCTAATCTCTTCAACGGTCTGACTGTGTGCGTGTACTTTCACGACTACTTGGCCTCGATGATGTCCCCACCCTACGACGCGAGGTCGACCATCTTTGGGCCGACCGAGACTACTGGCGGTCCCATGCTCACCACAACCAAGACGAGTGTGAGCGCCTCGAGGATGACCATGACCTCGAACGCACTCGTCTGGCTTCCTTGGCGTCCCAACCACGCCACAACTGCCCACCCCAGCCTGCCGGTGCTGGGCCCTCGTCGTCGAGCCTCATGGCTCATCTTTCAGGGGGAGGGCGTGGGGAAGTCCCCACTATGTATCACCAGTCACCTCGAACCCCCCCTCGTCATGCCACCACCCCCCCAGTCGTCCCCTCTGCGTCTCATGGGGAGCCCCACGAGACATGCAACACCAACGCTGACGAGCCCATGGAGACATGGCCTCATCTCAAATGCCCTCTCCTGACCGACTGCCTCAGGGAGGCATGCACCATGTTCCCAATCGGTCAGGGGGAATGACCCCACCAAGTGCTCGTTCTGCTGAATGGCAAGAGGTTCTTGCACATCCAGGTTCAGCAGAACCTATATCAGTTCGAAGCCCCTCTTCGCGACAACGTGGAGAGGGCAATATCTGCAGGCTATGCTCCTGCCATGTTCGGAGCGATCCCCCCAGGTGCAGTGCACCTGTTAAACACAACCCGCGAGATAGACGACGTCTATGCTCGTGCTGCAGAGGAGAACGACAAGGGCTGTGCGCCTAATGCCAGGGCGGCCCAACACCTCATCACCTGGATCAACAGGTACCTGGCCGACGTCGATAGGTACACAGGGAGGAAGCCAGCCAAGAACCCTGTGGCTGCCTATGCGCTCTCGCAATGGCACCCTCCTGCTTGGATGGCCGCAAAGGGAAAGTCCAAGCGTGAAAACTACAAGCCCTCTGTCACAGGGCTTGCCCCCAACCAACCCCCGGCTTATGAGGAGCGTCAAGCCGATCTCACTGAGGCTCACGAGGAGCCTATCATCACTCGTGAGCCGAACCCTATCCCCCAGGTGGAGAGAGCCCCACCTGTTGTTGAACTACCCCCTCCCGCTGTAGTGACCCCTCAGGTCACGACTCTGATCACCCCCGTGGTCCCTCTGGTGATTGACCGTTGGGACCACAAAAAGAGATGGCACCAGGACCGAGGTCCAAAGGTTGCCCCGCACTGGGGGGCACCACTATCTCAATGGAGGGAACATGTCCAGAAGTACTTGGACATCGAGGAAACCTCGCACTTCCTGGGTGTGCCAGGTCCACTCGAGGAGCTCGCAGAGGACAAGGAGGCTGCCCTGGTTCAACGAATCAGGGGTTTCGTACTGGAGGGGTACTTCGCACCCCATTTCCGCTATGACTCCAACCGTCATGGTTGGTGTCGTAATTTCGCTCGACTCTTCACTGTCACTGGCCGGTACAGGGCCATCGTTGAGAGCGAAGGACTAACCATCGTCCCAGGGGCCAAGGGCACCTGGGACGCTCCCAAAGACATTGTGCCATCCCTGGCAGACATAGCCCGGTACCTTGCCAGGAACGGGCTGAGCTTCCAGGAGGCCAATGATCTCTATTCCTGGGGCGTCAGTTTCCTCCAAGACGAGAGTGACGCGTTACAAGAAAAGGGACAGCAGTGCCACAATGGCCTGACGCGGGGTGACTACCTGCAAGGCACACCTGAGGACCGCATTGCTGACCAGTGCCCCCTCGAGTACTACTTGGAGTGCGCTCAGGAGTTGGGGCTTTCGGACTTCTGGGATGTCGAGCCCATCCCCGCCAATGTGAACTCGCTAAGTGGGGTCGAGGTGGTCGGGGGCGTGATTGCTGCCACTGACTGTGACGACAACTGGGACCTCGACGCCCCAACGGCCAGCAATGTCCAGCAGATGGACATCGATGACTCGGGCCCAGCCCCTATGTAAGGGGTCCAGGCGGTTCCTTTTGTTTTTCATTCCCTCGTTTCTAGTGTAGTTGTATACTTGCCGCCCTCGCAGACTGGTCCTCCAGTCATTCCCTGTCTCCCCACCGTTTCACACTTGTGTACTCTACATAAGTGTGAATTTTTGAATCAAAAAATATAGACACTGTCGATGCCATGTATTGACTTCGAAGAACCCATATCCGGGTTCTTCAGGGGGAGGGTGTAAGGAGGGCTAGCCCTCCTTACCTGTAGATAGGTACCTAATAGTTGAAGTGTGCTTAGCCCCTATGTGAGTCAAGGGCCAGTGTGGAGTCCATTAGGACAGTTGGACTCCGGTACTGTATAGATTATATAAGGATGAGTGCCCGTACATAATGGGCACTCGAGAGAGACAAACAGTAACTTCAATTCTACCCTACTTTGACACTTGAATATAACACCGGTTGTGTTTATATCGAGTGATCAGTACTTAAGTGGAACAGAAGGACAGACCTTTACAGACGAATTGAGGTCTGGTCAGGTAGTGGGCAATGCCTCAAGGTCGATCAGCATAAGTCTTGACACACAGGGGACGCTAAAGGACGTGGTTGTTGGTCATACCAGAGCTGTTGTGGATGATACCCTTCAGCACTGTGAACAGAAATTTCAGAAAGACTGATGATTGAGTATGGATCAGAAGACTGCAATACACATGTAGATGATCCCTGGCACTGCAGCACCACCAAGCACCACTACTTGCAACGGTGCAGGAGCAGGGTGTATTTGCAGTGTCATTGGCAGTAACTGCATGAGGTGTAGACTGAAACGAAACATCTGGATAGAGTGGCCATTCACATGTTGACATCTCTTGCATGTACTCCAGACCAATCGTGGAACCAGGCTGTAGCCTGTCGAAGCCATGTAGAACCTGACTGTTCACGACTATACAACTGCAGCACCACAGGCTCACCTCCATCTTACTTTTGCTGCCACTCAGATGCCAAACCACTCAATGGCTTCATCAACCCATTGACATCTGAACACTGCCCCAGCATTCCATTTGTCGCCTGTCCTTTAATAGACTTCTTTTTGTGTCATCTGATTACGAGACTATGCTTTTGAAGAAAGAAGGCGAACATCACGAAGCTTTTCCATTGCACTGGAGGCCATAGGTGACCATTGGCCATGTGTCACAATTGTTCCAAACACGACCTACCATAATCACCAAATAAGCATTGAGATGGCAAGAATATTAAAACTGTGGACCGCACCCTGACTGTATGCAAAGTTTTCAAAGATATGCTGCCAGGAGGGATGGCCTGTGTGGATTATTCAGAGGGTTGATGGAGCTTGCACAAAAAAACTCCAGTGCTGTGGATGTAAAGTAAGAAGTTATCATCGTCAGCTGCACAAATCTTGTCAAAAATGAGTAGAAATGACTCACTGACTCCCCACGAACTGGACACAACATACCAACCCCCCACCAAACACGATGTCCCTGTCTGCAGGTCGCATCGGGACGGTGCCAGGTGCAGCAGCAGCAAAACCTCCAACAGCTTCAGGCACAGGGAAACTGCGTACTTTACAGTCGAGCTCGAGGATAGTGGAGTAACTCCACGAATCGGAAGCCAGTGTTCAGACACCAGACAGTGACATTTGCAACGAAATCCGATGCAAGCCAAAACACTCAAGAGCCATCTATAAGACTGTAATTGGTATAAATATTGGATCGGTGAATAGACATGCAAACTAACAGAAAGATTGTCAGTTGGAATCGATATGGATCTTGTCAGGTGGCGATCTGCCACCAGGGAACTGGTAATCGATGTTAGTATCAAGCAAAGCACCAATCGCAAAAACTAGGAAGAAAGGCCTACACTTCATGGGTCTCTGCACTGCACGGACAGTAGTGTAAACCTGCCACATGCTGTACTGCTTCTATAATATCAACAAAACTCAGATAATGGTGTGAGTCGACATGTGGATCAATGGCAAAAACACCAAAAAAAAAACCCAACACAAAGACAATTGCCGAGTTGGTGGTTTTCCTACGCAGGCTTTGGCTTGAGGGATCTGTTTAAAATAAAATGGGGGAGGGGTTCTGTGCACCTAGAGGGGGCTGGGGCAGAGGGTATGGGTGCTCCTGATGAAGGGGGAGCAGGGGAAGACTGAAAAAAGAAAAGAGAATAGGCTGCTTTGAGCCTAGAAGCAATGTAAGATGATGAAGATAACAGTAAGTAGACCCTTAATGGAGCCTCAAATACTGCAGGAATAGAGACAATGATGAGGGGCTTAAAAGCGACGATGATTGGGCTATGCAGGGGACTTGGTAGCTTGGCTTTATTGCTGTCGACATATTGGTACTTTATATACAAAAGGTAGCATAGCCTGCAGTAAATATGGAGCAACACTTTGTAAGTGATCTGTAAGCGATTGGTAAGGGGATTGGTAAAGGATTGGTAAGGCTTTGTAAGGATGAGTAAGGACAGTAAGCAATTGGTAAGTAAAACCAGTAAGCATGACAAAGATTATCACTAATCAATTTGAAAACGGAACAAGTCATCAAGGAATGGATGAATAATGCGAAAAGGGGAATGAGTAAGCGCACTGGTCACTGCCAACTAAGGGGTATGACTGCAAATGAGTCATAGTGACTCCTAGATCTGAGATCTAGATGCATTATGGTAACTTGCTGCATGTCCAAATGAAGAATGGTGGGGGTTTCTGCCAGGGGCCAATTTTGGGGGTCTCCAGGGTAGTCAGGGCATAGGATTTCGCAACTTTCCCCCTTTCCTCCTCTCTGTAAAGCGACCTGCATTAGCTGCAGCTAGTGTTCTGGAGGGTTTGAGGAGGAGGAAGGGCCATCTTCTCCCATAAGAGCAGGGAGAAGTGTCTCAAATTCATCATGAATGTGATCAGATAGACTGGATGACAGTAATTGGTATTGAACCTGTTGCAATTTTGGAAGAACGAAGGATGGGATTGAGAGGTAGATGTTGCAGGGAACAGGGACAAAGGATCCCTATGCTTCTTTGACTGGAGAAACTGAAACAACCACATATGATTTTTCAAGCCTGACAACAGACCTGAGACAACCAAAGAAAGTCCTCCTCAATGTCAGACTGACAAGGAGAACTTGCTGTCCCAATGCAATAGGATGGGAGGTCATGGATGAGGGAGGGATGAACCAGGAGGCTTCAGGGTGAATGCTAGTGGGGATTCCTGGCAAGTACTCATAGTTATTCTCCCTGGCAAAGGGGATGAGTGAAGAGATTGTCGAAGAGGTGGCCATTACAACAAAAAGTGGCGAAATGGGCGTTTGTTGGCAGAAATGATGCAGAAAATTGTGGAGGGCGAGGATTGTCACCAAATTTGGTAGGCAGGATGGCGTGGTCGAGAGCTTTCTGTGAGCGTGGGAACGATGTCGATATCTTTAGAAATGGCTGAGATATTTGAAAAATCGGAATGCCGTAAACTGGCGCTCGAAAACTTTTATTCGGCGCTTGAGCGGTTTCTTCCCTAATGTTAAGGGTGGTTCTTGTGTGACAGATGACTGCTAGACACTCCAGTCATTCTGTGCATTAGGGCTAGGCTTCTCCATTCTTCATCATTCAGCTTTTGGGTCCATGCTCACATCGCCAAACACCTTTGGTGCGTGACAACAGTCGAAGTGTTTTTGATGCAATGGCTTTCTCAAGAGAATCCCTCTCCACTGCAGCATCATCAACCCGTTCCATCTTCCTCTCAATGTCCTTTAGTGGAATCTTGCAAAGCCACACACACTGCAAGCATTTCACAATGTTTCTTCAGAAAACATGCTGAAAAAATGGAGGGAAGAGATACTCTTTTATTTTACATGTTTGGAAGTGAAAAATGCAAAAATAACATTTTATGTTTGTCCAAAAAACATGGATTGATGGTAATGTCCATTAGCTTCTACTCTAATAGGCATTAGCATCAATTCATGTTCTCTGGAAGAAAATAAAACATTATTTTTGCATTTTTTCTTTCCAAACATCAAAAATGAAAGAGTATCTCTTCCCTCCATTTTTTCAACATATTTTCTGAAGAAAAATTGTGAAATGCTTGCTGTGACAGGACCTCTTCTCCTGCAGCCTGCAAGTCAATTTCATCCACCAACAAAGGGAGAGCGCTATGTGGTTCATGGCCATGCCATGGGAGGATAGAGCAGCCTGCAATGAGGATGAGTGACGAGATGGCGGGCGGAGCCCTGTAGATGTAACCAGAGGTTAGATTTTCTGGGGTGTCCGAAGGATTGCAAAGTGAAGGTGTCATAGGATAGCATAGGACTTGCCAACTGTCTTGCTCATTGGTACTCACCGTTGCTGGTAGGATTAGAATAGATGACAATGCTGCAAACTGCATGAGGAGCGAAAATGATTATGACATAATCAACCCGGCTCAGGCCATGGCTAAGAGCCAGCTCAAGCCAAGTGGTAAGGCTGTGCAATATTTCCTTTTTTGGACATTAGCCGGAATGAGCTGGCAAGCAGCCAAGCTGCAGCCGAGCTGATTTGCCAAGCCGCAGCAACACTAGTCCGGCATTAGTAGAGAAGTGACTGGAGATGTTCCATACACCTTGGTTGATAAACTCCATCACTTCCATCAACCACTCTCACTTTGATAGATCACTCAACAACTTGATGAAGTACTCAAAGTCATCCTGATACTTGAATCCACTTTCTTCGCCAATGGCAGTAAGCTCATGGTCAGTCAATAATAAGTACCATGCCTGTTAAATGCAGCAACTTGGTTAATATACTTGTGTCAGAGTTGGGAGACAGTGACTTACAAAGGTCACAGCGATGGCAATTAGGCCAGCTGAAGTACCAGATATCCCAAGCTTCTGACCCCATCCCTGTGGACCACCCCTTTGCTTACCAGCAAGAACACTCTTTCCAAAAACCATGACCTGGATGATCTTATAGGAATGTCGAGTATAAGCATAGTCATAGGTCATGAAGAAAACATACATTAACCAAGAGCTGGGTTTTGAATGGCGCATCTGGTTTGGGGAAGAGGATTGGGGAAAGAGGGGTGTAGCGGGTGTCCACATTCCCTGGGTGCATCCTCAGCAGTGCTTTCACCGCCTCATTTGAGCCTCATAGAGTCCTTGAATTTTCAGCTGCAAACAAGTTGGCACCAAGTCCCAAGTATGCAAAGAGCTGCTGCATGTTATCCTTGACGGGCTTGAGGATATTGGGTCTCTTGGCCCCAACTGCATTTGAGAACTGGAGGATAATAAATATCAGACTTCAGTTACAGGTTGGAAGTGATGCCTTACTACATGGCCAAAGTTACTGTAGGTTGTTGCGTGGACCTTGAGGTCATTGGGCAGCATGAGATAGAGTTCTGCTTTAAAGCCAACAAGTTTCGATTCAGACATACTCCAGCGAGCAGGGTCATCCAGATCATAACCAGGTGGCAGAGTTGTGAGTGGGAAAAGGTCCTTAGGAATCCAGAAATGATAGAAGAAACAATACTTCTTGGCCTGGATGACAATGTTGTTGTCCAGTACAGTGTTTGGATTATTCTCCACAGCTCTCTTGTGATTCTGTGGGAGGGTGGAAAGTAGACTGTTGTAGTCATTTCACAGCTTCTTCATCTCAACATGAAGCTTTGAGTATGCCAGTTGAGCAATGCCAAGTGCCTGTCACTGTAATGTAAGTGATGAAATGAAGATGAGTGAGGAAAAGAGGGGACATACATTGCACAACTGTGGAGCACTAGCATCTGGAGCTGGTTCACACATGATCCTATGCCATTCTCGGAGCTCCTCAGGTTCAGAGATGTCGCCATCAGAGTCAGAGCAATCCAAATCTGAGCTGGTGTTGGAAGAACCTGAGCTGACATTACAAAGTGCACGTGTAAAGTCTTCTGGCATATCTGCAAATCAAATGGAGGATGATTTGAGCCAACACCATTGGAGATGGAAACACTGCTACTCAGCCTGGGTCTGTGTTGTACTTGTGCTCCTCTTTATAGCGGTTTTGAGCCCACCCTGAGTCCGAGAAGGTGGCCATTTGATGTAAAAAGCATGTCAGTAAGATGACATCAAACAGCATTCAGTCAGGACACTTGCATACTGCAGCACAATTTTGGACGTCATTCCAATGGATGTTTCATACTGTAATGCCATGAGGACACTTCCTGATCCACCTGACTGGTAATAGAGGTAATGACATGATGGATAGAGGTAATAGCACAGGTTGATGTCAATGTACAATGAGCTGCATGATGTGAATTGATCATATTCATTCGGATGCTGTTCCTCCAAGGTCCAATTTGAGCTGTTCTGATCCTGAACAACATGAGTTTCTATGGAGTAATATGAACATGGAAATGAGTGCCACTTACCTGAACCATCACTTCATGCTTCAGTCAGCAATTGATCTGAGTCAGAGCTAGAAAGCTGTTTGGCTGCTGCTGGTACTTGGTGGTGAGTCTGAGTCCACTCCTTCATCTGAAGGAACATGTCTCCATCAACATGTTCAACAACAAGAAACTCGCTGTGATGGCTGGGATCTGGGTAAAGCAATGCACCTTGAATGACGGACTTCATGGGAATGAATATTGACGCTGCATGGGGTACAGCTTTAACTCAGATAAGCTGGAAATCTCAGTCCAACCTATGCACTCCAGTCCCAGCTGTGAGTGGTTGAACAAGTGCGAACTGGAATGTGTCGTTAAGTGTCACAACTTGACAAGTAAATAAGAATACAAGTCAAACAAAGGCGGTCTCGGTCTCCAAAAACTGAATGAGGGCACAGTCATATCATGACCGACCATGGAAACTCAGGTTACATCTGAGGTAGTCTGTGGCGACCTCCCAGTCCACTGTTGAAACATACTTGACCTTCAGATACTGATACTCTTGGACCTTGAAGGGAACAAAGATAAGTATGTATATAGAGGGAGAAACTAGGACATACTGTGTGTGTTCCTTGTAACCGAATCCACTCGTCAAGGGGGTACCCATACATGGGGAGACAAGTGTTGAGGAAAGTCTCGAGCTTCCGAATGAACCCCTCAAATGCCCTATCATCTCGATGAATGGCCTCAATGTCAGAGAGTGAAATAGGTGGCTGGGGTGCACCGAGCTTTGTGTTCCCTTCGAATGTTCCACCATCATCTTCATTGTCTCCATCATTGTTGTTGGAGATGTGACCAGCATGTTTGTTTTCTGAATCGATGCACGCTTGAATGAGTTTGATTGCAAGTTGGTGATGGTCAACACAAAGAATCTGAATGGGAATGAAAAGTGAGGAGTCAGTGTCTCCTAAGTAGGAGGTACTTGATACGAACCTGTCCTGCAACATCCCTTCCATTAGAGTGATCCTGATATGCATCTTTAAGTGGACTGTGCATCTTCTTGTTGGGCCAGGCACTATAATTACAAACAACTCCTTTACTACGAATGTCATGGGTAATGTGCTTCCAGAGGTGTGCCTTGGGGAAATTCCAATTTTCCTTGAGATCCATGTCATCCAGATGGCGAATGTAAGATTGGTACACCTAATAGAATACCATTACACAACAGTAGACAATTAAACGGCCTAGAAACCTTGAGTTCATCCCTGAAGACAAGGAGTTCATCTTCAATCATACTGATGGTCTTCTCAGTGTGTACATCAAGCCCAATGAGCATGTCTAGTTTCAAGTAGCTGCAGATCATACACAGCAACTGATAGCCAGCTCGAGATGTTGTGGACGTCAAAATGTTGAGGGCAGCATAAAAACATTGCTATTCTCAGATGGCCGTTGAATATCAAACCACAACTCAAACACATTTAATCCACTCACCCTGGAGAGATCCCACATTTTGTTTCCATCGGAAAATGTGATGTGAATCACAGTGTCAAAATGCGTGAGGCCTCACCAATGGGGAAAGGCAGGGACTCTGTGTGACAGTTAGCTTGTTTCACAGTTTGGTAAACTTGCCTTACTGTTCTTCCAGCCACATCTCGAATTCATGGCCAAGTCCACCAACGATGATCTTCAGTTCTTCGTGCATGTGCTTTCCTCCCATGCCTCCATGCATGTAATGCAGAGGCTCGAAGCTAGTGGCCTGTTCAGGCTCTGAATGTTCTACTAACCAAAAGATATTCTACCACATATTATATCAGTCAGATATGTAGAATACATGCAAGGCCTTACCTTGATAGGACATAACCCAAGAGATTTCAGTTTCTTCTCGCCAACTGACTTCTTGATATCATATGCTGCCAGCACCTCCTTGTGCTGCTTAATGGTGCATGTCTCATATGTCTTCAATAAGTCCCAAAGCTTCTCTAAAGGGACTAGACAAATCAGGCAAGGGCGCTTGCATTTGGTGCCACGTATAAGGGTCATCACGCAGCTAAAAGACTGGATTCATAAGTATATTCAATGGGAAAACAGATTGGTATGTACAGTTCTTCATAGTCAGCAGATAGAATGAGAATAAGCAGAAAGAGCCAGTGGAGAACTCCATCATAGCATTCATGAAGGTAGCCAACCTTCGAGAGCTCAGCAACCTTCTCAAGGAGCTTGAGGAAGGCTTCGTGCCAGATGACACACTTGAAGTTCACATAGCTGGTCTTCCTCTCTTCTTTCACAAGTTCAGGAACCTGTTAAACACATTAGATCAGTTTGTTAGTCAAAAACAAAGAGATATGGCACTTGCAATCAGAAGCCAGCCTACAACACACCCACCACCATACTGATTGCCATTTCGAATGTGGACTGGAAGATTTGTGCAACATACTATTACAGGGTAGCCCTTAACGGTACCATGGGATGACAATCGTGTCTTGTCAGTGTAAATTATGAATGCAAATGGGGTAGCATTTTCTGCATGAGTGGGTAACCATGACTTCATTGGAACAACATGAAAGAGACAGATAGAAACACAAACAGATAGTGAACATACATTGCAGTGCAGTATGAGATAATGTTAATTACTATGCACTTGGATATCACGATCACCCGTCCAAGGTTCAGTGTAGAAGCATTCATACTGCTCACCATTATGTCTGAAGACTCGTTGAGCATCCCAGACAAAGTGTGGTGCAAGGGAAGGGTTCTGCAACAGGTCAAGAGCCCAGTCCCACAGAGGACGGACATGGACTACGAACATCACATCATTACCCTTATATGGCGCAGTAATTTCAAACTTCGAGAACTAAGTGACTGATTAGTGAGTAGTTACTCATCAAAAGCATACCAGTAACAAGAAACTTACTGGTGTAAGCTGCAACGCTGCTCTATCCAAAGTAGTGTGCAACCCAGCATTGTTACATAGAGTGACATGGGCCGTTCCTTGCACTACACAGTGAACCAATCTGAGAAGGGAGTCAACCTGAGCTGCACTAAGCCCAGCTTCCACAGCAACTGTGGCAAAAATGTAATCACCCTCCGAGGTGAAGGGCCGCCAGGGTTCAGAGTCTGGAGCAATGTCTTCAGTGTTTTGCCAACCAAACTCCTCAGAGGCTTGATAAAGGGGTGGACACTTGCTGTGGGGGTGGAATTCAGTCTTGAAATCCAGAGGATGGTTGTTCGAAATATCACATGTGGTAGAGTTCACCAAATGACCTGCCATAGGGACCATCATCGACACATCAGAGTCTATCATTGAATACAATCAGAGGAAGGTTAGTTTAGTGCTGGTTGACAGGAAATACATTGTAAACGTACCCAAGCCTGCATGTCTCTGCCACGAGGACTCATCATGCCTGCCAGTATGTCATCTTCATCGAGAGTGAAATGAGTTGGCGATCCTGCCCCACAATTGTAATCATCAAGAGCTAGAATTGAGCTAGTTTACATACCAGGAATTGATTGTGAAGGTCCGACTGATGGCCACCTGGGTAGCACTGGCATTGCAGCCAAAGGAGAGCCCAAAGACTCAGCAACAGGATGCAGTGACAAAGACATGACTGTGGCTGCTTCCTTGGCAGTTTTGGCTAGTAAACAACCATGGTAAGCTAATGAATAGGTTATAGGATACATGAAATATATCTCACTTTGATGAACGTCTTGAACATATGCTCTATTGTGCTTGTCTTGTTCCTGCCGGTTGAAGACCTCCTTCAGACAACTGTTCTCATGCTTCTTGATCCCTTGGGGAAGATAGAGATTCCTGCAATGCTTGCAAGGTTGCTTGGTGGACGATTCCTTCGACTGCTGGTAGCTTTGATGTGGAGGCATGATGGGGGACAGCAGTGTGAGAGTGAAGACTGTCTGTCACATACATACTCCATCAGAAAACCGATAACCATGACATGACATGTGCTTGCAATGACTTGTTGACCTTGAAATGCACAACCAAACACTGAATGTGGTATTGTTATGCCACTGATATGATAAGACATAATAAACCATTATTATAAAGCCATTGTTATGCCATTGTAGCGGGCATCTCAGTCACATGACAAGCCACTGGGATTGTAATCCTGGTTTACTTTTTTGTGACAGACAGGCATGACTAATGTGAGCTTTATTTGGAAAGACCAATTAGGTAAGAGGAGAGTAGTTGCTGACATTCTGTGACAGAGTACTAGAGGCTTGGTACTAGTAAACTTTGTACTACAAACTTGAGCATAGAAGACTTCATCCAGGAGGACTAGGGATGGACTTCAACTTTGACTCAGAATACAATACTCCATCTTTTAGTCTCACTGAAACATACTGTTGGATATGGGCTCGATCGTGTAGTTGCAATAAGATATTGATTATTATCCCTCGCCCTATCGGCTCGGGTATTTATACTGTGTGAGAACTTTATTCTAGAATAATCTACTACAGTATGGAATGTTCAACTACCTTGGAGTTCATTATATGGAATGTCAGTATCTTCTCTGTGATACCAACACTCCCCCTCAAGCTGGGGTCATACCCATCTCTTTGGTATGTCTCTCATGCTTGTCCCTAGGTAGTGCTTTAGTAAATATATCAGCTGTTTGGTACCTGTCCAAACAATGATGAATTTCAACCTTCTTTTGGTCGATCTTCTCATGCATGTAATGGTGAGATATGTCGAAGTGCTTTGTCCAGGCATGAAACTGGGGATTGTAGGCTAGAGCTTGGGCTCCCTCACTGTCTGTCATTATTTTAGTTGGCTCTGTTTGTCTATACCCCAGTTCTGCATATAGTTTTCGTAGCCATATGCATTCTCGAGTACACTTAGCAAGCACAGCATATTCTGTTTTGGTTGTTGACAGTGCGATTAAGGTTTGCTTCTTCGAGCCCCAAACAATGGCTCCCCCTTGAGCCAAGAATACATAACCCATGACAGATGCATGGTTCTCAGTATTGGCAAAGCTTGCATCTACATACCCTTGGAATATTTGGGTAGCAGTATCACCTTTCTTTGCACTATACATTATTCCGTAGTCCTTTGTTCCTTGTAGGTACCTCAGTATTCATTTGGCTGCTACCCAGTGTCTTGAATCTGGGTTTGCTGTAAATGAGGCCAATCTAAATATGGCATAGGCGATGTCAGGTCATGTGGCAACTGTGGCATACATCAGAGATCCGATCAGGGAAGTGTACTTATTTTGGTTAGTCGCTTCTTCCCATTCCTGCTCTGGGAACATCTGAACCTTTGTATCTGCTGGTGTCTTTACACTGTTTGCACTCTCTAGTCCCTGTGTCCATAGTATAGAATCAATATACCAGGTTTGGCTTATGAATAGAGTCCCTTTGGCCTGGTCTCGTGTGATTTCTATACTGACTATTTTCTTCAGGTCTCCAAGGTCGGTAACCTCAAACATAGACTGTAGTTGTGCCTTTAGTGATGTCATAAGCCCCTGTCATGATGTGAACAGTAGGAGAGCATCAACCCATATGGTGATGATTTCTATTCCCTCTGCCATCTGTCGGACATATGCACAGGGATCTGACCATAGGTGCTTGAATCCACCTTGCACTAACTGTCTATTAAGTTCAAGGTTCCACTCTCTTCCAGATTGCTTCAACCTGTATAATGTTTTTATTAGCTGGCACACACATTGCATACCATCCTCGAAGCCTTTGGGCTGTTTCATATAAACTTCTTCTTTTAGTGTGCTGTTTAGGTAAGCCCCCTTTATGTCCATTTGTTGTATTTCCCAGTCCTGGGAAACAGCTAGCGCTAATATTGCCCTAATTGTCTCCAGCCTCACTACCGGTGAGAATGTATCCATGTAATCCATCCCTGGTATCTGTGAGTACCCTTTCACTGCTAGGCATGCCTTATATTTTTCCAGTCTCCCTTCTTTATTGTATTTTCGAACGAGGACCCACTTGTTGGACACTGGTGTCCTACCCTTTGGTAAGTCTGTCAGTTCCCATGTCCCCATTTGGTGTAGCTGATCTATTTCTGCTTTGACAGCTTTTTCACACTCTGTCCATTCAGGTGAGTCATGCACCTCCTTCAGTGATCTCAGGTTGTCAGGTAAGGCACCATTTTCACTTAATGCTGCATACGCTAACTCTGCCTGTTCTATAGGGCTATCTTCAAGTCCTCCATTGTCAGGGTCTTGAAATGGTTCTGGTGAGTCATCACTCTCATTTTCTGACAACTCTGGCATAGGATCATTAAGTGCCTGGTAGTCCCTGGCTACCCTGGGCCTACTGCTTCTTCTCTGGTGAGTGCTACTGTTGTCATCTGTCCGTTTTCGTTTACTGATGCATTCTTGATCTGTTTTAGACTTTATTCTATTGTTTTTGGTATCCAGTGCATCTCCATCAGTCACGCTCTTGGGCTCCAGCTCCCCCTTGCATGGCATACCATCTGACAAGGTGGGTGAAATGTTTGGCACACTGACTGGGTCTTTTAGGAAACAAAAATTGTGGGAGGTCTTTACAGATCTCGTGCAGGCATCATAGAATCAGACAGTGCATGGACCATCCAGGAAACCCATGAAGGTAAATTGTGTAGACTTAGCATCCAGTTTATTGATGCTAACACTTTCATTCATTATCCACACAGGACATCCGAATTCTTGAAAATGGGACATGTCTGGATGTTGCCCCATCCACTTCTCATATGGGGTCATGCCAACCAGTGCCTGGGTGTGCGAGCGATTCTGGATGTATGCCACATGGGTGATTGCTTTGGCCAGAGGAATGCAGGGACCTTTCCTGCAATCCTCATGGTGTGAGCCAATTCACCCAGTGTTTGATTAAAACGTTCGGCAATGTAGGGAGTCCATACTCCCTAGGGCTGAAGTCATCAGTTATTAGCATCATCCTCGCCCCCCTAGCCAGCCCCCACAGGTCTACCATCCCTCAGAATCTTCGCCGCCGCTCCACCCTTGGCTATCTCAGCTAAGTCAAGTGCTTCCTTCGCTTACTAATGCCACCACCACCTAATCAGGGAGTAGCCCCTATTACTGACACTTACTGCTGAAACAAGTCGCCACCTACCCCTATTCTTGACTGCACATGATGTCCAACCACTGTCTTCGTTGGTCTTTGGCCCTATGTGACTATATCACAGGTCTACTGACCATTGGCAGTCCCCTCTGATGCTTGTGACATTGGCATCTTGGTCCTTATAGGCCCCACTCAAGTCTCCGATGCCTGCCACCACCAGTAGCACTGCCACACCACCACAGACTGCTTCTCTTGCTCCTGCAGAGTCGGTCAGTGATCCATAGACCATAGGCATGCTCTCCTTCACTGCTTCTCTTCCCTTTTGGCTTTTTTTTAACCTCCTTTTCTCCCTTCCTTTCATACCTACAATCTGTAGTGCCTTACTTTGGCACTTTTCATTTGAATTTTTCTTGACATATGGCAGCTCCAAATTTCGCCGATTAATGCCTTAGTGACAGCTCCTCCTACACTACATAACACCACTGTACTTAGGAGAAATATACCCACTTTTCTGGTGTCACAATCTGTGTGTCTAAGAGTCATCCTGAGTCCCCAGAGTCATTTTCAGAGTTTTCTTCAAGTCTTCTGAGCCCACTTTGAGTCCCCAGAGTTACCCATCAAGTTCTACTGACGATTTCGAGTCTCCTTGTGTCTTAAAAATTCCACCAGCCTTCTGAGTTGTCCCCTTCACATCTACCAATTTTTACTACAGTCTACAAGAGTCTACTATCACCACCGACCAAGTCCCTAGCTTCCCAACCCTGCCTTATTGACCAGAAAAATCCCTCTTCACCCATTTTGTGGTGGAATTTCGAGTTCTTTGCCACCTACACTTCCCAGACCTCAGGGAAAGTTTCCCAGACCCACCAGTCACCTCCCCTCAGTCTCCTTCTGACTCACGACCCCTTGGGATGAGCCTAGGTCTACCCTACAGCTTTCCCCCTTTTCCCCTTTGCACTCTTGCAAGAAGAGTAGCCCACAGCAATGCCATTCTGCGCTGGTGAATATGGCACAGTGACCTGGAGGTCAATTCCTGTATCATGACACCAGGTAAGTAGTTCGTTATTGATATATTCTTTACCATTATCAGCATGAATGATCTTTGTCCAGCATCCCAATTGGCATTTGAGGTATGTAATATATTCTTTTAGTTTGTTTGATGCTTCCCCTTTACTAACCATGAAATGGACTTCACAGTACTGGATTGCATCATCAACAAGGGATATATACCAGTGTGCACACCCACTTAGGGCTTCCATTCGAGCCAGTCCCCATATGTTGGTATGTATCATTTCTCCTGGTTCTGTTGTTCTTGGTGCTGACTTATTTGGAAATGGTAGTCTCATTTGCTTAGCCTCTATACATGCAGGGCAATTGACGATCAGTGATGGCACCATGGTAAGTCCATCAACCAACCAGTTGCATTGAAGGCACTGGAGTCCTTTGATGCCAATGTGCCCAAAATGTCAGTGCCATTCATCCCAGGTACATGCCTGATATGCATGCTTGGCAGGTTTGTGCCTGTGCATACATAGTTCATAGATGCCATTGTGTATTTTAGCTATAGCAAATAGATTACCCTTTTGATCATATAATTTCATTTGTCCTCCCCCTGCGACAGAAGAGCTGCCTTCGCTATCGAGGTGTGTTAATGAAATTAAATTGTGTACAGCGTCAGGGGTATACAGTACATTCCACAAGGTGATAACAGAAGTCCTGCTCCCTACTTGTGCCTGTAGCACGACTGTCCTGATTCTGTGCACTGTGATTTTGTGATCTCTGATACCCCAGATTTCTCTTTGTATAGGGACTATATCCCTAAATATTGATTTGTCTTTTGCTATGTGTGCTGTACTCCCTGAGTCAGCCACCCACATGTACCATTCAACACATTTGTCTATTCCTTCATATGATACACTGAATGCACTATTGTGTATATTAGTACTACTACTGTCAGACGTCCATTTCCCATCTGCATGTAGTACCTGTTCGTCATCCTGTATGTCACATGTAGGTAACTCCATGACTGAGGCAAAATTAACTTGCCCAGGTTTAGCCTTTTTAGGTGGTCTGCCATTCTTTTTCCAACAGTCATCCTCGGTGTGACCTAACTTCTGACAGTATCTGCATTTGGGCTTTCCCTTATGGCAGCATTTGTCGGTAGTATGGTTATCATGCCTGTGGATGCTGCAGGATTTTGTAGGCTCTTTCCACTTATTATTTACTTTCCTTTGAGTAAATAATGTCTGATCTTGCGGAGTGCCCTGCCTGTGCTTGTATTCATCCACCAATACCGCAGTAAGTTCTTTGACCATGACTGAATCAACTCCTTTCCTGGCTATCTGGCCTGCCATATATGATGTGGTAAATGTAGTCCAAGACTCCACCATGTTTAATAATAGGATATCTTTGAACTCATCATTGGGAACTGGCTTCCCCATGGCTGACAAATTGTTCTGCATGTGCTTGAGTTTATTGATATGCACTGCGATATTGTCTCCCTTGGGACACTTAGCATTCAATAGCTCCCTCTTTGCAATGAGAGCAGTCTGAACACCACATGTCTGATGAGCCATTTTCAAATTTTCCCACATCTGTGCTGCCGTTGCAGCATGCATGACATGGTCTATTTGTTGGTCATCAATATTTGTCAATATGAGGGTTTGTGTGATTAGATCTTCTTCTTCCCATGCCACTATCTCAGCACTATTGGTATAGTCCTCCTCTGGCTTCAGGCAGCTTCCCTTGGTGTACTTAAAGACCTTGTGCAGGCATAGGAATTTCTGCATTCGAATTCACCATGCATGCCAATTATTGTCTTTAAGTGTATCTACTTTGTAAGATGAGATGGCACCGAGGTTTCATACCCTACTGCCAGCTCCACTAGTGTTGTTTGTGGGTGTTGTGACATCGACAAAGTCTTTGGTGCTCCCTGACATGGTGATGCAAAGTTTTTAGATAGCAATAAGTTTAATAGAGGTTTCCCTTTTTGTTTTTATAGCATCGAGCCAGGGCTCATAACCTGTTGGATATGGGCTCGATCATGTAGTTGCAATAAGATATTGATTATTATCCCTCACCCTATTGGCTCAGGTATTTATACTGTGTGAGAACTTTATTCTAGAATAATCTACTACAGTATGGAATGTTCAACTACCTTGGAGTTCATTATATGGAATGTCAGTATCTTCTCTGTGATACCAACACATACTCCCAACAACCCTATCCTCATGATCCCATACCAACTGAAAATGAGCAACAAGCTAGCAGGTTCAGCCTTTCTGAGTTCATGAACAACAGTGACATGCATGGGGCATTCATTAGTTTGCATGGTCCTCAGCAGTCTGCACACATTGATGGCAGTACATATACGTTTCCCAATGGCATGCACCTAGATGAACACTGCATTGACCATCAGCAGCACTTTCGAAGCCATGGGCACAATACAAGCTTGTTTGACAGAAGGTAAAGCCTTGTAAAATACTTTGACAGCACAAGGAACTGAATAACAGAGTTTCCAGTCAAAATGACCAGCTCCATTGGCACCAAGGGCAAGTCCTTGAGACCCAACATCATGAGAATGAACAGTGGCCAACACCGGTGAGCTATGTGGGCACACCCTCAGACCTTGGTTCATACAGTGACCCAAAAAACTGTCTGGATGTTTGCCACATATCCAAAGAATTGCTTATAACTCAGTCCCCATTTGGTCATAAATCATGAGAAAATAGGGGTAGATAGCCAGTGGTCATGTGATCATTTATGCCAAATATGGTTATGATCATGTGACTTGATACTGTACAATTAATTCAACATTGACCACTACTCATCTGGACAGTTTTTTTGCAGGGTATCCAAGTCACTGTATTCATGCAATTGGACAGCATATTTTATGGTGTGGAGCCTGAATCTTGGTCAGCAATGGATGTTAGTGCTTATGTAATACACCACATGATTTGTCAGCATGCAAACATAGCCAACCACTGAATTTGAGTCACCAATCCTCTATCCTGATGATCACTCCAATAGCATTGCTCTCTCATGGGAAGGGTCTGCAAGATATGGTGTGAATGGCATTACCATGAGTAGGATGTATGCCAAGTGCCATAAGTTCCCTAAAAAAGTTGCCAGATGTCATGCCTGTACCATTTCCCCTACCAGCACCTGGGGGGTCCTGACAGTAATCAGTATTAGGAAGGCTGAGAATGTCATGGAGGTCAGTCTGGCACTCCAGGGCATGAAGAGTGAACTAATCCCCTCTCAACTGGTGCATTTCTGCATAAGAAAAGCTGGCAGCAAGGTTGGAGTGAAGCAATACCCTCCCTTGCACACCAGGTGTCAAGGAGGGAAAGCCAGACTATGACCTGTGCTGAACTATGGGTGACTGGGAAAGGATTATTTGGTCATATGTAACCACTTGGAACACATAAGGACAGATGATAGGGGAAAATCTTGCACTCTGGCAGCCCAGTAGGTCATTCTGCCCCAAACCCCTGGAATGTAAAGAAGGGTTTTACTTCCCCCAACTTTAATACCTGCTTTTCTTTTGCAGAAATGAGCCAGTTAGGAGGGGATTAGTTCACTCTTCATGCCCTGGAGTGCCAGACTGACCTCCATGACATTCTCAGCCTTCCTAATACTGATTACTGTCAGGACCCCCCAGGTGCTGGTAGGGGAAATGGTACAGGCATGACATCTGGCAACTTTTTTAGGGAACTGATGGCACTTGGCATACATCCTACTCATGGTAATGCCATTCACACCATATCTTGCAGACCCTTCCCATGAGAGAGCAATGCTATTGGAGTGATCATCAGGATAGAGGATTGGTGACTCAAATTCAGTGGTTGGCTATGTTTGCATGCTGACAAATCATGTGGTGTATTACATAAGCACTAACATCCATTGCTGACCAAGATTCAGGCTCCACACCATAAAATATGCTGTCCAATTGCATGAATACAGTGACTTGGATACCCTGCAAAAAAACTGTCCAGATGAGTAGTGGTCAATGTTGAATTAATTGTACAGTATCAAGTCACATGATCATAACCATATTTGGCATAAATGATCACATGACCACTGGCTATCTACCCCTATTTTCTCATGATTTATGACCAAATGGGGACTGAGTTATAAGCAATTCTTTGGATATGTGGCAAACATCCAGACAGTTTTTTGAGTCACTGTATATCATTGCTTTCCAGGCCTCTGATCATGTGATCACTAATTTCCCTGCTGCATCACAAAGCATGGCCCAGAAGAAACAAAAGCACACATGCACTGAGAGCCTTAGCCTCTCCAAGGGCAGGGAGGGTATTCAGAAGAGAACACAAAATGAAAACAAGCCACTCACACAAGAGAATAGTACTGGCAGGAAAGCCACAAAGACAACCAGGCAACAATATGAAGCAAAGCAGAAGGCCAAGGGTGACAAAGCAATGGAGAGACTTGGTGATGTTGATTGTAACTGGACTGATGGTGACACAACACTTCTTTTGGATGTGCTTCTAGGCAGTGAAAGCATGTACTTCAATACTGTCATGGTGAATGCAACACATGCATTCAAGAAGGTAATTGCAAACATATTCTACTGTCATACACTGACCTTATAGTCTTGTGTTGCATCTGTAGGTTTCTGCACAGATTTTTGGTGGTCAGCAGACTGTAGAATCAGTTAGAGGGCGTTATGAACACATGAGGAAACTTTTCACATACATTCTTAATTATGAGTCAATCACTGGAAATGGGGGAGGAGATCCAGATGTGGAGACACTTGATGAACAGATCAAGAATGCATGACTGGCAGGAAATGATGTTGGAAACCTATCAGGAACCATGTTAAAAAAGTTCTACACACTGGGATGGTATGACCTGTTCAATGACAGGTGTGTTAGTATGTTGCATTTGCACAAAACAGAACTCAAACACCATGCAGACTCAGAGAACACCCAGGGCTCACATGTGAGGAGGAATTCTGGTCTGGATCACTGTCAGACACTGTTGAGATCAGTAGTGATGGGGAAAACAACAGTGAAACTGAATTTCAGAAGGTGCCAGCCAAACTCGTCAAGCCTGTATTGCAAAAGCCCACTTCCTCTTCATCTACAGCAAGTAAAAACAAGGCAGTTTCACAGAAAGGCACCATGTCCACAGCACTATGACACCAACACCAAACTTCCCATGGTGGGTTCAGTACAGAGGCTGCAGAGTTCTTTTCATCAAACATGGAGTACTTGAAGGCAACAATGGATGCAGACAAGGAATGGCTTACACTGCTAAAACAGAAGGAAGCCCAGGAGGAAAAGCAGTATGATCTTCTGGTGGCAAAAGGAATTGCAGAGGTGAGGCAGGCAGAAATGGATGCAAAAGTGAGGCACACATGAGAAGTGATGTTGATGGAAGGGATGCTGGAGGAAGTCAAGGCACATGCCTGTGAGGTGCTACTGAGCTACTTCTCAATCAACAACTAAACAAGTATCATACTGGAAAGAGTTCATCTAATATCACATTCTGTTGCCACTGACCAGCTTCCCTCAGCCACTTGTCAGTCTCCCATGCAGGAAGTTCTACCCCAATGGCAGCATCCTCAGCCCCTCTGTAGCCATTTACATCTACATCATCAAGATCACCATTGTCATCCTCATAAGTGCTGTGGTTTTCAAAGAAAGGAATGCATTGCAGATGATCACCCAAGTCTATGCACAAGTTGTGCAGAGCAACCAGCACCTCCACTACATGATAGGTATCACAGATGTCTTGCTCCGGGGGCATGTCCTTCAAGCTTGGAAAGTGGCCCTTCCAAAGTCCAATTGCATGCTCAACTGTAATGCGCTGTGAGGACAGTTGCTTGTTGAACTTGTGGCAGTGTTGCCTCTCGATAGGTGGCTGTGCAATGACCTCTGGCTCAGTGAATGGGCAGAGGACATATGGTGATGATGGGTAACCTAGTGAGCCATTAGCACATTGGGAATGCAATAACTAAATGCCAAACCTTTATCTGCAAGTAACAATGCATTGTTTCGAAGGTATTGAGAGCGATGTTGCCAGATATGGGATTTCTTCCACATCATCACATCTGAGGGACCAAGACTGATCCAGGCCAACCAAGTTCAACAGCAGTAAAATGGCACTTGTGATCCATGATGACTTGAACATTTATCTTGTAGATATGTGAGTACAAAGGTGTGTGTAAGGTCATATCTATGCACTGCAGGAAACTTTTTCTGACATATAAAAGAGAAGCCATTGCACTCTGGCATCTGTATCAGGTGGATGAGTGTTCCATCCAGCATTCCAATGCAATTTGGGATGCCAGTGTGATCCATAACATGCCTTGCAGTTTGCTGATGATCAGCAAAACAGTAGGTTTGGTACAGAGGCACAGAGCAGTACAGACCCACAAATGGTACAGATTTTCCACAGAGCAAGTACAGACCCTACAGACCCACAGACCCACAGATGAAATCATTGATTTGCCCATATCTCGCCCAAAAAAGGAGATATTGCTGA
Source organism: Pisolithus microcarpus (assembly GCA_024613185.1). NCBI lineage: Eukaryota > Fungi > Basidiomycota > Agaricomycetes > Boletales > Pisolithaceae > Pisolithus > Pisolithus microcarpus. The sequence goes on from JANFAI010000034.1 coordinate 171,355, forward strand.
GGTAATCATATTCCCATGGTCCTGTGATCATAGGCTACAACTTTTGTTATGACATTGTGGCTGTACAATGACTCTCTGAGTCTGCACTGATGTGCTGAGGCAATTTTAATCGGAGTTTGAAATTTGTAAACATTGATTCGCCCATATCTCATCCAAAAATGGACATATTGACAATATAATCATACTGACATGATCATGACATCACATACTACAACTTTTGTTATGACATCATAACTGTACAGCCATTTTTATTTTTTGACATGCCAGGTCTCTGGCAGAACTTTGCAAATATCTTGCCCAAAAAAGGAGATATTACTAAGGTAAGCATATTCCCATGGTCCTGTGATCATAGGCTACAACTTTTGTTATGACATTGTGGCTGTACAATTACTCCATATAGTAGATTTTTCGACTTCTGAGTCTACACCAATGCACTGTGGCAATTTCAAACTCTGATTGAAATTTTTGTGGGGGTGTATATAAACCTGCTCACTCCAGCAACACAACTCTTTCCTCTACCACCACCATCTCCCCTCATTGTCATTGTCATCCCTCCCTCTGATGATCCACCAGAGGGGGGGGTGGCAGAGGGAGGGGGGTGGGCCCTGTCATGCCCATGCTCCGTCCTGGTTCCCTGCTAACCCTCCGACACCCCTAGGCCCTTTCCGATCAGCCCCGACCTGCTACCGACCATTCCCGACGATGACCGCCACCCCTATCCCACAACCAACAATGCCGCCGATCGGAACACCATCAGCACCCTTCGGCATCGGTTGGCAACCTTCGGCACCCATCGGCATATGTCGGTCCTTCCACGTGACTACTACCAGTAGGCCTCGGCAACTCCCCGAGGTCAGGTGATCTTCTATCGAGGCTACGGACCGGTCCCGATATGGCACAGCACCCCCACTGCATGGTACGCCACAGGGTCGTTGCCACTTTAGGCTTTCGGCCCACTATCTGATTGGCTATTGGTTGAGCGCCCCGAAGTCATACCGCCTGCACCTTTCCTTTTATGCTCGGTTCCTTTATCCCGACCCTCTCCTCCGCCGCTTGACTTACATTCTATGTGAAGTTTTCTGACGTCTGTCCCCCTGGAAAATTTATGATACCCCGTATGTCAGTTCCATCCTTCTGATACTGTACCGCCTCGATGGCGCATGTACCGTATATAATCCCGATGTACTTAGGCAAAGTTCCTCAGTACGAATATCACCTTAGTTCACCCCTCTGCGGTCCTCGACCGGCCTCCCCTAAAGTTTGTCGGCTTCGTACCAATTCTTCTATACCTCCGAAATCCGAGGGCTGGGCTCGTACAAGGGGGCAGCGCACGAGCTGAACCCGACGCCCTCTCCCGTACCTCCGTCGTGACTGTCGGCCACCCTTCGGCCATCGTCGCTCTCTGTCGGCCCGTGTCGGCCAACCCTCGGCTGACGTCGGCCTACCTTCGCCTGCGTCCCCCGGCCTCTGTGAGCGTCGGAGATCGTCGGAGTCGGCCCGAACTTAACAGGCCCCTTGTGAGGCTGTGCCCATTAGCATAGTTATGTAGTCCTTGTAGATTAGATATGTAGCCCTGTACCATTGTAATTAAAATAATATAATTCAATTATCAGCTGATTACATGTTGAGTTGAGTGTGGGAATCTGTATACTGAAACAGTCAGGGGTAAGTCTGTACAGGTCTGTACAGAAATTAGAATCTGTACAGATATCCAGGTCTGTACAGAAATTAGAATCTGTACAGATATCCAGATCTGTACAGAGGGGGACCTGTCTGTGGGTCTGTGGCCTGTACAGATCTGGACAGAGGGGGTCTGTTTTGCTGATGCACTTGCCTTCCCAACCTCACATTGCAGTCAGGTTAGAATGCCTTGAGCTGTACCATCAGATATGTTGCTGCCAGTCATCATTTAGTCTTCAAGCAATGATGAAGGTGCTTTGTGCTTTGCAAAATGTAAGTGGGTCATCAGCAAACTAGACATCACCTGGCCAGACTTCCAGCTCACCCAGAAAGGTCCCCCTCTGGCCAGGACTGGCCAGACAGGGTTCCAGAGTTCCCAGAACCCCAGCCCATCACCTCTGTCCATACTTTTACTATGCTTTTTTGCTAATGCCACTACCATTTTTTGCTAATACAACTACTACGCTTTTTTGCTAATCCCACTACCGTTTTTTGCTAATACAACTACTACGCTTTTTTGCTACTCCCACTACCATTTTTTGCTAATACAACTACTACACTTTTTTGCTAATCCCACTATGCTTTCACACTAATAGGACTATCACTCCATCACACAGAAATCAAATCAAAGTAGTAATATATTCAAATCCAAGTACTACCACATGATAACCTAATAGTACTACGCTTTTTTGCTAATAACACTACCTGCTACACTTTCCTAATACTACTGTCTACTACCCTTTCTCCTAATACTACTACCTACTACACTTTTTCCTAATACCACTAGTACATACTACACTTTTTCCTAATACCACTATGCTTTTTGGCTAATACTACTACCTACTACGCTTTTTCCTAATACTACTACGCTTTTTTGCTAATACTACTACCCACTACTACACTTTCTCGCTAATGAAATAGTTGGTAGTAGTGGACTAATAGCATACCCCCCCCCATGGTAGGAATTGGGCTTTGTTTGGTTGGCTTTGGCTGCTTGCGCAAAAGGCGTGAGTTTTGGTGTCCACTATATCGCATTTTGGGGTATTTTTGTGACTTTGCAAAATTTCGAGGTATTAGTGGCTGTGCCAACTACACAACAAAGCTAATCATGACTACGCTTTTTTGCTAATCAACACTACACTACAATGCCTAGTCCCACTACAAATATTTGGTAGTCAAAAAAGTGGCACAACACTACACTTTTGGTAGTACAAATGCACACTACACATTGCTAATCAAACATTACAAAAACACTACACTTTTGGTAATACAAATGTACACTACACTTTGCTAATCAAACACTACAAAACACTACACTTATTTGGTAGTCAAAAATGCGGAGTTTACTACACTTTTGGTAATACACATCTACACAACACTTTGCTAATCAAACACTACAAAACACTACACTTATTTGGTAGTCAAAAACGCGGAGTTTACTACACTTTTTGTAATACAAATATCTACACTACACTTTGCTAATCAAACACTACAAAACACTACACTTATTTGGTAGTCAAAAATGCGCCACAACACTACACTTCTGGTAATCCAAATGTACACTACACTTTGCTAGTCAATTACTAATCAACCACTACACTTATTTGGTAGTCAAAAATGCGGACTTTACTATGCTTTTGCTAATCAATAGTCTACACTACACTTTACTAATCAAACACAACACTTATTTGGTAGTCAAAAAAGCGGAGTTTACTACACTTTTGGTAATACAAATCTACACTACACTTTACTAATCAAAGCACTACACTTATTAGGTAGTCAAAAGTGCGGAGTTTACTACTTTTGCTAATCAATAGTCTACCCTACACTTTGCTAGTCAATTACTAATCAACCACTACACTTATTTGGTAGTCAAAAATGCGGACTTTACTACATTTTTGGTAATACAAATCTACACTACACTTTACTAATCAAACACAACACTTACTTGGTAGTCAAAAAAGCGGACTTTACTACACTTGTGCTAATCAATAGTCTACACTACACTTTGCTAATCAATTACTAATCAACACTACACTTATTTGGTAGTCAAAAAAGCGGACTTTACTACACTTTGCTAGTCAATTACTAATCAACACTACACTTATTTGGTAGTCAAAGAAGCAGAGTTTACTACACTCATTAGGTAATCAAAAATGCGCCACAACACTACACTTTTGGTAATAAAATGTACACTACACTACACTAATTGTATCTTGCCTGTATCTCAACCATTTTTGCAGGTATGGATGGGATAGGCATACCTCTGGGGTCCTCTAGTCAGGCACTACAACTTTTATTATGACATCTTTGAAATTTAATTTTTGAGATGTCCAATTTTTTCGGTATTTTGCATTTTTCTCACCCATTTTTGGGCATATCAATGAGATAAGCATATTCCCATGATCCTGTGATCCAGCCCTACAACTTTTGTTATGACGTCATCACTGTACAGCCACTTTTTGTTTTTGACAAACTGTGACTCCAACTGAACTTTGCAAATATCTCACCCCAAAAAGGAGATATTGCTGAGGTAATCATATTCCCATGGTCCTGTGATCATGGGCTACAACTTTTGTTCTCACTGTGGCTGTGCACCTGGAGGGTTGGAGGGTCTGGGAGGTCTGGAATCATTTTTCAAAAGTCCTGGGAGCACTGGAAAGCTGGGGGGGAAACGTCTGGTTTGCTGATGGTTATGGTCATACAAGGTTCAAGCTAATCTGTATTCTAGATCATGTATTCTCAACACTTCTGCAGTCAACTTTCTGCTGCCTTTGACATTTATCTTAATATTCTCCAATCCATTCATATGTTACTTAAGCAGGCTCTGGGCCATGATGGACCTGCATGGAAATTATGTGGGGCTTGCCCAGCATGTGCATTTGAGGTTAGAGTAGTTCTCTGGAGTCTGCCATGCACCTAACAGTCATTACAGCAACCTGAAAAACCTCTGTTGAGCCCTGCCCAGCTACATAGTATGGATGGTAATCAATCTGCCAAGCACTTGGATGGGTCGGGATCTGCAGACTCTTGACTATTTCAGAGTGATTATTTCATTCCTCACACTGAAGTGGAGAGGTTTAAGGATGATGTGCAGGATAGGCCAGGCAAGGCTGTCAGAGAAAAGCAGGTTACTACTTGCAATGACAACTGGACTGCTGTGAAGGCTGTTGAAGAAAATCAAATTCAAGTATTTGAACAAACAGGTATTTTTGTAATGGCTTGCTGTCACAGCTTTGTAGAGTGTATCACAGAAATGAGACAAAGTGGAGAACTGTAAGTGGCCCCTCAATTTGTTATTTGGGTGCTCACATTGCTCATAGCATGAAATATGGATTAGTGGCTGTTAATCATTTGCTTGATGTTTGTGGGCAAGACCAAGCTGTTGGGCATGATGTTGGCTGTGTGCCCAAGAAGACAATCACCTCAAGCTCACTTGGAAAAGAGGCACAGGAAAAACAGTTGAAAGTAGTGGTCAACACCTTCCACAGGTTTGCCCACAATCATATGTGTCAACTGGAGAATCACCCACTTTATCAGGTAGGATTCAGTAATGAAGACTTGGAAACCTGCGAGCGTGTATTCTCAAGTTCCAATAATATGGCACCACTCATATGTCACACATCAGAGTTCCATTGGAAACAATTCCTGGACCTCCATTTCAGCCAATGGGATTTGGATAAATATCTTGAGCTAAGTAAGGCTTTTGCTGAGTCATAATCCAATATGATCTAGATTTGTTCTGGCAGGCCAATTCCTCTACAATAATTACAAGCAGGCACTGTGCATTATCCAAACTAACCTAACAGAACTGGAGCAATCCAAGCACAGTAAGGATGTCACTGACAATGATTTTGAGTCCTGGCATTGGGAGGAACTCAAGTATTTGAAGCAATGTGCAGGGGAGTCAGATGCTAACTCGATAGTGGTGCAGTACATTGAACTCCTAGAGAAGTTGAAGTTCACTGAGTAAGTAAAAGTATTTCTCTCTCTCGCAAGTGACCCTGATATGCCATATAAAGCAACTTATGGCAGTGTCACCCAGGTGCTGTATCTTACTTACACACCCACCAAATTTACTTCAACATCTGGACTTAATGAAAGTGCTCAACAAGGGATGAATGCTGTCAATGCCAAGTATGCTTCTGCACTCTGGAAGTATCAGCTGCAGCCGAATGTCATGGCCAACTTTGAGCATTAGCACAACATCATCGACTGCTGGACTCCACTGCACCATGAGTACATCAATGCCTGCAAGTACACGAAGCACCATGTCTTCATTCATGCAGTAGAGGAACTTGAAGGTTTGGTTGTGCAGTGAATGTTTGAACTCTCAAAGGCCAACTTGGTGAAAACAGGTATGTACAAATGAATAGGCAAAATGAATTGCTGAACTGCATGCAGGCTATAAGATGCACAAGCACATTTCTAAAGCCATTAGCAGGTGTTCCACCACCATCCATGCTGCTCTCGAGTGATATAACAAATTAGCACCTTGTCAACATCCACTGCACCCTAAGCTCGACTATGCAGAAGTGATCGGTTACAGCCTGTTGGGAGAATTTTCCCTTTTGAAACATTCACACTATGAGGTGCTGGAGAAGCCATGGGCCTTGCTGGATAATTGTGAGATGATGATGAAGTACTACAAGCTTTGGCAATGTGAGTTGACGTGTGGATCAATGGCAAAAACACCAAAAAACCCAACACAAAGACAATTGCCAAGTTGGTGGTTTTCCTACACAGGCTTTGGCTCAAGGGATCTGTTAAAATAAAATGGGGGAGGGGTTCCATGCACCTAGAGGGGGCTAGGGCAGAGGGTATGGGTGCTCCTGACAAAGGGGGAGCAAGGGAAGACTGAAAAAAGCGAAGATAGTAGGCTGCTCTGAGCCTAGAAGCAACATAGAATGATGAAGAGGACAGTAAATAGACCCCTAATGGAGCCTCAGATACTGCAGGAATAGAGATGATGATGATGAGCTTAGAAGCAATGATGATTGGGGCTAATGATGATGATGATGAGTGAGCAGGTGAGTCTTTACACAGGGGACTGCTTCCTATGCAGGGGACTTGGTAGCTGCTTTATTGCTGTTGACGTATTGGTACTTTATATACAAAAGAGTAGCATAGCCTGTGGTAAACATAGAGCAATACTTTGTCATGGGTTCATAAGTGATTGGTAAAGGGATTGGTGAGGGATTGGTAAGGCATAGTAAGGCTTGAGTAAGGACAGTAAGTGATTGGTAAGTAAAACCAGTAAGCATGATGAAGATTATCACTAATCAATTTGAAAACAGAACAAGTCATCAAGGAATGGATGAATAATGTGAAAAGGGGAATGAGTAAGTGCACTGGTCACTGCTGATTAAGGGATATGACTGCAAATGAGTCATAGTGACTCCTAGATCTGAGATCTAGATGGATTAAGGCAACTTGCTGTGCATCCAAATGAAGAATGGTGGGGATTTCTGCCAGGGGCCAATTTTGGGGGTCTCCAGGGTAGTCAGGGCATAGGATTTCGCAACTTTCCCCCTTTTCTCCTCTCTGTAAAGCGACCTGCATTAGCTGCAGCTAGTGTTCTGGAGGGTTTGAGGAGGAGGAAGGGCTGTCTTCTCCCATAAGAGCAGGGAGAAGTGTCTCAAATTCATCATGAATGTGATCAGATAGACTGGATGACAGTAATTGGTATTGAACCTGTCACAATTTTGGAAGAACAAAGGATGAGATTGAGAGGTAGACATTGCAGGGCACAGGGACAAAGGATCCATATGCTTCTTTGACTGGAGAAACTGAAACAACCACATATGATTTTTCAAGCCTGACAACAGACCTGAGACAACCAAAGAAAGTCCTCCTCAATGTCAGACTGACAAGGAGAACTTGCTGTCCCAATGCAATAGGATGGGAGGTCATGGATGAGGGAGGGATGAACCAGGAGGCTTCAGGGCAAATGCTAGTGGGGATTCCTGGCAAGTACTCATAGTTATTCTCCCTGGCAAAGGGGATGAGTGAAGAGATCATTGAAGAGGTGGCCATTACAATAAAAAGTGGTGAAATGGGTGTTCGTTGGCAGAAATGATGCAGAAAACCGTGGAGGGCGAGGATCGTCACCAAATTTGGTAGGCAGGATGGCGTGGTCGAGAGCTTTCTGTGAGAGTGGGAATGATGTTGATATCTTTAGAAATGACTGAGATATTCGAAAAATCAGAATGCTGTAAACTGGCACTCGAAAACTTTTATTCGGTGCTTGAGCGGTTTCTTCCCTAATGTTAAGGGTGGTTCTTGTGTGACAGATGACTGCTAGACACTCCAGTCATTCTGTGCATTAGGGCTAGGCTTCTCTGTTCTTCATCATTCAGCATTGGGTCCATGCTCATGTCACCAAACACCTTTGGTGCGTGACAGCGATCTCAAGAGGAGATTACTCTACTCAATGTCAAGATTCAAAGACTTCAACCATGGCTGGATTTCAATGGTGAGAAGATGAAGCTCACTGCACAAGGATTCAGGGATTCAGGGTCACTGGGGCTTGCATTGGAGATGGAGTCAATGTATGGTGAGAGGGTCTGTGTCAATGACTTTCATTGCATACAGTTGCAAAAGATATATGAGACGCCTGGTTACACAGGTTGTAGACCTATTGGGGACCAACTACAAGTCATGCATGATGGTGCTAGTGACGAGTATGAAGAGGAAGATAATGACGATGATGATGGTGAAGCTTTCCATCTTGGCAATGCATTGGATCAGGTACCACAGTATTAGATGACATGTCTAGTACACTATCATAATGGAGCTTTTGTTGTGTTTCATCAGTAAGGAATTGTGAGAGGGAATTCTACAATACAATCATACAAACATCCGCAACAGTATGGTGCCCCATCATGCTCATGTTTGTGGCTACTCAAGTCAGGATAGAATGGCACCAAAGTGTCCATGATTTATCATTCTACTCTTGCTAGGATACTACCAACCTGTATGGACATACATTCGACTACGGTGGGACCTAGCTGGCAGGATTGTGACGTAGAAGATGTGGTTCTAAGTTACAATCATATGAACATCTACTACAAGTGCTAATATTATCATCATCTGATCTTCACTTCCACCTCATTCACTCACAGTAGGATGGCACCAAGGTGTTTGCTGCATCGATGAAACATGACATGAGGCTTATCACAAGTAATCTACGATGTACTACAAGTGGCTCCAAGGCATCCGCCACATCAATGGCACATGACATGAGGCTTACCATGAGGCTTACCACAAGGCTAATCATAAGTAATCTACATGCTCTCCTCAAACCATCAACCCATCAACATCTTTTGACCTCCACTCAGCTCACTCAAGCCAGGATAGAATGGCATCAAAAATGCCCACCACAATGAGAATGGGTCAACACACTGCAGCCTCATGAAACATCCTACATGGCTTGTCTTGGGTAATTCACGTGCTTTCCTCACACCACCAACACATTTCTCATGTACTGAACTCAGACTCACCAGCATCCAGCATCTTGCAGTCAACATGGGCGATATGAGTCTGGATATTGGTAGGTGATGAAGTTCGACTTGTCAGTTAGTTAATTCACCTTTGAAACTACAGAATGAATCTGTTGATTTCAACCTACAATCAGATATGAGAGATGCTGGAAAGTGTGGGTGCTTTGTACACTGCCTCCTGTCCTTGTGGCATCTGATCAACGTTTTCTGTACTGAGCTGTTGGTTTTTTTTCATGACCAGCTGTTTGTCTGGATGGCACAGTGGAATCACATGTCCTGGGCCTGGTATCATGTTTTGTATATGATAATTGTACATGGTCTTTTTTTTCTTTTGTGAGTCCCTTCCTATCTCCTATGACCTTTCTCATTATCTGCTTTCTTATTGTCAGGAAGTGAGGGGAGGTCCTAGATCCAAGGGTCTCAATTTGTATTGGCAGCAGTTGTTATGCATATTTTCTGTTGTGAGTCTGCAAGTCCATGGGCAATACAGCCAACAAGGCTGGAGTCACGTCTGCAAGACCGGAGGCTCATCGACTCCTCTGTTGGGTCATTCCCTTTCTGCCTTGCAGAGTAATGTACATAGTCATTCTCACCAGTACATTCTGAGGATGGCATCTAACTCTACTGAGCAGTGCAGCCACATGGAAATTTGACACCAACAGACTTGAGAGTCTCTGCAGTGTAGCAGCAGTTATTGCACATGTGTTCTGCTGTTCATCCGTGAGTCTGTGAGCAATACAGCCAATGGCCTATCACAGGCAGGGAACAACTACTGAAGCGATGTCAGAGAGTCACCAACTGCACTTTGAGCATCAAGTGGGACTTGGGACGAGCTTCTCCTAATCTTGAGGGTCTTGGTGCAGGGTTGGTAGGTAAGTACTTGTCTCGATGGTTTACACCAGCTAACATCAAGGTCATCCACCATGTCGCCATGGCCACACAGGCAGAGAACAGCTACCAGAGCAACATTGGTGACTTATTGACTGTACCTTGAGCATCTAGTGGGATCTGGGATGTGCTCACAGCCTACCTACCATGGCTATTCCTACTGCACAGATGCCATATGACACAATAATCCTGAGTTGGCTGTAACTACTCCCTGCCTGTACCTCAGCTCCAGTTGCTCACAAGTTGGGTTGGCCATTCACTCCCTGGTCTGCACTCTCTGGTCTGAGGTAAATGTGACTTGGGTAAGCATATTCATGCCTTGCCAGGTTCGTTGCACACCCTGACCACTAGCCCACAGCCTAACTGAATAGATTACTGAAATGTTTTTGGTCTCGACTCTCACCTAGTTCATGGTATGCCTTTCCCTCTGTCTGGGATATAAAATGGTGTGACCTAACTTTTTCAGTTCAGTGTTTCACTAAGATGGCTTGCATGGCTACTCTCCATGGTAAACATGTATGCCCTAAGCTCAGCAATGATCAAAAGCAGGAGCACTGCACTAGGCAGATGAAACTTGCTGGTGACATCACCAGCACACAGCAGGCTTACACCCAAGAGGTGAGAGATATTGCCCGAAACCATGGATGGTATGTGCACCTCAGCCTTTTACCATCCAAACTTACCTCCCCCCCTCCCCCTCACTTCCAGGTCTCTTAATTGGACTCATATTCAGCTTCTCCTTAAGAGTCAGAACCTCTGTGACTGCCAATGCATCAACTCATGGAATGTGTTCATTAGTTCCAAGCTTCATGAGGCAAATGCTGGTACAGATCCGGCCCATCGTTGCATACTATCACATTTAGTGATTCTTTTCTTCCACAGGCCATGACCAAGGTGATCACATCAAACTCACACAGTTCATGGCACAAAACAAGGATGACTTACTAGTCACCTACAAGAACTTAACACCCATGCAGCAAGAGGCTTACAATGCTGAAGTCTGGGTTGCTCAAGATACAAAGGTCAAGGTCATGCACTCAAACCCCAAGGCTATTAGCCACACTGTCACTGCTGCTTTCATGAACATGGACTGGGAGGTAACATGATTGTTTTCCTTAACATGTTCACACTTATATTATAATGTCAGTGGACTGCCCTGTGTATGCAAACCAGTCTAGAAGGATTTTATATAGCAGTCCAAGGGACAGTTGAAGACCTCTCAGAGCCGAAGGTTTTTTTCACTCAAAAAGCAGAGAACTTCGTGCGCGCTGTCCTGGACATTGAGCTGCATCATTTGGCACTCCATCTTGAGTCTTGGGTGGTCAGTGGGCTTGTGTCAAGACTGGTTCTCTATGGTCTCTGAGGGGGTCCGAGGTCAGGGAGTGATGTTAGGTCAAAAGTCCAGAATGTTGGAGTTTAGTACACAACCTTGTATACTAGACTTGCAGAGTTCTGGGGGTCAGATCTATCCAGGAAGTTACTGGAATTGAGTGAGATCAAAGAGTATCTTATTTGATATTGGAACTGAGGTATAACAAAGTATGTACAGGACTTTTATACTACAGAGAATGTTCGAAGGCAATGTCTGGAACATACAGACTACTGGAGAGCAGTGCAGATGACTGAGGGTATTAGTAAGGTATTAGTAAGCTAAGCTGGATAGTCACCAGTCAACTGGAAAACAGGATGATTAGTCATAAAATGCTGGAACAGTAACTAAAAATGAAGTGAGGGAAACTATTACTAAACATAGGAACCATAAACAGAACAAAGGACAAAGAACAAGAATAGGACAGAGTGCCATCATGGGATGGAGTACCGAAGACCTAGAACTTATCTAATATTATCTGGAGTTCAACCCGGATGGTAGTCACGTGTCACAGATGTGACAGTATCCCCCTCTTAGGGCCGAGCCCTTGAGGCATTGAACTGATTATCATATGCGTGGAGTTTTCGAAGTCTGTATTGTCTGAGTTTGAAAATTTTCACAGAGTGAAGACTCAACAGAAATCTCTCTAAGTCTAATCCCATAGTTACCTGCCAACCATGTTGTCTTCAGCCATTCATCCACAAATGATCGTGCCATGGGAGACAGCTCTCCTGGATGAGCTAGAAGACAAGCCAGGGGATAATGTAGCAGTAAAAATGGCAAAGTTTGACGAAAGACAATGCCACCAATGCCTTGCTCTCCAAAGAGAGCTCGAGGCCGAAGAATGGAGGATGGCTGAAGAGGCCGAGAGGGTCCATAAGGAGCAGGAGGCTGAAGCAAAAAGAATCAGGGAGTTGGAGGCCAAGCATAAATGGCTCGAAGAGGAGACGAGATGGGCACAACAGGCAGGGGGGTCCTTGGTGAGTAGCACAAAACATCGCATGAAAATCTGTATTGACACTTCAAAAGTCCCAGCAGGTCCCAGCCTCAACTGGAAAGGCCATCGAAAGGCCTAACAGGTGCAGTATGTGCATCAAAGCTGGTGAGGAGTGTAAACCTGGAACTGGACACAGCAAATCATGTGTCCGGTGTCAAAAACTAAAGGCTAAGTGCGATTTGATTACTCAGACAATGGATACAGAGAAGAGACCAGTTGATACGATGTCCCCCTGAGGTGGTGAGAAATGGAAGCACCATAGAAAATCAAAGGTGTTGACAGAGGTCATTGTAGACATGGATGATGGGGATGACAAGGCGATGGAGGACACCCCAGACGTTGAGACGGTGAGTCATCCTCAGGTTCTGAGGACACTGCCACCTCATAAGGACTCTGTGGCTGAGGTGCTCGATAGGAGACTAGGGGAGGTCATGAAGTTGTTGCAGAAGAACAACACTGCCATTGTGACTCTGGCTGGGGATGTCTGGGATCTATCTGGAGTTCTGGAGGAGTCGTTCAAGGCTCTGAAGACCATGACAATGGCCTTGGTGAGCCAGGCTCAAAATGCCGATGATGTCTAGTATTAGTTTTTTCATTTGTACTTTCATACAGCATGTCTTTTCTTCCCCCCCCATCCAAATATATTTGTTTTTTCTTTTCTGGGTTTTTTTCTTGTTATGACAGAGTTTGTATCGATGAACAGATAGTGTGAAGTCTTAAGAAGACCGAGTGACAGATTCCAATGGGCTGGGTTTTTCTGGGTAAGCATTGTGAAAGTCCGTGATGAGGTCGACAGCATGTTCTAGTTCTGTAGCTACTAACCAGGACATTTCCTCGTCTGTGCCTTTGTAGCCTGCCCATTTGACCAAGTACAACAACGGACATTGATGCCTACAATGATCCAACTTGGAATCTAAGATTTGTTCAATTTCATACTTGGGTTCTCCATCAACTTCAACTGGTGGGGGTGGTGGCTGGGTATGGTTAGGAATGACATTCAGAGTTGCTAACTCCAGTTGGGAAACATGGAAGACAGGGTGTACAGACTTCATAGAGTCAGGTAGACAGATTGTAAATGATAGGGAACCAACACATGTGATAATGGGATATGGGCCTAAGTTCTTTTCAGAAAGTTTCTTGGACAGTCTGGTAGATCTGAAGTACTTGGCCTTGACATAGACCAAATCTCCAATGTTAAAGTCTGGTGGTGGAGATCTCCTAGCATCAGCTGGACCTTGGTATCTCTTTTGAGCTTCTGCCATTTCTTCACACAAGTACACATGCAGCGAATCTAAGTCCACTGTATAGTCCCTTGCTCTAGAAGACATGAGATCTCACTCCAGATGAATGGTTATATTGGGGTGATATCCCTTGTTGGCAAAGAAAGGAGAAACTCCAGTAGTGGCACTTGGAGCATTATTGTATGCAAACTCTGCAAGTGGCAACAGTTTGGACCAGTTGTCTTGTTGGTAGTTGCAATATACCTGGAGGTACTGCTCTAGTGTCTGGTTAGTCCATTCTGTTTGACCATCACCTTCAGGATGATATCCTGATGTGAAGTGGAGCTTCATGTCTAATGCCTTGCCTAGGGATCAGAAGAAGTGTGACACAAACTCTGTGCCTCAATCTGAGGTCACATGGGATGGTACTCCATGCTTGGAGAACACATGGAGCAGAAAGAGTTGTGCCAGCTGAGGGGAAGTGATGGTATTGTCAGTGGGGATGAATATAGCTTGCTTGGAGAGACAATCCACTACAACCAGTATGGCAGTATGGGTTCTGGAGTTTGGTAGTTGTTCAATGAAGTCCATGGATATAGAATTCCATGGTCTTTCCGGAACTGGTAACTGTTTTAACATGCCATACAGTCTGTGTCTCAGAGTCTTAGCTTGTGTGCAAGCTGTGCAGGATTTGACATAGTCTTTGACAAAGGTACAGATGCTTGGCCAGGTGTATTCATGATGGACAAGCTCAAGTGTATGATTTTGTCTGAAGTGACCAGCCAAAGGGTGGTCATGTTTATACCAGAGTACTCGTAGATGTAGATCATTGACATATGGAACGTAGATGTGACCATCTAGACATAGTAGTCCATCATCATCGACTTGCCAGCAAGGGTTGGAGCAGTCTGTGAGGTGGAGTTTACTAACAGTGTCCAACTGTAGGGCAGACTTGATGTTGGCATGGAGTTGCTCAACATCCATGATCATGCTAGTGCATAGTACTGGAGTTTTGAGATATGTGGCCCTTAGTGAATTTGAGAGTTGTTCAGAGGTGAAAACAGGGTGGAGATTCTGTGGGTTAGCTTGGGCAAAGTCCTTATCCTCCTCTTTGGGGTAGATGTCCCATCGTCTAGTCAAGGAGTCAGGCTTAGCTCTGAGTTTCCCAGGGCAGAAACAAATGATCATATTGAACTGGGAGAGGTACTTGGACCAGTGTGCTTGACGCCTGGTCAAGACCTTGGAAGTGGAAAAATACTCAAGATTCTTGTGGTCCATGACAATGTCCACTGGGAATGCAGGTCCTTCAAGGTAGTGACACCAAGTCTGGAAAGCTTCGTGAATTGCCAACAGCTCCTTGTCATGGGTGTCGTAGTCTAACTCCAGAGCGGTCAGAGTCCGTGAATAGAAAGCCACTGGATGGATCTCTCCATCTGGGCATGTGATGGACAAGATGCCAGCTACTGTGTAGTCTGAAGCATCTGTTTCGACCGTGATTGGAACTCCGGGTTGGAAGTGGGTAAGGATAGGGGCTGTGGAGAAAGCTTCCTTGAGGCGATGAAGAGATATGATTAAATAGAGTCAGGGGATGAGCAGTGATCTAAAAGGGGAGGTCTTCCAAAGGGGCTCCTATAGCCTGGAAGAGAGAGCTGTCTGAGGGGGGACGTCTGAGGCTGTCTGGGGCTGTCTGGACACTGAAGAAGGCAACTCGAAGCCTTCTCGAACTCAAACTCGAACTCCTAACACTCGGAACTTCGTTATTATTTTTCTAAGTAGCTACAGTGAAGTGTAAGTGCGTGTGTGCTTATATAAGCTACTCACGTGTCTAAACTCGAAACTAAGTAAGGACTAGAGTAAATGAACAGAAATAAAAGTGAAAATAAAAACTATAAAATAAAAGAAATATCCTGGTAGGGAGTACTCACTCCCTACAGCGATTGAAGGAGTTTTGACAGTCCTTGGAGAAATTCCAAGGGGCATTCTTCTGTGTGAGACAAGTAAGGTGTACCACTATATCTGAGTAGTTATTGATAAATCAACGGTAAAAGTTGGCAAAGCCAAGGAAGGACTGAATGTCCTTTACTTTACAAGGTTCAGGCCAATCTTGGATGGCCTTAACCTTGTCCTTGGACATTGTTAAACCATCGAGAGACAAGAAGAATCCAAGGTATTCCATGGACTCAGAGTGGAACTCGCACTTCTCTGGTTTGGCATAGAGACTGTGCTCCCGGAGTCTGCAAAGGACCTCATGAACATGTTTTATGTGGTTTTTTATATCATCAGAGTAGATTAGAATGTCATCCAGGTAGACAACAACACATACATCCAATAAGTCCATGAAGATGGAGTTGATGAAGTGTTGAAAAGCTGCAGGGGCATTGGTAAGTCCAAATGGCATCACAAGCCACTCATAGGATCCATAACGAGTCTGGAAAGCTGTTTTCCATTCATCTCCATCAGCAATGTGCACTAGATGGTAGGCATGGCACAGGTCGATTTTAGTATAGACTTTAGCACAGCTAGGAGAGTCGAGTAAGTCTGAGATAAGTGGGAGTGGGTAGTGATCCTTCTTCATGATTTTATTGAGACCCCTGAAGTCAACACAGAGTTGGAGTGAACCATCCTTCTTTTTTACAAAAAGGACAGGTGTGGCATGGGAGGAAGATGTGGGGCAGATAAAGCCAGTAGTAAGGTTTTCATCAATGAAAGTCCAGAGAGCAGCAAGCTTGACCGGCAAAAGGGAGTAGAGGGTTCCCAGCAGTGGGGTAGTTCCTTCCTCTAGTTCTATCTTCAGATCAAATTCCTGGTGAGGTGCAAGGGTAGAAGCCTCAGCCTTGCTAAACATGTCAGCAAAGTCGTGATAGTCCAATGGAACCGATGATAAGTCTGGGGTGTCCTGCACAGAGGCAGCCCAGAGTTTAGGGGAGTCTTGTGGATGAACTTGGAGGGAGAACTGGATTGAGCCATCTAACTTACAAGCACAGACATAGGCCACTGCATTGATCAGAGAGATGTGGGGTGCTTGAAGGCCGGGTGGAGTAGGAGAGTCAACCGAATCAAGGGGTGTGGATGGGGTAGGTGGAGAGTCTGGAAGGGACTCTTCAGAGTTTCCTGGAGAAGACTCCATGTCAGAGGGTGACATTGGTGCTGGCAAACAAGGTGCAAGGTCTCAGAATTTAATACTGCTCAATACCCAATCAATTGACGGATTGTAGCAGGTGAGCCAGTTATGCCCAAGTACTATCTTGCACTCTGAATCCAACAGAGTTACATAGCAGGTTATCTCGGTGACATCTCCAGAGGGAAAGTGGGTGACGAGGTTGGAGGCTTTAGTGATTGAGGTCATAGTCATACCGTCAAACAGATGGAGAGTGAGAGGTGGAACAGCATATGTGGAAAGATTGTGTTTATTGACAAAGTCCGAGTCTATGAAACAATGGGTAGAACCTGAGTCTATTAGGGCTGGAAATCTCGGAGTATCATAGGAGTCAAGAGATACGAAAGGCTTTAGGGACCTTGGGTTTGAAAGAGCAGATGCATTGAGGCATGCCTCCATAGGTGCACAGTCGGTGTCAATGCAACTCCCAGGCTGTGCAGAGTTCTGAGAGCTGCACTCTATTTTTTTGCCTCAACAGAGACAGTTGGTTTGGCTTCTGACTTGGTTGCCATAGCTACACAGACTTTAGCTGCATGAGAAGTCGACCTGGGACACTCCCTAGCCTTATGTCCAGCATTTCTGCAGAACATACAAAGGTTCTGGTTGAAATGTCTCTTTCTTTCGGCTGGAGTTAACTTTCCATCTTTTCGGAGTTTGTTGGAGAGGCCAGAGGGTTGTCCAGAAGACTGCTGATTCTGAGGTTTAGGAGTCAAGGTGGATGGAGTGGGGGTGTTGGGACCAGCTGGAGTATTCCCACCAGATTTCTGCTTGTCCCCTTTGCTGGAGTTTCCTTTGTTACTGGTGTTGTTACTGGAACTTCCTCCAGAAGACTTGGTCTGACGAGCGACCTTGTCCTTGCATTCCCAATAGCATGCATCAATCTCCTGGGCTAGTGCATGTAGCCCATACAAGGTATTTGGCTTGCCAACCCTACTGATTTCATCCTTAATACAATCTGGGAGTCCAGAGTAGAACAGGTGACGAAGGGCACCATCTCCATAGCCTCGGACTTGGGAGGCTAGATGATTGAAGTCCACCACATAGCGATTGACATGATGGGTTTCTTTCATGTGGAGGTGGTCAAGTTGGTGTTCAGCATCAGCAATGGGATCATGGGGTCTGAAGGTGGTCTGGAGCTCCACTATGAAGTCCAACCAACTGTCCATCCAGAGGGGACGGTCAGCTGGATCTCCAGTGTTTAGGAGGTCAAGCTCAAACCATTCAAGGGCCATGCCCTTGAGGTATGATTGTGCAAATGTGACCTTGTTCCTGTCTTGGCAGAAAGCTCTAGGACGATCTTGGAAACACAATTCACATTGGACCAAGAAGGTCTGGAGTTTACGTGGTTCAGTGCCATCAAAGGTGTCAGGTTCTCGGACTTTGGCCCTAGAAGATGATGTATTGTCAGGGCATTGAGTGGAGTGTGATAGATGATCAACAGCCATTGCCAGATTCTGTAAGACTGCCAGCTGGGGGTCTAAGTCTTCTGGTGCATCGACAAAAGGGTTGTTGTTGTCTTCATCGTCTTCATTGTTGTTATGAGGGTCATCATCGCCAGGGTCATCACCTCTGGGATTATTACCATCAGGTTCATCTCCTCCAGGAAAGTCCAGGGTTTGGTGGATAGTTGTGGCAGAACATCTGCTGGACAAACCAGCTCTAGGGGTAATTGGGGAAGGGGTCCCTCTGGCAGAGAAACTTCAGAATTGACTGACAGATGGTGGAGGTCATTGGTTACTAGCCAGCATGATAGTAGTGCTTGACTGGTGAAGGTCACTTACAGCAGCCTGCTCCAAAGCTTCTGCTGTGAGGGAACAAGAGCGAAGTCAAGTAGTCATGGTCATGTGGATATGAGTGGGTGAACTTGTGCAAGTATGAGTTTGAATATACTGTCAAAACCGGTTCTCTATGGTCTCCGAGAGGGTCTGAGGTCAGGGAGTGATGTTAGGTCGAAAGTCTGGAATGTCAGAGTTTAGTACACAACCTTGTATACTAGACTTGCAGAGTTCTGGGGGTCAGATCTATCCAGGAAGTTACTGGAATCGAGTGAGATCAAAGAGTATCTTATTCGATATTTGAACTGAGGTATAATGAAGTATGTACAGGACTTTTATACTACAGAGAATGTTCGAAGGCAATGTCCAGAACATATGGACTACCGGAGAGCAGTGTGGATGACTGAGGGTATTAGTAAGGTATTAGTAAGCTAAGCCAGATAGTCACCAGTCAACCGGAAAACAGGATGATTAGTCATAAAACACCAGAATGGTAACTAAAAACAAAGTGAGGGAAACTATTACTAAACATAGGAACTATAAATGGAACAAAGGACAAAGAACAAGAATAGGACAGAGTGCCATCACGGGATCGAGTACTGAAGACCTAGAACTTATCTAATATTATCTGGAGTTTGACCCAGACAGTAGTCACATGTCACGGATGTGACAGCTTGGTATGTTTCCTTCAATCATTGTTGTGTCTCTTTTATATGTATAAATTTATTCGAGTGTTCAGACATAGCTACCATGGCTAAATACCAACACCCTCTCAACAAACTGATTAGCAAGTGCCATGCTCTCATTCAGGAGGAACTTGGTGAGTGTTTACCTGTAGCTTTATAATATTATAATCTTACCAAATGTATGTGTCACAGACTACTTACTCATGAAGAAGAAAGTGACAGTTAACGTCAAAATGAACTATACTAACTATGAGTGTCAAATTGTTGAACACTATGGTGTTATGCTAATGGGCTGGCCATTCCCAGGTACAGTGCGGAACCCTTCAAAGATTGGTGGCCAAGCAGAGGTGGAGAAATTACTTGATGCCCTGAATTCAGAAGCTTGCAAATGGGTTAGGCTGACAGATGAAGAATGTAGGGCAAGGATTACCCACAACAAGGAGCATCAGGCATGAGGGGAATTGGTTTACCACCCCTGTTGTAGTCACACAACCAAGACTTCAACTAGAGAACCCTCACTTTTAAATTCTGACTTGAACTCCGACTGAGTGCAAAGGATTGAGGAAATAGCTATCAATGGTTTTAATAGACTTTGACTAAAACTGTAAATACAATCTGGAGTCTGCTTCCCTAACATAAAGCTTTAGCATAGATGAGGTAACTCTAGTTAAGGTTCTAGCATAGGTGTCAGGGTACCAGAGAGAACCTGCCAAACAGTGAGTAACTAAGAAACGACAAACTTGACTGAATAGTGTGTAGACGATGTGGGGAGTTGAACATAAATCCACTGAAGTGAGTCAATTCAAGGCCATAGTATGGAAGGACTTGGCAGGGGGGACTTTTCCCAACTTACATACTACCATCATTGTCTACATACTTGATCTGCACAGCAAACCGTTGATGCACATGGAGGAGCAGGAGGAAGGGGGAAGCTCGAATGCAGATCTGTTGCTCGGTAAGTTTAAGGTCATGGTACAGAAGGATTTTGGCAGGAATAACAACTGGTCTGACTTACATATTAGCATCGTCATCAACATGCTTGACCTACAGTGCAGATCATTGGTGTACAACTAACAGTAGGAGTGGGGGGGAAGAGGGCTGGACACAGATCTATTGACACTCAGTAAGTTCAAAGCAATGGTACAGAAGGATTTTGCAGGACTAGGAACTCACCCGACTTACATATTAGTGTTGTTGTCGATATGCTTGATCTGCACAGCAGATTGTTGATGCATGCATGGAAGCAGGAGGGGGGGAGACCCAAACACAAATCTGTTACTTAGTGAGTTTGAAGCAATGGCACAGAAGAATTTTTCAGGTGTAAGAACTCCACATCTGTGGTGAAAGGTTAGAGCTGAATTTTGATTTCACAACACCTGAGTTGCCATGTGGACAAGTGACTGTAGACCTTTCCTACTTACATACTACCATTGTCATCTACATGTTTGATCTGTGCTGCAGATCATTAAAGTGTGGGAGCAGGAGAGGGGGAGGGGAACCGAACACAGGCCTGTTGCTCAGTGAGTTCAAAGCAATGGTATGGAAGGATTTTTCAGGGGGGGACTGAACATGAGTCTGTTGCTCAGTGAGTTCAAAGCAATGGTATGGAAGGATTTTTCAAGAGTAAGGCTCATGTGACTTACACATTAACCTTGTCATCAACGTGCTTGATCTGCGCTGCAGATCATTGAAGCACAGGTAGCAGCGGGAGGGGGGGGGGGACCTGAATGTGGGCCTGTTGCTCAGTGAGTTCAAAGCAATGGTATGGAGGGATTTTTCATGAGTGAAACTTGTCCAACTTACATATTAACCTCGTCGTGGATGTGCTTGATCAGTGGCATGGATCATTCATACACAGTTAATAGTAAGAATGAGGGGGAGGGGGGAGCTAGATGTAGATCAATCAACACTCAGTGAGTTCGAAGCAATGGTACAGAAGGATTTTTCAAGAGTTAAACTCATCCAACTTACATATTATAAGCTCGTCATTGATGTGCTTGATCTGCACTGCTGCAGATCATTGAAGTGTGGGTGGGAGGGGGAGGGGGAGGGGTCCTGAATGCAAACCTATTGCTCAGTGAGTTCGAAGCAATGGTACAGAAGGATTTCTCAGCAGTAAAACTCATGCAACTTACATACTAACCTTGTTGTCAACATGCTGGACCTGTGGCATGGATCATTCGATAGTAGCAGCAGAGGTGGACTAGATGCAGATCTATCAACACCCAGTGAGTTCAAAGCAATGGTATGGAAGGAATAAGACCTTTCTCGACTTCTATGCTGGCCTCAGTGACTTTGGTTGGATCAGTGACATGGAACCTGGTGGTAACCCCTTGTACTGCATGGGTACAGGCAAGGCAGCTATGAGAACAATCTGAGTCAGAGTACAATGCAATGAAGGGGGACTTACCTGTATCACCACTACAACACAGGTAATGAGAGCGGTGTGCCTGCTCTACACTGCAGATCATTGATGTACAGCTACACAGGCAAAAACAGCATTGACAGGGCTGGCTAGTGCATGAAAATCGATGTGGGCAACCAGTAGGGACAAGGCAGCATAGTCATCAAGCAGCATGATGGCACACAGCGCTGTGCTCACCATTGCCAGCAGCAAGGAAGATGATAAGAGATAAGTACAAACTCTGCTTAGAGTCAGACACTGTACCTGACACAGCCCTGCATCAGAACTATAATTCCGGGAATGCCCAGGTGGTTGATTTTCAACCCACATCCCAATAGTACCCCATATTATGTTTTTACCTTAATTAACATTGTCTATCGTGCTAATACTGCAGTGCTAATAATATATATAAAAAACCACATTAAAATTGGCCCATAATCAAGCAAGATACATTGCTCATCGTGGGCAACAGTGAGCATGACAGTCCTGACATTGTGGGAAATGGCAGGCATAGGTGACATGTTGTTGGGAGGTGGTGCTGGCATGTGTCTCTGCAGATTGCACAACAATTATATAATGCTGCACCACTATCTACTAGCAGATCAGCTGATCTAATCTTGCCCTATCTACCTCATAATTTTCTTGCCACCAAGTCAGTGCTGAGTGCTGCAGCAAGTGCTGGCCATCAGGAAAATTTTAATGAAATGATAAGGTTATATATGACTTTATCTACCCTGTAAAGCCCTATAAGGTATATCATAATGATATACACATTGGTAATGCTATATATTCTCTGGGAGCCTTGGCAGCATAGGTCAAAAGTAATCATTTAGGTAGAGTGGATCATATGTATCAGAATGTACACAGTAGATCATATATGTCTTTCATTATCAGACATTACCAGCAATTGTCATTGACACCACCAACAGCTTAAAAATAAAAATTGCTATAGCAGCCTTCAATTGAACATATCAATCATGATATTACAAGAAAGCATTTTCATTCAATATCAATTACATAATCAGTACCTACTGAGTACACTACTAAGTTTGATGAACTACTTAAACCTCCAAAAATGCGAAAATAAAGCAGAGAAAGGCACTTACAGATGACTTCACACAAGGCTACACTTACCTGGATATGAACTCTAAGACTTAAAGTCTTAGAGTGACTCTTGCCCTGAGATAGAACTCAGAGACAAGAGTGAAGAAGAGAGAGAAGGGGAGAGAGGATGAGCTTATATAACATGTACTATACAGTCGTTACAAAGACATTCCCACACTTGTGGCTGGGGAAGAGTTTTTCAAATGATCATAAAATGACATAGATGACAAGCCTAGATATTGATGATCAAAGTGAAATCAGACTGAAAATAATATTGTCATTCATATCATGATGATATTATCTGATGAGCAATTATAATGTACTGTCAATTACATAGCACTATTGTATATGTCATACCAGCTTTTGTCATCATTATATCATGATGATAAAAGTATTGTAACTCTTACAGTGAGTGAAAAAACCCATGCAATGTTTGGCTGTTTTGTACTAAGTCCAGCGTAGCACCATGAGGCATGGGAATCCCACTTAGCCTTAGTGAGATGGGTGGTAGTATTTGCTCTTGGCTACAAAATGGTCCCAGGGTCATGTGATTTGGTGCAGTGGTCATTGAGATATGTCAATTATAAAATAGCTACATCATTGCATGGGTTTATTCACTTTTGGGCTGGCAGTAGAATCTGAGCCAAATGAAGGGGTAATTGTGGTTGTTTGGTCCCACAAACAAGGATACACATATAAACATGATTTCTGAGTTTGAATAAGTTCACACACTTCTTTATTACCACTACCACCATGAGATCTCTCTCCTCCACCCAAAGGAATACCATCCTGACTATGCTTGATTCTGGTCATTCTGCTTCCTCTATTGCCTCCAGTACTGGCCTACATTGTTCTACCATCTCTAGACTTTGTTCCAAGGAGCATTCCAGCCTGCAAAAGTCCACTGGAGGTTGTCCATCCAAGCTTTCCCCTGCTAATGTCTGCCATGCCATCCACCTTATCTCAACTCAGAAGGCAGAAAATGCTGTCCAGGTGACCAAATCTCTCACCAATATCATCAACCAGCCCCTCCACCCAAATACTGTCTGCCAGCACTTGAAAAAGACTGGTATGAAGGCTGTGGTAAAGCAAAAATGACCTATCCTCTGCCAAGCATTGCAAGGCAAGGTTAGACTTTGCCTATGCTCACAAAGATTGGACTTTGGAGGACTGGAAGAGGGTGGTATGGTCTGATGAGACTAAAATAAATCATCTGGGGTCAGATGGGTGCAAATGGGTGTGGAAAAAGCCAGGGGAGAAGCTGAATGATAGGCTAGTAGAGGGGACACTGAAGTTTGGAGGAGGGTCTCTCATGATGTGGGGCTGTATGACTTGGGAGGGTGTTGGGTATGCCACCAAGATTGATGGTAGGATGGATGGAGACCTTTACCTCCAAATTTTGAAGGATGAACTACAAGATTCCCTTCAGTATTATGGTCTTCATCCTCCTGACATCATCTTCCAGCAGGACAATGACCCCAAGCACACCTGCAAGCAGGTCAAGGAGTGGCTAGAGGAGCAGGATTTTAGGACTATGGTATGGCCTGCACAGTCTGTTGGAAAGGGCTGTAGGCAGCCTCAGTAGTGACTCAACTACTATCATATTAGATGTACCTGCAGGCAGCTACAGGAGATCAGTAAGTAGTGTACTGGTAGGAATACCTAGACTTACCCTCAGTAGTGACTCAACTACTGAGGGAATAGTACCAAAATGTACTCTAAGTGTATGCTCTAAGTGCTTATGTAAGCAACCAAAAAAGCGTACCATAACAAGTATCACACAGGGGTGATTCAATCTCCAACACACCCCCTGAAGCTCCACTGTGTGATAAGTAGAAGTGCAGAAAATAAGAACTCAAATGAATGTATACTCAATAATAACTCAATAAATGAGTGTATGCTTCTGCTAGTAGAGCTTCGAGTCCATGTATGTACGAGCAATGTTTGGTCGTGTTTGATGCACTGCGTTGTTGCAACTTCCATTTCGGGAATCTGTTTGCTGTGCACTCGTCCTCTGCCCTTGTGCCACTGCTGCGAGGCAGCCGTTTTGAATAACAAAGGTTTGTCAACACTGCGAGTATGTTCAGGAGGCACCCCCTGCCGCTGATAAGGGTTAAGAACACCCCAAGGGGGTTTCAAGCGTTTCCTGGGTGCTCGAGATGGCTGTATAGTGACATGAGCCTGTGTGTGCTCACCAAGGTATGGATACCCTCTCATTTGGACTTCTCTGGCACTGCTGACTTCGTTACAGCCTACATTTACCATCTGTAACCCTCCCGCAAGGTATCGGAGCCATTTTGAGGGTATGGAGAAGAGTCAAAGCAGCCGCATGAGGATGCGAGCTACCTGGTACATGTATCCTCTCATTTCAACTTGTTTCACATCCCTGACCCATTTATAGCCTATATTCATCGTCCATAACCCTCCCGCAGGGTACGTAGACAGTTTCGAGGGTGCGAGGAGTGGTGTAAGTGGCTGCACGAAGGCCGCCTGTGCACAGTAGGTGCCCTGCCTTGTATGCATGTTGCTGATGTTTTCAGCCATTCGTTTGATCCTTCCACATCAACATAGGTCCGTGAAGGGTGTAGGCATGTCCAGTATGCCATTCAGAGATG
This sequence comes from Pisolithus microcarpus, assembly GCA_024613185.1. Lineage (NCBI taxonomy): Eukaryota > Fungi > Basidiomycota > Agaricomycetes > Boletales > Pisolithaceae > Pisolithus > Pisolithus microcarpus. Next base: position 196,752 of record JANFAI010000034.1, read on the forward strand.
GTGCGGGTGGTGCGGGTGAGTGCCTCAGTCGTTTTCCCTCGTATTCGCTGTACTGACCTCTGTTGTCAGTTAGCAGTGATCCTTCAACTCCAGGCAAGTTGGCATATCCACTCCTAGTTGCATCATCATGCCCACCACCACTAGCACCCTCCTTGCCATGTAACTTGTCCCATGTAGGCTGGTTTCAAACAGCCATGGATCGTTCGGCCTGCTGCGACTCATTTTCAGCATTTGACCTGAGTCTTGCACAATGTCGGAGGCCTTGTTTCGCCATGTACCATGGCTGCCAGGATGCCATGTAACTGTTCATCAATTTGTCAGCACTGCATATCGATCTGGGAGGCACTCCCTGGTGCCAGTAAGTATTCGCAACATTCCAGAGGTGTTGCAAGACCTTGTTGGGGGTCGAGATGGCAAGACTGCCATGTATGTGGTCACCACGGTATGTGAGACCTCTCATTCTGACTCGACTTGCATGCCTAACCTTGTTATAGCCTCTCTCCATCATCCATGACCCTCCCATAGGGTGTTGAAGTCGCTTCGAGGGCATCGAGAGGGGCAGAAGTGGCCACATGAGGATAAGGTAGGCATTCTGCCTCATCTGAGCCTTACTGACACTTTTAGCGCTCGTTTTGACTCTTCCAGGTCACTGGGAGTCTGTAGAGGGTCTATGGGTATACCTGATGGCGTTTAGGAGTGGCCTTGGCAGTGCAGGTAAGCTGCTTGATCGCTTTACCTCCTCCTCGATATGCTGACTCCCACTATCAGCTAGCACTGGTTTTTCAGCTCGAAGCGAGTTGCAGAACTTGCTGCTAGTTGCACTGTCACCCCCACCAGCTCCTTCAGCCTTATCAGGGACCTTCGGAGTGATGTCCCAAAGCAGTAAGTGAGGCTGTATTTCAGCCGTTTTGACGCTGATGGCCCTTATCTCCAGTGTCATCACTGTTGCCTTGACTGCCATGCCATCCCCCCACCCAACTCCAGGAGAGCTAAGCACCCCCATCCCCCGAGCCTCGTTAGGCAGGGTTTCACATGTGGGGTGTACTTGGTAGGTTTCATGTGGGTGTTGCGATGCCTGCTTGCAGTGGAGTTTGAGAGACCTCACATCTTGCAGCTTGTCACTCTTCCCTGCATATGGTGTAGTCATAGTACTATGCATTTGTCCCAATGACCCATTTTGTGATGTAGGGCATTTGATGTGTGGGACAGGATGTTCAGTGTGGGTGCTGGGTGGATCAGGAATGTCAAGAATTGGTTCATCGCCATTCATCCGGGTGTGCCAATCCTCTTTGAAAGGTATTCATGGCACATCTTCCATGGAATGTCCACTGGCCTGTCTGGTGGTGTCACCTTTGGGTTCGGGAGCCTTCAAGCTCAACCCTGGTAAGTCCCACCTATCCTCGACCTTGTTGCTAGCACACTGACAACTACTCTCATCAGGTGCTTCGAGCGTGTTCGCATGTTCGTCTGGCTGTATCGAGTCCACAGCCTGAGCTTCAACCACCAGTAGGTGATCCTCGACTTGCTGCACATCTGCGACCTCAGGCTCGACAACTTCGGAGCTTGACTTTGGTAAGTCTTGGCTCTCCTTGACTTCATCACTTCCACGCTGACCACCTTCATCAGGTGCTTGGAGTTCCTTCACATGTTTGCCATACCATGCTTGGCCTGTACTCCCCACCTCAAACATGGGTAGGACATCCACCACATGCCACGTGTCTACAACCTCGTCCTTGGGCTTCCTGTGCTCAGTCCAGGTCTCGGTGCATTCGCTTGCAGTGAATGGTAGGTCTCTGGGAGTTTCGAGAGCCTCAGAGCTCAACTTCGGTAAATCTTTGCTCTCCTCGACCTTGTTGCTTGTGCACTGACTACCCTTGTCAGGTGCTTTGAGTGCCTTTGTGCATTCATCCAGCTGCATTCCACCTGCATCCCCGACCTCAACAACCTCCAGTAGGTAAGGTTCCACATGCTGCGCATCTACGACCTCAGTCTCGGGTGTCAGGTACCCAGATTCAGTCTTGGCGCAGTCGTTTGGGCCATCTAGTAAACCCTCTTCCTGTATAGGTAGGATTTCTGGTTTGTGGTTGCTGTCGCATGTGCTCTGAGTGGTTTCCCCAGCTGTGCTCTGCTCGGGGAGTGGGTCACTTTGTTGCATAGCTTGCTCAGCTGCTAGCCAGCTCCCTGGTCTTGGAATTTGACTGAAGCGTTTTTCGAGGTAGTCCCACTTTTCGAGTGGTGACTTCAGGTGTAGCATGGATGAGAAAACACTGCAAGCATTTCCCTGTTTTTCTTCAGAAAACATGCTGGAGAAAGGGAGGGAAGAGATACTCTTTTATTTTTGATGTATGGAAAGAAAAAAATCAAAAATAATGTTTTATTTTCTTCCAGAGAACTGAATTGATGCTAGTGCCAATTAGAGTGGAAGCTAATGGACACTACCATCAATCCATGTTTTTTGGACCAACATAAAATATTATTTTTGCATTTTTCCCTTTCAAACATCAAAAATAAAAGAGTATCTCTTCCCTCCATTTTTTCAGCATGTTTTCTGAAGAAACATTGTGAAATGCTTGCTGTGAAATGGTATCCAGAATTCCGCAAACAATTGTGTAGTTAACTGTCACATTTCTTCGAGTCCATGACTGGTCAGCAGTTTGCCATGCCATGACCTCGTCTCACTCATTGTTGGTCTGAGGGATCCATCCTTCACCTCGACCATCTAGCTCTGCTGGATGTATGGGTCATGTTTCAGACCCGACCAGGAACCCCATCAAGCCTTCATCAGAAATGGTGCATAGGACCGAACTTGCATAAGTTGTCCAATTGTGCCCATTGTGTGCGAGCTCGGGAAGGTAATCCATCCGTCGTATTATCCAATAGCTTTCAAGTAAGGACAGTAGTAGTTTGTTGAGTAGTTCTTGTTCAAGTCGAGTATGAGTTGCCTTTAATAAAATTTTCTCCATGCTATGCAGGGCTCATAACCTGTTGGAAAGGGCTGTAGGCAGCCTCAGTAGTGACTCAACTACTATCATATTAGATGTACCTGTAGGCAGCTACAGGAGATCAGTAAGTAGTGTACTGGTAGGAATACCTAGACTTACCCTCAGTAGTGACTCAACTACTGAGGGAATAGTACCAAAATGTACTCTAAGTGTACGCTCTAAGTGCTTATGTAAGCAACCAAAAAAGCATACCATAACAAGTATCACACAGGGGTGATTCAATCTCCAACACAGTCCCCTGACCTCAACCCCATAGAACATGCCTGGGGTTACCTCAAGAGGAGGCTTGCAGAGTATGAGCACCCCCCCAAGGGAATACTGGAGTTGTGGGAGAGGACTCAGGTGGAGTGGAACAATATACCAGCTGAAGAGTGTCAGAAGTTGATTGAAAGCATGCCTAGGAGGGTTGAGGCAGTGCTTAAAGCAAAAGGAGGCTATACCAAGTACTGATATTTCCCAAATACCCCTCACTTTTCAAAAGTGAATAAACCTGTGCAATGATGTAGCTGTTTTATAATTGACATATCTCAATGACCACTGCACCAAATCACATGATCCTGGGACCATTTTGTAGCCAAGAGCAAATACTACCACCCATCTCACTAAGGATAAGCAGGATTCCCACACCTCATGGTGCTACACTGGACTTAGTACAAAACAGCCAAACATTGCACAGGTTTTTTCACTCACTGTATATCAGGCCTATATGCAGTTGACCAGATAGTAAAATGTCTGCCAGGTTATCTAATGCATTATCTGACTATTATCATTATGATTTGTAGATGATCATGCCTTATACACCATTATCCAATTCATATCAGACAGATAACTACTTACCATAATTAACTGGGAATACCAGCACTTCAAACCCCCCCTGATGTGCAGCACTGTAGTATTAGATTCTCTCTCAAATTAGTAACGAAGATCAAGTCACATCTCCATTACTAATATGTAACATGAATGGTGACACACAGGTGGGTTCATCAGCAAAACAACCCTTGTATTGACAGAGATATACAGACCTGTACAGACACTACAGAAAGGTACCTAGTAATACAGATCTGCACAGAGAAATAGGGGAACAAGATCTCAACAATCTGCATTTAAGTGTAGGCTGAAATTTTTATGGGGTAACCAGTATGTAGGTGCCACCTTCCAGGCTAATTCTCATGATGATAGATGCAAATGTGGTTGTGTGGTGTGTAAGACATTTTGTGAGGAAAAGTGCTGTTTTGCTGATGTTAGTTCCAGGGCCATGTGGAGACCATCAAATTAAGAGACATACTGGCAATCCTCAGCATGAGTGCTGGGGGCATTCGACGCTTCTGATAACGAACTGAAACATCCAAGAACCATCACCGGTAACGACTTACGGTCTCACCCATGCTACGTGCTTTTGCCTATGTGCGTCGGGGAGCACCCTCGTTCCCAATGGTCCACCCCAAAGCCAACCGTACTTATTCTTCCGATTCTAACCATTCTAATACCTTTGCAACACTACTCCTAAAAAAGCCACGAACTCAGACTCCTTGCTATCCTTGCTGGAAAGACGTTTTCCTACGTCGTAGATCTACGGTCAGTTCACCAAGACTGCAAAAAAATGCAGAAAGTACAGGAGCCAATCAAAAGTCCTGTAGTTCCTATGTGAGGGAATTTCACCCCCTACACTGCTGGATTCCAGTCACTTCAGATGTGATCATTCCCGTTCATCTCACCAACATGCTCGTGTGACGAACAGCTTGCAACCACATGATCAGGGATCCTGGCATACCCTGAGGGGATCCCGTCAAAAGTTATGGAAATTTCTATTGAAAATGGTCGCCCGCTTGACTGAAATTTGTGCGCTGATCGCGTTGCCTTCTGATGCAACGACTGTTTAAGTGGTTGTGCCATCGGTGGGGAACTCGGTGGAGACTGCGACTCGTTCGGCGATCGCGTTAAGGCCTGCTGACGTAGTGGTCCCTGTTCATGCAATTTGTTTGCTGTTACCGGGTCACTTCGCGTAGACTGCGATGCATGCGTTGATGTTGCCTGCTGACGCCATAGCTGCTCCTGGAGCTCTTTTGCTGATGGGCAACTTGGCGTAAATTGCGATTCGTTGACTGATCCAAACGCTTGACGTAGTGGCCGTTCATGCAATTCGTTTGCTGTCACCGAGCTACTTTGCGATCCGTTCGTTGATGGCGTTGCCTTCTGGGGTAATAATGGCTGTTCATGCAGTTCTTGTGGTGTCGGTGGACGATTTGGCAGGCATTTCAAGTCGAACGTCGTAGGGGGAGTATCGCCGCAGTCTTCCTTGGTGAATTCGTCACTTAACACCAGTCCACCAAACATCGTATTGTTTCCAAGCCAGTCCAACCGCTTGAGTGCAACGCCAAGCCCACCACCCGGCACATTAGGATCGGTAGAACGGTTGTGCTCGTATGTCGAAAAAATATGAAGTTTCGATGTCTCGGAGACCATTTCAGATTCGTCCTTCGTGACGTCGCTGTATAAGTATTCGGATATGCCATCCAAAATTTCCCCACAAGTCACCCCGGTCGTCAAATCGCGGGCGTCTATCTGAATCATCCATGGGAACGAACTAGAGATAATCTTGACATAGGTGAGGCGAGGATACGTCGCTGGAGCTTCACGCTGCTCCATCCAGGATCGTCGGCCGTCAGTCTGGTGGTTGCAACTGCTCGGATGAAACAACATGTTCCATCGAAGTTGGGGCTCGGGTAAATCTCCAGGGGGTGCCAGTAGCGGGTTAATTCTGACAACCGTACCTAGGACTCCGGCTAAAGATGGCTCGAGCACAGGTACATCTGAAGAAGGCAGAAAGCACACTCTCGCGTGAGTACGTTTACTGAGGGGCGAAATGTTTAGAACATACAGTGTGGTCCCTTTGCAAAAGGATCCGTATGGTCCGAGCTGCTCGCCCGCCCGATATTTACACAAGCTATATCAGGTGATGGGATAACCAATGACGGTAACGGCGGTTCAAGCGCTGGATCAGCTGAGGCTATCGAAGGTGCTAGCCCAGGGTATCCGAGTGTTGTCATTGTAGGCGGTAGATTGTAGGGCATCGAACGCGCCGCTTCAGAATCTCTCATTGAACGCGGTAAACGAGTTCGGGCCCTCGAAGGTGCTGCCACAGGATGTATCATTGAACACGGTAGATTGGCTGGGACCATCGAAGGTGTTGCTACAGGATGTACGTATGTTGTCACTGCATGCGGAAACCTCGGCAACGCCCTTCCCGTGGTGGTTGGCGAAGGATACGCAGACGGTGCGTATGCCAATGGGGGTGGGTGTTGAGGAGGTGCCATTGGCGGTGGTGCAGGAATCACATCTGCGGAGGACGTGGAATGGAAACTACATTCGGGTAATGCGGCATATCAGCAGGTATGCCAGGAGGTGGGGCTGCAGGTATTTCATAGCCGTTTGGTTGAAGTGGGACGGACGGCGGTATGTAGTATAAACGGGATGCTTCAGGTCGCGGCAGCATAACGTGCGTAGCATACAAACTTGGTGAAGTAGGATGACGGAGGTTGGATTGACTGGTCCCCATCGTCGAGAGTAGTAGGACTGGTGCAAAAGATGTGTGGGCCTAGTCAGAAGGCGCTGATTCTTGGTGATTTATAGGACAGGTAGATTCACACTCTCCGGCATCGGTATAACCGTTTGCCGCTATCCATTGCTGTCCGGCACGTCACAGCACGTCACAGCACGTTACAGCAGCTACACATAACAGGAAGGTTGTTGAGACAGCGACCTCGACAAGTTGACTCAACTTGTCGACTAGCGTACTTTGCAGTTGTCGGCATTTGCAGACGAGCTCCGGCAGATATTGGCAGTCCAGTGACCGACGCTGTGCTAAATGGCGCTGTGACAGCTACCGATGCGGGACTTTCTGGAGGGCTATGAGCATATCGAGAGCGTGATTCGAAACGAACTCACCTCCAACTGTTTGGGCAAGTGTTACATTGAAATCACCACTCGGCTATAACAAGTTGGAGAACCAAATGGAAGAAAGAACATACAGCACCTCTTGATAAAGCCCAATGGGGCATAGTGGTGCCATCGGGGATGCTCTCTAGGTATTGTCAGAAAGAGAAACTCAAGCATATTGATGTGTTCCGCACCAGAGATAGATCGACGAGCAATTGGAAAACCAGGAACTCCAGTTACAACGCTGATTCGGTGCACAATTTGAATACGTAGCGTAGGACCTTGCTCGGCGCAGGAACCACGTTGGCATGCCGTACAAGCACTTATGAGGGTGAATGTCACGGTGTTGCATTCGCAAGCATTTATGTCGTAGCAATGTAATGGTTGCCGGGATCCAGCGGACCGACAGTAAATTCCCATGACGTTGGAAAACATAAACGCACGACCGCCATAGCACACGTGCCACGCCCTAGACGAAGGTAGCGTGCCTTTTAAAAAGATGATCGAATGGGAACGCGGGATTCCGAGTACCCACCTAGCCGTATTGTGACAAACAGACAACGGTGGTTTCCTGGGCAGTTACCCACAACAGACGTGTACCATCCAGGGTTGAAGCTTGAAGAGTAGCATGTTCATGGGCGATGCGTTCATGGTGGGAGTGAGCAAGATGTATAGTCGACCATGATCATGACATTAGGAGAGAACGGGCGTCCCATGTAGGTGGCCACGCACTTGCATGGAACTTATTGAATCCTCGCGTTCCGGCCAAGTCCAAAAAGTAACATAGCCTTTAAACTCGGTTTCTCTTCTGTGCGATGTTGTGGTCCTACAGCGATTCAGGGGTAGCGCATTGGCGCCAGAGATCTTTTGCTTGCATGAGGGAGTTCCGGGGTTGACAGTCGGAAACGACGACAACATTGCTTGACGGTCAAACTGAAAATGACAGAGCTTCCGTGGGGTTGACCGTCACCCCAACCACCGGCGCTTATATACAGCCCCACCACCACGGTTCAACTCATGGTCTGTACAGAGCCTGGCTATAGGCTAGTACACTTCCAGGCCTAACCGATCACTTCTAAAGCGTGTCCGCAGTGAGCTCTCTTTTGACGATTCGAAAAGATCTAACAATTCAGAACTTTGGAAGCTCTTGCGACCCATCTGGCGCTGAGGTCAGGCCAGGGCGGAGGTCTTGTGTCATCTGCAGACTCCGGTGTTTCTTGCGTCCGTTCTGCTCCAGCTGCCGGGTTCGGAGCCAACTACACCGAGTCGGAGGACATGCATTTGAATATCTAGGGCGTGCTGTAGGTTCGGATACAATACGTTCCCGTGGTAGGCGCTGTGTATCCCTTGCCTCACTCCAGAAGGAAACGCGGATGAAGCTTTGAAGAGTCACATATGGTATTGGTGAGTGTAACTTCTTGCCTTCCAAGCCGTTTTATGTACAGTAATACTGCCTCAGGAACCGTACACATTGGTGGAATAGCGTCCTCAATGCATCAAACAACGCATGACGGTCCCTACCTGAGAACATTACATGAAAAGGTCCAAGACATCCAGTAGTATCTTGTACAACTTCACTTATCGTCCAAGTAATGCTAAAGCAAAAGGATTGATGCAACGTAACTAATCGGTATCCGGTCAGTCCAAAGCGTTAAGGAATGAAGAGACCCCACACTCGCGTCACAGGATTTCCAAGACTTTCGCCAAAATGCACTTGGAGCTAATGTTGGTTCCTAGTCCCGGAACGATGATCTCGCTCTCTGCAGCGACCCTCTTGTATACCCTTCCGTTCGGCTGCTGTGCAAGAAGCAATGCATTGAACGGTTGTCCGAGGCGAGCAATCATTTCTAGTGCCTGCACATAGCGGCCGGGGTCAGGTGTGGGGACAGCCTGCGACGGCACAACCCCGTCCAACCCAGTGTAAGCATCAGGGTCCAATTCATCTTCCCAGGGAACCCCACCACTGGGGCCTCGCAAATGATTGATCCACGGGTGCACGAAGACGAATTTCTGCTGTTTGTCCAATTGGAGATCCTCTGCGGACATGAACCCCACATTTCCAAGCCCGGATACCTCTGCTTGATATAGAGTCTCCTTGCCCCTATGCAGCCCCTGTTTACTGAGGCCTCTGACTGGGAAGACGATGCATGGAAGATGTAGACGTCGGGTCGCGAAACGGGCAGGTGGAAGAGAGTTGATCCGTCCACAGATAGACAGGACTTCTTGCTCAGACAACTTTCCACGTAATTTGGTGATGCACGTATTCAGTTCTTCCCCCTCGAGTGGGGGAGGGTTGTGAGGAATCTGGCCGTAAACAGAAAGGGAGGCTGGGAGGCAACTGTTATATGACGATGACTTCCCTGACCATGCAAGCACGGTGACCTCGCCAGAGCGGGCCACAATCTCTTCCAAGAGATGTCCGACAGCATCTGCTCCTTCACCATAGTGAGGCTTGATATCGGACTCGAATATGCCGATGAGAGAATACGCGATATCCTCCTCGAACTTCGCATTGCGTGTTGAAGCAAGACGAAGTTTCTCGCGGACACCAAGGTTGTCTGGGGAGAATGTGTCGATGGTTCCATAGGCAATCTTGATAGCGTCTGTCAGCTCTTGGATAATCTTCGGTGATTTCTTATGGTTCGTGCTAGTATCGTCGAGGTATCGGTTCCACCCGGAGTCATAGAAAAAAATGGCCTTCGGTGCGAGAAGCTCTTGCAATGTCCATGCGCGCGTCATCCAGTAACTACGCGTAAGGTCGCCGAGCATGGACGGATGCGCTACGTCGGCAAGGTAGACAATCGTGGCTGCCGAATCCGCATACCATTTGAACATGGATGTAAGAGATTGATTAAGGATGGAGCTATTATCCTTGTCGATGCAGCACGTATCTGACCATGCCCAATTATAGCCATGTCTCAACGTTTCCTTGCAGAATCTGCGCAGTTTCTCATTTAAATGCGTGTTTGGAAGTTTCCACACGGATTTGGCTCTCTTGACGTCCTGGAATGACGGTTCTTCCCCCTGCCATGTGTGAGAGAACGTGACGTATCCGAAAAAACTTGCAACCAATTGTTGGATCCGCTCGCTATCCAGTTTACTCGTCATGGATGAAACCAGCTCTTTGAACTTCGGACTATCCTTAAAGATACGCTTCTGCTCAGCATGGTCACAAAGGCAACCAGTTTGGGCATCGATGACAACGAGGGGGGAGCTTTGGAGGATTTTGTCGACGAGAGTATCGATATCCGCAATTGTGTCGGACGGAGAAATGCAGTTCCTTCGCAATTCTATGGATCCGTCATTTGCGGGCATTAGCTTCATAGTGGAAGTACCTACGCCTGATCGCAGGGTCACGGGACTGTTCGATTACGGGCAGCATGGACTTGAAAGCATCGATTGCTTCATCATACTGTTTCGCCCCATGAAGCGCCGCGTGCTTTGCCTTATAGCCCCAAGGGTTGGAAGGGTCCGCTTTCACTGCCTACACAGCAGTTGTAGGAAACCAACTCATGTAAGAAGCATATCATGCATACCTCGTTTGCATCCTGCACTGCATCCTCCCACGATTCTTTTGCCACTCGAGCTTTACTCCGCTTAATAAAAAGACCTGCGGTAGATGGAGGACTAAGGGACAGCGCAGCAGAGTACTGCGTTATTGCGTCGTCGTATTTCGCAGACCTGAAGGCTTCATCCCCGGCATCCTCAAGTGTCACGGCGCATTTTTTGGTGAAATCTGGTGACGGACATCAAAGTACATCTCAACCAGATCAGCGGCTAGAAGACATACCTGCGATCCAGTCTACAGTTGCCTTATTCACTTGAGTTTCCCCGTCTGATGTCTTGATGATATGGAGCATCTTCACGGCCTCGACTGTACGTCCTTCAGCATAGTGGGTCTCGCATAGGTGTTGTTGAGCAACGGTGTTCAGTCCGGTGAAACTCCACCCAAATATCTTCATGGAGGGTTAGATTGATTAGGTAGTAACGACAGGAGACCTACAAGCGAAATTGTCTTCAATGGAGGACATTGCGTGACTTTTCGGGCTAGCTCCCGCGCACGCTCGATCCATGGTGTGGCATGGGCATAATTTCCCTTTTTCACGCACATAACTCCAAGGACCTGCGGAATTTATCAGCATCGATACTTACATTCTGAATCATGTAAATGACGTGCCTGTGCGCAAAGGTAGGTGGCATCGACGTCGTTGTCGTCGGTTGCTCTCGTAGCGAGGAGTTCTACGCGTGCTATTGCGTCTTCTTGATTTCCGGATTCAAACACTAAGATCGACTGAGCGAAACGTAGGTTAATCGTGAGAGTAATGTATCTCGGCTCACGCACCTTCAATAATAAGAGGAATCTGTTGTCGTGAGGCTCGCAATCATGAAAGGCGAGGTCGAATATGCGAAGTGCACCCTCTCGATCGCCCTGGGTAAGTAGGGCAACCGCCCTCGCGATATACCCGATAGGTGATGGCTGAATCCGGAGAGACTTGGGATGCTTGTAAGTGAACATGTGCATGGAGCAGCGAGAAGGCAGGCTCACCTCCTTGCTATCCTCTATCGCAAGCGCCACGTGTTTCAAACGTACTCGTATGAGAGCACGGCTTGCTAGTAAGTACTGGCTAGGACGTAAAGCTCTTGCGATCTCCTCTGACAGCAGCCTTTCTGTGTTCGTCGGATCGTCCTCCGTCCACGATGCGAGTGTCTCGCGACTCACATGTATGAGCGGAAGCTGAGCAACATTGAGTTACGGATCAAAGGGCTACATCACGAAATGAGGATGCTCACTTACACCACTGACGATATACTCCGAGGGAAGGACATCTCTGAGATTGTAAATTGTGATATTCTTGCCAGTTCCGCATGCGAGATACGCCCCGCTTGGTGAGAGAGCCATGCAATAAATGTCTGTGGTGTGTGTAATGATGCTACCAATCTGACTGTGGGACACACAATCCCACAACGAAATTGATTTGCCCGCAGAACACGCGATGAACCTGCCGTTGGATGCTATCGATACAGCAGACTGAGTTTCATGGATCGACCATTCCGAAGACGAAGAGTCGGAAACGTTGAAACAGGTGATTTTGCCTTTGCTCGCTATGAACAACTGCTGGCCATCGGGTGACCAGACCAACGGAGTGACCAACTCTATAGCGTTGCTTGACGTCTGACGCCCTGAATCAAACAAGACAGTGCCGCTGTGTGTGCTGTATACACGGAAACCGGAATCATACGAGGCGGTAGCAAATCGACTACCATCCGGGGAGAACTTGACGCCTCGAATGCCCCGGTGTGAGAGGGAAGGAAGTAGCTGAGTACCAGAATGGGTGCCGAATAGCTGGACCGTGTAAGTAGTTCCCCAACTCCCACCAACAACTTTGGTGCAGTCGCCCGAGATGTCAACCGCTGTCACGGAACCCTCAAATCCAGTGAACTGGCACTCTTTTTTGTGAGTGGCCGCACTCCAGACGATCGCCTTCTCTCCCTGATCGCCAGACACGATCCATTGCCTGTCCTTGGAAACAGTAACGGAACGGATACTGTTACCTGCTTGCATGGTTGGACCCAGTTGCTGACCGTCTTCGATCCTCCATCGACGAATGTCACCGTCAAAATATCCTCCTACGACTTGACTTTCGTCCATAAAGGCGACTGCGGTTATGTTACCCCGAGACACAATTTCGAACTGTCTCGTAGCTTAACCACCACAGTGGACTGTCATCAGGGTCACCTCGGTCTCTCTGAATCTTGGTACGCACCCATCATCATCGCTACCAAGCCCACCAACACCCTCGCCCCGGCGTCTAGAGGGAAAAGGAACGAGACCTCGTAGGCTTATTCCTGACCCCCTTTTACTGTAAAGGTTTGGCAGTGCAGCATTCCCATTCCAGGAATTACCGTGGAAACGATTCCATCAGTATGATAACTAGATCATGTGGTGTGCAGTGACGGGCGCCAATCGTTTTCGTGCTGACAGGCCTTGCCAGTGTGTAAACAATGGTGCCCTGTTCTCATCCCCTTCGATTCATGCAGGAATACCAGTACGTGTCTCATGGCTCTTCGTTTCTTTCAGCCGAAGCTCATTTGTTGGTCTCGCTGGTATTCCTTATGATCGACTGCAATCTACTACCCATCTATTTCGTCGCTCTTCGGAGCAAACCAGGTCCATTTTCCAGTAGATCGGCAACATGTCCATGATATACTTTTGGGGTGAAAGTCTGGGCTTGGATGCATCACTGACGAACTGTGTCGTGCGCCCGCAGAAGTCAGATCAAGGGCGTCCTAATTGGAATCAAATGTTTATTTCATCCCGTCCATCACATGCCAACCAGTATCGTGGCAAAAGTCTTTGAACATCATGTTCCCAAATTACAAGGTCGTACCAGGATCGGTGTAAAACAAGTTCCATTGTCTCTATATCAGGTCTGTTGGTCGTGGCGGAAGCTTTTCTTTGCGATACCTTGCCTTTGGAAGATGGTCCGGATTGCATTCCCAGCCTCACCACCAAAGTGGTAAAACAATGCAGTCCAAGACCACGTTCGTGTGGCCACAAATCTCACGCTCGCAATCTCGTCGGGTGTCCTTTCTTCTGACATTGTATGACTATGACATGCCCTCATCGTACTTCGCGCTTCTCGATGTGGAGATTATGAGAGCAGGCCCTCATATTAGAGAGCTGTCACTGCAAACTCCGGTCACGTACTGTGGTATTCCTCGAGGGTGATTCAAAGTTTGAATGAGGTTTGCAGTGGCAACTTGTTTATCCTCGAAGCCCGTTTCAATTCTTCCTCAACCTCGCAACGCTGGCAAACGATTCTGACACTTTTCCAAACGAAATCTGACCGTTTCGAGGTTCAGGATATGTCTTGGCCTGGATCTATCCATTTACAGTTCGGACTGTCAATAAGTTCACTCTCGTCGAAAACGAATATTATGGGGGGTCGCTTCTCAACACGTCACTGACTGACCCAATTCTGCCGCCGTCCTTGTTACCGAGTGGCAAGGAGTCCCCGTTTTGTTTGTAAATGTCGAGACCTACGTTGCATGCGATTCGGACCGCGTACGCAAGTTCGTGGATAACAAGTTGCGCAACAAGCTTTTCGACTCAGACGGAGGGAGTATGCCCATCCCCATGCTCTACGGACCGAGTGCCTTTGGTACTCAGTTTTGTGTCTACGAGTATACCCCCGAGGGTCGTTCGCTTCTCTCGGACCTTGTTACCAACACTGCACCGAGGGATAGATGGAACCTTGATATCTCAGAACTGGAGGGCGAAGCTAGGCTGAAGGAAGTCGTTGGCCACATCAGACAGATGGTCGCCAAACTTTGACCATTTCTCTTTTGCTCCTTCTCTTAGTGCCTGTCTGTGACTTACTGGTAGACATCTAGCTCATTGTTGTATCATCTACAGCATCCCAAAGCCCACCACAGATGTCACTTATTGTATGATTTTACTGTAATCCGCACTTTTTTAATATTTTCATTCCAAACATGCCGCAATTGTGCAAAAAGACCGCTGCAGCGCAGCAGGATGCGTCTTGTAGTGCCTATGACCCGTCGATCCCCCGTACTAACATGGTGGATCAGGCGGGAGACCTGGTTACATAAGCACCCACATAAACCCTACCGTCGTCGAAACTTGTAACCGACGACATGGCCAACGGACCAGGCCAGAATGTGCTGAAATTGCTGGTGCTTGGAATCATATTCCATGTCATATTCATAGCATCTGTATTCGACTGCTACTTCACAAGTCCAGTGGTTCATGGAATGAACCACCATGGCTCTGGTCATGGCGAAGCAAAGCGTCTCGTCCTCATAGTCGGCAAGTGGCCTTCTTTGGCCCCGCATGTCAGTGCACTCATGTGCCCCTTAGGTGATGGTCTGCGCGCCGATCTTTTGTTCACTCCCAATGGATTCGCGTTCGGCGAGTCTTCACCGACCGTGGTAGCACCCAACTTGCGCTCAATTGCAGAGAAACGCGGAGCATTCGGCGTGTCACATACGAGGGTCCCAACGGAGAGTCGTCCGGGTCACGTTGCTATCATTGGTTTGTCTGCCTGAACGCGTGCCTTCGTCGTGACACTAACGTACCTCAGGCGGAATGTACGAAGACGTGTCCGCGGTGACGAAGGTTAGACAACGTAGGTGCAGTAGACAGAACACAATCTAAACCTTATTTCTCCAGGGCTGGAAGACCAACCCAGTAGGTACATACTTCAAATCTTCACTCGCCGCCTATTCACTTTGACAAGGTAGATTTCGACTCGGTGTTTAACCAGTCCGCTCGTACATTTTCGTTTGGCTCCCCCGACATCCTGCCAATGTTTGCTAAGGGCGCGAGTCCAGACAAAGTGCTGACTTGGTGTTATGATGAGGAAGCAGAAGATTTTACGAAGGGTGGGTGGCAGGTCTCGTAAAAGGTCTTGGTCCAATCTAATATCCCATTCCCTTTCAGATGCGACTACTCTGGACACCTGGGTACTGGATCAGCTTCGTTCGTTGTTTCAGAACGCGTCAACGGATGCTACCCTAAACTCTCAACTAAGGGGCGACAAAGTCATATTCTTTCTTCATTTACTTGGGCTGGACACGACTGGACATGCGTATAGGCCTTTTTCTGAGGTATGTCAGACCACTCTACGGCTTTCTGTGGGTTCACAACGTCATTGCAAGGAATATATGCGGAACATTCAAGTGGTGGACAACATTGTCGATGAAGTCGAGAACCTTGTTTCACATTTCTACGGGGACCAAGAAACGAGTTACATTTTTACTGCTGACCACGGAATGTCTAGGATAGGGAACCACGGAGACGGTGGTAATGATTATCTCGTTCATTCCTGTTGAGCTAGCGATTTGACAGCCGAACTTAGATCCAGACAATACCCGCACCCCCTTGATTGCATGGGGTAAGGGCGTTCGTGGCCCACTCCCAGACTCGACG
The DNA here is from genome assembly GCA_024613185.1 of Pisolithus microcarpus. Taxonomy (NCBI): domain Eukaryota; kingdom Fungi; phylum Basidiomycota; class Agaricomycetes; order Boletales; family Pisolithaceae; genus Pisolithus; species Pisolithus microcarpus. The sequence continues at coordinate 212,643 of JANFAI010000034.1, forward strand.
CCATCGTCGCACGATGACTACTCTGAACCATGGCATCTGGGCCAGCTGCTGCGACGAGATGTGTCGCAGGCAGACTTGGCTCCGCTGATGGCCACACTTATCGGGATCAACTGGCCATCGAACTCGGTAGGCGTGCTACCTGACATTGACCCCACACGGGCTGGTTACCTCGCGCCGCTGGAAGGGGACGAAGCGCTCGCTCGGTATTCGTTAGTCAACGTTAAAGTTCTGCTGGAACATTATCTAGTGAAACATGGTACGAAGCTTTCTGTGTTATTCCGGATCCTACTCATTTCCCGAAGAATTGAAAGCTGCGCATGCCATTTTCTATAAGCCCTTTGATCTCTTGGAACACAAAGAGTTAGGCGTGCCTGCTCGAGTGCGAAAGGTTGTCACCATCGAACGGCTGATCGAGGAGGGAAAGTGGTACGATGCGCGTAGGTATTCCATGGAACTGAGCGAAGCTTGCTTGCAAGGTTTGCGTTATCTAGAAACGTCAGTAAGCGATCGTATCCGGTGTGGCACAAGCTAATGCAGAAGGTAGCTACGACCGGCTGTTGATCCGTGCTATCGTCATCGTGGCATACCTCGGATGGGCAGCATACGCCTCAATCTCATTGCTACCCCCCGTAAATTCTATTTCCACATCCAGAAGCAGAGTTATCGACGTCGGTACTGTCGCTGTGCTACTAGGCTTTTGGGCCGCGTTTTGGATACAGAATTCGCCTTGGACATTTTACGTCTATGTAGCTTTTCCATGTTACTTCTGGAGGGAATTTTGCTCTCGCGGCGTACCGGCTCTTCGCAGATGTGTATTCGAATCTTCACTGACATACCGAAGCCTATTTGCGCAATCGATCTTAGTTATCTCTGCGCTACAAACCATGGTGGTACGCTAGCATCCTTTGACCTTATTATCTTTATCCGCGGCTCAGTTATCTACCCACAGGTTGCTTACACGCATCGTTCGATATGGAGTGTCGGTTTTGTGGTAGTTGGTGTTCTGTGGCCGTTGATCACGTGGCCCTCCTCGTTGCTTTCTCAGAATCGGGGGCTGGTAGGCCTGTGGTGTGGAAGTTGTATTGTTATTGGTGTGTTCCCCCTCTTGGCGGTCGACAAGGAGGAAAGTCTGTCTTCAATGTGAGCATTCTGGGTATTTCCCTGTATGACCCGGTTAATCTGTACACAGCTGGGCAGGTGGAGGTGTCGTGCTGTTGATAGGGGCCCTTCATTTGTATCACTGTAGACAAAATAACGTGGACAAGTCCGTGCAGATATCCAGTGTGGTACAGGTAAATTCTTTGACTATAAGTTGGTTTGCTACTGAAGGTGCGCAGATGGGCCTGGTTGCAGCCATGATGCTGGTCACATCTAGTTCCGTCAACAGATTACAGGCTAAAGCTGGATTGCCTCGATTCAACCAGGTTGCTGCTTGGTTGATTCTCGGTGCGTGGATTTCTACTTGCTGGCGCCGTCCTTCGTCGCATTGAGGTTGTTGCCGTAGCATCGTCCTCTGTGTACCCATTCATTTCGAAAGCGCGCCATCCATCCCCGACATCCAAAATTGTATCCTTCTTCCTTGCATTTGCTGTCTGCTTCGTCGTTTTATCGATAAGCGTCGAGGGACTGTTCTACTGTGCTTATGTCTGCAACCTGCTTCTTTGGATAGAAATCGAGGCCCTTGTACGGACACCCGATTCTTCCAACGGGAACGGGTCTGTGGCTGACCAACAACCATCGGTATCCTACCGTTTTCGAGTGGATGACATCCGCATCGCCCTCTTTTTCTTGTTTTATGTTCAAGTAGCATTTTTCGGAACGGGAAAGTGGGTGTTCGCAGCGCCATCTTCGTGACTATCCTGCTGATCCATTTCGCATGCAGTGTTGCTTCTATATCGTAAGTGGGCCTTTGTTTGACCCCGTTGCTGTGGCGAGCTAATGTGCAGATCGTTCTATCTCGAGCCCGTGTATCGGCTTGTACCTATTTTCAACCCGTTTTTGATGACAGCTCTCCTAGTTGGTCACCTCGTACACTCCGGGACACACGAAGCTCACAGGATTGTTTAGATATTTAAGATCGTTTGTCCATACGTTATTCTATCCGTAGTCTTCGCCACTCTCAATGCCCGTCTTCGCCTTCCTTCGTTCTCCCTATTCTTGGTTGCGCTCACTCTGACAGATGGTAAATGTCTCTGATATCTATTACTGCTACGATCTGGACGCTCAATACTCTCAGGGATGACGGTGACGTTCTTTTTGAATGTCACTGATACTGGTATGTTCGCACTAGCGCTTCGTGCGCTGTTGTTCCTCATCAAACATGCATAGGTTCTTGGTTAGAGATCGGTCAATCTATCAGTTTCTTCTGCATCACGTCTCTACTACTGGTTTGGTCAGCTGGAATATGTGGGGCTGGCGAGTATCTCATGGGAGATATGCTGGTTGATCGCGAATCAGCCAAGGTAGACTGAAGTGCAGTAGAGCATGTAATATGGTATTACGTCTGGCACACGGTGTGCAAGGCACTCGAGGTATAAAAGTCCTCGCAATCTCCAACCCAGTCATGCAGACGCACTTCGCGAAGGTAGTCATTGCTTACCTGAAGCTGAAGACAATCTTCAGATGCCCTAGGAGACTGCTACATCACTACCAAGTGGGCCCCATCCTGAAAATGGTTATGGATGCTGAAGGTGACACCCCAAAGGCTCTCAAGGGACTAAATGAAGTAACAAATTGCATCTTTGGTTGCCAAATCACACAAATCCAGAATTCAACAATATGGACCCAGACCTCTACTGCTGCAGCACAGCCCATCCTTCCACAACTTTCTGAAGCTGAACAGGACTTAACAAAGGCTGTTGAGGACATTAAACAGCAGAAACAGATCATTGGGATGGCACTGACCTTGGAAGAAATGCTGAATCCTGTTGAAGAGAAGGAGATTGGGGAATCAATGTACCAATTTGAGGGTGGCGAGGATGAGACTGTTGAGCAGGTAAATTGTGGAATTGCCATCAAGGAGGGAGAGATTGCAGAGGTTGAGTCAGATGATGGTGCAGGTGACAAGGCTGATACTAGAGCTGAAATGGGACTGGGAGACATGATCCACCTTTGTGAACAGATGGAGAAGGTATGCATTACTTATGGGACTGGAGAAACATTGTTAGACCTGTCACAGCATCTTTGATGGTTTGGGATTGAGTTGTGGCACCAGGAGCAGGAAATATTGCAGCAGACAATGCTGGGGCAGTGGTTTGGTGGCAACAGACTGTCACATTATTGATTAGTCATCCCCTGTCACACATGTCACACCATACTTGAAATGCATCACTATACATAAGGGCCTTCCCAATGCTATGCACTATGAGCACTTCTACTGTAGTACCATTAGCAAAAAATGGTAGTTGTAAAAGTGTAGTACCCTACAAGGCCTGGGACAGTCTGTCATTGGCCTGGGATGGTCTGGACCTTTCCTGACAGTTAGGTACCTTGTTGGGACTCCTGGGAGACCTGGGGCCTTGTCAAGCCCCATCCAAATCTGGACAGCTTTGACAGCTGATGGGTTGGTTTGCTGATGTATTCACAGGGATTTCCCAGGATGAAATAGATCACTGCCAAGGTTAGTTTTGGGGAATCTCCAGGGTGAATAGACCATTTCCAAGGGGGGTTTGGAATTTTCCAGGGTACATACCATCTGAATGGCAGACTCTGGGAAATGGGGAATCTCCAGTTGGGCAGTTGGAGATTCTCCATGGGTGTGGAGATTCCCCAAGTGCCACAATGGGGTTTCTCTATGACTATTCTGTGGCAGTGGAGCAGACCCTTCAGTCACTTGTAGTCCTGAAAGTGGGACAACTGACTTGTACATTTCAGCATAAAAGTGGGACTAGCCAATGTTGGCTGACCAGCTCTGACATGGGGTTGGCTGGTTGGACCAACAAGTGGAACAGCTGGCATAGGTGCAGGGTGCTCCACCCCCCTGAAAGTGGGGTCAGCCAACCTAGGTGCAGGATGGCTGTCACATCTGTGACACATGCCTACACTCCAGAATGAACTCTGGATAATAATAGTTGAGTTCTAGACCTTTGGCACTTCATTCCATGATGGTACATGGCAAAAAGGACTGTAGTTACAGTAAGAGTACTACACAACATACCCACCAGCCCTGAAATAGCCCTCTGCCTTGTCTGGTGTAATACTCTGGCAGGCATGAATGATTGACATCAGTGGGGAATCATGGGGGTTGCAGCAGAGATATGCTTTGATGGCAGAGAACACTTGTTTGATGGGATTGTAGTCTGGGGAGTACACAGGGAGGTAGATAAGTTTGCATACTGTAGACACATCAGAAGCCAATTCTAGATAAGGAACTGAAGACTTATGATAGTCATCCTCAACCAGGTGGTGAATGCCATCACTGTGGTGGATACTGCAATTGTCCATGATGAGCATGCTGCAGGGGCCAGGATATGGAGAAGTGAATGGCATCTGACTGTTTCTCATTTGTCTATCAGTGAAACATGTAAAAAATATTTGAATATGTACCACTTGTTCTTTGAGGAACTTGAGGAAATGTTCCATATTGATGGGACCCTCCACAATATCATATGCAATGATGCTGTCAAGCATGATAGCTGGAAAAATCAAGTACTGCATTCCTTGAATGAGTCACCTCTGAACACAGCAATGGATGCCCCTTCTAGAGTGCCCAAACTTCCTCAATACTGTATGTTCATCTTTTGCAGCTTTGTCAATGAATATCAACATGTTGGCATTGGGGACTTCTTCAGCAATCTTGTTCATATATACATCACCAAAATTGTCAAACTCTGCTATTCCCTGATAAGGAATATATTTCAGGGGGCTGTACCACTGACATGCTGTGACTCAGTCTGGTGTTATGCACCTATGTGTATCCTGCTGATCTCTAAGCTGATGACAAAATATCTATTGATTGACACCAACACCTGGTGCTTGCCAACCACTATATAATATATCTATCCCACATACTTGTACATATTGATGGATATATACATCACCAGAAGTGTACTCTTGGCTTGCAAATTACCATTACATTACAGTCAGTAGTGAAATATAATTATATAATTGCAGTTTTATGGTATTCATATCAGAAGGGTGGCTAGTAGCACTACTGCCACAACATTTGCACTTGCATGCCATGGAAAGCTAACTGAGAACAACAGGAGGAAAAGGCTTCCTAATAGAATACTTGGATGATGACTGCCACTTGGTTTGAAAACCTGGCACTGGGTTGCAGAACGCCCTGAAGCACCTTTCAGTAGCTATGGTTAACTTCATCAAGTGAGTTTGGCACTTGCCAGTTTAATCCTTTCATCCTACCACAATGTACACAACATCAGGGGGGGTTTGAAGTGCTGGTATTCCCAGTTAATTATGGTAAGTAGTTATCTGTCTGATATGAATTGGACAATGGTGTATAAGGCATGATCATCTACAAATCACAATGATGATAGTCAGATAATGCATTAGATGACCTGGCAGACATTTTACTATCTGGTCAACTGCATATAGGCCTGATATAAGAATTGCAATACTTTTATCATTGTGATATAATGATGACAAGAGCTGATATGCCATATACAATAATGCTATGTAGTTGACAGTACATTATAACTGCTCATCAGATAATATCATCATCATATCAATGACAATATTCTTTTCAGTCTGATTTCACTTTGATCATCAATATCTAGTCTTGTCATCTATGTCATTTTATGATCATTTGAACAACTCTTCCCCAGCCACAAGTGTGGGAATGTCTTTGTAATGACTGTATAGTACATGTTATATAAACTCATCTTCTCTCCCCCTTCTCTCTCTTCTTCACTCTTGTCTCTGAGTTCTACCTCAGGGCAAGAGTCACTCTAAGACTCTAAGTCTTAGGGTTCATATCCAGGTAAGTGTACCCTTGTGTGAAGTCATCTGTAAGTGTCTTTCTCTGCTTTATTTTCACTTTTTTGGAGGTTTAAGTAGTTCATCATACTTAGTAGTGTACTCAGTAGGTACTCATTATGTAAATGATATTGAATGAAAATGCTTTCTTGTAATATCATGATTGATATGTTCAATTGAAGGTTGCTATAGCAATTTTTATTTTAAGCTGTTGGTGGTGTCAATGACAATTGTTGGTAATGTCTGATAATGAAAGACATATATGATCTACTGTTCACATTCTGATACATATGATCCACTCTACCTGAATGATTACTTTTGACCTATGCTGCCAAGGCTCCCAGAGAATATATAGCATTACCAATGTGTATGTCATTATGATATAACTTATAGGGCTTTACAGGGTAGATAAAGTCTTATATAACATTATCATTTCATTAAAATTTTCCTGATGTAGATTTCCATGTAGTATACATACTGATATGGTATTGCATTTTTTGACAGATCCAAGAGATGCAGCCTTTTGCTCCCAACTTACAGCTGATCGACTCACATACTGAACCTGATAACAAGAATTGCAGCATGTTTTCTTACCAGGTCAAGCTGGATCAACTATTCTGTTGGGTGTCATTGCTCCATGATTGAAATCAGTATCCAGTTCAAGTGGGACACATTGTTGGACACTTTCAATGATCCATTCATCAAAGAACAGTTGGATATCCCCAGCTTTATCTGCCCCACTAAATCAGTGAAGGATACCCTGGGCCAAATCACTGCCTATGCTTCCACACAACTTGGCTCTCAATACCATACTCATGCTTTTTCTGTCCTCATTGTTTGGGATACTGCACATATCATCAGGTGGGATTGGGAGGGTGCTATTGTGATGACTCCCATCAAATATGATGAAGATCGAACACTGGCTGAGTTCTTCTCTCATTACTTGCAGGCTTCCCTGGAGTTGCATGGCATTGACACCACTGTTACTGAAGCTTCTGTGACTGAGGCTCACCAGGCAAGAGAGCAGTTGGACCTTGAACTGACAGTATGCATGCTCAAAACTTCTATACCAGGTGATGTTGGCACCCTGTTGCTTCTTATCTTCCCTGCCCCTACTCCACAAGGGTATCTACCTGTCAGCCATGCTATGTGAGCATGCACTGCCTATGAGTGGCACAGTCACAAGAAGTTTTTTCTGAAAGATTCATGGCATATGTATCAATCTGGATAGCATTCTAAGTGAAGGAGAAACATACAGGAGACTGAATTGTGCTGGCATTTGCAATGTACCCACCTGCCTGGCTTTTATGGATGTGCCATCTGTGGCAGTGAAAGGTTAGATAAAGGAATGTGGGGGGAGCACCCTAAGAGGTCTCCTGTTGGAAAAAAGGGTCTTGGTTCAACCCAAGGGGGCAAGAGTTGCCTGGTAGGGGGTCAGAGAGTGGGGAAAAGACAGAAAACATGCCCAATAACTCCAAAGGAATGTCGAGATTTGTCTAAAGAATGTCTAGCAATAGGAAGAATGTCTAGCAATAGGAAGAATAGATATTCTGAGCCCTTGGTCTTGGAATTCTGTCTTACTTCATCTCTCTAATGTGTCTATTATTTTTCTAAGTATGTACAGTACAATCCTAAGTACGAGTTTGGCTTACATAAGCCAAAACTCGTGCAAACACTAAGTGAAAAGGAGGGTAGAGTAAAGATAAAACAAAAATATAAGTAGAAACAGAGAAATATAACAATTACCATGGTAGGGAGCATTCCCTCCCTACAGCAGAACAGAAGACTCAAACAGTATGACTCTCACAAAAGAGTTGGTCATGCCCTGCACAAGCTGTGCTCATCCACCATACCCATCATCAACTTGTTCTTGACACTGTCAGATGTATGTTAACTGCTTTTAAGTCTGCCCATGAGCTTGTGTCAGCAATTTGTGATGCATTGATTGGTGAGTTCTGAACTGTTACAACTTTCCATCTCATCTAAATCTGTATAGCCCACTACAACACATTGAAGAAGGCCAGTATTCTACACCACAACTTGAGTCCTGGTAATATTATCATATTTCTTGGGTGGGGTCTTCTGATCGACTGGGATCTGTTGAAATTAGTCAACACAGTGGGCCCCAGGCAAATGACATGCACAGTACATATGCTTCTGATATCACTTTTTGAGTAGTTGAAGAGCATGTGGATCCAGGGTACATGGCAATTCATGTCCATGGTGCTTCTATATGATCAACAAGCTCCCCACATGTTCATGGACAACTTGGAGTCTTCTCTTTTTATCCTCCTTTGGATGGCATTGACAAACATACCATCCAATTTCAAAAGTGGTGTTTCCTGCTCAACTTTCATTGCACAAACCTTCAATGAGGTATCAGGTGGCATGGCAAAGAAGTTGTTCCTTCTCAAACAGGAGATACTCAAGAAGGAGCAACCTCTGTTTCCAAATTACGATGCCCTCAATGCACTTTTGAAATCTCTTGCAGATACTTTTAGATCCTGTTATGCTGAGCCTCCTGCTGGTGAAGCCAGTATCATAGAGTTTCTGATGGAAGGTGTTAGTGCAAGGACCCAACAGCTCTTGTGTCAAATGGAAACCTACCACCTTTGGGAGACAAGAGAACTGCTCAAGAACCACAATGCCATGCTGAAAATGTATACTGAATGCATCAATAAGAGCTGGCCTCACGATGCCCTGGCTGTCCCACAGCTCATCATATCTGTCAGCATATTCAGCAACAGCATCACATCTCATTAGTTTTCAAGGTCGACTCACACACTAGAGTGTCCCAATGTAAAGAGGGCAAAGAGATGTAAAGTGGAGTTGCCTGGAACTCACCACTCAGAGTCCAGTGGGTGTGCTGTGCTGAGTACAGAGCTTACAAGTGAATTGGTGGAGCAGGAAGGGTCCAATGCTGCTGTTGAACTCACACATAGGTCTCCAAGTCCTCTCACTCTGTTGCCCAGTCCTGATGGGCTTAATTAACATGTATCACTCATCTGTGTGTTCCTTGATCCCTGTATGAGTGCATTGAATTGAAGTTGTTATGTCGGAGTCTTGCTAAGAATTGGGTGGGTCATATGGTGACCCTCCAAAAACCTGAAACATGAATGCATCATGTGTGCACTGTTCATGGTAAGCAGGATTGTATATAAACCATGCTAATCTTCAGAAGCATTCAAGTCCTCATATACCATGCCACCAAAGAGAAAGAAAGCCAACCAACTCATCCATAGTCCCAATGCTGGTCCCCAACCCCAAAAGCCCAGAGCCAAGGGGGGTAAGGCCATCAACCTGCCTGCACCCATCCTGCAACCTGTTTCACCCATGCCAGTGCCTGCCACTGTCCCCCAACTTGTTTCACCTGTACCTGTAATTGTACCCCTAGCTGCATGTTCACAGCCAATTCCTCAGAAGCCACTCTCTGCTCTTAAATCATCATCCTCAGCTGAAATTTTCAACTTGAATGCATCCAGTTCAGATGAGTCAAACCATCAGACCCAACAAGGAAAGATGGGCAGGCAACAATCTTCATCTCCCCATCCTCTTCCACCTTCTCTTCCAACCCATCCTGCTTCTGGCAATGCTCCAGTGTCACCACACCTGACCAAACTCTCAAAGATGACCCCACAAATCACTGGGGACAGTGATGACAATGATGATGACCATGGTTCTTTCACAGGTTCAATGCTGACTGCATCTTCAAGAGAAAGGGAGAAAACAAGTGGTGTGAAGAAGAAGGTGGCAAGACATGTGGCCCTTGACATCAAGCATTTTTTTACAAGTCCAAAGATGGTGGTTCCACTTGTTGAAAATGCTCATGAGTCCATTCCATTTACTGGCAGTGATGATTGTGTATGGAAATCCAACCTGCTTTTCTTAGTCAGAAAGCTAATATGAACCCTGAAATCAATCTCTTGGGCTACATGTATGGCCACAACACCTCAACCTTGACCATTCATGAACATCTTGACCCCATGCACTGGGACAGCCTTCAACACTGGTGCCAGAAACACAACAGAGAGAATCAGATGAAATGTGGACAGCGTGAAGCAAAGGAAGTTAGAGAGGCTGTGGCAAAAGCTGCAGCCCTGCATACCATGACTATGATTGGCAAGAAATTAGAGTTATTGAGAAGTCCATTTGACCCTATGGCATTTAGAGAGGCATTAATCCACTTCATCATTGCCAATGATCAGGTATGCCACCACAGTATGTTTACTAACTTACTGTACATGACTTTTGACTATAGAGCCTAAACATTGTTGAATGTCATGAATTTTGTGACCTCCTTTTACTACTATGTGAGGATTTGCAAGATATACATATTCCAAAGTGGACGAAGCTTCACAAGCTTACAATCAGTGCTTGGAAATCTTATTTCAAGGTACTTAAAAGGGATATGGAAGTACAGAAACTCAATCACATTTGCTACTCATATTTGTTTCTGATGTTTGAAATCTCAGGCAGCTGTTGGACAAATTTCATTCATGGCTGACATATGGTCTGACTCCTTGCACTGTCCTTACTTGGGTGTGACTGCCCACTGGATTGGATGAAATGTCAATAATTGCCTGACCTTAGAGGTGAACTTGATTGCCTTCCATTGGTTATTGGGCCACCATGATGGTAAAGCCCTGGCAAAAGTCACCCTCAACATGCTTGATTGCAGCAGTGCGACTCTAAAAGTAAGCTGGATATCTATTAATCAGATTCATCTCAGTGTGCCAAGACAATTGAATTGAACAGGCTGGTCATTGGACTCTAGACAATGCTGAGAACAATGACACATTCATGGATGAACTTGGCAAACTACTCAAACAATGCAACATCCCATTTGACCATGAAGATCAACAAATTCGCTGCTTCCCTCACATCATAAACATTTGTACTGGACATGTAATTAAGAAGATCACTGACATTAACCTTGCAGAAATTGCTTGTGCATGGGCACTGGCTGTTTGTCAAGATTTAAATGATAGGCAAACATACAAAGAAGCCTTGGCTCACGATCTGATTGCTCTCGGCCATGCTATCATTACAGTACTTCATGCATCTGGCCAGCATCAGGATGCATTTGAAGACTATATTAGGGAAGGTAATGAAAAAGGATATTGGGAGGCCCAAGATATGGACAGTAAAGTGACTGGAACATGCAAGGTCAGCATTCTCTGACTACTCTGAGACATCAAAATGCAGTGGGACTCTGCCTATCTTATGATTAGGTGGTTGTGGCTTCTTCAGCAGGTAAGGGACACTGTACAACTACTATAACATACTAACTGACAATTACTTATGCCATGTCTTAGCCAATTGATGCTTTCCTCAACCATCCAAACAACAGGGACTTAAAGAAATATAAGCTTTCCCAGATGGAATGGAAGGTCCTACAAGATTTTGAAGCAATTCTTGAGGTACACATGCTATTTTCAATCCCTTGATGTGGCAACTCATTCATCAATTAACTTCTGCTGTTGTTTTGAGGTCCCTCATCAGGTGATTCAAGCACTATCATACAAAAAACTGCCAACTGTCTGTGATTACCTCAAGGCCTTTGAGAGATTCTACATCAACCAAGAAAAGATGGGCAAAAGTCCATGCAATGCATGCCTTTCCCTGTATATACAGGAAGGTTTGAGTTGGGCCAACAAGTACTATACTTGTATGGGTGGTACAAAAGCATACCTTATATGTAGCAATGGGTATGTGTACTGTCTACCTGCTTTCATTCATGGGGCCTCTGTTACTCACATAATTGTTGTCATTAGTTTTAAATCCAAATGAGTGCCTCAAGTGGATTCACAAACACTGGGATTCAGTTGGTGTAGAGAAGACACTCATGGTCATCCATGACACAGTAAGTCATTATCCATTGACTAGCTGCTGTGCTCATAGTATTGAATGCCACAGATGACTGAATATTGCAGTTGACTATCGGTGAATCACCATGATCATGAAGTGAACCCTCACCATGCTTTGCTGAAGAAACAGCAAACCCTCCAACACATCAGGAAATTTTTAATGAAATGATAATGTTATATAAGGCTTTATCTACCCTGTAAAGCCCTATAAGGTATATCATAATGACATACACATTGGTAATGCTATATATTCTCTGGGAGCCTTGGCAGCATAGGTCAAAAGTAATCATTCAGGTAGAGTGGATCATATGTATCAGAATGTGAACAGTAGATCATATATGTCTTTCATTATCAGACATTACCAACAATTGTCATTGACACCACCAACAGCTTAAAATAAAAATTGCTATAGCAACCTTCAATTGAACATATCAATCATGATATTACAAGAGAGCAGTTTCATTCAATATCAATTACATGATGAGTACCTACTGAGTACACTACTAAGTATGATGAACTGCTTAAACCTCCAAAAAAGCGAAAATAAAGCAGAGAAAGACACTTAGAGCCAGTTCAGTAGTCAAGTCCCACAATGAATCCAAGTAAAAAATCCGTATAAAAAATCCACCCACTTCCTGACATAAGCCAGCGGAGTTCGAATGGATGCTGTGTGGCCAAGATGCCATGGTGAAGGCAGCATCAGGATCAACACTGCAGAGTGGCTTGTCTCATTCTTTCTCCATCATCAGTATGGCCTGTAAAAAGTCTTTGCAATCGCCCACCAAGAGCAGAAGTACTTGCCAAGCAACTACTCTGCTGGCATTGTGGACAGATGCAGATGTCGATGTCCTCCTGGACCTGGCCATCGCTCACAAGGCATCTGCAGGTGAGTGGATGAATTTCAAGGCAATGTTCTGGAATACTGCTTCTGCTGCTCTTTCCAACCCTGCCAGAGGAGGTCCCAAGACTGCTAGAGTATGTAAGGAGAAATGGAAAAGGGTAAGCACATATTCTAGTTTAAATAACAGCATGAGAAACTGATATCACCTATAGCTGAGAAAGATGTTTGAGGTTGTCAATTGCATCAAGAATACATTGGGGTTTGCATATTTGAATGAGTTAGGGGCTAACATCAGCCTTGAGAATGAGGCCATGTGGAGTGATTTTGTCAAGGTATGTCATTATAATATGATGCTATTTTATGCTAACAGAAACATCAACAGAAACACAAGGACATAGATCCTTTTCAAAACAGAGGCTGGCTGCACTACAAAAAAATGAAGCAGCTAATGCCCTCCAAAGGCAAAGGCTTGAATGCCTTCTCCACATTAAGCCTGGTTGGAACAACTGGTGCCACTTGGTTGAGTTCCTCGAGTGACAGTGAGAGTCATAGCGAAAGTATCAACACCATGGAGGGACCTTCAGTTCATGAGGAGACTACTCCATGCAGTACTAGTGATGACGTTGAGATGACCCAGTTGCCTGGGTCAACTGATCCTTCTCATGTACAAATGCAGCCCCCCTGGCTTCCCAGTTCCATGTTTGCTATGTCACCTGCCTGGCCATCCTCTGTCATTTTGACCCACACTCAAGCAACCTCCAATTGGCATTTGCAGCAGGACACTGACCCTCCTTCAACACCATTATTCCTGCGCCCCCCCACCCCATCCTCATGCACTATGTCAGCCATTAGTTCTATCAAACCTTCATCTAGTGTCTCGCAGAAGTGGAGGGCAGATGATGACAATTCAATGGTAGCATCCTCTTGGGTTACCAGCTCCTCAGGGGCTCGAAAGCAATGAGTGAAAACCAATCTGAAGGCAGAAGTGCTGCACAACTTGGGGCAGAAATTGGACAATTTCAAAGATAACTTTGAGAAGAGTTACAATAACTCTTCTAATAGCACTCTGGCCAAGCCCATCATTCCAATTCATCCAGTATCCCGAAGGGCGAGGGACAGGTTTTTGGGTGCAGATGTGACTACTGTGATGCCTGCAGAGTTCATGCATTTCCTGGACCTTCTCATAGAAGATGCTGTTGTTGCTGATACATATCTCTCGATTTCAAGGGATCCTGATTGCTTCATTGCTGGCCAGAATGATTGGATTCAGAAGTGCCTCAAGGAAAGGAAAAATAAATAGTCTACACCTTGTACATACACACCATAGCTTTCCAACTTATGATTATACAGCTTGAGCATGCAAAAGAATTCGAAATTTTCAGTCTGAACTTTGTGTGATAATGATTGAGACATGGAGAGATGTACTCAAAATCTAAACCCTCCATGCCCATTCTGCGATATAACTAGCCCACATACACTCTGTAATTCTGTCCCACTTCACTGACATCCAATCATGATCTGCATTGGTGGGAACACCATCAGCAACTGAACCACTCATACCCATATCTTGTGACTCTGGATTCTCCTCTGGATCCTCTAAATCTACTGGGTCCCATGTGTGAATGATGTTGTGAATGCAGGTGAGAGCTGGTGGGATATGAGCCTGAACATGCATGCTATACTCAGGTGGGACTGTGAGAATGCAAAAGTGATGCTTGAGGACACCAATGATATGCTCGATGACATTGCAAGTGGAGGCATGGCAGAGGTTATATAGCTCCAGAGAATTTGCAGGGCTATGATATAATGAGCCAATACAAATTGAGGACGAGCGATAAGTACTCACTGCATTTGTGCACGTCCCCACTCTGTGAGATGATACTGCTGCCCACAGTACAGAACTAGCAGCTGGGGGCAGTTTGGAAACCCAGCATTGGTGAGATAGTACTTGCCATTGGGGATCTTCAGATCGCTCATCTGAGCATTGTGGTATATAGTCACATCTGCCATCAAGCCTTCCCAGCCACTTAGTACATATGTGAATTGTAAATTGAAGTTACAGCAGATGAGGCAGTTTTGAGACATGAACCCCTTGCAATTTCATGACATGACCCTTTCATTGGCAGCTGGGGCACATGCAACATGTGTTCCATCTATTGTGCTGATCACATCTACAAAAAAAGGGAAAAACTTGGGGTTGTTGAGAATATATGGGTGAGTGGGTGTGTTGCTACATGGCAGTTGAACATATTTTGCATAGACTCTGGGCAATGTAAATGCAGAGAGCATTCTTTTGAAATATCTATCACTTATGATCAGTAAAACAAAAGTGCCAATAGTTTAAGAACTTACTTGGAGATCGTACCATTCCACTGCTGGAAACGCTCTCCAACATGCCTGATAGTCAGGCCAGTAACAATGATATAAAGAAAAATTCCGAGTTGCTCTTGCAGCATGACTTGCTTTGAATGACTGTATCTGCTTCATTGAAGCTTGTCCACCAATACTCTGAAAATGTGCTTATGAACCCTGAGCTCCATCCATATTCTTTTGGGGCAGCCACTGAGAAGTTTGAGCATCCATCCCCTGCTGGAAAGGATAGACATGTGATATGCAATAGGCTCGGTCCTCTCAGTCACTAACAATACAGCCTCAATGATGGTGGTCCATATGGCACAGATAACCTCGAAGCATTCTTGGAGACAGGCACAAGGATCCATCATAATCAGTGGATCATAGTTGTCGTCTTGTACACTGGTGTGTTCACTGTCCATATCGACTGTATCCCAGTTGAGCAAGTCATTATCGGTGTCAGCAGTAATCTCAACTAGTTAGAGTCAGTCACGATGGGGTAGATTACTGCTGTCATCATGAATGCAACACTCACCATTGATGTCAACTGTGTCCCAATCCCCCAACTCTTCATTGATATCATGAGAACTCCCTGTCATTGCAGTATGGTTTACAGTACATAGTTTCCATTATCAGATAGGCTACACATTCAAACCCTGCCAGAATGTGGCGGCTTATGTCAGGAAGTGGGTGGATTTTTTATATGGATTTTTTACTTGGATTCATCATGGGACTTGACTACTGAACTGGCTCTTACAGATGACTTCACACAAGGGTACACTTACCTGGATATGTATGAACCCTAAGACTTAGAGTCTTAGAGTGACTCTTGCCCTGAGGTAGAACTCAGAGACAAGAGTGAAGAAGAGAGAGAAGGGGAGAGAGGATGAGTTTATATAACATGTACTATACAGTCATTACAAAGACATTCCCACACTTGTGGCTGGGGAAGAGTTGTTCAAATGATCATAAAATGACATAGATGACAAGACTAGATATTGATGATCAAAGTGAAATCAGACTGAAAAGAATATTGTCATTGATATGATGATGATATTATCTGATGAGCAATTATAGCGTACCGTCAACTACATAGCATTATTGTATATGGCATATCAGCTCTTGTCATCATTATATCATGATGATAAAAGTATTGTAATTCTTGTATCAGGCCTATGTATATGCAGTTGACCAGATAGTAAAATGTCTGCCAGGTTATCTAATGCATTATCTGACTACTATCATTATGATTTGTAGATGATCATGCCTTATACACCATTATCCAAATCATATCAGACAGATAACTACTTACCATAATTAACTTGGAATACCAGCACTTCAAACCCCCCCTGATGCAGGCATACAGGCTTGTTGACAATGACAATGAAGACAACTCTTCGACTGATGGGGGTTTTGGCAGATCCATTGAAGATGAGTTATCATTGTATCTAAATATGAAGCTTTCCCATGGAATTGGAACAGATAGTCTGAAGTTCTGGGAGATGAGCATCTACAACTGCTACTCTGGCCTGGTGTGAGCCATGACTGATGGCTCATGGATTCTACAATTAGATGAATGAGACGATTTACCCAACACTATTCTTGATGGCAATGGACTACCTTCTCATCCAAGGAAGTGCAGTCCCATGTGAGCAGATTTTTTTGTCTAGTGCTGAGACAGACATGAAGAAGTGGAACCATATCAAGCCTGTTCTAATGGAAGCCTTGCAGATGCTAAAGGTTTTCTACAAGAAATCATGCCTCGATTTCTCAGCAGGCCTACTTGTTGAGGAGAAGGACCTGGAGGAGTCTGGCAAAGACCCCTTGGCTAAGTTGTTCTCCAAGAATGTGGAATGCACAGACAAGTCCCTTGATAAGCTTTTGATCTCCTTGGCTGATGGTTCAGATGATGATGTCAGATGAGATTTGTATGGGCCATGTTGAGGCTTAGAGAATAAGTAGGTGGTTTACTCAGTGAGTCTGGTCAGACTGTCATTGGTCTCTTGTCACTTGATTGTTGATTGTTGTCCATTTGTCAATTCGTCAACTCTTAGAACCATTTAATATAACTTTGGCAATGCTCATAGTTTACATTTACTGGACTTATCATGGTCTTGTCAGGTCAATGATATCACTGAAGCTTGCAACTCGAGTGCCCATGTCTGACTTGTCAGTTGTCACATGTTATGGAGTGACTTTGAGCTAGAGACCATTGGTTGAGTGTTGACATTAATGATGAACTGTAGTCCCCTTGCCTTACATGCCTACCAATATGCTCAAGGTGACAAATTTTGGAAGTGACAGGTCTGACTCAGTAAGTGGCTTCCTACTCTTCCTTACTACTCAGCTCGAGCCTTGAGGCCATCTGTACTCTGAGTCTCATCCTGGGATTTATTATCTGACTACACCTTACTATCAGTCTAACATATCTCATCACATTCTATGTGGAAGTCCTTCCCTGCAAATCAATGGCAAGTACAAACTGGCAGATAAAATTGGAGGTGGTTCTCAGGGTAAGTGGCCACTGCATAAAATTTCTTACTCTGCTAACAGATGCTTGAAGGTGATGTTTTTTGTGCTTGGAACATACTCTTGGGGGCAGAGGTCACAGTGAAGCTTTGGCACTCTGAGCTTGGCAGAGCACTCAAGCATGAATATCATGTTTATAAATCCCTTGCAGGCAGCCCTGGGATTCTGCATCTGTACTGGTTTGGTACAGATTATGGCTTTCATGCCATGGTCACAGTGTTTAGGCTCATTGTTGCAAGATCTTGTCTCTCAAAGTGATCATAAATTCAGCATTGATGTCATCACAGGTATTGGCTTGCAGATGGTAGGTCCTGCATGCCAAAATACTTAGTTGATGCATGATTTGCCTGATCAAATTTCTGCAGATAACTTGTCTTGAATTTATGCATGCTTGTGACTTTATCCACTGTGACATCAAGCCATCGAACATCCTTACTGGAGTTGATGTGAACGATATGAGCATCAGCAAAACAGACCCCCTCTGTCCAGATCTGTGCAGGTCTGTACGGATCTGTACAGACCACAGACCCACAGACAGGTCCCCCTCTGTACAGACTTACCCCTGACTGTTTCAGTATACAGATTCCCACACTCAACTCAACATGTAATCAGCTAATAATTGAATTATATTATTTTAAAATTATTTTAATTACAGTGGTACAGGGCTACATATCTAATCTACAAGGACTACATAACTATGCTAATGGGCACAGCCTCACAGGGGGCCCACCCCCCTCCCTCTGCCACCCCCCCCCTCTGGTGGATCATCAGAGGGAGGGATGACAATGACAATGAGGGGAGATGGTGGTGGTAGAGGAAAGAGTTGTGTTGCTGAGTGAGCAGGTTTATATACACCCCCACAAAAATTTCAATCGGAGTTTGAAATTGCCACAGTGCATTGGTGTAGACTCAGAAGTTGAAAAATCTACTATATGGAGTAATCATACAGCCATGATGTCATAACAAAAGTTGTAGCCTATGATCACAGGACCATGGGAATATGCTTACCTTAGCAATATCTCCTTTTTTGGGCGAGATATTTGCAAAGTTCTGCCAGAGACCTGGCATGTCAAAAAATAAAAGTGGCTGTACAGTTATGATGTCATAATGAAAGTTGTAGTATGTGATGTCATGATCATGTCAGTATGATTATATTGTCAATATGTCCATTTTTGGATGAGATATGGGCGAATCAATGTTTACAAATTTCAAACTCCGATTGAAATTGCTACAGCACATCAGTGCAGACTTGGAGAGTCATTGTACAGCCACGATGTCATAATGAAAGTTGTAGCCTATGATCACAGGACCATGGGAATATGATTACTTCAGCAATATCTCCTTTTTTGGGTGAGATATGGGCAAATTATTGATTTCATCTGTGGGTCTGTGGGTCTGTAGGGTCTGTACTTGCTCTGTGGAAAATCTGTACCATCTGTGGGTCTGTGCTGCTCTGTACCTCTGTACCAAACCTACTGTTTTGCTGATGGAGTTCCATTATGGTCTACTTGATTGACTTTGGACATGCACACACCTATAGGGATCACAAGACTCATTGCCACCTCCATTGTCAAGAACATGTGCTGTTTGTAGGCACTAAACCCTTTGCTTCTGTAAATGCACACACTGGCATAGAGCTTTTGCATTGTGATGACATCAAGTCACCCACTTACATGCTTATCTTCTTGTTGAATGGTTCCCTCCCTTGGGAGCACAGTGCAGACTTATGCAAGATTCTCCAAGCCAAACTGGACTTTCCTCCATTAACATACAATATTCCTACAGCATTTCTCTTGTTCTTGGAACATGCCCAAACATTATCATTCAGTGCCAAACCTGACTGCAAATTGTTGCGAAGTCTACTGAAGGAGCTTTCCAACCCCCTGTTTTAGTTTTTTGGTCTTGTTCATTGTATCACCACTGTTGTAGTCAGTCAAAGTTAAATTATGGTAACTGCATGTGAAACCAGCTCAAAGCTGACTAGTGAGCTGAGCAAGCTGGTAAACATGGCTTTATTCAGCTTGACTTGGCATAATGGCCAGTCCTACTGATTTTGGTAAGCTGAACTGTGGTTTGCCAAGCCACAGCAACACTAGCCAGACATTTCCAAGGCTGGAATAATAATATAAATAGTCATCATAATCATCAGGGGGGGTTTGAAGTGCTGGTATTCCAAGTTAATTATGGTAAGTAGTTATCTGTCTGATATGATTTGGATAATGGTGTATAAGGCATGATCATCTACAAATCATAATGATAGTAGTCAGATAATGCATTAGATAACCTGGCAGACATTTTACTATCTGGTCAACTGCATATACATAGGCCTGATACAAGAATTACAATACTTTTATCATCATGATATAATGGTGACAAGAGCTGATATGCCATATACAATAATGCTATGTAGTTGACGGTACGCTATAATTGCTCATCAGATAATATCATCATCATATCAATGACAATATTCTTTTCAGTCTGATTTCACTTTGATCATCAATATCTAGTCTTGTCATCTATGTCATTTTATGATCATTTGAACAACTCTTCCCCAGCCACAAGTGTGGGAATGTCTTTGTAATGACTGTATAGTACATGTTATATAAACTCATCCTCTCTCCCCTTCTCTCTCTTCTTCACTCTTGTCTCTGAGTTCTACCTCAGGGCAAGAGTCACTCTAAGACTCTAAGTCTTAGGGTTCATACATATCCAGGTAAGTGTACCCTTGTGTGAAGTCATCTGTAAGTGTCTTTTTCTGCTTTATTTTCACTTTTTTGGAGTTTTAGTAGTTCATCATACTTAGTAGTGTACTCAGTAGGTACTTATTATGTAATTGATATTGAATGAAAATGCTTTCTTGTAATATCATGATTGATATGTTCAATTGAAGGTTGCTATAGCAATTTTTATTTTTAAGCTGTCAGTGGTGTCAATGACAATTGGTGGTAATGTCTGATAATGAAAGACATATATGATCTACTGTTTACATTCTGATACATATGATCCACTCTACCTAAATGATTACTTTTGACCTATGCTGCCAAGGCTCCCAGAGAATATATAGCATTACCAATGTGTATATCATTATGATATACCTTATAGGGCTTTACAGGGTAGATAAAGTCTTATATAACATTATCACTTCATTAAAATTTTCCTGATGTTATTCTATACACTCAAATTGCACTGGGTCCACACCATTGCACAACACATACAGGCAAGCTGAAAATAGCATTAGCATCATGGGCAACTCAACAGTGTGCATGAACTCAACTTGGCATGCATGGATGCATGTTCCTCAATTGTTCTCCCTGTCACTGTTATTCATAAATCCACAATTTGCTAAGTATGAAATGCAACTTCACATTCATTTGGTCATCAAAATCATTATTCATTGGTTAATTATGAATCATGTAGTATTATCTACATACACCCCAGGCATGATTCAGTAGCAGATTGATCTGATTCCCACACACCACACATATGAAGTTTATAATTTCCAGAGTATACTGTATAGTGCTGCAAGTCTACTGAAATCCAGAGTTCGAGTAAGGTGTCCTTGGTGTATGAGCTAAGCTGCCATTATAAATTTAGTATACATTGCTGCCATTCCATGTCCCGATGTAAAGTCAGATAAAGGAAGGTGGGGAGAGGCTAGGAAGTCTCTCTTTGGATGAGGGTGGGGTCAGTTCGACCCAAGGGGACTGGTGTTGCCTGGCAAGGAGTCAAAGAGTAGGAAAAGACTGAAAATGCGCCCAATAAACCCAGAAGATAGCTGAGATAATGTCTAGAGGGAGTCTGATAAGGGAGAACTAATAATCTGAGGCTTTCAGCCTTTGAATTCCATCCTACTCTGTCTGTGGTGGCAGTCTATTGTTATTCTCAATATGTACAACACTTCTCTAAGTGCGAGTCTGGCTTACATAAGCCAAAACTCGTGCAAATACTAAGTAAAAAAAAAAGGGTAGAGTAAAGATAAAAACTAAAACTAAAGTAGAAACAATGAAATAAAGGAAATTATCTAGTAGGGAGTTTACTCTCCCTACACTGACTAGAAGCTTGAACTCCATGCATGTACTAGCTATTCTTCTAGTTGACTGGAATCCTAAAGTTCAGGTGTGAATCATATACACCAGGACACCAATGGAGAACAATATAATGTATGGGGGACAGCAAGTCCAACACAGGTTCAATATACTTAAACATGGGCAAGCCAATGTACTACAGGCACACTAACTGTCAGACACATGGTGACCAAGCTGCTACATGCACAGATTTTCCAATATCAGGTAGGGAGTAGACTCATCGACTGCCTAGACAGGTTAGGCCAATGCTAGGTAATGAAGTCAACAAGTTAGTACTACAAGTTTGTTGATGTACAACCTACCTTCACACTGACTGTCCATACATATATACCACTGAACTAGTGTCTTGAGTTCCACTCCAATGGATGAGCAACAATGCTAAATGGTAAGTCAAGAATCTAGTTAGTACTGTGAACCAGTCACAAATGGAGGGTGACTTACCTTCATACTGATTCCACACATCAAGACAATACACCAACTAGCATCTTGAATTCCACTATGGATGAATGACAACACTAAACAGTAAGTCAAGAACCTAGTTAGTACTATGAACCAGTCACAAACAGAGGGTGACTTACCTTCATACTGATTCCACCTGTCAAGATGTTGATGTGAATTCCTGTTTGTATGATTGATTAATTGATCCTAACACCTATGTATGTACAAATGAATTAGTGTGTACAGCTCCTGCCAAGAATGAGGAACTTACCTGTGGGGAGGTGGAAAAGAAGAAAAGGTGTTTGTGAGAAAGGCCAGCATTGATATACTAAATGCAACTCATGGTCACATGCACATGGGAAACTACACAGGTAGTTGCAAGTAGTTGCCATGCACATGATCATGAGTTGCTTTCAGTATATCAATGCTGGCTTTCTCACAAACACCTTTTCTTCTTTTCCACCTCCCTGCAGGTAAGTTGTTCATTATTGGGAGGAGCTGTACACACTAACACTAATTTCAGTACTTTGCCCATGCAATGGTATATATGTAGACACAACATAATTTGAATGTATACAAAACTTTGAATAGCAGGCTGACCATGATCACAACCTGTGCACTGGGAAGTGGAATAACATGAAAGATGTTACATCAACAATGTGGGGGATATTTGACAAAGCCATCATCTTTATGGTCATCTGCAGGCATGGCTTCTCACTCATGGTGGCAGATATAGTCCAGAGCAGTGAACAGTGAGTTTGCTATTCGTGCATACATATTGCTTGGCCTGACAAAAGATTAGGGCCAAGTATCCACTTACTGCTGTCTCCAAATTATTGGATGTGTTTGGAGATGGTCCCATGCATGGTTATGATGTAGGCTGTAAGTTTGGGACCACTCCCAGTCACAGCACAGTTGGACCAAGGGCATGAGCCTCAAACCATACATCCCTTGTGCTGGCATTCCACAGCTATTCTCATCATCATTTGTGGCAGCTTCCACTTCTTGGCAAGATATGTTGATGGCCTGGGGCTTGAAGACCATGAAGGGTGCAAACACATACTCTGGCTACAATATCCTCAACAACTACAGACAGGCCCTAAAATGATTAAGTTCTTAGGGAGTAACTTTTGAAATGACCTGTTGATGATCAAATCAGTGTGAAGGTAAGTACACCCACCATTGCAACAGGTTTGTAGTACTGACTATATTCTCATCATTCCAGTATGAGCACATAGTGTAGTAGACAATGGTTGCAGCACTTTGCTGCAGCTGGCATGATGACTCACTTGGTCAGCATGTAAATAATATGCAGCTCCTGGGAAAGGATGTGCTTCCTGCACAGTAATTTATAATGCAACAGCCCTCTGTTGCAGCTAAGAGAGTGGGGACATGGAGAGTCAGATGAACAGACCAGCTACCAACAGTAACATATATAACAGCTGGTAAGAATGACACCACCTGCAGAAGGTGAACCCACATCCACATGGCAGCCACCACCATTCACAAGCACTTGATGGTGGGAAATTGCTCACCCAATGGTCCACATGCAGGCCTGAATCAGTAACAAGAAATATTCATAGTTGGGTTGAAGACTGGATAAAGGTATGTCTAATGTGGTGATTATCAGGCAGTCATTTCATGCTCTTATGCCTGCTCACTGCCCAATGACTTATCAGCATATCAAAACTGATTTTTAAATATTTACTTTCATAGCACATTCTGATTGTGCAGAAAATCTAATATTTCAATGATCTCAGAATGTATTGCCTAACATGGAATTAAGCATACCTGCAAAGTAAATTATAAATTAAATCTTGGGTTGATGTTTCTACCTTTTTAGGGGGTTATAATTGTCTATAACCTTGTGACATTCCTTTGATATATATTTCTCAGTTGTCTTTTGAAGATATCTTAACATTTCTCTTAATATAGACTTTGGATAAAATTTATAAGTCTTCTCAGAATAAAATTTTATGAGATGCTGGTAATTTGAATCATGAAAAAAATGCTGTTTTTGCTTTCAAATACTCTTTAAAACAAGTGATAACACAGTGTTAGTTATGTAATGAGATGTGTAACCATGTCACACTACATGGTCAAACAAAGTCAGACATTTCACACTGAATAGCTCAAGAAGTTCAGAGCTCACTTGGAAAAACAATCCTGCCCAGAATCCTGTGTGAAAATCCCTGAGAAAAAACCATGTGCATCATCACATAAGCAACCACATTCAGGTGGAGCTCCAACTCTTGAGTAGCATCAATGGAGCAGTTGCTATCTTTTGATAATGAAGATACCCCTGAGCATTGGTCTCCCATGGCCAATGAGTCACTCAATACTGGAGCAGAGTGGGAGGTGAGTATGAGTGGGTCTGAGGAGAGCAATGCAGACAACACAGAGGGTGGGCAAGATGCATTCCTGCTTGTTCTCATGCACTATCATATCCAGCTATCCACTGTGAGTCAATGTGTGGATCAATGCCAAAAATGCCAAAAACCTGACACAAAGACAAATGGCATGTTGGTGGTTTTCCTATGCAGGATTTGGCTTGAGGGATCTGTTAAAATAAAAATGGGGGAGGGGTTCCATGCACCTAGAGAGGCTAGGGCAGAGGGGATTGGTGCTCCTGATGAAGGGGGAGTGGGGGAAGACTGAAAAAAAGTGAAGATAGTAGGCTGCTCTGAGCCTAGAAGCAAAGTAGGATGATGATAGTGATAGTAATTAGACCCTTAATGGAGCCTCAAATCCTGCAGGAATGATGATGATGATGGAGAGCTTAGAAGCAATGATGAATGAGCTTGAGAAGTAGGCAGATGATGCATCAGGAATTTAACACATTACTTTTTCATACTTTTAAGATACTTTTTGCAACTTTGTTTGGCTTATTGACTTTAAGGTACTATTTTGATGTCAAACCAAATCAAAAGTTAACAGCAAAGGTAAAAAAAAGGCTACAAAAGTCAATTTAGTTACAAAAGTCCAAAAAGCTGCAAGAACCATGTAACAATGTACATAGGTATAAAGAATATGAAGCAGCCAACCAGAGGTACAGGGGATGATTTGAATGGTGGAGTTGTGGGGTGTGTTCTTACAGTGACTCAAAAAACTGTCTGGATGTTTGCCACATTTCCAAAGAATTGCTTATAACTCAGTCCCCATTTGGCCATAAATCATGAAAAAATAGGGGTAGATAGCCAGTGGTCATGTGATCATTTATGCCCAATATGGATATGATCATGTGACTTGATACTGTACAATTAATTCAACATTGACCACTAGTCATCAGGGGAGGTTTGAAGTGCTGGTATTCCCAGATAATTATGTTAAGTAGTTATCTGTCTGATATGATTTGGATAATGGTGTATAAGGCATGATCATCTACAAATCATAATGATAGTAGTCAGATAATGCATTAGATAACCTGGCAGACATTTTACTATCTGGTCAACTGCATATAGGCCTGATATAAGAATTACAATACTTTTATCATCATGATATAATGATGACAAGAGCTGATATGTCATATATAATAATGCTATGTAGTTGACAGTACATTGTAATTGCTCATCAGATAATACCATCATCATATCAATGACAATATTCTTTTCAGTCTGATTTCACTTTGATCATCAACATCTAGTCTTGTCATCTATGTCATTTTATGATCATTTGAACAACTCTTACCCAGCCACAAGTGTGGGAATGTCTTTGTAATGACTGTATAGTACATGTTATATAAACTCAACCTCTCTCCCCTTCTCTCTCTTCTTCACTCTTGTCTCTGAGTTCTACCTCAGGGCAAGAGTCACTCTAAGACTCTAAGTCTTAGGGTTCATATCCAGGTAAGTGTACCCTTGTGTGAAGTCATCTGTGAGTGTCTTTCCCTGTTTAGTTTTCACTTTTTTGGAGGTTTAAGTAGTTCATACTTAGTAGGTAGTGTAGTGAGTAGGTACTGATTATGTAAACAATATGGAATGGAATTGCTTTCTGGTAATATCATGATTGATAAGTCCAATTGAAGGTTGCTATAGCAATTTTTATTTTTAAGCTGTTGGTGGTGTCAATGACAATTGTTGGTAATGTCTGATAATGAAAGACATATATGATCTACTGTTCACATTCTGATACATATGATCCACTCTACCTAAATGATTACTTTTGACCTATGCTGCCAAGGCTCCCAGAGAATATATAGCATTACCAATGTGTATATCATTATGATATAACTTATAGGGCTTTACAGGGTAGATAAAGTCTTATATAACATTATCATTTCATTAAAATTTTCCTGATGCACTACTCATCCAGACAGTTTTTTTGCAGGGTATCCAAGTCACTGTATTCACGCAATTGGACAGCATATTTTATGGTGTGGAGCCTGAATCTTGGTCAGCAATGGATGTTAGTGCTTATGTAATACACCACATGATTTGTCAGCATGCAAACATAGCCAACCACTGAATTTGAGTCACCAATCCTCTATCCTGATGATCACTCCAATAGCATTGCTCTCTCATGGGAAAGGTCAGCAAAATATGGTGTGAATGGCATTACCATGAGTAGGATGTATGCCCAGTGCCATCAGTTCCCTAAAAAAGTTGCCAGATGTCATGCCTGTACCATTTCCCCTACCAGCACCTGGGGGGTCCTGACAGTAATCAGTATTAGGAAGGCTGAGAATGTCATGGAGGTCAGTCTGGCACTCCAGGGCATGAAGAGTGAACTAATCCCCTCCTAACTGGCTCATTTCTGCAAAAGAAAAGCAGGTATTAAAGTTGGGGGAAGTAAAACCCTTCTTTACATTCCAGGGGTTTGGGGCAGAATGACCTACTGGGCTGCCAGAGTGCAAGATTTTCCCCTTTCATCTGTCCTTATGTGTTCCAAGTGGTTACATATGACCAAATAATCCTTTCCCAGTCACCCATAGTTCAGCACAGGTCATAGTCTGGCTTTCCCTCCTTGACACCTGGTGTGCGAGGGAGGGTATTGCTTCACTCCAACCTTGCTGCCAGCTTTTCTTATGCAGAAATGTGCCAGTTGAGAGGGGATTAGTTCACTCTTCATGCCCTGGAGTGCCAGACTGACCTCCATGACATTCTCAGCCTTCCTAATACTGATTACTGTCAGGACCCCCCAGGTGCTGGTAGGGGAAATGGTACAGGCATGACATCTGGCAACTTTTTTAGGGAACTGATGGCACTGGGCATACATCCTACTCATGGTAATGCCATTCACACCATATTTTGCTGACCTTTCCCATGAGAGAGCAATGCTATTGGAGTGATCATCAGGATAGAGGATTGGTGACTCAAATTCAGTGGTTGGCTATGTTTGCATGCTGACAAATCATGTGGTGTATCACATAATCACTAACATCCATTGCTGACCAAGATTCAGGCTCCACACCATAAAATATGCTGTCCAATTGCGTGAATACAGTGACTTGGATACCCTGCAAAAAAACTGTCTGGATGAGTAGTGGTCAATGTTGAATTAATTGTACAGTATCAAGTCACATGATCATATCCATATTGGGCATAAATGATCACATGACCACTGGCTATCTACCCCTATTTTTTCATGATTTATGGCCAAATGGAGACTGAGTTATAAGCAATTCTTTGGAAATGTGGCAAACATCCAGACAGTTTTTTGAGTCACTGTACACCGAGCGTTTGTGATTCAATATTGCCTATGGACCCATCATGTCTAGTACACACAGATTGAAGGAAATATGTACCATTCACCAGTTCACCACTGGCTAACCCTCCAACCCCCATGTGACCGTCACAACACTTGCAATGGCCTTGAATGGCTGCATTTGCATAGCAGCAGCTCATGATCCCTTCTGTGATTTGCTTGTGGGTGTCTATAAATTGGTCATGTCTGCACTATGCAGTAGATAGAAATATGTACTGTTCATGTCACAAACGATTGACTCTCCAACTCCAGCAGAACCACTACCATCCTTGTACAATTGATTCTTTGTGTCCATTATCCAACAGTTGCCTGAAAAGGTCATTAGCTATAGCATAAATGTGCAGGTTGGTTCATGCTTACAATCAATGTGTATATGGTGTTCAGATCATATTCTGTGAGGGGAGTGAGCAGTGGTGAGGGGCAGGAAACATGCAATGTACCAAATAAAGATATGTAAACTAGGTGGTGGCTATGATGTGATTTTGAATGCATGGTGGTCAGCAAATTTATTAACATAGAAACTTTGACACTTGTCATAGGATTCATGGGGCTTGACACTTCCTGGATTGATATGGTGGGCTGCATAGATAGGGATGAGTTGAGCTGTGCAGTAAATGGTATCGATGTGGATAATGGCAATGTTTTCAGGGTTGCATGCATGAACAATCCACATTCCTGTATCAGCATCTGGGACATCTCCTACACAGTCAAACCAACATATAATGGCACATGGATAGTCTGTGCCTAGATAATTAAATGAAAAAAGCACAGAACATGGGCAACATCCAGGCCAAGCACACCCTCCACATGAGGATCAGTTACAACATAGACACAGTTGTAATGGGGACCCATATTCCTCCGCTCAGGGCAGGAACATATATATTCACAATGCATACTGTGAATCCCACTCATGTCACTGGGTGCATAAAACATGGAGCACACAGAGTTGTAGACATGGATGGGCCCATCATAAAGGGGACACTTGTCTAAGGGGACATCTTCTGGATCATGGTTGTCATCACAGTAGAGTTGCAATTGAAGAAAGTGGCACAAAGTATCGATGAGCCAGGGTGTGCTGAGTTCAATCACTAGACCCTGCATGTTCCTTGCATGCTTGCATTCTAGGATCAACTGATTAGAGTTCATATGTTTCAAGGTATAAACAAAGACTTATGGTGAGTCTGGGCCAATGTCATGTGAGCCTTGACAGACATTGGAGAGTCATCAGTGTCACCTTCTTCTTCTTTGTAACTCACTGTGGGTTTATCAGTATCAATTCCACTGCTCTGATTACTTGATGCATCGTGTGGATGGCCAGCCTCATTATGGTGGTTGTTAGTTTTGTTACTACATTGTTCTAAATGCTAGTCAAAAGCTGGAACAGAGTCCAAGGTGAATACTCATACCTTGAGTCCCAGTTGCATCTGACAGACAAGTTCCTGTCAACATACTGTGATCTTGAAAGTCCACATGTGCTGCAGCAAGTTTGTCAAGCCTCTGGTTGATCAAGAGCATCTGTCCAAGAGCCTGAAAGTGGTTAGTATGCCAATAAGGCCTCTTAATGGCTTTGATGTGCTTGGACTTGGTAATTGATGAGCAGAGTCCATTTGGTGCACCAAACTGGCAGATAAGATAAGGATAGTGTTTCATAGCATGTTGCTGAGGTAATGAAAACATCGTGACTACTTCAGCATTCTGAAAGACTTCATGATACAAGTGGAAGCAGTTGAGTGCATTGTCGATCATGGTAAGTGTCTGTTCAGTGATTATATTTTGATGGACAAGGTAGCAAAACTTGAGAAACATGTGAAATGTGCAGATGACATCCCTTGGGACAAAGCCCTCAATGGCTGCAGTATATACCTGTGAACTACTGGTACCCATTCATAAGCAAACTAAAAATGGATGGATGTACCTTCATGAGGCCTTTTGAGTCATTGCCAGTCCACTGTTTAAAATGCTGGCCTTGAGGAAAGTGTCACAACCCTGCAAACAGGGCAACAGCTGCAATCCTGGAATCACATGAAGCCAATCCTGTAATAGTAGAGATGGGCAACTCACCTTTTGTCAATCTTGTCCAGCACCTTTTCTGCAGCACTCTTTCCATGCATTTGGATCAGATACCTCTCCACCCAATCAACCAGGTGATCCTTGAAACCACCTTTGATGAGCTGATGGAGAATGTCTGGTGAGAGCATTTTGTGAATGTCTGCACATGGGAACGTGCTTGTAAACAGCTGTCTTCAATTAGTCACAAAAAAAGGAAAAGAAACACACTGTATGTACTGTTACATCTCCATCAATTCCATATACTACCCAAAGCAGCTGAAGGTCAAGCTCCTTCATGGCCAATTCTGTATGTTCATGGAGACATCAGAGTGCACCTTGGTCAAGGTCCTCCCAGTGTGCAAGACACTTTGGACACCAATTATGCATGATACACAATAGGAGGGCCTGCTCTTCATAGTCTGCTATGTGGGCTGCAAGTGAATATAGGACATGTCGGTAGTATTGATCACCACATAGTACTGTCTCTGGGGTTGTCATTGCAGGTCGAAGCAACTGGAGAATGCATGTCAGTGATCAATGAAACAGACATTTCTTGAATCTGTGGAACATTTGTGTGCTAGCATGCTCTCTGGTTGCTATTGAACTATCAGCAGTAGCATAACCTAATGCAACATGAAGCACTTACATTTCAGCATGGCAAGAAATGCAATGAGCACTACTGCATCATGATGTGCACAGTGAGTGGTATTGTGCACATTTCCAATGGAAAGATAGAGTGGATAGTAATCCATTTGCCCAGTCGCAATGGACACAGTAGTCTTGTCACTGCCAAGGATGATGGGAACCAATGTTGCACCCACCATGGATGGACCACCACATATAATCTGATTCTAGGAGCACAAGATTAGTGGAACATATATTGAGATGAGATGAATACATACTGCTTCATTCCAAGCCCAGTCACCCAACATAAAATTTTCCCAGTGCCTCTGCTCATTTGTGCCATCAAACTCTTGGTATGGCAGGAAATCCATTTCATCCTTGATGTCAGCATGTCCAAGGAGGTTGTGGACAACTTGACATGGGTCTCAATACCATATATCATTGGTGTTGAACATCCAAGGGGCTTCCAGTCCATCCTCAAGCTCAGTCAATTTGCCTTGTTCATCCTGCTCATTCTGTTCATCTGGTACATGCTATACATTGCACTTGTGCTGAATTTTGAAGTTTTCCCACTGTACTGTGCCAACAGACATGCAGTCAATCACATGATAGAGATCTTTGTGATTGGCAAACAGTGGTGTGCTGCCTAATGGAAGTAACAAGGCAGCCCAGAAGTCTAGTAATGTGTTGATTTTTTTGGCTGGCATTTCTGCATGTGTGAAGAGAAATTTGGCAACTTTGAACTCTAACCGGCTATGGTATGGAGTCCAGTCATTCAGCAATTTTTGTACATGCAGCAGCAGTGGAGCACCTTTTGGTAGAAAGCATCCCTGAGAGTCACATCTTCGTGCTATAACAAAATATATTGATAGAGGTAGAATACTGTGTGCACAGGCTTACCAGTAAGACCTGGATGATAGTTGCAGTAAACCCTGTTTCTGGAACCGATGAATTCTACCTTCATGCCATCAAGTTCCTCGTCCAATGTGGCACCATCACGTTCATGAGGCAAGTCCTCTTGATGGCCACTGCTGCCATCATGTTCATGTGGCCAGTCATCTTGATGGCCAGCACCTGCTGCAACATGCTCGGCTGCTGGAGGTGTGATGTCAGTACCATGCTCCTCCTGTTCTGAATGATTCAGAGACTCTGTCCAAGTGAGAACACTTGGTCCAGAGCAACTAAAGTTCGTATGGTGCTTGCACATATGTTGAGTGAGCCCTGACTTATTCTTGAACCAACAGCAGCAACTTGGTACCTCACAATGGAGGCAAAAAGGATGAAATGAGATCCATTGGGGTGTGTTTCTGTATGGCAACATTTTTGGCACAAATGAGCATGCTGGGGGATCCTGCAATGCGTGATTGGTAAATGGTCAGGGACCTAAGTTAGGCAGAGGTTAGTACATTTATCTGTGAGAACAGGACTCTAAGTAGTGCTTTTGTTTGCAAGAAAACTTTGTCTGCATAAGAGCAACAAGTTCAAACTCACCTCATGCTGTTCTATCCTCCCCCTATGCAAGACAAGTATCATGTCAGCCCCTTCTGATAGTCATTGTCTGTGACAAGTGAAGGCCAACCTCCATCCAGGGAGGATTGTTCTCAAAATGCAAATCCAACAGCAAACTCCAGCCCAGAAGAAGGCTGATGATCTGTGTATTCAGGAGCTTGTCAACACTCAGGCAACTGCTGTTCAGCAGAGTTGCACCTGAGTGAGTGAAATGGAGGCCACTATGGAGGTCAGGCAAGTGTAAGATTGTGGTATTTGCCTTAGGTCACACCCATGAACTGTACCATATGGTATTCACAGTGTGATAGTTAAAGACAATGATGTCCTTAAAAAACTACTACAAAGTATATATACTAGGCATGCAGGCATGTGATACCAGGGTATCACATGCCTGCAAGTGATACCAGGGTATCACATGCCTGCAAGTGATACCAGGGTATCACATGCCTGCAAGTGATACCAGGGTATCACATGCCTGCAAGTGATTATGAACTACCTTTTAGGGCATGGCCCCTAACAGCAAGCAACTCAAGATGCTACTAAAGTGAAGCCAGTCAGACCAAGACAGGTGCCCAGCAGTTGAGGAAGGCTTACAGATGTACCTGTCCTGCCTCATGTTGAAGGTGAGGATGATTATATCATTTGATCACAGACACTGATATAATATATGAAAAGTGGCTGGAATGGAAGTTGAGGCTCACCAGGAAACTGGTCCTGCTGTTGTCATGGATGCCAGACAGGCACCAACTCACAACACTACTGGAGCAAAAGCTGATCAGACAAAGACAGGAGCCTCAAATCCAAGGAAGGCATATGAGTACACCTGTCCAAGCTTGTGTTGGAAGTGAGACAATAATTGTGCTGTTTGATCGCAGACACTGAAAATGTATCAAAAGCTGATGTAGAAGTCAAGACTCACCAGGGGCCTGTTGTTGCAGACCATACAAGCAGCCAGCTGTGGAGTGGGAGAACAGCTAGCTGCACATTGAGAAGGCAAGGTGCAATGTACCTGCTGGCAGATACACCTGCCAGAGAGGTGACATGCAAAGTGAATGACAAAGACCAATCACAGCAAGTGTATGTTCTTATATTTTCAACTGTTTGATACACTCTAAATGCTGCTACTAACTGAATCGACTTTATACTGGCTCAACCTCACTTGGAATGCTCTCAGTTGGGACAACCCACCAGACAATCATGTCCACCACTGGATCAAGACTGTCCCAGCTACCAGGGTGACAGCTTTCAGGTCCCAATCCAAAAGAACATGTCCTTCCATTCCCTCCTTGACAACTGATGCTACCACTGCCAGCTCAGTGTCATCAAAAGGCCTTGCACACAACAGGACTTTCCAGGGTGATCAGGTACATGTAGTGTCATTCAGTAGGATCAATTGTATTCAATCACAGACAGACACCTGTGCCAGCCCACTACATGGATGAAGAAGCAGATCAGCTTTCTTTCTGTGTCAAAGCTGTAGGTCATGAAGAATCCAAGGTATGTCTCTCGATCAAGCAATTTGACTGTCTCACTATTGCTTGTAGATCATTGTGAGCACTGTTAACAACATAGAGAGTGATGAAGTATTTGGTTGGCCTATCTATGAGGAGGTATCAGCTGGCTCGAAGTGCAAGCATTCAGATTGTGATGATGTTGATTATGTCACTTCATCTGAGGTTGAAGACTTTGATGATGGAGATGTTGAGGTTGACGATTCCAACATGAACTTTGGTGTATGGCCTGCAAAGGAATTGCTTGTCACTAGGACAGTATGTTCTTTGGTCTGTTTTGAGCTGTACATTGATTCCTTGGGAATCACAGGTCAATAATGGCATAAAGAAGCTCAAGGTCAAGCAGGATGCAGGTCAAGAATCAGAGGAGAAGAACACCACAGTGGGTCGAGTTTTTTCGACTGGGACCAATGGCACAGGCAAACATCATTGCACCAAGAACAGAGACCTACCTTCTGAGCTCATGGAGGAGAAGTTATGGGCAAGACAAATCATGCCTGCTCTCCTTCTGTGGGCTGGAAGTTTAGCTGACCCTTGGAATATTTCAGATGACAATCTTGTGAGGGTACTCTGAATGATTATCCTTACAATTGTCCCAAGTTTCAAGGACAAGCAGAATGATATTTGGCCCAGGATGGCAATCTTTACTATTGTATTATTACTACTTTTTACCTTATCAGTTGACTCATTTTATTGAATAGGCCAATCAACATCTCTGCACATGGCACAACAACTTTGCATCCACAGGAATCAATATTATTGCTCACTACCTCATTTCAAATCCAGAAATTGGTGTCCCATCCTCTGCCAATGTTAAGAAGATGTGCTCTGCACTGCTCAAAGACCTTGTGTTTATATATTTAGACCAAGATACAAGCAAGTTGATGAATGCTTTCTGGTCTCATTTTGTATTATTCCTCCTTGCCCATGCCCATCTGTGTCCCTGTGCTGGGTGCCCCAATATCCCCCAACTGAAGACCAAAGATTTAAAAAAATGGGGTATCAAAGGTGTGACAGCCATCATCTGTTCAGCAGTATGTATCACATTTTAGCTGCTAGAGAGCTAGATAATTTAGTTTCTCTAGCTGGAGTGAACTATCCATATGTTCCAAATGGGTGAGCTGCAACTTGACACAATGAGCATGTATGGGAGGGCAGTTGTCAAGCTGCCAATCAAGTTGAACCCAGTGTCCAGGAAGGAATCAACTACTATGCCAAAGTTCTCAGAGGATAAGTGGGGCTCTTCTACCAGGCAATATTTTGCATCGATCGATAAGTGCAATAATGCTGCTTTATGTGACATTGTTTCAGGAGCAACCACCTTCACTTCCCTCGCCTTGGAGTCCCTTTCAGAGGATGGGAGCAATGAGGACTCAGTGGGTGATGTTGACAAAACCATTGATGCACTGCACACTAATCTCTGTAAGTCATTGTATTGTTTATGCACATGTCATTGACAAGCAGTTGATAGGATTCTACTATTTGGACATGCACTACTTGTGACCGACTTTCACACTTGACATCATCATCTCTTCAATATATTTTCTTGTGTTCTTGTCTCCTCCCTTCCCTGAGTCACTTGTTAGTAACACTACAATCCTTCATTAATCATATCCATTTATCGTGTCATCACATTCATGCCTTCATTTTGGATTGTCACAGTGTTACACTCATTTTAATTATTTTGTGCTGCACATTGTTGCAAATGCAATGGATTTTGTTCACTACTGCAGGCCAATTAAGGGGCTAATAGGATTGTTGGAATAGTGAAATAAGTTGTGGTGCAAAACAAGTCAGAATAGCACAAATAGTCAGAAAAAGTACAAAAAAAGGTACAAAAGGCTATACAAAAAGTAGAGGGACCTTCTTTATTTACTATTCTGACTTTTTCAAAAAATAGTACACAAAGTATGGAAAAAGTATGAAAAAAGTATGAAAAAGTAAACTATTAAATTCCTGATGCTGAGTGATGAGTAGGCTGATACTCAGCTGGTAGCTGCTCTATTGTTGTCAACATATTGGTACTTTATATACAAAAGAGTAGCATAGCCTGTGGTAAACATAGAGCAATACTTTGTCATGGGTTCATAAGCAATTGGTAAAGGGATTGGTGAAGGATTGGTAAGGCTTGGTAAGGCTTGGTAAGAATGAGTAAGGACAGTAAGTGATTGGTAAACAAAATCAGTAAGCATGATGAAGATTATCACTAATCAATTTGAAATGGGATGAATCATCAAAGGAATGGATGAATAACATGAAAGGGGAATGAGTAAGCACACTGGTCACTGCTGATTAAGGGATATGACTGCAAATGAGTCAAGTTGACTCCTAGATCTGAGATCTAGATGGATTAGGGTGATTTGCTGCACATCCAAATGAAGAATGGTGGGGATTTCCACCAGGGGCCAATTTTGGGGGTCTCCAGGGTAGTCAGGGCATAGGATTTTGCAACTTTCCCCCTTTCCTCCTCTCCATAAAGTGACCTGCATTAATTGCAGCTAGTGTTCTGGAGGGTTTGAGGAGGATGAGGGGCCATCTTCTCTGATGAGTGCAGGGAGAAGTGTCTCAAAATCATCATGAATGTGATCAGATAGACTGGATGATACTAATTGGTATTGAACCTGTTGCAATTTTGGAAGAACAAAGGATGAGATTGAGAGATAGATGTTGCAGGGCACAGGAATGAAGGATCCATATGCTTCTTTGACTGGAGAGACTGAAACAACCACATATGATTTTTCAAGCCTGACAACAGACCTGAGACAACCATAGAAAGTCTTCCTTGATATTGACTGACAAGGAGAATGCACTGTCCCAAAGCAATAGGATGGGAGGTCATGGACAAGGGATGAACCAGGAGGCTTCAGGGTGAAAGCTAGTGGGGATTCCTGGCAAATACTTGTAGTTATTCTCCCTGGCATAGGGCACAAGTGAAGAGATGGTCAAAGAGGTGGCCATTATGATTTAGGATTGGCAAAATGGGTGTTTGTTGGCAGAAATGATGCAGAAAATTGTGG
This sequence comes from Pisolithus microcarpus, assembly GCA_024613185.1. Lineage (NCBI taxonomy): Eukaryota > Fungi > Basidiomycota > Agaricomycetes > Boletales > Pisolithaceae > Pisolithus > Pisolithus microcarpus. Next base: position 249,102 of record JANFAI010000034.1, read on the forward strand.
AGGGTGAGGATTGTCACCATATTTGGAAGGCAGAATGGCATGGTTGAGAGCTTTCTGTGAGCATGGGAATGATGTCAATATCTTTAGAAATGACCAAGATATTTGAAAAATTGGGATGCCATAAACTGGCACTCGAAATTTTTTATTTGGCACTTGAGCAGTTTCTTCCCTAACATTAAGGGTGGTTCTTGTGTGATGGATGACTGCTAGACATTCCAGTCATTCTGCACATTAGGGCTAGGCTTCTCCATTCTTCATCATTCAGCTTTTGGGTCCTGAGTTCATATGGGCTACCTGGAGGGCAGACCCAGTACCATATCACACTTCTATTCTCTCTGGTGCAGGCTGGGTGTCTGAACTACTAAATGGCCACCCCAAAAGAATTTGTACTGAACTTGCCATTCACAAACACATTTTCAAAATTCTTCTCACTGAGCTGTCACAGCACAGTCATTCCCATTTGAAATATGTCATGCTTGAAGAACAGCTTGCAATTTTTCTATATGCTTGTGTGACAGGCCTGTCAATCAGGCACATCAGAGAATGGTTTCAATGATCAAATAGCACAGTCTCAAGGTGATAGCATCTGACTTTTTTCATATGTTCTTCTGACCTCAATAAGCAGATATTTTAGAAGGATGCTCTTTGCTTTCTTGTCACCTGGAATATATACCAAGTATGTATGACTCCCATGAGAAGATGACCCCATGCATCCTGCAATCCTCAATGACCCCAAGTTCTTCCCTTTCTTCAAAGATGCTCTCAGTGCAATCAATGGGACTCACATCATGTGCATCCCAGCTGCTGATGAATGGAATGCATCCCAAAATCAGAAAGGGTTCATGTCCCAGAACTGTTTGATGTGCTGCAATTTTGACTTCCAATTCATGTATGTACTTAGTGGGTGGAAGGGATCAAAAGCAGATGTGTTGGTCTACCACAACACTTGAATGACCAACCTCAGAATCCCCCAGGGTAAATATTATCTTGCTGACACTGGGTACCCAAGCTGCCCCCAGCTCTTGGTTCTGTATGGCAGGCAATGATATCACTTGGTGGAGTGGGGCTGTGCACAGGTTTGGTGCACACCCATCCTCTTTCTCAATAACTTTTTTGACTTATGCTATGTTCTGTCAGTCCCTGGAATGCTCAAGAATGCTATAATCTACATCACACCCAGCTCTGCAACATCATTGAGCAGATCATCAGCATGCTGAAATGCTGCTTCCACATTCTTGTCATTCCCCCTGAGTACAAAATGAGTATTCAAGCATGCATCCCACCTGCACTGTGCTGCATTCATAATATCATTTGTAAGTGGGACCCCACTGAGATGGAGGATGCTGAATGTGCCATCATGTCAATGCCCAGTGAGCCAGAGGACATGGTACATCAGCAAACCAGATGTTTCCCCCCCAGCTTTCCAGTGCTCCCAGGACTTTTGAAAAATGATTCCAGACCTCCCAGACCCTCCCAGACCTGCCCAGACCCTCCAACCCTCCAGGTGCACAGCCACAGTGAGAACAAAAGTTGTAGCCCATGATCACAGGACCATGGGAATATGATTACCTCAGCAATATAAGTCCGCTTTTTTGACTACCAAGTAAGTGTTGTGTTTGATTAGTAAAGTGTAGTGTAGATTTGTATTACCAAAAATGTAGTAAAGTCCGCATTTTTGACTACCAAATAAGTGTAGTGGTTGATTAGTAATTGACTAGCAAAGTGTAGGGTAGACTATTGATTAGCCAAAGTAGTAAACTCTGCACTTTTGACTACCTAATAAGTGTAGTGCTTTGATTAGTAAAGTGTAGTGTAGATTTGTATTACCAAAAGTGTAGTAAACTCCGCTTTTTTGACTACCAAATAAGTGTTGTGTTTGATTAGTAAAGTGTAGTGTAGACTATTGATTAGCAAAAGTGTAGTAAAGTCCGCAGTTTTGACTACCAAATAAGTGTAGTGGTTGATTAGTAATTGACTAGCAAAGTGTAGTAAACTCCGCTTTTTTGACTACCAAATAAGTGTAGTGTCTTGTAGTGTTTGATTAGCAAAGTGTTGTGTACATTTGGATTACCAAAAGTGTAGTGTTGTGGCACATTTTTGACTACCAAATAAGTGTAGTGTTTTGTAGTGTTTGATTAGCAAAGTGTAGTGTAGATATTTGTATCACCAAAAGTGTAGTAAACTCCGCATTTTTGACTACCAAATAAGTGTAGTGTTTTGTAGTGTTTGATTAGCAAAGTGTTGTGTAGACTATTGATCAGCAAATGTGTAGTAAAGTCCGCTTTTTTGACTACCAAGTGTAGTGTTTTGTAGTGTTTGATTAGGAAAGTGTTGTGTAGACTTTTGATTAGCAAAGTGTAGTGTACATTTGTATTACCAAAAGTGTAGTGTTGTGGCGCATTTTTGATTACCAAGTAAGTGTAGTGTTGTGTAGTTTTTGATTAGCAAAGTGTTGTGTAGATGTGTATTACCAAAAGTGTAGTAAACTCCGCATTTTTGACTACCAAATAAGTGTAGTGTTTTGTAGTGTTTGATTAGCAAAGTGTAGTGTACATTTGTATTACCAAAAGTGTAGTGTTTTTGTAATGTTTGATTAGCAATGTGTAGTGTGCACCTGTACTACCAAAAGTGTAGTGTTGTGCTGCTTTTTTGACTACCAAATATTTGTAGTTGGACTAGGCATTGTAGTGTAGTGTTGATTAGCAAAAAAGCGTAGTCATGATTAGCTTTGTTGTGTAGTTGGCACAGCCACTAATAGCTCGAAATTTTGCAAAGTCACAAAAATACCCCAAAATGCCATATAGTGGACACCAAAACTCACACCTTTTGCGCAAGCAGCCAAAGCCGACCAAACAAAGCCCAATTCCTACCATGGGGGGGGTATGCTATTAGTCCACTACTACCAACTATTTCATTAGCGAGAAAGTGTAGTAGTGGGTAGTAGTATTAGCAAAAAAGCGTAGTAGTATTAGGAAAAAGCGTAGTAGGTAGTAGTATTAGCAAAAAAGCGTAGTGGTATTAGGAAAAAGCGTAGTATGTACTAGTGGTATTAGGAAAAAGTGTAGTAGGTAGTAGTATTAGGAAAGTGTAGCAGGTAGTGTTATTAGCAAAAAAGCGTAGTACTATTAGGTTATCATGTGGTAGTACTTGGATTTGAATATATTACTACTTTGATTTGATTTCTGTGTGATGGAGTGATAGTCCTATTAGTGTGAAAGCATAGTGGGATTAGCAAAAAAGCGTAGTAGTTGTATTAGCAAAAAACGGTAGTGGGATTAGCAAAAAAGCATAGTAGTTGTATTAGCAAAAAATGGTAGTGGGATTAGCACAAAAGCGTAGTAGTGGTATTAGCAAAAAATGGTAGTGGGACTAGCAAAAAAGCGTAGTAGTGGTATTAGCAAAAAATGGTAGTGGCATTAGCAAAAAAGCATAGTAAAAGTATGGACAGAGGTGATGGGCTGGGATTCTGGGAACTCTGGAACCCTGTCTGGCCAGTCCTGGCCAGAGGGGGACCTTTCTGGGTGAGCTGGGAGTCTGGCCAGCTCTGGCCGGCTCTGGCCAGGTGATGTCTAGTTTGCTGATGTAGGTGACCTTGTGGTGGCATTCTGACTCCTGTGGACCATGATGAGATGTCTGCAACATGGAGTAGGATTGTGGGTGAGATCTGGGAGAGCTACATTGCAGAATGAGCATGCAGAGGGGACCCCATCATTTACAATTAGAATCTTCATACTTATGCTTCAACTGTCCACTCTGCAAATGCATACAATACATACAGCATCTCTGTTTTTTTTATAGCTGAAATGAATGTCTTTCATGTGTCTCAGACAGGGGGCAAAGCTCACATTGGACATGAACAATGATATAGACAAGTACATGTATGCAAGGAAAAGAAATGACTACTTGACTTGTTTTGCTGCTGCAATCCCATGTTTGATCCATCCCTCTTGACCACTGACCATCATAGGTTTCATCACCAGCTGTATATATCCATCTGCATAGGTGGGGTTGTCTTCAAAGCACTGGAAAATTAGGACAAGTTCATTGGATGAAAGATGACCTGCATCCAACTCCAGCAATTTCTGTCTTGCTGTATGGACAACCAAGGTTGTAGCTGGGCCAGTTGGGGTGTCCTTCTCCTTCTCCCTCTCCTGCTTCTCATTTAAGGCAGAAATTAACTGGCAGATGAGGCCACCACTATCAGAGGTCAACCCACACATACTCCCAAACTTATCAAGCTTCTCTTCCAGCACACCTGACTTTCCAGAACATTGCTTTTGAGCCAACAAAGTAGTCATGGGTGTGGTGGATGACAACACACCTGATATGATGGAACTATCATCCACATCTGCCTTCCACTTACACAATTTCTCCATACAAGTGGAGATACTGGAAGATGGCTTGATGGAGCTGATGCTCACATCAGTGACTGAGGAAGGTACAGACAGGGGGGCAAATGATGATGGCATGTGGGGTTGGCCTGAATCTGAGTGCCAGTCAAAGGTAACTTCAGTGGCAGTGGAGACAGTGGAGGGAGCCTTGACAGAGCTAAGAGCCCATTCACCGTGCGAAACCGAAGTCCAAGTTCTTGACTTCAGCTTCGCACGTGATGGGAAATGATCACGTGCATGCACCCAGGGCTACACGATGTTCACCAAAGGTCGGTGAGTGTAGCACCTCTGTTGATAATGTCTGGCTTGTCAGTGGGCTCAGCTCGCTCGTTGCGTTCTCGTGGTCCCCCAGTCATTGATCCTTTCATTCCCCAGGGATTACCTCCACCCAGGAGTTGTAAGAAGGCTGCAACATGGACAGTAGAAGAGGAGGCTGCACTGCTAAATTTCCTGTACTCTAACCTGGGACAGGTTGCTGATGGAAACTTCAAGAAAGTGACATGGAATGCAACTGCAGCCCATATGGCAAGATACTTCCCCCCTTCTGAGAATGCTGGAGATAAGACTGCAGAAGCATGTGAGCGTAAATTCAAGATGGTACGTCAATCAATCTTTCTTTTTCATGTTGCTAATAACACTAGCTCAAGAAATATTACTATGCTGTCGCCGATCTGAAGTGTGTTGCATCTGGATTTGCCTACAATGATATTCAAGGTGCGATGATCACACTGGAAAACGCTGATCTTTGGGATCGCTACACAAAAGTATCCCAGTTTCATTGTACTAGACAGCCTGTAGTTAATAACGTATCAGTCCCACAAGGATGCAAAGCCGTTTCAGAACTTGGGATTTTCACACTTTCAAAGTGTGGAGCTCCTTCTACCGTCATCCGCTCGAGGACGTTTCGTCTACCGGCCGCATGCCACAAGTACTATCCTCAGCACTTCAGTCTCCAATGCAACATCTGCCACGACCTCTGCCGCTGCCACCCCCCCCTTCGGTGCATTTCCCCCCATTCCAACCATCAGCATGCCTGTCGATGGTGTCCCCCAGCTGTCAATTGGATCGCATCTTTCTCTCCTCGAAATATCGCATGCTCTCAACTCCCCCCAAGAGGCAACCCCTCAATTGCCTGATCCAAATGCGATCCCCCCCTCCACACCATCCAGCTGTCTCTCAGCTCCGTCGTCCTCATCATTGGCCATCACCAGTGTCAGCCGCCTCAGCCAATCAAAAAGGAAGGCCAAGTCTGTGATAGGATCGGAAGGTAGGTACAAGAGGCCACGCTCAAAGGTTGAAGTCGAGCAAGAGCGGACCGTTCTATTCGCAGGTGTTACTTCAAAACTTGACAACCTCACCAGTGCTGTCTCTGCACCACTTCCCATGCCTCCACCACCGCCACCCACCAACCCTGTCATTGATGCAGCTATGGATTGCATCAACTCCATGCCGCACCTCACGACGGATGATCGTTTAGATATTGGCGATTATTTCCTGGACGCTAGCATTGATGAAGTCAACATCTTCCTCAAGCACCAGCAGCCAGTGAAGGAGGCTTGGGTGCAGCGCCGTTTGGCAAAGTGTCAAGAGAGGAGATGATTTTTTTTTTGCAGTGTACAGATCCCCCCCCCCCCCCACAATATATTTGCTTCCTCCCCCCCCTTTTCATTTGTGTCTTCTGCCCCCCCCCATTTTCATTTGTGTCTTCTCCCCCCCCTTTCAGTATGTACTGTGTACAGTGTACATACTACATATGAAGTCATTGTGCCCCCCATATGAGTGAAACAAATTTGAGTGTGAGACATATACTTGTACATCATGAAGTCAACATATTCTGAAGCTACAGTCTTAGAGAATCCCCCTAATAATCTGCTGTTGCTGATAGTCAATCCACATCTCCTCTGCAATGTTGTCATGCCTATTATCAGCCCTCTGTCTCTCTGCAGCATCTGCTGGACCATCACCAAGATTCCCAACACCACCATCCTCTCCAGTGTCCAGGGCAAGCTCAGGGTCAAAGAACTCCTCTGGATCATATTGATGTATGAAATTGTGGAGGGCACAGAGAGCTGCAGGTACTTGAGCTTGGATGGGCATACTGTATTCAGGGGGGATTTGAAGAATCCTCCATCGGCGATTTATAACACCAAATATCCGTTCAATGACATTTCTAAGTCCAGCATGGCGAAGGTTGAATAGTTCCTCTCGATTCTGAGGTCTATAAAATGACAGGTACAAGTATGGTGCACACTGCATTTAATGACAACTTACCTCAATCCAGCTTGGTGCCATTCTTTCAAATGGTATCGAACCCCCCAGTATGGGACCAGGAGTGCATCACAAGTGCCAAACCCTGCATCTGCAAGAAGGTACTTCCCAGGCACCATGTGCAAGTCATTCCTGTGTGCATCATGCCACATGCTTGCATCTGCAGTTGATCCATCAAAGCCAGTCAGGGCATATGTGAAGAAGAAGTCAAAGTCGCAGATGAAGAGGCAATTTTGAGAGAGATATCCCTTCCGGTTCCTCATGTGAGGCTGGTCCTCAGTAGCTGTGAATGCTCGAATATGGGTACCATCAACTGCACCAACACAATCCTGGAAGAATTGGAAGCATGGGTCACTGGTAATCACAGGTGATACTGGAGTGTTGTTGGTGGGGAATTGAACCTGGGGGGCATAGAATTGTCCACCAGAGAAGAAAGATAGCATTTTTTAAAAATATCTGGGAATCTATGAGAAAAAATAAACAGGGGACATTCCAACAAATTCCTAACCTGGTGATGGTCCCTGGTGAGTGTTGGAACCTCTCAGCAACATGCTGGGATGACAGTCCAGTGACACAGGTGTAGAGGAATATGCCAAGTTGTTCCTCCACAGAGATTCCATTGCAAGAAGGTACAAACCCATGATGGGTTAGCACCTGAATCAAACGATCAAACACAACATGGCTGACACCAAGGCATGTCCGTATCCTGTCTGGATGTCCATTCAGGAGCTCTAGCATCCACCCCTCACCAGTCAGGATTGAGGTGTGGTAGGGGATTGGTTCTGAGTCAGAATGAAAGAGGAGATCATAGTAGAATAACACCTGAACCACTACTGCTGCCACAAGAGCAGCAAGATGACGATGATGCACATGGTGTCAGTACCACTGTGCTTCAAGATCCATCTCAACAGAGTTGTGGAAAGAGTGAAGCTGATCTCCTATCATTCATCTAATCTATGGACTGGTATGTGCTGACTAAGTACTTCCTAATTTGTTTTCACATCATGTGATAGTCATGTGATCACTTTACCGAAGCCGAAGTCAAGAACTTGGACTTTGGTTTCATGCGGTGAATGGGCTCTAACAGATGATGCAGGGTGCAAATGTCTGGCAGACTGAGAGACTTGCTGGGGCCCCAGGGTAGGGGAAAGCTGTTGGAGTAATGGGGTGGCTGAAACTTGCTGGGGTGATGACAGGAGTGAAACTTGTCCCCCTACCATTAATAGTAGCAAGGCTTAAAGAGGAGTGGACAGTTCCATTGGCTGACTGTTGAAATGGGGGGACACAGGTCATCCATCAGGGGGGGTTTGAAGTGCTGGTATTCCCAGTTAATTATGGTAAGTAGTTATCTGTCTGATATGAATTGGATAATGGTGTATAAGGCATGATCATCTACAAATCATAATGATAGTAGTCAGATAATGCATTAGATAACCTGGCAGACATTTTACTATCTGGTCAACTGCATATAGGCCTGATATAAGAATTACAGTGAGTGAAAAAACCCATGCAATGTTTGGCTGTTTTGTACTAAGTCCAGTGTAGCACCATGGGGTGTGGGAATCCTGCTTAGCCTTGGTGAGATGGGTGGTAGTATTTGCTCTTGGATACAAAATGGTCCCAGAGTCATGTGATCTGGTGCAGTGGTTGTTGAGATATGTCAATTATAAAACAGCTACATCATTGCACAGGTTTATTCACTTTTGGGCTGGCAGTAGAATCTGAGCCAAATGAAGGGGTAATTGTGGTTGTTTGGTCCTACAAACAAGGATACACATATAAACATGATGTCTGAGTTTGAATAAGTTCACACACTTCTTTATTCCCAACCACTACCACCATGAGATCTCTCTCCTCCACCCAAAGGAATACCATCCTGACTATGCTTGATTCTGGTCATTCTGCTTCCTCTATTGCCTCCAGTACCATCAGGGAAAATTTAATGAAATGATTATGTTATATAAGACTTTATCTACCCTGTAAAGCCCTATAAGGTACATCATAATGACATACACATTGGTAATGCTATATATTGACTGGGAGCCTTGGCAGCATTGGTCAAAAGTTATCACATAGGTAGAGTAGATCATATGTATCAGAATATGAACAGTAGATCATATGTGTCTTTCATTATCAGGCATTACCAACAATTGTCATTGACACCATCAACAGCTTAAAAATAAAAATTGCTATAGCACCCTTCAATTGAACTTATCAATCATGATATTATGAGAAAGCAATTTCATTCAATATCATTTACATAATCAGTACCTACTGAGTGCACTACTAAGTATGATGAACTACTTAAACCTCCAAAAAAGCGAAAATAAAACAGAGAAAGACACTCACATATCACTTCACACAAGGCTACACTTACCTGGATATGAACCCTAAGACTTAGAGTCTTAGAGTGACTCTTGCCCTGAGGTGGAACTCAGAGACAAGAGTGAAGAAGAGAGAGAAGGGGAGAGAGGATGAGTTTATATAACATGTACTATACAGTCATTACAAAGACATTCCCACACTTGTGGCTGGGGAAGAGTTGTTCAAATGATCATAAATGGCATAGATGACAACACTAGATATTGATGATCAAAGTGAAATCAGACTGAAAAGAATATTGTCATTGATATCATGATGATATTATCTGATGAGCAATTATAATCTATTGTCAACTACATATTATTATTATATGTGGCATATCAGCTCTTGCCATCATTATATCATGATGACAAAAGTATTGTAACTCTTATATCAGGCCTATATGCAGTTGACCAGATAGTAAAATGTCTGCCAGGTATTCTAATGCATTGTCTGTCCATTATCATTATGATTTATAGATGATCATGCCTTATACACCATTATCCAATTCATATCAGACAGATCACTACTTACCATGTTTAACTGGGAATACCAGCACATCAAAGGTTCCCTGATGACTGGCCTACATTGTTCTACCATCTCTAGACTTCATTCCAAGGAGCATTCCAGCCTGCAAAAGTCCACTGGAGGTCGTCCATCCAAGCTTTCCCCTACTAATGTCCACCATGCCATCCACCTTCACTCAACTCAGAAGGCAGAAAATGCTGTCCAGGTGACCAAATCTCTCACCAATATCATCAACCAGCCCCTCCACCCAAATACTATCCACCAGCACTTGAAAAAGACTGGTATGAAGGCTGTGTCAAAAATGACCTATCCTCTCTGCCAAGCATTGCAAGGCAAGGCTAAACTTTGCCTATGCTCACAAAGATTGGACTTTGGAGGACTGGAAGAGGGTGGTATGGTCTGATGAGACTAAAATAAATCATCTGGGGTCAGATGGGCACAAATGGGTGTGGAAAAAGCCAGGGGAGAAGCTGAATGATAGGCTAGTAGAGGGGACACTGAAGTTTGGAGGAGGGTCTCTCATGATGTGGGGCTGTATGACTTGGGAGGGTGTTGGGTATGCCACCAAGATTGATGGTAGGATGGATGGAGACCTTTACCTCCAAATTTTGAAGGATGAACTACAAAATTCCCTTCAGTATTATGGTCTTCATCCTCCTGACATCATCTTCCAGCAGGACAATGACCCCAAGCACACCTGCAAGCAGGTCAAGGAGTGGCTAGAGGAGCAGGATTTTAGGACTATGGTATGGCCTGCACAGTCCCCTGACCTCAACCCCATAGAACATGCCTGGGGTTACCTCAAGAGGAGGCTTGCAGAGTATGAGCACCCCCCCAAGGGAATACTGGAGTTGTGGGAGAGGACTCAGGTGGAGTGGAACAATACACCAGCTGAAGAGTGTCAGAAGTTGATTGAAAGCATGCCTAGGAGGGTTGAGGCAGTGCTTAAAGCAAAAGGAGGCTATACCAAGTACTGATATTCCCCAAATACCCCTCACTTTTCAAAAGTGAATAAACATGTGCAATGATGTAGCTGTTTTATAGTTGACATATCTCAATGACCACTGCACCAAATCACATGACCCTGGGACCATTTTGTAGCCAAGAGCAAATACTACCACCCATCTCACCAAGGCTAAGCAGGATTCCCACACCTCATGGTACTACACTGGACTTAGTACAAAACAGCCAAACATTGCATGGGTTTTTTCACTCACTGTACAATACTTTTATCATCATGATATAATGATGACAAGAGCTGATATGCCATATATAATAATGCTATGTAGTTGACAGTACATTATAATTGCTCATCAGATAATATCCTCATGATATCAATGACAGTATTCTTTTCAGTCTGATTTCACTTTGATCATCAATATCTAGTCTTGTCATCTATGTCATTTTATGATCATTTGAACAACACTTCCCCAGCCACAAGTGTGGGAATGTCTTTGTAGTGACTGTATAGTACATGTTATATAAATTCATCCTCTCTCCCCTTCTCTCTCTTCTTCACTCTTGTCTCTGAGTTCCACCTCAGGGCAAGAGTCACTCTAAGACTCTAAGTCTTAGGATTCATATCCAGGTAAGTGTGGCCTTGTGTGAAGTGATATGTGGGTGTCTTTCTCTGTTTTATTTTCGCTTTTTTGGAGGTTTAAGTAGTTCATCATACTTAGTAGTGTACTCAGTAGGTACTCATTATGTAAATGATATTGAATGAAATTGCTTTCTCATAATATCATGATTGGACAGCATCTTGCAAGTGCCAGATCTCATCTATGGTCTGTATCTTGTAGGGACTGTTGAATGGAATGCCATCAGGCCAACCTTCATAGTCAATCCCAAACTTGTACTTGATCTGTTCAAAGTTAGCAAATCAGAGATGGATGGGCTTCTCTTGATGAAGGTGCTTGGCGATGGAAACTAAGGTCATGGCTTAAAAGAGGCTAAGTACAATACATAGTGAGGATGTACCAAAGCCAGAATTGAGCCCATTCTTTGCTTGCTTCTGCATGTTCTAGTGAATCACATGCTTCTATATCTGGAAATGGTCCACAATGTGGTTAGCTGGTGCCTGGAGTGTATCAAGAAAGAACAACTTACTCTTTTCTTCATTACATGCCCACAGTTCAAGCTGCTTGATGATGTAGTCAGGGCTGAGCTTCATGTGATCCTCCCAGAAGTCCATGATATTGTCAGTCCCAAACCAAGTCACAGCATGCATGTCATAGACATGGCCATGAGTGACAAAGAGGCAGGCATAGATGCCAGTATGACATGCAAGGGCTTGAAGCTATCATCATCATCAGTATGCCTGTAGAACACAAATATCCATGCATAGCCAAACTTACCTCCCCATAAATCTTCTTCAGTGTGGCCTGGACATCATGAGATGCCACAGTATTGGTGCTTCAAACACCTATAGTCTTACAATTGCAGGACTCCTTGAGCTCTCTGAGGTATTTTTGCTTCATGACTTTGTCAAGATTCTGCGTACCTTGGTCATTCACAACCATCTCTTGAAGCTCCTTCAATTGGAATTTCTGACTGCATGGATGATCTAGGGACACATAGATAATACCTGTGGGTTGAAGGCTATTTGACTCACCTGCATTTACTTGATGCACCTTGATGCAGATGAGAGCATTTGCTAGTGACTCTTCTTGCTTGTTCCTGTAATGAGTCTCCCCATTGGTCAGCAGTCTAACTTTCTCCAGTAAGATAGAGTGGGCCTTTGCAATTTCATTGATCTGTGTTTCTTGTTCCTCCAGAAGCTTGGCTACTGCATCACTGACAGCCTGCTGTTTCACTCACCTCTGCTCCGAAGCTATTTTCCTTGCTGCCCTTTGGGTGGCATCTAACTTCTCCAAGCCACAGGGAGGGATGATGGGTTGCCCAGGGTTCTGGATCTTCCAGCTTGCATTGCCAAGAGCTTGAGGTGGATCTCTGGCTCCAGCAGGTGGTTGAGATAGACAAGTGTCTGGCACAGATGTATGTGGTGCACTAGCTTCCCTTGTGCCCATGGCTACTTCATGCAGGACCATGGAACCAACTTCTGATGGGACCTCAGGATGGCCTTCCATTGGCACTGTTGGTAAGCTGACACTCACATTCTGCAGTGGATTTATACCTCTTTTGCACAGCATATCAGCAACAATGGCTTGTTGTCTGGACACAGCCATTACATCCTTTGGAGCTGAGAGATCTTGACTGAGAAAGGTGGGTGGCTCAAGAGTTGGCTGGGGAAGATGAACATCATCTATGTTAGCAGCATTGGGAACTGAGAGATTTTGATCAGGAAAGGCAGGCAGCTGGGGAAGATGAACATCATCTACATTAGTGGGACAATCATAAATGACAAGGGGGCTTCCAAGAAGATCCATGAATGACATAGGGCAGGCAGGTCATATGTGAAATTCCAAGACAGATCATTGATATCAGGAATGTCAGACACACTGGTGGTGGTAGAGTCACCATCAACAGGATAAGGTGAATCAGGATGAGTGCTGGGTATAGGAGAAAAGTAGAATCTTGGAGTTGGTTGTAGTGGGTGAGGACCTTTATCTGAAATAAATATGACTCAGACTTGCCATATTTACCTCAGTTGCTTGAACAGTTGGCACCTCATACAGAAAACTCCTCCATTTGCATGAAATGACTTTGTGGGAGGTCATATAGAGTGAACTGGGGAGCAGGGAACACTGCAATGAAAGATGAAGATGCAAAGCTAGCAAAAGAAAGTGTGACACCATTGATGACAGCAGAGACACAGACCAGTGATGGCAGGATGTCAAACTGCCAGATTCCTATATGATATATATGTGACATTTAGATTAGAGAAAATGCAATATCAAGAAAGCCAGAATTTACCTTACTAATCACACACAGTGACAGAGTAGATGTCCTATTTGACAAGCTCCTGCAGAATATGTCCAATGGCTCCTGTCTACCTGGATCAGTGGGCCCCCTAAATAATAGATCATGACTAACCTTCCATATGGACACTACACTGGGAGACTGTGAGTGAGAAGTGGATACCTCACCATTGTGGAATCATAGCAGGCTTGAACAATATACCTTGCATGCATCAAACCCTAAGCTACTCCCAAGGAACACTGTTGAATATGCACCTGCACCAGACCCAGCATATCATCATCACCATTGAACAGCAGCATCTTGCAGACTGTGAGCATCAGAAAGTGGTAGGCTACTAGTAGTATCTGGGAAACACCAGGATACAGTTGATGAGTCAATGCAGAAGGGGAGAAAACAAATTCACAAACACAAACCCACCAGTCTTGCATCTGATGTGACATCATGGCCTGTCATGGCCTGTAATCAAGTCTTACTTGCATTGAGTGCTGAGCACTGAGTACTTGGTGGTGTGCTGAGTCTCCACCTTCCTGATTGTGTAAGCCATGTGGAGGCAAACCACTTCAAGTTCCTGGAAGATCTAGATCAGGTCACATGACATTCATTTTAGAGTTAGGCATAGCATGTCCACCAAGTCCTCTGCAGAGATGAAGTCCTATTTGACACCATTCTAACAAAAATGATCCCATTCCAGTAAAAAGGCCTTTCTATCTTGATGGTGCTGTTGCCCTGCAAAGCTTCGAAACAATGCCAAGCAACAACACGATGGCTTAACAAACCTGGGTTAGTCCTTGTCATTGCACCCTTTGCTCAGAGAACTGAACTCATCTAGTGTTTTAGAAGGGCAGCAGGAGAAGGCCCATCTATGTGCAGCTCAGGAAGCTCATACTCATGAACAACAAGGTTTCGTCCTGCTAGCTTGACCAACTGTGGGCAAACCAGTAACTGTGAAAGGTAAACATTCAAACATTGTATTGATGTTGTTACTCATCCTGCTATCAGAACTTTGTAGGAAGAAAGCTGAAGCCCTGGCTGAAGTGAATATTCATAACAATGGAATTGTCAACCCCATTCCGGATCATTGTGCATCAGCAAAACCATTAGTCGCTGTATGGCACTGTACAGCTTGCGACAGCCCACTACAGCGCCCACAGTGCCACAGAAAGGTCCCCCCCTGTACAGTACTGTCACAGCACTGTACAGTCCTGTACAACTACTACACTTTTTTTGTAATCCCACTACCATTTTTTCCTAATACCGCTACTACGCTTTTTTCCTAATCCCACTACTGTTTTTTCCTAATACCACTACTACGCTTTTTTCCTAATCCCACTACCATTTTTTCCTAATACCACTACTGTTTTTTCCTAATACCACTACTATGCTTTTTCCCTAATCCCACTACCATTTTTTCTAATCCCACTACTGTTTTTTCCTAATCCCACTACTACGCTTTTTTCCTAATCCCACTACCATTTTTTGCTAATAACACTACTATGCTTTTTTCCTAATCACACTACACTTTCAAGCTAATAGGAACTCAGTCACACAGAAATCAAATCAAAAGTAGTGATATATTCAAATTCAAGTACTACCACATAATAGCCTAATACAACTACACTTTTTTGCTATTAACACTACCTACTACACTTTTTACTAATAGTACTACACTTTTTGCTAATACTACTACCCCATTTGCTAATACTACTACGCTTTTTGGTACTACTACTACACTTTTTTCTAATACCACTACACTTTTTGGTAATCAAATGCATGGTAGTAGTGGGCTAATGGCATACACTACCCCATAGTAGGAATTGGCCTTTGTTTGGTCGGCTTTGGCCACTTGCGGGAAAGGCATGAGTTTTAGTGTCCACTATATCGCGTTTTGGGGTATTTTTGTGACTTTGCAAAATTTCGAGGCATTAGTGGCTGTGCCCACTACACAACAATCCTAATGATGACTACGCTTTTTTGCTAATCAATACTACCGTACATTTCCTAGTCACACTACAAATATTTGGTAGTCAAAAAAGCAGACTCTACTGCACTTTTGGTAATCAAAAGTGTACACAACATTTAACTACTCAAACACTAATCAACACTACGCTTTTTTTGGTAGTCAAAAAAGCGAACTTTTACTACACTTTTGGTAATCAAAAGTGTAAACAACATTTAACTACTCAAACACTAATCAACACTACGCTTTTTTGGTAGTCAAAAAAGCGAACTTTTACTACACTTTTGGCAATCAACAGTGTACACAACATTTCACTAGTCAAACACTAATCAACACTACGCTTTTTTGGTAGTCAAAAAAGCGAACTTTTACTATGCTTTTGGTAATCAAAAGTGTACACAACATTTAACTACTCAAACACTAATCAACACTACACTTATTTGGTAGTCAAAAAAGCAGACTTCACTACACTTTTGAGTTTACACATCTACACTACACTTTGCTAATCAAAACGCTACGAAACACTACACTTATTTGGTAGTCAAAAAAGCGAACTTTTACTACACTTTTGGTAATACACATCTACACTACACTTTGCTAATCAAAACACTACAAAACACTACACTGATTTGGTAGTCAAAAAAGCGAACTTAACTACACTTTTGGTAATACACATCTACACTACACTTTGCTAATCAAAACACTACAAAACACTACACTTATTTGGTAGTCAAAAAAGCGGACTTTTACTACACTTTTGGTAATACACATCTACACTACACTTTGCTAATCAATTACTAATCAACATTTTACTTATTTGGTAGTCAAAAAAGCGGACTTTACTACACTTTTGCTAATCAAAACAATTACCACTACACTCATTAGGTAATCAAAAATGCGCCACAACACTACACTTTTGGTAATAAATGTACACTACACTACACTAATTGTATTTTGCCTATATCTCAACCATTTTTGCATGGATGGATGAGATAAGCATACCTCTGGGGTCCTCTAGTCAGGCACTACAACTTTCATTATGACATCTTTGAAATTCAATTTTTGAGATGTCCAATTTTTTTGGTATTTTGCATTTTTCTCACCCATTTTTGGGCATATTGATGAGATAAGCATATTCGCACAATCCTGTGATCCAGGCCCACAACTTTCGTTATGACATCATGGCTGTACAGTGACATCTGTGGGAAGCCCCTATCTCTGTAGCACTGTGTGTCTGTAGGCCTGTCACTCTGTGGGAGCCTGTGGGGAACTGTGGGCTGTGTGACATGGTATTGTCACACAATTGTCACACTGTGACCTATGTATCCCGATAATTCAGCCTTATTAGCCATGGTCCAACACACCATCACCATGCCTAATTTGGCTGCTCAGCTTGCTTTTCCCAACACCAGCAATAGCTCCTGCCCCAAATACCATGGGACTCTGAGAAAAAAAAAAGGATTATATAAGCTAGGACAGCCACACAGCAAAGGGGTGTAACACAGCCACAAATTGAAGAGTGTGTCACAGCCACAAGGAGAGGGGTTGACACAGCCACAGAGAGAGGGGTTGACACAGCCACCTAGTGGGGGTGATTCACAGCCAGAGAGGGGTTGACACAGCCACTTGTAGGGGGTGATTCACAGCCACAGAGAGAGGGGTTGACACAGCCACCTAATGGGGGTGATTCACAGCCACAGGGAGAGGGGTTGGCACAGCCACTTAGTGGGGGGTGGTTCACAGCCACAGGGAGAGGGGTTGGCACAGCCACCTAGTGAAGGGGTTGACACAGCCACAGAGAGAGGGGTTGACACAGCCACTTAGTGAGGGGGGTTGACACAGCCACAGGGGTGGGATACTGCACAGCCACATTGGACATGAAAGTTGTAGCCTGGGATGAGAGGATCACAGCAATATGATTACATCAGCGAGATCTTGTTTTTTAGATTAGATATGAGTGAAATACTAAAATTTTTGTGAGTCTCTGCTTTTTTTGCACAGCCACTCCACCTGCAATATTACCTTGCTTGGCAAGGTTTCTCCAGCCCCATATTTGCTGTGGGAACCGTTGGACGACTGAAAGTTTTTCCTTTTATGGTTCGGTTTTTGCCACGTGCACCTAACTCGACAATGCGAGACCGTGCCTTCCGATGTCTCCTTTGATACTCAGCACAGTTGTACACATCAACTCTGCGGATTTTTGGTTGACCGCAGATGGTGGTTTTCTGGGACCCAACAGCATTTGGAAAGAAATTGTCAATGTCAAACCCTCATGTACCATCATGGATCCTGGCATAGAGCCAGTCACGTTTGATTTTGTGGTTGTTATCCGAGTCCTACAGGAGCTTACTGCGAAGTGTGTGACACCTGGTTACACTACAGGGAAAAGTTTCTTTTCCCAGAGGGAATCCGGTCCGACACATTTCAAGCTTTGACACACATTGTTCCAGGTATGTCCTTGGGTCTAAATAGTGACTCTGACTCATACACTAAGCATTGGCCCATTGTAGATGATCGATGAAGGGGGTGACCAGGAGGATGAAGATGTAGTCACCGCTGGCGCATCTGATGTGACTCCAACCCCATCTCCTGAGTCTGTCACTTTGACCACTGCTGAAGAGTCAGTCAAGCCAACCATCTCTGCTGGTGAGTGGGACGGTCTCCACTGCAAACATCCCTTACATCTGAGATGTTCCAGATGCTTTCTCTTTTGAATGTTGGCCTCTAACAAAGGAGAAAAACCAGGTGGAACTGCTTGCTCTCAAGACTACTCATCACATTGTGCCCTTGCCCACGTATGACCTTGCCAATGACCTAATTAGGCCTGGAGGTTACTGACGCCTCCTGCAAGGGGCAATCGTGGAGGTACATTTCACGTTATCGCATTGGGCCATTGCCACCACAAAACATGATGTCTATGGTGGTGACATCGATAAAATTGGTTTGCTTGTTCCACCGACATGGACCTTGTTGACGAAAAAAAGGAAAATTGCTTTCCACCTGGATATGGAGGACATGCCTTCTCAGAAATTGGCAAAGATGTGAGGACCAGCAAAAGGTGGTGTACTAACTGTTGTACTTGTGTTTGGAATGGTGTTTCTATTGGAGTTTCCATGTTTGCTCTATGTTACGATGGCTTGAAAAACTTACTCGACGATGTACATGTCTGCGAACATACTATTCGACTTTCCATGTTTGCTCTATGTTATGATAGCTAGAAGACCTTGCTCAACGAGGCACATGTGAGCAAACATACTCGGCATCCGGGCCAAGCAAGGTTTCTGCCGGTGCCAGCGGCACTTCCCGAGTATGCTTATGTAATTAAAAAGCGGACCTCCACAGCCACACTGAAAACAAAAGTTGTAGCCTGGGACAAGAGGATCATGGCCATATGATTATGTCAGCGAGATCTTGCTTTTTAGATTAGATATGAGTGAAATACTAAAATTTTTGTGAGTCTTTTCTTTTTTGCACAGCCACTCCACCTGCCATATGTGCTTATGTAATCAAAAAAGCGGACCAGATACCTAGGTTGTTGCTGCTGCACCACTCCTCCCCTCTACTGTATGATACTTTACTATATTTCAGTATACTGTTGACATGCAACCTACCCATTTCCACACAATTTCTATCCAATCCAGTGCTTTCTATGGATGTGAATATAAATAGGGGTAAAAATGCGGCCTCTGCTCCCATTAGTGCAATTCTTGACATATGGACTTGAAATTTTCATCCCATATTTCCCTTGGATATGACTACAACATATCAAAATTACAGACCATCAGCCTCTGTTCCTGTGGAGGCAGAACCAGATCTCCTGCTCCCCAATGTATGTGCTACAATCAACAGCAAATATGGGGCTGGAGAAACCTTGCCAAGCAAGGTAATATTGCAGGTGGAGTGGCTGTGCAAAAAAAGCAGAGACTCACAAAAATTTTAGTATTTCACTCATATCTAATCTAAAAAACAAGATCTCGCTGATGTAATCATATTGCTGTGATCCTCTCATCCCAGGCTACAACTTTCATGTCCAATGTGGCTGTGCAGTATCCCACCCCTGTGGCTGTGTCAACCCCCCTCACTAAGTGGCTGTGTCAACCCCTCTCTCTGTGGCTGTGTCAACCCCTTCACTAGGTGGCTGTGCCAACCCCTCTCCCTGTGGCTGTGAACCACCCCCCACTAAGTGGCTGTGCCAACCCCTCTCCCTGTGGCTGTGAATCACCCCCATTAGGTGGCTGTGTCAACCCCTCTCTCTGTGGCTGTGAATCACCCCCTACAAGTGGCTGTGTCAACCCCTCTCTGGCTGTGAATCACCCCCACTAGGTGGCTGTGTCAACCCCTCTCTCTGTGGCTGTGTCAACCCCTCTCCTTGTGGCTGTGACACACTCTTCAATTTGTGGCTGTGTTACACCCCTTTGCTGTGTGGCTGTCCTAGCTTATATAATCCTTTTTTTTTTCTCAGAGTCCCATGGTATTTGGGGCAGGAGCTATTGCTGGTGTTGGGAAAAGCAAGCTGAGCAGCCAAATTAGGCATGGTGATGGTGTGTTGGACCATGGCTAATAAGGCTGAATTATCGGGATACATAGGTCCACACTATACCTGACTGTGCACTGTGACACTGTGGCACTGTAGGATGCCATGACATCACTGTGGCACTGTAGGATGCTGTGACATCACTGTGGCACTGTGGCCTCTGTGCCAAAAAGACAGTTTTGCTGATGTGACCTAAATGGTGACATGCAGTCAATTTCATCACTTCTTCATTCAAGCATGGCCAGTCCAACTCCAACCCTTCCAGAATTGTGGTTGTCCATTGATGAATGGAGATCTGACTGGGGCCCAGAAGGTGGATGGCTGAAGAGATTTGACAAGTCTCTTTGCAAAGCTTGCAAGAAGGGATTGGCAAGTACAGATTGTTTCTTTAGAGCTTGTACGGAAACCATAGTTTGCCCGAAGTTTACAAACTGCAGGGCTTGGTCTTGTTTGTGAGCCTCACAATCACGTATGTCGGAGATTGAACATTTGAACCCCGTTCATGTATGCCGCCTGATCAGTATTAGAGCTCGTACGGAAAGCGTAGTTTGCCCAAAGTTTACAAACTGCAGGGCTTGGTCTTGTTTGACATGGCGGTGGAATATTCCAGGTCAATTCATCAGAGATCAAAATGTGGTTGACTCTCGATGACACTATGTCCTCCCCTCCCCATCTCTCCTACACTGATACTCGATGGGAACACATACTAGTCAAACTCTACCACGTCTTAGAGTCAAACGTCGCAGTGCTGATGGGGACAGAGGATCCTGGAGCAGATCCTGAACCGAAGCACGCTGACTGGACCCCCGAGGAAGTTGATGCACTCGTGCACTACTTACACAGACACCGCGTGGAACGAGGTGATACTGGGAGCTTCCATCAATCTACATATGCCAACACTGCCGATCATATTCGCCCACTGCTCGTCTCTGGAAAGGTAAAGGATCACAAGAATGTCTCAATCAAATGGGGTGCAGTAAGTCGTCTTATCTCTCCCTTTCCAATTTGTCTTACTGACATCCAACATAGCTCAAGCAAACCTATAACGCAATCATGACTTATCGCAGCAAATTGGGTGAACACTGGGACAATGAACGTGGGGCAAACATCGGTGGGGCGCTTGCAGCAGAGAGTTGGAGCAAATATGTTGCTGTGAAGGTACGTACCCATATCGATGGACGATAAGATTTTCTGAAGCTCACTCAGGCAAATGCGCAAATGAAGCCCTTCCATAACAAAGGCTGGGAGTATCTGGAGTTCTTGGAGGACATTTTTCCGCAGGGGGGTGCCACCGGTGCCCACGCCTTTCATGCTGGGGCATCAAACCCCGTCTTCACTACAAATATCGATGGTAGCAGCGTTTCCGGAACTACTCCCACCCCCGTTGCATCTGTTGGTGATTGTGGCAATTCTATTCCCATCTCTGTCGTGCCTCCCACTTCTGACCCTCCTGCTACCACTTCGGGTGGAAAGCGATCGTTCAATGCAATGTCTGCTGATGTTACGGATACAGCACCCCCTTCGCTCTTTTCAAACAACCTTCCCCCAGCAACTACAATGTCATCTGTTCCCAAGACCAAGCGCAGTCGAATGTCGTCGAGCAAGGCCAAGGCCAATCCTCCTGCAAGTTCTCAAACTGTTGTGGTTGTTGCGGTCGACAACACCATCCGGTGCTTTGGGGACCAGCTCTCGACCACGTTCATGGATCCCCTTGTCGCCATCCAGACTGCCACTCAGCTATTGTACAAGGATGCAGACTTTCCGGCTCACCATCGTGCATTTCTGGTGCACCAATTCACAGCTAACTCCAACTGTGCCGCCATCTTCATTTCACTACCCAACAATGAAGCATGGCGTGAGTATGCTGCAGATATGTATACCAACTCGAATGAAGCAGTGGTGCTGGTGAGCGGTGGGTCTGGAAATATTTTTGCATTGTAACGTCATCTTGCACTGTTCCCTTCGTGTCGTTTCGTGTAGCCCAAAAAACATGTATGTGTAGTACGTATACAATGTATTGCACCTGGCTACTATCACATTTGGGTGTGCTTCAAGTCACTGCATCGATAAAAGCTCTTGAAGATTGTGTAGCATGCGAGGACAAGACAAAATACTACACAGTGTGAATGGCTACAACGTACTTGCGACCTCCTCTTCAAAAAAATCTGATCCTGAGTCCGAGTCTATACTTCTCTGCGCTCGTTCCACTAAGATAGCTTGATAGTCGTTCCACATTGCGACTGCGATATCATCCCGCAGCCTGCTGGCAGCAAGATCGTCCACTTATGTAGCACTGCCAGCAGCCGCCTGAGGACCGACTGGAGTGCCCGGCCACAACTGACGCTCATCTTCGTCATCGGTATCGAGCGTGATGTCACTATCGTCTTCCTCATTCTCATCGCAGCTGTAAATGAAATTGTGCAATGCACATAGCGCCGTGGGGATGCACGCTTGCACATCGACATCATACTCTGGGGCCAGGAGGAGTATTCAGAACCGGTGCTTCAAGATGCCGAAGATTCTTTCTATAACGTTCTGCACAGATGCATGCCGTAGGTTAAATAATTCTTCTTTGGTCGTGGGTCTGTGAAAATCAAATAAAAATGATGGAAAGAAAAAGAAAGACATGGTCTTACCGTATGTTGGCACAGCCCCACTCCGCAAGATGATATCGGACACCACGATAGGGGACAAGTAACTCACAATGAGAAGGGTAGCCGGCATCGGCAAGAAGATACTTTCCAGGGGGGATTTGAAGATTGGCAGATATCGCGTCACCATAGACACAGGTGTTGGTCGCAGACCCTTCCCACCCTGTTAGCGCATAAATGAACTTCAGACCAAAGTCGCAGATGAAAAGACCGTTTTGCGAAAGAAATCCTTTGCGATTGCAGTAGTTCGAATGAATGATTGCTGGGGGGGATACAGGGATATGACATCCATCTATGGTGCCAATAGCATTCCGGAAATATGGCCAGAACTTGGGGTTGCATCATATTTTTGGATGGACAGATTCATCGTCTGGAAACTGCACATGGGTGGAATAGAATGGCTGATCAGAAAATATAAAAAGCATCTTCTTGAAGTAGCTGTTCACGAATAAGATCAAATATCATACAACTTTCATATGAACTCACTGAGATATTGTGTCATTTGAACGCTGAAAGCGCTCCACCACATGCCTGCTTGTCAGGCCAGTCACACATGTGTACAAGAATATCGAGAGTTGTTCTTCCAAGGTGACAAACTTGGAGTCGCAGTGACCCATGGCTCGTAGCTCCCTGATGAGCTGAATGAAGTCCTCCTTGTACATACCAAGTTCACAGCGGATACATCCGGGATGACCACTGAGCAGTTCCTGGACCCACATTTCGCTGGAGAGCCTGGATGTGTGGTATGGTGTCAGTTCACTATGAATTCCTGAGTCAAGGAGCTTGGCCAACAAGGCCAGGAGCGCCTGGAGCAGTGTGCAGATCTGCCACAGAAGGAGTTGGCGCACACCATAATACTGATCGGGCGGCATACGTGAACGGGGTTCAAATGTTCAATCTCCGACATACGTGATTGTGAGGCTCACAAACAAGACCAAGCCCTGCAGTTTGTAAACTTCGGGCAAACTATGCTTTCCATACGAGCTCTTAAGGAGTATGAGATCCATGCTTGGGAAGGCTGCTGCCTTCTCTGTCCTTTACAATGGTTAACTAGTACTACATGCAGCACACAATGGGGGCACCAATGGGATACTTATCTACAAATTTTTGACCTACTGGAAGTCATCTTGGCAGAGGTGAAGTTCTTCGAGGTAAAACTAGATGAATATGCACCTGCTGTACCATACAGCAAAGTTTCCGATGCAAGATACTATAGTGGAATGTAGTTAGAATGTTCCACCTTCACTACTAATATAATGCTATTGTCACTTCTATAGTGAAATGGGATAGTGAATCATTTGCTATGAGAGATGGAATGGCTCCAGCATTAACAATGACTGCACCAGGCAAGGAATGAATTGGCACATGTTGTCTTTCATCTATTTACAACCCACCTGTGACTGACTGGGACCTAAAAACATTGTTGTGCTTATGATAAAGTACATGATGTGTGGGCTATATCAAACATTGCACAAGTCAAATGGTTGTACAATTGTGATGCAAAGGGTGCACCCATGCATCTTATCTACACAGCACACTCACTTTCTTGTTCAAACTACTGCAGAGAGTTGACACTGATTGGCATGCAATAGTTTTTTAAAGAAGGGAGGTAAACAACATATGAAACTATCCCTACTCTGCAACATGGAATTTACTGATTTCATCTGACAGATCATCCATATTCCTCCAATACTCCACATCTGATGCAAACTCTTTGAAGGGAGTGAGCCAAGTTCCAGAATGAGCTGTATCTAGCATAGTCTGGCTGTAAAAGTGCATGCCTGGGTTTGGCACACACTTAACTTCATTGCAATTATATGCACTCTTGTAATGTCATAATGCTTCTTGGAATGTGGTGCATTTGAAATGGATGTTCTTTGAAACACTGAGGACTCTTGTGGCTGTATCATTCCTACACAGTGGGATTTGGATCAGAGCAAGAATACCATGAGGATATCAATACTTGCCAGTTGTAAAATATTCCCATCTCTTGGCCAACAATAACTACATAGAATTCATTAATGGGGGTGGTGGGCAGTTTGATATTGTCAGGGTGAATGGGCTGTGCAGAATGACACTTGAGTTCAGGTGGAGATCTGGTTGGAGTTGCCATGGAGCTGGTAGTTTGGAGAGCAATTCAACCAGGGGGCACCAAAGGCTTTCAGAATATCAATTGCAGTGTGGCTGAGCTGTAACTAGGCATTTGGGTGACCACTGCTTGGACATGAGTTGGTGTAGCAGAAGAGATAGATGCTGGATTTTTCCCACTTGCTTGGGATGGTGCTGTGGAATGGTTGTAGATATGTGGGGATGAGAGCAACAAATTGGGCTGCTGTGGAGTGGTTTCCATGACCTTCATAGTGCATGTGCAAAGCTTCCTAACAGTAACATTTACCATCTCCATCCCAGAGGAGGTCACTGTTGTAGTGGTGGTCTCCTCAGTGATCATCTCAGTTTCAACAGTTTCAGTGCTATGAGGTAATGCCACTGCAGCTTCTAAGACCAATCAAAAATGAAGTAGCTTAACATGGACAGTCAACTCACCACTAGAAGACATATCAGAGTTATTTGGTGTTGTACAAACTTGAGGTTGTGAATAGATTATTGGGACTACTGTCCATATCATGTGCACCAGTGAGCAATACACACTGAGACAGTGCAAGTCAATAAGTCCAAAATGCCCATTGGCACAAGCTGTGCACAGACAAGCCAGAGAGGTAAACTCTCCATGAGTAGAGTCCATTGCATTGTTGTTTCCTGCAAGTTTTCTGGGGGTGTCACCAGGATGGTCAATGAAATACTTGGGCCAAAAAGGATCAAAGCATGAGCAATGAATGCAAACAAGTGTCAAAGGGCATGTTTAGAAGGTAATTTTGTTTGGTAATGATGAACTACAAACTCACTGATATCCAGAATTGCATACAGCCATGACTGCCCAGGAATGACATGCCCTTGAAGCACTCCACAAGGGTGGTGAGGATTTCTTCCATACAGAGACAGATGATGTATATGATGTTGCTAGCATCTTGGACAGTTCAAAGACCATTGATATCAGCCATGGCAATGGCAAGCTTCATGATCTTGCCAGGGATCTGTTCAATGACATGAAGAATATGTGAGTAGAACATTTCTTAAGATGAAGATTGGAAACATACAATGTTGCAGAGGAAATGAGGTCATACAGAGGCACTGAATGGATTATCAAACCCATTGTGACCATGTGCAGCATCAGACAGATGCATTTGCAAGGCAGATGCCTGAGTTAGTGCAGGCATATTTGGAATGGAGCATGGTGAGTGCTGGTAAGTTTTGTAGCAAGACTGGCCAGTGTACGAATACATGGCCATCGATGGATCTGAAAGTTCACAAAGTGCAGCTTTATGTGGTTGGTATATTTTGTAGGTCCTTATTTATCCAAGTATCCCTCACACTGAATCCTACCCAATTAGGCACTGAGAGACATGTGCTGTATGTTCCAACTGAGGATTACTCAGTTCCTTCTGCACTTGTCCACCAAGGAGTCATCCCATGCACCCCACTGCATCCTCATACTGCTGTTATGATGGATGCCTTGGAACTTTACTGCGTAGCTTGAAATTGCAGTCCCCATTTTTCCATCCAGGTGTTTGTGAAGACCATTTTGGATCTTCAAGGTGTACATTTTGTACACTCTGCACTCACTCTCACACTTACATAGACTTAGGTTCAATATTGTCCCTATCTCACTCATCTATTTAGCATTGCCCTTGACATTGATCTTCAAATCTGCCTCAGAGTCAATGATCTCATCCTTGAAGCCCTTCATCATGATACACCAGACTGGTGCCTCAAGAATACTTGCCCTGCTTGCACCTATACCCTTAAAGACAAGCTGGATCTCAAGTTCAAGATGTTATTTGCTATGGATGGTAATGACTCACTTAAACATATCTCAAGGGAGGCAATCAGCACTGATGAATCTGCTGCACAAGGCCTTGGAGAGTGATATATAGGTGATGACCATTATCTGTCACAGTCATTCATTGACCAGTTTGGAGTGGGATGCAGTGACAAATTGCTGTCCAAACCAATGGTATGTCTCTGTTGAATATGATTTTGTATTATTGTTTTATGCACCTATGCTCCCTAACCTACAGACTGACAGTAGCAACCCATGCACTGGGAGGTGGAAAAACATGAAAGAAGATGTGACCTTGAGAATGTGGGGGATATTTGATGAAGCTGGCATCTTCATGGCTGTCTGTAGGCATGGTTTCTCTCTCCTGATCATGGACATAGTCCAGAGCAGTGAATGGTAGGTTACATATCTCATATGTATCATTGCTTAGCCTAATAGAAGACTAGGGCCAACATCAGGGAACCTTTGATGTGCTGGTATTCCCAGTTAATTATGGTAAGTAGTTATCCATCTGATATGAATTGGATAATGGTGTATAGGGCATGATCATCTATAAATCATAATGATAATAGTCAGACAATGCATTAGAATACCTGGCAGACATTTTACTATCTGGTCAACTGCATATAGGCCTGATATAAGAGTTACAATACTTTTGTCATCATGATATAATGATGACAAGAGCTGATATGCCATATATAATAATACTATGTAGTTGACAATAGATTATAATTGCTCATCAGATAATATCATCATCATATCAATGACAATATTCTTTTCAGTCTGATTTCACTTTGATCATCAATATCTAGTCTTGTCATCTATGTCATTTATGATCATTTGAACAACTCTTCCCCAGCCACAAGTGTGGGAATGTCTTTGTAATGACTGTATAGTACATGTTATATAAACTCATCCTCTCTCCCCTTCTCTCTCTTCTTCACTCTTGTCTCTGAGTTCCACCTCAGGGCAAGAGTCACTCTAAGACTCTAAGTCTTAGGGTTCATATCCAGGTAAGTGTAGCCTTGTGTGAAATGATATGTGAGTGTCTTTCTCTGTTTTATTTTCGCTTTTTTGGAGGTTTAAGTAGTTCATCATACTTAGTAGTGTACTCAGTAGGTACTAATTATGTAAATGATATTGAATGAAATTGCTTTCTCATAATATCATGATTGATAAGTTCAATTGAAGGTTGCTATAGCAATTTTTATTTTTAAGCTGTTGATGGAGTCAATGACAATTGTTGGTAATGTCTGATAATGAAAGACATATATGATCTACTGTTCACATTCTGATACATATGATCTACTCTACCTACATGATAACTTTTGACCAATGCTGCCAAGGCTCCCAGTCAATATATAGCATTACCAATGTGTATGTCATTATGATGTACCTTATAGGGCTTTACAGGGTAGATAAAGTCTTATATAACATAATCATTTCATTCAAATTTCCCTGATGAAGTATCCACTCTCAGTTGCAGCATGGTCAGTCCACAAGCACAAGCCCTCAACTACACATCCCTTGTGCCAGCATTTCATGGTTATGCACATCATTGTTTGTGCCAGCTTCATTTTCTAGCAAGATATGTTGATGGCTTAGGGCTCAAAGACCTCAAGGGCTGTGAGCATACATTTTCAAAAACAAACAGGCTCACATCAGCTGTGCATTATGCAGGCTCATTTCACTGCTGTCAAGCAATTGCAGGAATCCAGACTAAGGCAGCAGGATACATAGCACATAATGACAAGCACAATGTCTACTAGAATCTCAGTAAGTCTCTGTTTTTACCTATGAAGTTAAATATGCTCATATATTCCAGCTACAATGATCTTCAACAACTACAAACAGGCCCTCCAGATTATTGAAGAAGGGAAGAAGATGCTACTGTGCATCATGGATGACCTTGGTATTATGGATGTTTCAGTTTTCAGAAGGTGGCTTTCAGAGGAGAATGAATACTTGACAGCCCATTCATGCAAGCCTGAAGAGGAAACACTACAAATGGAGTACTGGCAGAAGCTTGTCAATATGGATGCAAGCTGGTAAGTTGGTGTTTGGCTCATAGTCCATCACTCACAGTATGCTAGGAAACATCTCAGTGACCTAACCTGGACTGTGGCTACCCTGTCTTCTGCTGCAACCTCATCATTCATCCAAAAGGACATTGCAGCAACAATGCACAAGGAGATGATGCACTGCCATGCCACAGAGAACTTTGAGAAGGATCTCAAGATAGTCCAGGATCTCAAAGTGAGGCTTGGTATTATGAAATGTTGGGTACCTGAGGATGAGGAATGGCAGGCCACTGGCCACCTGGTCACAAATTGCAAATACCAGCACTGCCTGGACCAACTCAAGTCCCTCATTGTTGCCCAGATTTTGGAATTGTTGAAGATGAACCAGGCAGGTACAGGTGAGATTCTGCTACCCTTTCATATCCCACATAGTTGACATGCATCTACCTAGGCTACAAACTATGCAAGCATATTGCAAAAGCTCTGAAGGCACACTCTGCTGCCATCCATACTTCACTCAATCAGTTCAACACTGCTGCTCATGCTTGTTCACCCCCACACCCCCAGCTTACCTTTGAAGAAGTCATGGAGTATACTTTCCTTGCTGATTTTGATCTTCTTCATAACACTACCCATGAGGACATCTCTCAGCAACCATGGGCCACTCCTGCTGCATGTGCAGCCATGGACCAATACTTCAAGGTTTGCCATGCAGAAGAAGTCCATCATACTATTATGTACCTACATGACAAAGCCCACTATGTGAAAGCCTGCATTGCCCAACTTCAAGTAAGCCATCCCCCCCTTGCATATCAAGTACAACTCCACTACAACATTCATGCAAAATTTACTAACCACCATTTACATCTCCTCACCAAAATTGCTCACCTCCCCAGGTTCATGGGCACTATACTTCCTGGAAAATCAATGAAGACAAACCCTGGCAATAGTGCTAGTGAACCTACAACCATAATTCCCTCAGTCCTCTCTATAACAACCACTTCTCCTTCCCCTCCTGCAAGCCCCAACTCTGTTGGTGGTGATAACAGCCTGGATGAACTTGATGGGGATGGAGATCATCAGCAAAACTACATGTAGTCTGCTTTGTCTGGAGCAGTCTGAATCAGAGGCTCAGACAATCCAGACAGTGCAGATGTCTGACATTGGACAACTGAATGGAGTGCCAAGAGCTCAACTGAATTGAAATAAAGTTTGTCAGACTCAATCAGATGTTCCTAACAAGCAGATACATGTAGTTTTGCTGATGATGAGTATGGGGATGACAAAAGTGCCCTCACTCTGCAAGACATTATTCGTATATCATCAGACAGGTATGTGGCACAGGAGGAATATTGATTTAGCTATGTTGCTAGTCACATATCAGATGTAGTTATACAAGGTAACTACATCATTGCCATTTCATCCCATTGAGTGAGAGCAGTATTTATCTATAATTATTTGTGGGGTAAGGAGGACAGCAGGAATGTGCACAGCCACACTGGTGACTTGAGGTATTGGGAAATATTCATATGTGATATCAAACTACTGTTACGCCCTGCCTGTCTAACTGTGTGGCCTTTCTGGTTCTCACCGCAAGTCGGTGACTCGGTCTACACCGTGTTTCTCTTCTACTCTACCGTGGCATGTTTCCTTTTGTTGCTTCTCTTCTTACCATTATACTTGTATCATAGTGCGCATGGTGGCAGTGCCCCCAGTCATGTGTGAAGACACGACACATCGATCACAAGACTGACACGTCTCTGACTTTCCCCTATCCTGGTATGTGTCTACTGTACTATGTATTGGTCGTACCCCCTTTCCCTTTCAGGTACACACCTGTTCCTGTTGCCTGGGACATGGGTTTCCATAGCCAGCATGGCTTGGATCAGGTCCTAGGATCTATCTTTATACTTATGACTTGTAGTGAGTCGTTCCACTTGGCAGTGCCAATCGGACACTCACAATAGGTCGGTTCTGTTTCTATGGTACAGCCTACTTACTGCGGAGCTGTGCATACCTGTGCCAGTGACTCGTATCTGAGTCATTTCCCTTTGGCAGTAGTATGTTCTCCAGCCTGCCCTCATGTATTGTAGGAGTATATAGGGGCTGTGGATTGTTTGTGATCCCCAGCTTTTAGCTACCTTGCAATGAACCTCCTTCTTCTCTCACATTCTGTGATTGCTACTCCGGTCAACCAACTCGAGTAAGGGTTCACCAAGACCAGCTCAAAGTACCATCGCTGGCCAGGTCTCTAACTCTCGTCTAGAGGGTTTGTCTCATAGGCCTTGACTTCAGTCTCGCTGTCTTCTGCATGGACTTTCGTTGCGGCCTAACAAAAGCTAAAAGCTCTTTCCCTAATCCTACTGCCTAGCTTTCACCGGCATCGCTGTCCGTTCACGTGTAGTGAAAGCAAAGCACCCCTATTGACTCTACCCTACATGATCGTTGTCTTTGCACGTCACTAGGTCCAGTCACTAGACACCCTACTTGGATTTAACTAGGCAGTCTTCCGGTACCTAGTCCAAGTATTGTCCCTACCACTGTGTCTCGATTTTACCCCGCTATACTCTGTCTTAGCTAGGCCCGAGGTCTAGATGCCCCATTTTAACAGACAAGACGTCATCACCACACGGAACACCCCCGGTCCCGCCTCAACAAGGAAAGGAGCATGCAGAGCCACTGCCTCTACCTCCCGCCCCTTTTAGTTCATCCCGAAGGCGACGTCATGCCTCGGAACAGAAAACCGGATTTCGATCTGCATTACCCCCGTATTATGTTCCGACCCCTTTATCCAACCCCACATTTCTGCAAACTAGGAACCCCCATGAGGGAGACATTTCAGATACCGATCAGGAACCGGATCTGCCTTCTGAATTAGGATCTGCCTTGGGCGATCAGGACGTTAATATCCCTGAACCCCGTTACGAAGAAGAAGTCGAACAATTCGCTTCAGGCTTCACCACAATGGCATCAGTAGAAGGACAAGGCAGTGCGGTTCCACAAACCGAATCTAATCCCATTCCTGGGCAGTCCGAGCAGCTGAGCACTCCTGCCCCTCACTCTAATGTCAGACTCCAGCAGCGGCTCACACGTGAGCAGGCTGACTACTGGCACTGCTTCTATCATCCCGAAGTAGATGAAGCACACTGTAGTAACATCAGTGGAGGACGAGAATTCAATGTTAACAAACCCGCGACGTTTTCCAGCAAGTATGGAGAACTCTGCCCATGGTTGAATCAAGTCGCCGCCTACCTAGCCCTGAACACTCACGTCTACACGAGCGATCATGTCAAGATCGGTCTGGCACTGTCCTATATGACAACTGGAGTGGCTGGAGCTTTTGCCTCCAACTATATTGCCAAGTACGTCGACAGTTGGGAGGACACTTATCCCGACATGTGGGCAAGTTTCAAGGAAACCTTATATGCAACGTTCAAAGCCGGAGATCAAAAAGCCCAAGTGGTCATCAAGCTCAAATCCCTTATGCAGGGAGACCGCCCACTCGAGAACTATACCGCCGAGTTCCTGGGTCTTTTCAATCAAGCCAGACTTCTCCCGTCTTCTATCGAAGGTGGCATACTGTTCACTCAAGGGTTATCCCACAATCTCCAAGATCGCATCTTGGATCGGCAGCATCCACCCCGCAACGTCAATGAGTGGGTGAAAGCAGCCAGAGAGGTTTACACTTCACAGATCTCGAAGGATATCTATAACAAGAGCCCTAATGCCCCCCACCGTCCCAATCCGTTCACTTTTCCACATGCATCTACCACCCATGATCCCAATGCAATGGACATAGATCAGGCCCGATGCACCCTGCGTCGCTGGCAGTCCATCCGTGCCGTCACTTGCTACAACTGTGGCAAGGAGGGACACATCCGGAATGAATGCAAGGAGAAGCACGTCCCAAAGTTTAACATTAAACGTACCGAGCGTGGTACATACGAACTCGACCCCAAGGTAGCTGAAGAAATCCTCCACAAACAGACTGGAGAGAAGTCTGGAGAGAGGGTGTTTGAGGTTTTGGAGAAAGCCTTGAAGGATTTTTAATCGGGCAAACCACTGCCACTGTGGTACACCCTCATGTGCAAATTCTGTCACTAAGATCTACCTGTAATAGTATCGCAAATGAAGATGATATGTGTGCCGATTCCCCAACCGGCTCTCTTTATTTGGTTGACAGAGAAAACGTGGCCATTCAAACAACTATTGACTCTGGTGCGGAGATCAATTCGATCGACCCCCGTGTGGTCGAAAAATATAAACTGAAGACCTACCCGATCGAGTATCCTCTCGGGGTTACCGCTTATAACGGAGGAGAAGGTTTTCAAATTAAACAAAAGGTTATGCTGCCTGCCAAGGTTCACAGTCGAACGATGCGCATCAAAGCTTACATTCTGCCACTAAGGTGTGAATTGATCTTACTCGGCATGCCATGGCTAAGAAAGTTTCAACCTGACATTGACTGGAAGACCCACAAGATCCAAGGATGGAAGGATGAGGAGTCTGTCCCCAGAGCGCCCCATACAGAGGGCGCAGTAAGGAAGATGACCATCTCCACTGAGCTCGAGGTCAAGGCTTCTGCTGGAAAAGAGGAAGTAAAGCTCCCGGAGCTATATTGGGAGTTCGAAGAGGTGTTCTCCGAGAAGGACATCCCATTACCACCGCATCGACCTGGGCTCGATCATGAGATCAAGACAAAACCGGACTTTCCCTGACAGAAGGGACACATTTACCCGATGTCTCAAGATGAGATGAAGTTGCTCCGTGATTTTGTTGATGAAAATCTAAAGTGTGGAAAGATCTGTGAGTCCGAGTCAGACCAGGCCGCTCCGGTATTCTTTGTAGGGAAAAAGGATGGAAAGCATCGGCTGATACAGGATTATCAACACTTAAATGAACACACCGTCAACGATTCCTACCCTCTCCCGAATGTACAACAACTCATCGACGAATTATGCAAGTCTTGTTTCTACGCGAAGTTCGATATCCGATGGGGCTTCACCAATATCCGAGTCAAGGACTCCGACATATGGAAGGGAGCCTTTGTCACGCCCCTTGGACTTTTCGAACCACTCGTCATGTTCTTTGGACAAAAGAATTCACCACCAACATTCCAGTGGTACATGGACGTAACATTCCGTGAGCAGCTGATGAAGCGCAAGCAGGTCGGATATATGGACGATGTCATAGTCCATGCGAAGACCCGGGAGGAGCTTCGAAGCCACATCCGCGAGTTCCTGAGTATATGCTGTCGAGAGCAACTCCAGCTTAAGATCTCCAAGTGTATCTTCGAGGCCGAAGAAGTGGAGTTTTTGGGATATGTCATTGGCAATGGATGGATCAAAACTCATGCAGTCAAGACTGATGCCGTCCAGGAATGGAAAGAACCTGAAAATCTGATGCAACTCCGATCATTTTTAGGGTTCACCAACTTCTACCGGAAGTTCATAGCCAGCTACTCCGCCATATCCGCCCCGCTTCATCATCTCTCAAAGAAGGATGTCCCGTGGAAATGGGATCGAGACCAGCAGCAGGCTTTCGACAAGCTCAAAGCCACGCTAGGATCCTCTCCCATCCTGAACATCCCTGACCCAGCCAAGCCCTTCACCCTGTTCACCAACGCTTCGCAATCGGCAACAGGTGTGGTACTAGCTCAAAAGGGAGAAGACGACGAGTGGCACCTGTGCTCCTATTTATCGGAAAGTCTCAAAGGCGCCAAGAAGAACTACCCCGTATACGACCTCGAGTTCCTTGCGGTCATATGTGCTGTCAAGGCTTTCCGGCACTACCTCATATCCCCCGTCGCACCCACCATCGTCTTCACCGATCACAAGAATCTCGAGTACTACAAAGAACCTCAAAAGTTCTCTCAGCGGCAGACCTGCTGGTTTTCGTATGTACAGGGGTTCCCCCTCAAGTTCTCTTATACTCCGGGTCGTCTTATGATGGCCCCTGATGCACTATCTCGACGCAGTGACCACTCTCCCCTGGAACCCGTAGTCGCCACTTTGCTCCCACCGAGCGCATGGCTTGAGGGGGGGGTGAAACCTACCGTTCCAACTGTTGTTCCCCCGAAAATGGCCCCGATTTCAGCAAAACCTGTTTCGCCGCCCATTGAGGACAAGGTCAAAGAGCGAAAGCGTGGGATATATGCCCTATCAGCAGAGGTCTACGAGCGCGCCAAGAGCGAAATGCCAAAGGACTCTACGATCTCCGCTGAAAACCCCGAAATTGTTAACCATCCCAATGGTACCAAGCGCCATAAGAACCACATCTACATTCCCCCTGGCGCCCATAAGGAGTGCCTTCTGTCCTATCACGATCACCTGTCCACCGGACACCCTGGAATTAAGGCAATGACCCGCAAAATGGTCAAGGACGTATGGTGGCCAGGCATGTGGAAATACATCCATGACTACGTCAAGGGCTGCACCATGTGCCAGTCCGCCAAGGTCATCACGCATCCGGTAATGCCACCGGTGGTTCCCAACGATGTTCCGAAGAATCCTTTCCCCTTCCAGCAGATCTCCATGGATCTGATCACCGACCTCCCCATGTCAAACACGTTCAATACAGTCCTCACAATTGTCAACCAAGGCCTGATGAAGGCCGCCATGTTCATCCCTTGTAGGAAGGACGTCGACTCACTTGGTATCGCCCGCTTGTTCCACAAACACGTATACTCCCGCTTTGGTCTCCCAGAGGCAGTTATTTCCGATCGAGGACCGCAGTTTGCCTCCGCCTTCACCTGCGAACTTTACAAGTCCCTCGGAGTCCAGTCAAAGCTGTCCACCGCCTACCACCCTCAGACCAATGGCAAAAGCGAGCGTGTCAACCAGGAATTGGAAACGTATCTCCAATGTTACTGCACTGAACATCCCAACAGCTGGTCATCCAAACTCCCAGATGCTGAGTTCACACATAACTCCCATATCCATTCTGTCCATCAACAAACCCCGTACAGCCTCTTATATGGCTATGACCCGTCCCCCTATCCCGAAGTTTGGCTCACATCAGCACCCAGCATTGACGAATGCCTGGAACGACTTGCCAGCTGCCGAGACAATGCCATACTTGCTCACAAGGCTGCGCAGGAAGTTATGAAATGCCAATCAAAAGGAACCTATGTCCCGTTCAAGGAAGGAGATCGAGTTTGGCTCGATTCAGGTAACCTCTGTGTTCAAGGGCAGTCCCCTAAAGTCACCCCCAGATGTTTCAGACCATTTGAAATAGAACGAGTCATCTCCCTGGTGGCAGTTTGACTGCACCTCCCTGATACGTGGCGTGTGCACCCAGTGTTCCACACTGGTCAGTTGCTCCCCTATCACGAGATGGCTGAATATGGAATCCCTGATCCACCGCTGCCTCCCGAGGTAGTGGATGACGAGGTCGAATGGGAAGTCGAGTCCATACTAAATCATAAAAACACAGGTCACAGTCGTCAGGCGCATCGCACATACCTCGTAAAATGGAAAGGCTTTATGCATGCGGACAATTCTTGGGAACCCAAGAGCTCGTTAAAAGACCATGCAACGGAGCTACTCGACCAGTACAGACTTTCCTGCCGCCTTCCTCTCACCTAAAGCGACCCTTGCTCTCATCATGTGTGATGATGTACCCGACTTCCAGCGATGTGACAGTTACGATGCCCCGCTTAACACACGCCCCTACACGTTGTTCGACTCATCATCCAACGACCCCACCCCATCACCTCAGCTCTCCAGTCTATCATCCCAAGTCAACTTATCCAGTTTCGACTCCCTTGATGAAATTCCCCTGCCCAGGTCCTTCCCCTGCCAGTCATTCTCCATCCGTCGCGTCCCGGTCATGCGCAGACGACTTGGAAAGGGAAAGACGACCAAGCGAGGTCCCCCTCTTCACCAATCCATTCTCTTCGCCGATGGTTCCCGCCCCGGTGGTGTGTCAACAGCCTCTGCCTGTTCCACCCATGGACGTGAACTGGAACACCCGTCCTCCAGCTCTATGCTCGAGGTCCCTCAAATCCGCGTCACCCCCACTGAGTTACCCTCCTCCCCAGTCGTTCCTGGTCCAGTATCTGACGACAGGCACCTGGTACCCACATCACCAAACTACCTCAACTACGTTTGGACACTTGTTATCTATGACGGAAGGTACCCATTTGACGGGAAGACAGAAGAACAGAATGACCGCATTCGGATGTTGTCTGAGATCTACCAAGGAACAGACATAGCCATCGATTGAGTCCCAGAACTTCTCCATCACACCCATTCCATCGACTCTGATTCCGTAGCCGGATCAATCGACAGGCTTCTCTCAGACCTGACGGTCAACGTGTCTGCCTTGCAGTACTGCCTTGTCCTCGAACTCGCACTCATACTCTCACCCGAGGAATGCCAGTCCTTTTGTAACCGAGAGGTCGACCACTACTCCGAGGCCAAAGTTCGAGATGGTCCTGGCAATGATATTCCAGCAGCAGCAGGATCAACAGTGGGTGAGAAGCATGATGATGTAACTGTGAAGATCGAAGAAATGATGCCGGACCCTTGGTCCATGGAACCGATAGAGTTTAGTGCAGATGACGGATATAGCAAGAAGCGAGATGCCTGTTTTAGCGAAGCAGCTAAGTTTCTGTCTGAAACCACACCCTCTGCCGCTTCTGCTTTCTTTTGGAGGACCTTCTTAGACGCTGCCGCCTGGAACAAGGCCGATCACTCGTTTCATAATGCCGTCAACACTACCGTGCCCATTCTGCCCGCTACCTTCCATCCCGTCGTCGTTGATGGGATGCTCCGACTCTATCTCGCCAGCTGCGCCCCTGTTCCCCTCGCCCATCCCCTTTACCAATACGCCTGCTACAACTGCTGCTACTTCGGACATTGGTCCTGTCGTAACGGCCGTGGATCCAGGTGGACCCCCGCTGCCAATGTACCCTCCGAGGATGAGAACGAGGGATCGCACTGTTCGACTACCTGTTCACTTCGAGGTTCCCGCCGACACTCCCTGACTCCTGGGCTGTCTGTCAACCCTGGTCGATCAGGTGTTCGACGAATCTGAGGGGGGGGTGATGTT
The DNA here is from genome assembly GCA_024613185.1 of Pisolithus microcarpus. Lineage (NCBI taxonomy): Eukaryota > Fungi > Basidiomycota > Agaricomycetes > Boletales > Pisolithaceae > Pisolithus > Pisolithus microcarpus. The sequence goes on from JANFAI010000034.1 coordinate 286,644, forward strand.
ACACCCTGCCCGTCTAACCGTGTGGCCTTTCTGGTTCTCACCACAAGTTGGTGACTTGGTCTACACCGTGTTTCTCTTCTACTCTACCGTGGCGTGTTTCCTTTTGTTGCTTCTCTTCTTACTGTTATACTTGTATCATAGTGCATGTGGTGGCAGTGCCCCCAGTCATGTGTGAAGACATGACGTGTCAATCACGTGACTGATGCGTCTCTGACTTTCCCCTATCCCGGTATGTGTCTACTGTACTATGTATTGGTCGTACCCCCTTTCCCTTTCGGGTACACACCTGTTCCTGTTGCCTGGGACATGGGTTTCCATAGCCAGCATGGCTTGGATCAGGTCCTAGGATCTATCTTTATACTTATGACTTGTAGTGAGTCGTTCCGCTTGGCAGCGCCGATCGGACACTCGCAATAGGTCGGTTCTGTTTCTATGGTACAGCCTACTTACTGCGGAGCTGCGCATACCTGTGCCAGTGACTCGTATCTGAGTCATTTCCCTTTGGCAGTAGTATGTTCTCCAGCCTGCCCTCATGTATTGTAGGAGTATATAGGGGCTGTGGATTGTTTGTGATCCCCAGCTTTTAGCTACCTTGCAATGAACCTCCTTCTTCTCTCACATTCTGTGATTGCTACTCCGGTCAACCGACTCGAGTAAGGGTTCGCCAAGACCAGCTCAAAGTACCATCGCTGGCCAGGTCTCTAACTCTTGTCTAGAGGGTTTGTCTTGTAGGCCTTGACTTCAGTCTCGCTGTCTTCTGCACGGACTTTCGTCGCGGCCTAACAACTACAGGGGAAATGCCATATTACACAAGCAGAGGGTGAGGGACTGACAGATTATCTAGAATTATTCATGTCAGGTTAGCAGGGTGTGCATGGCCACACCAATGTCAATGAAATATCAAAAATTATTCATACTAGAGCTCAGGCCATGGGGGAAATAAGTATTACTAATCAGTGAAGGTTGGGATTTGTCAGATTATCCACAATTATTCATATCATAGGGCAGGATGGGAACTGGGGATGGGCAGTGAAGAGATGGATTGAAAAGAGTCTGGGGATGAGCAGTGATCTGAAAGGGGAGAACTTCCAAGGGGCTCCTCTAGCCTGGAAGGGAATACTGTCTTGGGACGTCTGGGGCAGTCTAAGGCAGTCTGAATACTGAAGAAGGACACTCAAAGCCTTCTCGAACCCAAACTTGAACTCAGACTCTCCAAACTCTCGGAACACGACTTGTTACTTCTTGTAAATAGCTACAGTGTAATGTAAGTGTTCAGGTGGCTTACTTAAGCCATGTCACGTGTCTAAACTCAGAACACTAAGTAAGGGTGAAGGTGAATGAACAGAAGTAAATGAAAAGAAAGTAAAAACAATAAAATAAAAGAAATATCCTACTAGGGAGCTTACTCTCCCTACAGTGGGACACACACAGCCACACTGTCAGTAGCATTTCTCATGTCATGGGCAGTACAATAATTGGTGATTATTGGTACTGGACCAATACACTAAGGACTATGTTTTTTATACCTGTTTTTTTCATATTTATTCATACTAGATGTCAGGTTGTTCCAGGTTTATTCATACTGGCAGGGAATGGCATCAAACAGGCCAAATTAGACTGACACACCCATCACAACTGTAAGTCTAATAAAAGCCATTAAGTGGGAACCTCAGGTGCCCAATCCCTAGATATTTGCAGAATGGCCCAATAGTGGCTCTGACCACCAAACAGGCTATAGCTTGGGAACAGTGGCAGCAGTAGCAATAAAAAAGGAACTATTAGAATGGTCTCATTGAGTAGAGCCTAAGTTCAGATTTGCGAGAGGCTTGGATTGATGGTTGACAAGATATCACACTTGCAATGTCAGGGGGGGAACAGGGAAGCCAGTCCTGGGAATTTAGTACCAAAGCAAGTATATTTTGCACAGCCACCAAGGGCCCTGCTCGAGGGCTCGGCTCGGCTTTTGAGGGCTCGGCTCGGGCTTTGCCAAACCCCAGGCCGGGCCGAGCAACACACTAGCCTGCAGTGCCATGCCGCGTCCTCAAGGACTGCCGACAAACTCGATACCCATGAACCCTGCTCCGTTAGATTTAGGTACATGGCAACCGCAAACAGCCGTCGTGCCCCGAACTCGGGTGTGAGTACAACATTGGAATCTACTGTGTCCTGGCCTTTTACTATCAGCAGTACTACTCTGTCTTCGGGGCTAGGCCAGGGGTGTACTCGTCTACTACAGTTTGGTAGTTGGCTTTCGAGCGAGAGCCAAGAGATCATCCGCCGGAAACATCGGTTACGGTTTTGGGATAACCTGGTAAAGGAATACTTTACCCCAAGTGCGGTGATGAAAATCACGCTATGGAAGGACAACCAGAGGGTTGAGGCTAAAACGCTCGGTATGCACCCCGGTCACATTCTGCTACATTCCCAGCCACATTATTCACTCGACGTTGAACAGAATTCGGAGATTCCATGTTACCCATTTTCTTCTTGGTGACGGCACGGTCTGGCGTGAAGTCAATGACGCTTGCGCTTGGCGGAGCACGAGAACGACTAGTAGACCAGGCTTACACTGTGGTAGAGTGTGGCACTGCACTCTGGACATACAACTATACCAACGGGTATATCGTGACTCTGCGAGGTCCGCTTATCGTTCACATGCTGTCATGCCCGGTTCCGGGTTCCTCTTCCACCCCCCCGCAACGACTGCAGTATTCGCTCAAAATCGGGCATTTCCAGTTTGATGCGAACACGCACGAGAAGTTTATCTTCCTGAACGCCATTACTGGCAGTCGCATTATCGCCTCACCCACGACGCCGAAGGCGCGCAACGACCACATGCCTAGCTCCAATAGTGTTCCGGATAGCCATCGCACGAAGGGAGATGGGAAATGGGAAGAGCACCGGGTATTCATCAACAACGCGTCCATGCCTGGCGCGCCTGTAAATTCCTTCGGCATCTCGCATGTGACCATGTTATGCATGGAGGTAAGTCCAGCACGCCTCGATTGTCGACAACCTCTGAGGCTGCGACGTTTTGCAGTCGGCCCAGGGCGTGAGTCAGATGCCTGGGTTGGTCGCATTCTCAAAGGAGATGAACGAAGCGCCCATGGGTAGCTACGCCCGGTTTTGCTTATAATGATTCTCTTTCTGATCGTTTGTTCTTTTTCCTTTTCCCATGTTAGACGCATTGAAGCAGCTCGCGCAGAAAATACAAGAAGGGCGTTATTCAGTGAAGGAGGACTTACCCGGAACTTCGAATGGGCCAGGGGGTTTTAGGGCCGGCGCTGCTCCTTTACGACCGTCACCAGTTATGAATCTACTTTCCGGTATGTTGAAGACGACGTCGATACACCCAGGTCCATCTCGCGGCTCATCACAGAGTGCGCCGCCCTCTTCTGATGCTCCACAAAAGTACAGTCAGGCTCATACCTCCGGCCAACCTCCCCCGCCTAATCAGCCTCCCGTTCCTGCGCAAGCGCCGCTGATATCTATGCCTTTGATGGACCTCGCGTTACTCAGTCGCGGGCCCAGCGTTGCCGACAGTTCACGGCCAACAGCCAGTATAAAGGACTGTGCGTCATATCCAGGTGGATCGCAATTGCAACCACCCATGGTGGCCCAAACTCAGGTGTGAGTACAACATTTCGATCTACTATATCCCACGTGATCTTCACCCGTTATATCGGCAGTGTTATCTCGCCTTCGGGATTCGGCCAGGGGCATACTCGCCTGCTACAGCTTAGTAATCAGCTTTCGAGCGAGGACCAAGAGATCGTCCACCAGAAACACCGACTACTGTTTTGGGATAACCTGGTAAAGGACTACTTTACCTCAAGTGCGGTGATGAAAATCACGCTGTGGAAGGACAACCAGAGGGTTGAGGCCAAACCGCTCGGTATGCACCCCGCCCACATTTGCCATACTCCCGGTACACCTTAGTCATTCACTAAACAGAAATCATCTCTACCATATTACCCCGTTTTTTTCAGGTGACGACGCAGGCTGGCGTGAAATCAATGACATTTTCGTTTGAAGACACATGTGAACGACTAGTAGACCAGGCTCTTACTGTTGTAGAGTGTGGCACTGCACTCTGGACATACAACTATACCAACGGGTATATCGTGACTCTGCGAGGTCCGCTTGTCGTTCACATGTTGTTATGCCCGATTCCGGGTTCCTCTTCCACCCCCCCGCAACGACTGCAGCATTCGCTCAAAATCGGGCATTTCCAGTTTGATGCGAACACGCACGAGAAGTTTATCTTCCTGAACGCCATTACTGGCAGTCGCATTATCGCCCCACCCATGACGCCCAAGGCACGCAACGACCACATGCCTAGTCCCAATAGTGCTCCGGATAGCCATCGCACGAAGGGAGATGAGAAATGGGAAGAGCACCGGGTACTCATCAATAACGCGTCCATGCCTGGCGCGCCTGTAAATCTCTTCGGCATCCCTCAGATGACCATGCGATCCCTAGAAGTAAGTCGCCCACATGCCTCGATTGTCGCTGGTTTCCGAGATTGTGACGCATTGCAGATTGCCGAGGGCGTGACTCACATGACTGAGTTGATGGCTTTTGCGAGGGAGAATGACCAAGGGCCGATAGGTAGCTACGCTCGGTTCTGACTCTGACGATCTCCCTCTGATCAATCGTTTGTTGTCTTGTGTCATGTTAGAGGCATTGAAGCAGATGGCCCAGCGCATCCGAGAAGGACATTATCAAGTTAACGGGGTGTGACCCGGGTCGAGGCCACCCGACATGTCGACGACGGCACCGATACACCCAGGTCTACCCTGCAGCTCAGCAGGGAGTACATTACCCCCGGCTGATAACCCACAAAAGCGGTGGAACGGGAGGAGAGCGAGGACGAGCAGAAGTAGCAGGGAGTCAGGTTTGGTAGCGAGAGGGATCACGTGACTGGGTGCCAGGGGTCTCGGCAGGCAGAGTGACTTAGAGGTTTAACTGTACATACATGACAGACATAGACTCACAGGCATCTCACACTGGCATATCCATCTGGTGATGAGAGAAGAATGTGGGCCTCAGGGCAATGTATGGTAACAGATCCAATCTCACTGCAGCTGGTAGCATCACTCAGAGGAACCAGGAAACAGGATTGGAATACAGACAGTGGGCTAACCTCAGAGAGTAGCATCATGGAGTCACCAGCATTGGAACAAGATGCAGAGGTACCAGGCACAATCTGAAGAAAACATGGAGAATCCTACATACAAGGAACAGCAGGAGACACAGTGCAGTGGAGGCTATGCCTAGCTATGTTCATGACTCCAGGAACAACACACACATCTAAGTTGCAGAACCTGTGTCTCAAATGCCACCATCACCTACACCAAAGGCCACACAACAACTTGGGCAATATGGGCTGACATACACATACCCTTCCTGCCCTTGCCTGACAATAGGAACACTAGTGAAATTAACATCAGGAGGGAACAGCAGAGAACCATGGCAGACTCAGCAAAGATCATACTGCTCTTCCATGGGCACTACAGCAACAAGGAGGAATCAACAGAGTGGTGTGCCCAGTTTCAACTGTCTCTACTGGATGCCTGGTCAGATGCAAGGAAGGTAGACAGGTTTGGTCTAAAACTGGTGCCAGGTGTTGAAATATTAGACGGATACACTACAGCTATACGGATATATGATACCCGGTCACATGATGGTATTGTTCCATACCATTCTATGGTGTTCTCTTGTACCGGATTACCGGTCTTTATTGTTCTAGCAGAAAGACAGAGGTAACCTAGAAAGGAAGGTCCTCTTACTTACAAATATAGTAGTAGTTTAGACGGTGACAGACACACCTGGTCTGTGCGCACCTACAATGTATATAAGGGCCATGTCTTAGCCCAGAGTACGGTAGAGCTCCCAATCTCTAACACATTCACACACAACTACTCATTCTTACCTTCAAGTCCAAAGACTCAACTGACTAGCTAAAGGCAAGTGTTCGCCTTAAGCTCTCACCCTGTAAACCCTCTGCACAATAGGTTATGAGCCCCGAGCTCATTGTCTAATGGACATTTGCTTCTGAGAGAGACGTCTGTCATAGCAATGCCGTTAAATGGACCTGAGGCGCTAGGTTGGGCTTTGGCCGTTCTAGTCGTTTCGTTGGTTCTAGGCCATGCTCAGGCTACGTTTCTATTTTCACTTTATGGCAGTTCATTTTCACTTGCTCTGGTTATGTCCTGCGTTATGTGGGGAACGTTCCTAGGTCTTCCATCCTGGCACGGCATTTTTGCCGCTTACCAAGAGTACCATATCCGGCTCGGTCGCTTTCACAAGCTCCGAGTTCGAGCTGCTGTGACTATTGAAGCGAGGGAAGTACCGGCTTTGCCGAGAAATGAACGTTTGGCTTTGCCACGTTGGAACCCTCCTTCATATCAAGCTCTCGAGATCCGGGACCTGGACCTTGAAGCCGATTTGGATCTGGTTCCTCCCTATCCGATGTCTCCACAGGGATATCCTATGGTTCTTTCGGAACCTTTTGACCTTTCGGTTGAGGAAACCCAGGAGCTCCATCGAAGATGGGTTGAGATGCAGCCTCAGCATAGGGCTTCGCATGTTGGCATAATTGTAGGCGATAGTATTCGCACAATGCAAAGGTGGCGTAATATCCGGTTGGCTCTGTTCCTGATCCTTCAACGACTTCTTTACCCCATTTGGTTGAGGAGTTACCTCCCACACTGACTCCCGAAGGAGATGATGAAGGATCGGACTTGAGTCATCTCAAGTTTGATCTTTTGTAGTCGCTTCTCTCTTCGTCTCCTCTCGAGTTCATAGGCTAATGCCGCTCCTGCTTTCACAGATGTCGGCCGTCGTTGTAAACAGGAACACCCTTACCAGACCACCAGCGTGGGCGTCCTGACCCTTTCCTGTTGCTGTCGAGAAGGAAACCGCTCTGGCAATGGAAAAGGCGAGTACGATGGATGACCCATCGCACAAACGATATGTCGAACATGTAATCGGATTCATCGAGGAGATCTATCTCCCTAAATGCCCGGATTGGAGACACGCTATTTCCCAACATCGGACTCAATACACACGTTCTCCGTTCCCATGGCATGTTATACCTTCGATTGCCGTGGAACAAACATGGGAGTCTATTCCCAGAAACTTTATCGACCGCTGTCCCGAGGACGAACCACTCGTAAATCAGAAGGTTCACTTGACCTTTCATGGTTTTCTCGTAAACTGTTTACCCAAAATCTCCGCTGCTTCGACACTGCATGCCCATGCTAACTTCAACGGCATAGATATCCCGTCGTTGTTCTATGAAGATCCTGCCCTCGAAACCGTTCCAGCCCTTGCTCTCACGAACGATACCTTCTTCTATTTCAGAGGAAGGGTCCATCCCTACTACGATTACCGAAAGTTCCACAGGATCATCCCGGCTCTTCGGATTTGGAACCAGCATCTTGAGCGCGATTTCAGAAGAGTTTGGACTTCCAACTCAATCGACCCAAGACACGTCCCAAGGATCTTACAGACGAGACACCGCGACGGTAGAGTCTCGTTTGATCCCAAAATCGTATTACTCCTTATGGAAAGATGGGATGTCATCACGTGGGGTATGGAGCAGGATGTTGGACGAGCAGGATATGATACGGAGAGGGAGCATCTCTGGTGGAGATCTCCTAGCGGAAGTACGAACTGGGTCAACTGGCCCTCTACAGCATCGATTTATGCAGATCTGGAGAGAGAGTGCGAGAAAGGTTCTGGAGAGGCTATCCCTCCTGCGCGTCCCAGAGGAATTTATCGGCGGAATCGTCGATCAACATATGCGGCAGCAAGTATCAAGCTGATTCCCTCTTCCGGGAAGTCTACATGAACCATACATCGGATATGGCACGACTCCCTACTATTCGATAAATAGAGATAACCATATGCCCCTCAATTTGTTTTATATAATGTGTTCCGTAAACTTGAGATATTCTCAGTTTATTCTGCAATTCATTTGTGGCATCCACGAAGGATTGACAGAAGATGGAAGTCCATCGGAATCATTATTGGATTTACATCATCCGTGGGCTCTGGCATATCACTACTTTCCAGATCTCGGATTAACCGATCTGGAAGAACTTCGAATAGGAAGATGGAGAATCACGGCTAAAGGGAATAGCACACCGATAAAGGAAAAGCGAAAAAGGAACAAAGACGTGCAACGTCACCACAGAGCACTGAGACAGCGAAATAACCGAGCATACCGAAAAACGAACAAGGCTTTTGTGTCTAGCTCAGATCAGGTCGATGACTTGATACTGATGCTCGAACATTTCTAGATGGCAGATCAAAAAGAAACCTCCGTGTCCAAGAACATTCCATGCCTTAACGGCTCAAACTATGCATCTTGGAAGGCTATGATTAAAGGATACTTCATGACACTTGATGTCTGGGGAGTGGTCGATGGGACCATTGCTTTACCCGGAGGCCCTGACGCTTCCATTGCGGCTTGGCATACGAAGAATCAAAGAGGAATGGGAACCATTCTCTTGTATTGCGACCCTGTTATCTCCGTGTCCTTGGATTCCAAGAGCACAGCAAAAGATATGTGGGACCATCTGGCAACCACATACGGCGCACCAATGGCTGTATCAGCCTACACAGACTTCCTTCGTCTGATGAAACTAAGGATCAACCCGAATGACGACTTGGGATCCAAGCTCGCCGAGTTCAACATGGTGTTAGGGGCGCTGGCTACCCAGCAGCTGGCTATTGCCGAACCCTTACAGTGTATGATCCTGTGTGGCGCCTTTTCGGATAAATGGGGACAGGGTCCCGTAAATATTCTATCGTCGGTCCAAGCCAAGGACCTCAAAATCAATGATGTCATAGCACGTCTAAAGGAATTATCGTCTCACCGTACCGGACAGTCAAACTTGCCGAAACTGGAATCCAGAATTCAGGCAACATCATCTCAGCCGCTTATAAACCGACTCTCGAAACCTCCTTGTTGCCGTAAATGCCGAGGAAAACACTCCACAGAACAGCATATCGACCAGGGACAGTCTTCCCAGGGTCATGGATCTTTTAGAGGAAGAGGACAGAATCATGGGGGAGCGCCTTATCAGCGCCAGCAACCCCAACAACAACAACAACATCAACAACCTTCTCGCGGAAAGGGCAGATCTCGTCGTGGTCGTGGTCATGGTCAAGGCCGTGGTGGTTTCCACACGGTAGACTTTTCTGATATCCCTGAGGAATCTCAGGAGTATAGTCAGGAATACGACCAGGAGTACAATGACCAGGAAGAAACCGGTCAATATGACGACCAGTATGACAAGGGGTATGAGTCCTACAATGTCGAGGTCACAGCCCTTGACATAAACACTGCCAACCGCTTCGAGGATTTCGAAGAAGATATAACTCCTGTTCCCACGTACAATCCGGAACCAGTTGAGTACGTTGTTAATATGCCTCAACCTCAGGCAATTGATCCTTGCACATGTTCTATTTGTCTCCGCAATCCAGCCAACCGAGCTCGTCTTTGGTTACTACAGAGTATTCCCGTTCACGGTGGAGTTCAAACTCTGGAGAGGACCAACGAGTGATGGACATCTGTTGAATCAGATGACCAGTGCCATAATGGAACCTCCGACTCCAATATTGGACATAATCGACCCGAGAGTTCCGAGGCACAGGTTCAGTTGTGGGTGGATAGTGACGTTCCGAGAGAGGAATTGTTATCACACGATCATACAAGCTCTAAGAATTCTAGGCGTAGACGCCGTGGAATAAAGGTTACCTTACAGGAATTCCATGCTTCGGTATCCGAGCATAGGTATCCAGAGCCAGTACGATATGTTAACATTCCTGATGATTATCGTCTTGATGTCCTGGGAGCCTCTGGCTTCTCTTACGGTTGTAATGATGATGAGTTTTCCTTGTATCCTTGTGAACTTGAGGTCAACCCAAGTACTAACTTTGTTTCCAAGAATTGCATGTGGATGTTGGACTCTGGTTGTTCACACCATGTGACACCATACCGGAAGGATTTCATGACTTATTCTGTCATCAATGAAACACAATTTGCTGGAACTGCTGGTAACGAACCAGTATGCCTAAGAGGACGAGGAACTGTTGTCCTACGTCTAGAAAATGGAAAATACCTGACACTCCGTGAAGTCATACATGGAGATTTCTCAAAACGCCTATGTTCCCAAAATCAGCTGTTAAAGAGTGGTTATACTGCCACAGCTACGAAACGACATGAAGTGATCCGTACACCCGATGGTCGTGTTGTCCTCAAGGCGGAATGCTTGTCTACATTGCGGTTACACTGGTTCTATGGAGTACCTGTCCATTCCTCCAGTGTCTTACAGACCGTAGACCTAGGGATTGTAACGAAGGATGATTATACACTTTGGCATAATTGCCTTGGTCATCCAGGTGTATCAGTAATGAAAAATTGCAAGCGTCATATAAAGGGTATTCCTGCTGAGCTAATCGCAAAACCCTTAAATTCCTGTCAAGGTTGTGCCCAAGGCAAACTTGCATCTGATCCATTCCACCCTTCTGACAAACGGGCTTCTGCACCACTTGCACTAGTCCATGGTGATTTACTAGAACTACCTAATGAGTCGTATTACCGCAGTCGTTATGTTCTTACACTGCTGGACGACTACTCCTCTTTTGGTTTTTGCCTATATCTGCGACAAAAGTCTGACACCCTGGCCAGGTTCACAGAGTGGTTAGCCACTGTTGAACGGCAATGTGGTTGTATGTTGAAGACTTTTCGTTCGGATCGAGGGGGAGAGTTTATGGGGAATGAGTTTAAGTCTCTCCTCAACTCCAAGGGTATAGTTCATGAGCTTTCTATTGCTCATCAACCACAACAGAATGGAAGAGCCGAGTGGTTTAACTGCACTATACTTGAAAAGGCTGGATCAATTCGTCATCATGCTTGTGTTCCTAAACGCTTTTGGAACTTTGCTTTTGACTCTGCATTGCATGTTTACAACAGGACTCCTTTGCGTCGGTGCAATTGGAAGACTCCTTGTGAACTGTTTCTTGGAAAGATACCCGACATCTCTTACCTTCGAGTCTTTGGTTGTCTAGCTTATGTCTGGATACCAAAAGAACTACGAAAGGATAAGTTGGAACCCCATGCTGAGGAAATGGTTTTCCTTGGATATGAAGTAGCCACTAAAGGCTATCGCTTTCTGCATGGACAGAAAGTTATAATCGCTCGCACAGCAAAGTTTGTCGAAGATGTTTTTCCTTATTGTACGGATGATAGGAAAGGATACAAATCCGATAACCATGACCAACCTGTAACAGACCAACCACCAGAAGACGAGGAAATTCCTACTGATGAACAGATGGATAATGGGCCTGATCAGCCAATGGACGGGAGACCCCAATCCCGATCACAAAGTCCAGAAGATTTTAACCCACCGAGGAATGGTGATGAAGACCAGTATCCAGGACCTCCGGATATTCCACCACAGAGAGCAACTCCTTGTTCCAATCAACCTCCCTCACAAAATATTCCTCAAAAGAGACCTATGCCTAGAGAATTCAATCATCGCATAACTCGACCTCCACTCAGACCTGGAAATGTTTATGGAGAAAGACGTCATCCAACTGAGATAGAGAGAGAGATTCGAGATAAGCAGGATGCTTTGCACGATATTCTTAGGAAAACAGAAGAAGGAGCAGAACGAATCAAATCAGCGATCCGTGAAAGAAGATTTGAGGACCTCTATTCTCATCAGGATGCTGAAAGATTTCGTCAAGCTAAGGAAGCGGAACAACCTCCACCTTCTACTGAGGATCAGCCTTCAGCTGGACCTTCGCGTTTTCCAGGAGCTCTTGAGGAAACCTCGAAAGAAATGAGCTTTGCTCAGATCTTGTCTGCGCACGTAAAACAAGCTCCGGAACAGTATAGGGATGTCTTGCGACTACCCAAACCTGAACAAACCAGATGGTTTGACGCAATGAGGGATGAATTAAAATTGATTGAAGAAAGAAAAGTATGGACACTTGTGAAACCTCCTTCAGGAAGAAAACTGGTGAAATCAAGATGGGTTTTCGCTGTAAAAAGCGATGGTCGTTACAAAGCCAGGCTCATCGCCAAGGGCTTTACTCAAGAGTATGGAATTGACTTTGAAGATACTTTTTCTCCGGTCGCACGATTCGAAACAGTGCGGATTCTCCTAGCTCATGCTGTGCAGAACAACTGGGAAATGGAAGCTGTAGACGTTAAAACAGCATTCCTTTATGGCAAGCTAGATGAAGAAATTTATATGGAACAGCTGGAAGGATTTAAAGTCAAAGGTCAAGAACATATGGTTTATCGGTTGCTGCGCTCCCTATATGGTTTGAAGCAAGCGGCACTCTCCTGGAATAAAGAGTTACACCAATCGTTATTATGAATGGGTTTTCTCCGATCCAAAGTTGATGCTGGTGTTTATTTCTACAACTCAAAAGCCGGACAAGTAATCTTCTTGGTTTATGTGGACGATGGACTTTTCCTCGGATCACACAAGAACCTCTTGAACAAGAAGAAGGACGAGTTTATGAAAACATGGGAGTCAAGAGATCTTGGCGAGGTAAAAGAATATCTTGGAATCCAGATACGTCGGAAATGCCAAACTAGAGAAATCTGGTTAGATCAAATCCCATATGTTGAAAAAGTCGTTAAAAGGTTCAGCATGGAAAATGCGACTTCTGTTCACACGCCTTTACCTTCTGGATACATTCCAGAAAAACCACCGACTTCTTATCAGTCAACCTCTCAACTTAGATCCAGATATCAATTGGTCGTAGGGTCATTGCTTTATATGGCTCTGGGAACACGTCCAGACATTGCATATTCGGTCATCCGAATGTTGCAGTATATGTCTAATCCTACCGATTTGCATCTTAAACAGGCACTTCATGTAGTCTGATACGTGGCATCCACACCAGGACTTTGCCTGCATTATCATGGAAGTGAGAAGAGGATTTATGGTTTTGCTGATTCCGATTGGGCTTCAAACAAAGATACTCATCACTCAACAACTGGCTTTGCCATGTACTATGGCGACTCCCTAATTTCGTGGAGATCACGAAAACAGAAAACAATCGCTCTGTCTTCTACTGAAGCAGAATATATGGCGATGTGCAATGCTGCAAGACAGGTTAAATGGCTTGACACGCTCTTCAAGGAATCGTCGTTTAAAACGGACAAGACTATCGTCTACTGTGACAATATGGGTGCTCGCTTTATAGCGGAAAATCCTGTGTCGGATGGTCGATCCAAACATATAGACATTCAGTGGCACTTCGTTCGTGAATGTGTCAAAGAAGGGTTATTCGCCATAGAATATGTCAATACTACTCGTCAGCGAGCAGATGGCTTAACCAAGTCTTTAACGTGGCAGAAGTTTGAACAAAATCGCTCGTCATTAGGCCTGGTAACCAGGACAAATTAGAGCGAGGGGGAGTGTTGAAATATTAGACGGATACACTACGGCTATACGGATATATGATACCCGGTCACATGATGGTATTGTTCCATACCATTCTACGGTGTTCTCTTGTACCGGATTACCGGTCTTTATTGTTCTAGCAGAAAGACAGAGGTAACCTAGAAAGGAAGGTCCTCTTACTTACAAATATAGTAGTAGTTTAGACGGTGACAGACACACCTGGTCTGTGCGCACCTACAATGTATATAAGGGCCATGTCTTAGCCCAGAGTACGGTAGAGCTCCCAATCTCTAACACATTCACACACAACTACTCATTCTTACCTTCAAGTCCAAAGACTCAACTGACTAGCTAAAGGCAAGTGTTCGCCTTAAGCTCTCACCCCGTAAACCCTCTGCGCAATACCAGGAAGCTATGCTGATGAATGATTTGGAGACTTACCCTCAGTGGACATCAGTAAAACAGTTTGTCACTGTGTGGCACTGTACAGCCACCACAGAGTGCCACAGTGTGACAGAAAGGTTCCCCTCTGTACAGTGCTGCACAGTGGCACACAACTCATTAATTACAAACTTTTAGGCCACAAATATATTTTTGTATGGATTAACCTATCCTAAATACCCCATTTCAGACATCCTGAGTGCAGCAAATGATGAATTTGAAGTGATATGTACTACAGAAATTTTCACTGTGACACTGTAGTCACTGTGATGCTGACTCAAAAAGATGGATTTGCTGGACCTATCCCTCCCAATTATTAAGCCTGATTAGCCATGCTCCAACACAGCATTGTTGTGCCTGATTTGGCTTCCCAACTCAATCTTCCCAACACCAGCATTAGCTCTCACTGCAATTACCATTTACCTTAGTAGACTTAGAGTACAGAGGTATAGTGGTGGCAGGCACTGCTTGGCTATGGGCTGCTATGCTGCCATTCCTTTCCACTTTCTTCTCATGCCCCCTCCTGCACTCCCTTGTTGTCATTGTCATTGCTGCTGCTGCTCTGGGTACCATGGCATTGCTGTTGCTGCTCACCACACACTAACTCATGCCCTACATGACACAGGCAAGCTCCTGTCCCTTTCACTTCCCCTCACACCCATTCTCCACCTCTCTTATCATTGTTGTTGTTGTCACTGCTGTGGCATTGCTCCCCCTGCCCCCCACCTACTGACTCCCAGTCTGCATGGCTCAGGTGAGCTTTGTAATTTTGTCAATGCTCACTTCCTCCTTATGTTGCTCCCTTATTTCTGTCACTACTGTGGTATTACTCTTGCTGCCCCCATGCCTCATTACTACCACTGTGGTATCATTCTCACCATCCCCCACCTACTGGCTTGCCTACATGATTAAGGTGAGCTTCATACCCTTTCCATTGCCCACTTCCTCCTCAAATCATCCCCATATTGTCATTGCTGCTGCAGTATTACTCTTGTTGCCCCCTGCCTACCAACTCATGCCCTAAATGACACAGGTGAACCTCTTTACTCTTCCCAATGTCTCCTGCCCCCATATATGGTCACTCAACTTGCCTTCACACCCATTGTGTGCCCTGCCATGAATATCCATGGTATAATGCAGGTCCTGACAAGTGAGCTATGTGGGATTGGTGTCATGTATTTTTTAGACCAACAATATGCAGCAGGGACCAACCAGCAGGTATTCCTTGGTCTACAGCAAACTGCACATTGGCAGTACAAGTATGGCTATGAAACCATTGCTGATGCTCTGGCTGGACCAATGGCAAGTATCAATCAAGCCTATGCACAATGATCTCACATCTGACCATTTGATATTTGTACATTTCCTGCCTGTGGTGGTGGGTAGATGGTGCTGACACTCTACACTTGTCTCCCCCCACTCTAGGGTGCTTGAGTTCAGTATGTTTTCTCCTAAGTATGCAATTGACAAACAGATTATAACTCAATGGATTCAGTACAGAGTTGCCATGGTGGCATTGAAAATTAGCACATTCTCCACAAGTCGGTTGAGAAGTTCATTGTTAGTGTTGAGACCAGGGTCTATGGGTTGGTTTGCAGGGCACTGCTAGTGCTAGCAGCTGTGGTGGTCCCTACTGTAGGATTAGTGTTGTTGATGGGATAGGTGTTGGTAGTGTTGCCACAGTTCAGTTTGGCTTGGTTTGGCTCGGTTCTTACCAGTTTGGAATACTATTTGGTTTGGTGTGCCTAGCCAAGCTAGTGTTTGAGCCACAGCCTGGGCTTGGCTTGGCTTTAAATCCAGTTCAAGCCAGCTGGAAATAATTTCATTGTTCCAGGATGCAGAAGTGGTCCCAGGTTGAATAAAACTCTACCTACTCTCCTATAACAGCCCAGGCCCCAGCAGGCCATCATTTTATTAAAGGTCAGAACTTGGATTGCCATTCAGAACAGATGGAAAAAGAAATTCAACATCATTAATTCACTACTTCATTCCATTCATGCAAATGTGCTTGCAACAGGTTGGGAGAAAAAAACAAGTCTAATGTATACTATGAAGCAAGCCACCACCACTACCAAGAGATCGAACTACACACACAGGTTGTTGCAAATTCACAAGCATGAGAAAAGACATGAATGTTGAACTCTAAGTTTTTGAGACTCATTAGTGCCACTGTATTGAGAGCTGGATTGTTACTCACCAACAACAGCACTTCATTGGGGGTTACATGCAACCCACCCTCCACCTCTGTAGCTTTGACTGAGGAAATTGGTAAGTCCAGCTTCTGCTTGCAGTGAGATGACATACCAGTGTTAAGCACCTCAATGATGGACTTATCCTCTTTGCCATCAATAACCTTATCCTGCTTCTCTTTCTCCATCCTGTCTAAGGGTTTCTTTGTGACACCCAATGGTGTTGCTTGCATACTGGTGAATGCCTGAATACATGATACCAGTATGTAGGAAAACATGGGGAACACTTCTGTGAGGAGCACCATGGCCATATTGATGAATGATTGCTTGGCCAACATGTCAAAGGTGCTGAATACTTTCTGGATTGTGGCCAATTTACCATCAAAAGAGTTGAACATCTAGTGCATCAGGGGGCATTTGAAGTGCTGGTATTCCCAGTTAATTATGGTAAGTAGTTATCTGTCTGATATGAATTGGATAATGGTGTATAAGGCATGATCATCTACAAATCATAATGATGATAGTCAGATAATGCATTAGATAACCTGGCAGACATTTTACTATCTGGTCAACTGCATATAGGCCTGATTGAAGAGTTACAATACTTTTATCATCATGATATAATGATGACAGAAGCTGATATGACATATATAATAATGCTATGTAATTGACAGTACATTATAATTGCTCATCAGATAATATCATCATGATATGAATGACAATATTCTTTTCAGTCTGATTTCACTTTGATCATCAATATCTAGTCTTGTCATCTATGTCATTTTATGATCATTTGAACAACTCTTCCCCAGCCACAAGTGTGGGAATGTCTTTGTAATGACTGTATAGTACATGTTATATAAACTCATCCTCTCTCCCCTTCTCTCTCTTCTTCACTCTTGTCTCTGAGTTCTACCTCAGGGCAAGAGTCACTCTAAGACTCTAAGTCTTAGGGTTCATATTCAGGTAAGTGTACCCTTGTGTGAAGTCATCTGTAAGTGTCTTTCTCTGCTTTATTTTTGCTTTTTTGGAGGTTTAAGTAGTTCATCATACTTAGTAGTGTACTCAGTAGGTACTCATTATGTAATTGATATTGAATGAAAATGCTTTCTTGTAATATCATGATTGATATGTTCAATTGAAGGTTGCTATAGCAATTTTTATTTTCAAGCTGTCAGTGGTGTCAATGACAATTGTTGGTAATGTCTGATAATGAAAGACATATATGATCCACTGTTTACATTCTGATACATATGATCCACTCTACCTAAATGATTACTTTTGACCTATGCTGCCAAGGCTCCCAGAGAATATATAGCATTACCAATGTGTATATCATTATGATATACCTTATAGGGCTTTACAGGGTAGATAAAGTCTTATATAACATTATCATTTCATTAAAATTTTCCTGATACTAGGCCACTTATGCTTAGTAGCTAAAACCATGTCAAAAATGTTTGAAAAGCCTCACTGTAGGAGCAAAATTGTGTGCTCTTCTCCATGTGACCACAATAAGCCATTCCTGAATGTCAAGTTGTAAGTAGAAAGCAAAAGGAGCTGCTGAGTGGAACATACCCTGTGTTCAGGGAATACCCAGGTTGAGTCAGCTGGTATGTATGTCCAGGTTTCCCAGGCTTAGAAGTGTGCAAGGGCTCTTGCATCACACATGATCTTTTTCCCACTGAAACTCATTGGAAACTAGTAGGCCACATCACAGTCTTCTGCTCATGTTTCAAAGATCTCCCCCATGTCTGGCACCTTGAAGAGATCTTTGGATGCCACAAATATGGGATGCATGACAGGTGGTCTGCAAAGACTGATGGTCTTGAGTTTTGTCCGAGCTGCATGCACAGTACCACATAGTGCCAAGATGCCTCAGCCTGTGACAACTCTAGACTTGATGACCAAACAAACCCAAACTGAGACCATGCTGTTCTGTGTGCACATGCTCATATGTTGATAGCTTGGCCCGAGATGCATATGCCCACTCTGGTAAATAGATATTATTATTTGAAGGACAAGCTTGGTTCAGGTTCATAGGGTACAACTCCATTCTTTCCACTTAGACCATGAGGGCTGACAATATTTAAGGTGTAGTCTTCCATGCTCACAATGTACTGTCTAATGAAGATTTTGCTGTCAAACTTTCCCCAGCAAATGACACAGTCACTGTTTTGCAGTGTGAATATGAGATTCTTTGTAAGCTCAAAGGCATCCTTGGTATACCTCACATCATTTCATGTGGGGGAGAAGGCTCTTACAGTGCAATGATCCTCAAATGCCTGGCACCTTCTTTGGACAAGGTGTTTGATTCATGCTGCCAGTCTTTTTCACACTACATGATCACTTCAGGCAACCCTTTTCCATAAGCATTTAGGCTGTAGATAATTTACAAATCATTCCAGCTAAATGCCTCCCAGACCAAGGTCATCCCAGGGACATCTGCTCATTTCCCAGGGAAAAGCATGATTCTAGGCCCACAAATGGGTGGGATTTCCCATCTTCCCTGCCCCGGAATTTGAATTTAAATGAAATACTGTGGGATGTCCCATCATTGCCCTAGGTGTCTGGGGTCCCTAATCCAAAAAAGAAGCCATATTAGCATTAATTTTGTTGCTTCTGAGGAGAATATGACTATCATGTCAAGGCAACATCACCTCCCCAATACACACATAAAGCTGCAGAGAAATTTGATGGGCCATTCCATGGAAAAACCTCCACAGTCATCACCAGGAAGCAACAAATATCTAATTCCTCATGCCAAGAATGCTTTTTTGTGAGAAACCAAGCCTTCTGTGGGAATTGGTGGTATGAGAGCCAGCCTCCCCTCTCATATTTATGGAATGAGTAAGAGGGAGGCTGGACATAGATTGAATACAGCATTTTATGGTACTGTGGTACAGCAGTGTAGCATGTGGGCCAGCCAATCTCATACACCTGTCTGCACTAGTGAAAGCAAACAGGAGGACCCACAGTAGTAATTTTACAAGCATCTTATTTAAGTTTATTTGGGCTGGCCAACCAAAATCCAACTATAATTCACCTCCTATGGCTCAGCTAGTGAAGTGAATACTTCAGGATGCATTATTGGTCATGTTTTTGTCAGAGTAGGATATGGTAATAATCCTGATGTTAATACTTGGGATGTGGTGTAAGATGAGCTAGAGGAAGTGGAAATAAGTTTATATAAGACTCTTGTAAAATTTCTGATGCATGACAGCTTCAGAGGCAAATTTGGAACATCCCATGTGCATCTCCAAAGGTAAGTGGGATGTCCCATGGTAGCTTCAGAGGCTAATTTGGGATATCCCATGTGCATCTCTAAAGGCAAGAGGGATGTCCCACAGTAGCTTCAGAGGCTAATTTGGGACATCCCATGTACATCTCTAAAGGCAAGTGGGATGTCCCACAGTAGCTTCAGAGGCTAATGTGGGACATCCCAAGTGCATCTCTACAGGCAAGAGGGATGTCCCACAGTAGCTTCAGAGGCTAATTTGGGACATCCCATGTGCATCCCCAAGGCCAGTGGGATGTCCCATGCTAGCCACAAAGGCTAATTGGAGACACTCCATGTGCCATCCCCAAGGCTAGCAGGATGTCCCATGGTGGCTACAGAGATTATTTTGGGACAAGGTAGGTGATCATTAATCCTCATGGGGAAA
Source organism: Pisolithus microcarpus (assembly GCA_024613185.1). NCBI lineage: Eukaryota > Fungi > Basidiomycota > Agaricomycetes > Boletales > Pisolithaceae > Pisolithus > Pisolithus microcarpus. Next base: position 306,381 of record JANFAI010000034.1, read on the forward strand.
TCAGTAAGATGAGTGTACACTCATCCTCTATCCAAAAAACTTGTAAATGAAGCAGAATAAAGGCTGGATGTAGGTTGCAACATGATAATCCAATGGATGAACTGTGGCACAGTGAAATTACATGTGGACAACAGACCCAGATCCCACAAATCACCCAGCACATGATGAGATGATCAATTTTCTCTGACAAGAGACCCATGGGGCTGGATGATTCTGACCATTTCACCAGCAAATATGATGTCTATTTCATCTGACAACTCTCAACAGACAAGAGAGTGTGAGATGATGCAATCACATATTCACTTTCTTGGTATTCCCTTGCCCTGAGTCTGTTGTGGGATGTCATACTCACACTTCTATATTGAAGTGCAATGTCCTATTACATCCAAAGCAGCTAAGATGGATGATCTCACCTGCACCTCCAAAGGTCATTGGGATTTCCCAAGACATGCAAAGGGGAGGGGCAATCTCACCTGCACCTCTGAAGGGCAAGGGGATGTCCCACAACAGCCCCAAGAGGCTATGATGGGCAATCCCACATGGACCTCCAAAGCCCAAAGGGATGTCCCTCCACAGCCCAGGAGGCTGTGGTGGGCAATCCCACCTGCACCTACAAGACCCAAAGGGATGTCCCTCCACAGCTTGAGAGGCTATGGTGGGCAATCCCTCATGCACCTCCAAGACCCAAAGGGATGTCCCTCCACAGCCCAGGAGGCTACAGTGGGCAATCCCACATGCACCTCCAAAGCACAAAGGGATGTCCCTCCACAGCCCAGGAGGCTGTGGTGGGCAATCCCACCTGCACCTACAAGACCCAAAGGGATGTCCCTCCACAGCCCAGGAGGCTATGATGGGCAATCCCATCTGCACCTCTGATGGCCAAAGGGATGTCCCTCCACAGCCCAGGAGGCTATGATGGGCAATCCCATCTGCACCTTTGATGGCCAAAGGGATGTCCCTCCACAGCTTGAGAGGCTATGGTGTGCAATCCCACATGCACCTCCAAGACCCACATACATGTAGCTGTGCAAGGGGACAGTGAATACATACATAGATAACACAATAACCTGTGATATCAATGTGGAGGGATGCTTCTGTGGGGGAGTGCTTGAGTTGAATTGAGACAAGATACACTAGACAATGAGTCAAGACAGGTGACAACCACTGGAAGTAAGTACAGTCAACTCCCTCATATCTGGTAGTCCTCCATTCCACCCTAAAGGGATTAGGTTTCAGGGAGTATTGGGTCTCCTGGAGACCAACAAAATAGGCCAGAATCATTGAAATTTGTATTTTGTTGTCTAGCACCAATGCTATAGCTGGGATGAGTCTCACCATACTCTATGAGTAAAATAACATGTTATTTTACTCTCTTTCATACTTTGCAAAATCATTGTGTGCCATATCTGCCCAAATGTGACTAACACAGACACTACCTCACAAGTGCAAGGGTCATCAAGGCCCTTTGCATATATCCACCACAATAATAACTGCCCAAGGAACATCTTTACACAGTCAACTGGGTCCTGCGATGAACTTCATAATCAGACAAACTGAAATTCTGATGCCTTTTGGTCACCCCATGGACACTGATTATATAATAATAGCTTTAAATACAGTAATACTCATGTAGTTTTCCCCTCAAAATTGGCATGGGTTATGGGATATCAGGTATTGTTACAAATTTACTGCAAACTATGCTGGGAGATCCAAAAAGTGGGAGTTGACTGTACTGCTATATAGTTTGGTTAGATACTCTGTTCACACATGACAGGTTCTTTCCCCACTTCATGGGAGTCAGGGATCTTATCACACAAGAGATTTTTGGTGATTTAGGACAGCCTTTAATGACAAATAATATGACAATCCCATACTCAAAATATACCTTGCCATTCAGGAGATGCTCAGATTTCAAGTCTAAGTAAGCCTCAAAATTCTGGCCAAAATTTGAAGTATGGGCACATGTAGCATCTGGGTCAAAATCTTGGGATATACTTAATGTATTGGAGGAGCTCAAATGTTGTCACAAATTTCCAATTTTGACTACAAATATAAACAGCAGTGAGAGTTTTAAGTTCTGCTGCCAGCAGTACAAAGGGCTAAGTGTATCCCAAGATTTTAACCCAGATGCTACATGTGCACATACAGTAGAATACCTCATAATGCATATCTTGAAATTAGCACCATCACTATTCGAAGAGTGCAATGAGCATGGTTTTCACAAATTTGCATTATGCATTATGAGGTAGTCTACTGTACTTCAAATTTCGGCCAGAATTTTGAGGCTTACTTAGACTCGAAATCTTAGCATCTCCTGAATGGCAAGGTATATTTCGAGTATGGGATTGTCATATTATTTGTCATTAAAAGCTGTCCTAAATCACCACAAATCTCTTGTATGATTCATGATTTGCAAATGGGTAAATTTGCGACACTAGTGCAGTGATAGTACATAGATCTTACTAGCATCTGGGCTGCTATGTCAGCAGATACTCACCCAATGTCACAGTTGTGTTAAACCCGGAGAGGTTCACAGAATCAAAACCGCCCCTTTCAGAGGTAGAAAAAAATAACAATCACTGCAATCGCTGGAAAAAACATATATTGATGGAAAGCAAAGGAAAAACTAGAAATAGTCATCTACATAGTCTCCATTAAAGTCGTCTTCATACTGCGGTGCAGCGGTACCCCTGTTAACCCATTGCGGTGCAGCAGGCTGTGTCAGGGGGTTGTAGTCATTGATATACTGATCATCGTAGTAAACATGATGGTCAGTGCGAGAGGGAATGCAATGATAGCCTTGACGAAATGGCGGGAAATGATCACAGTGCACAGGTGGTAATGCCTAGAGAGAAACTCAGTCAAACGAGAAACTTCGTGCATTCAGAATCGAGCTTCTTACATTGTATGGAATATTTGATGGACCGGGTTCACGATAGTTTGCACGGTCGTTTCCAGAATCCTACAAGATTTTTTTATCTGCCATGTTTACCCAAGGGAAGTAAAACAAACGCTCACCTCATACTGGTTAGGAAGTTGGGATGGGCCGGGCTCCCGTGTGCACGCACGACCTGGAGGCATATTATGATGAAGGTCCTGGATAGTACTCCATCAACGTCATTATCAGAGACCCAGGAACCAAAACCTATGCGGTATCGTGGAGCCAGTGTGGGGAGGTCGGATGGGCCAGGCTCTCGAGTGTGGGGGTGGGTTGGAACTGCAGATGGGTCATGACATGAATCCCGTGCAATGGGGCGGGTATTCTGCCTTTCTTCACGTGGTGCCTCTTGGTGACCAGGCTGCAGAACCTTCTTAATGTCAGTAGATAGCGGAGATTGAGTGAAGAGTCAACCTTACTTCAGTAGTGGTATCATCATTCGACACCTCCATGCGAGGTCGCTTGCGTGAGGGAAAAGGAAGTTGTCGTTGTCGCTGGACCTCAGTGTCTTGCCGCTGGCGATCCTCTTCTTGGCGAGATTTCTGCCACTCTGGGTCGTCGGAAATCTTCCATAAGATCGTTCCATCGGCGGCCTTGACAAGTGGAACTTCACCCTTCAAAGGGTTTGCATCCGAAGTGTTGATAATGTCTGCAGAAAACTTCAGCATCCGGTTAGACAAATAAAATAAGACATACCCTGGTTCCAACATTTAATTTCAATTTCTGGCACATCATCCAAACTGTCCTGCTCTTCCTCGTCATCAGTCTGTCTGTCATACAAGTGTCCCAACTTCCTCTGAAGGTAGGGCACTACGAGTTGACGAAGAGAGCCAGCCTTGAGTTTCCTATGATCGAAGCCAGGACCTGGAGGTGATACACCATGAGGCCAATTGACGATGGTGAGATGACACTTTTGCATAAGCTCAAGGAGCCGGTTCCAAGCAACTTTCTGAGGATCACTGACTTCGATGCCATGTGTTGCTGAACAGCAAAATTACCATAAGTGCATGTACTGAATGAGAAATACTTACTGCGTATATCCCTCAGAGCAGCCAATAACTTCTCCTTCATCATGCTTCCGAATACTCTGCGGTTGCGGTCTCTTGGTGTCTCCTTTATACGACAACATAGCCCCAGCACAGTAGCTGCATCACCAGTGGAACTGGAGTTGACCAACCTAGCTTCCGTACCATCACCATTCCTTAGACACCTACAAGATGTATTGAGATCAAAGGAAGCACACATGATACATACAACTTACTTGAAAATTGCCGTATACTTATCCATGAGTCCCCGGACATCGATGGCCTTCGCATTGATGAATTCTCTTACTACATCAGATCCCCCAAATATGCCGGAGGTTTGACGTCCTGCAGGATCCTGTCCAACATACATCACCACACCAACTATCTCAATGTCCTCGAGATTGGACCATGCCTTGGCCTGTCAAAAGGTTAGATTCCTCATGCGCACACTTGCCACTACATACCAATCCAGAAAATTGAGTCTTCGCATTGGCCACTCTGACTGCAATAGACTTGACAGATCGGTTGGTTGGTATGGCAGAGGAGTTCTCACTCCACTCATAGACAAGTTTCAGCTTTTCCCTCCTTGCTGCAAGGTCATCCTTCGGGACATCTTTCATGAGAGAATTGTACTCTTTGGTAATCAGGTTGTTGATGGCATTTCTATCAGCTGGTAGTGATGTTGGATTAATAGATGGGTAGGAGAGAGCAACTGCACCACCATCTGGTTTGGGTTGTGTGGCCCAATACCACGAATGAAAGAGGTTGGCCTCGTTGAGTTTGGTATGAGAGGGCTTAACGCCGAATCCTGTGGCGACAAGTATGTCGCAAGCTGACCGACCGTGCCGTTGCCCAAGTTCTTCAGCTGTCGTCTTAATGTTCTTCACGAATGCATGGATTTCTTCCAGCGCTGCTTTGGACAGGTACCCTGACCTCTTGGAATGTGGGATTTCACGACCACCAACATCAGCATCCTCAGTATTTGTAGCCTTACCTTTACCCTTCTGTCGAGATTTGGGGTTTCCGTGGCGACTTCGCAGAGGGGAGGGTATGGTCTCCTCTTCAGGACTGGAACAATCAGACTCATCTGGTGGTGAGGACGGTGGAAGTGACGACTGGTCGTCCGGAACAGCCCGAACATTTGGAGCGCATGCATCAGCATCATCTGAGAATATCATGTTAAGGACAACCAGACACATATAGATTGAGACAAAACGAAGATGCAATTCTTTGTCTATATAATAACCAGAGCAACGAGGGCGCGACAGAAATTATAGTCTCGAGCATCCAAAGCACCAAGCTTTGAGCGATAGGTAGGGCACCAAGCCCACCGGCTCTTGACAGGGGGGGCACCAAACCCCGAAATCAAAATAAACGGGAAATATCTGGAAGGCATGTGAGAAGAATGGACACGAATGAAAAGAACCTACCATTGTAGTCGCTCGAGCCCTCCTCCCCCTCATGATCATCCAAGCTGACCTTATCATCGTTGGAATTGGAGTGCTTGTCATCTTCCTCGCTACTCGAGTCCAACTCATCCTCCTTGTTAACCTCCAGGTCATCATCCTCGCTACCAAACTTCGCGTCACTGTTACTATTTTTCGACCTGGTTTCGACCTCCTCCATTTCAGCGCTCTGACCACAACCCTGGACCTCCTGATGCGGGGAAGGGGAGGAGACGACTGGGCCGGTAGTAGCAGAGGCACGAGGTGTCATAGAGCGCCTTCTGTCCCTCAGTCCAAACATATGCTCCTCCCACCCTTCGGGGGGCTCAACAACACGGCATGGTTTCAGTTTGTTGGCAGTGGATGGCTGTGAATGGAACGGTATGTCAGACCAGTCATCAAGAAATAAAAAAGACTTGCCCTTAGATTTACCTGATTGGAGGCTGGGGCATGCTGCGAGGGAGGGATCTTGCAGTTGCATAGAACGCGAGTGTGTAAGTCGGGGACGGAATCCGCAGAAGGTTCGGAGGTAGCAGCAACTCGAGGCATGGATATACGAGGGCGTAGAAGATTGGGTGAGGATGCAGGAGGTGTCGCGGCAAGGTATTTAAGGTTGAAGCACTACCAGCTGAGAATATGTGATGGGAAAATATGCTTCCAGAACTGATGGTGTCACTACGGGAAAGCGTTGAGTTCTGGATTTGGCTTGGCCAGGGTTGTATGAAAACCAGCATAGAAGAACGCGATGTAAGGGCTGGAGGAAGGAAAAGAATTCAGAAAAGAAGTTGGTTATAATGCATAGCGAGAATGACACACCAAATAAAATGGGGAAAGGTACTGAGTCGAATTTGTATGCCGGAATAGGCTCCAGCCTTCCAAAGCAGATTCAGTGCGGTGGTAGCCACTTCGTGCGATCGGAAACATCAGGGAACCTTTGATGTGCTGGTATTCCCAGTTAATTATGGTAAGTAGTTATCCATCTGATATGAATTGGATAATGGTGTATAGGGCATGATCATCTATAAATCATAATGATAATAGTCAGACAATGCATTAGAATACCTGGCAGACATTTTACTATCTGGTCAACTGCATATAGGCCTGATATAAGAGTTACAATACTTTTGTCATCATGATATAATGATGACAAGAGCTGATATGCCATATATAATAATACTATGTAGTTGACAATAGATTATAATTGCTCATCAGATAATATCATCATCATATCAATGACAATATTCTTTTCAGTCTGATTTCACTTTGATCATCAATATCTAGTCTTGTCATCTATGTCATTTATGATCATTTGAACAACTCTTCCCCAGCCACAAGTGTGGGAATGTCTTTGTAATGACTGTATAGTACATGTTATATAAACTCATCCTCTCTCCCCTTCTCTCTCTTCTTCACTCTTGTCTCTGAGTTCTACCTCAGGGCAAGAGTCACTCTAAGACTCTAAGTCTTAGGGTTCATATCCAGGTAAGGGTAGCCTTGTGTGAAATGATATGTGAGTGTCTTTCTCTGTTTTATTTTCGCTTTTTTGGAGGTTTAAGTAGTTCATCATACTTAGTAGTGTACTCAGTAGGTACTAATTATGTAAATGATATTGAATGAAATTGCTTTCTCATAATATCATGATTGATAAGTTCAATTGAAGGTTGCTATAGCAATTTTTATTTTTAAGCTGTTGATGGAGTCAATGACAATTGTTGGTAATGTCTGATAATGAAAGACATATATGATCTACTGTTCACATTCTGATACATATGATCTACTCTACCTACATGATAACTTTTGACCAATGCTGCCAAGGCTCCCAGTCAATATATAGCATTACCAATGTGTATGTCATTATGATGTACCTTATAGGGCTTTACAGGGTAGATAAAGTCTTATATAACATAATCATTTCATTCAAATTTCCCTGATGAATCAAACTTCACGTACAACAGCCAGAAAATCCTCAGATCTGTAGGATCAAAGCAGACGGAGTCCCACTTGCACATTGAGATTCAAATCCAAATCAGGACTACCCTTGAAGATGGCAAGTGTTCAAGAGCACCGTGCACGAACATCTCATCAGAGGAAAATAAATCGCCCTGTAGCTAATGCAAGAGTTTATCGCATTACCATGGAAAATACAATGAAGTAAAACGATATAAGGAGCTAGTAGATCAAGTACGATAAGTGCAACACATCGACAACGCTTACAACAGAGTATGTACCGGACTGAGTTCACATGCCCAAGAAAGCATCAAGCCTTCAATGGCCATCAAAACAGGTGCAGTGACAGATCCGGCTGTCGGACTCCCTTCTGCACGATTGGCAGTCAGATCGGGCGAATAACGAGCAGACGGGAAGAGGAAACAATAAAACTATAGGTTCAGAGAGCAACGGGCATTAAACGCACTACATGATGGGCGGTCTTCATTGTCGTCTGCAGGGTTAAGACCAGAACCGAAAGCTCCAAGCCTTCAACAGCTGTCAAGAGCACCAAACCCCTAACATCAAGTACAAAAACGCCCCAAGCGTTCCTCCGGTTGTAGAAGACTAGAAATTCGGCAGTAAAACAGGATGAGAAACGGACAATGGATCGCTGTTGCTACATACCAGGCTGAATTCTCATGCTCAGAAGAAGTCCCCATCCAAGGGCAGTCAGAGAAAATGAATTGCCAGATGAGGTGACGGACCTCCATCGGCATGATCAACAGTCAGATTGGTTGGAGAAGGAACGGATGGAACAACGAACTAGTGGAACAACGGAGACCCAATGACGAACGAGACAGCCAGAACGACAAATTAGATCTGGTCAATGATGGAATTTGCACGAGGGTTGGAACGTGGACGTCTGCGCAATTGGCCGTATCGGATCCACACCAACCACCCCTGAAAGCTCCGAGCCTTCAAGGGGCGTCAAGGGCACCAAACCCCTGACGTTTGGTGCAGCAGCAACGCTCCAAGCGTTTTGCTGGTAGTAGAATCATGGAATAGTTACGTGTACACAGACGAGGACTAGCTGTAACTAAGTTCGGTGTTGATCACGTGACTAACTTTGTCACATGGACCTGAGCTGTCATAGTGTAGTGGCTAACAGACGTGACAGCGAGGGGACACTAATCCCCTTGAGCTCTGCTTATATAGTATAACACCTTACAACCGCGTTCACTAATTGTACAAAATGCATATCGTTGCGGTTCCACCGGCGGCATTTTCCTGTATTACCTTGCTTGCAAGGTTTCTCCCAGCCCAACATTCATGAGAATGTAGCCCTGGGAGATGCCGTTCACGGGCTGCCAGAAACCTATTACTCATGCGAACCTAGTCCCACGAAGTGCCAAGCTGCCAGAGGGCCATAATCCATGAGAACTAATCCCGGGAGCACCCTTGCAATCAAGCAGCATTTCCCGAGTTACTATAACTGTCACATGCGAGGCACAAATCTTCAGCAAATTCACGGAATAAACTTAAACTGACTTATTCAAGCATATGTACAATCCGGAAGTAGCCATATAGCAGGCTGATGCAAAACATACAATATATATAAACATATTAACAATACTTGAAAATAGTGAATGTAAAATTTTACACGGAAATTGTAAAAAAAATTGTGTTGGGGGTATGCAGGCAGTCGTCCGCTAGACACGGAACCTTTGCATCACGATCCGAGTTTCCGTGGACAAGAACAGTGGTGGGATCCGAAGAATCGGGTGGTGTTAGACATATCGATACTGGTGGTGCGGGAAAATCTGCGAGTATGGAGGTGGAGGGGGACAGAGGGGGTGAACATTCTTCGCGGGACGGCCCACTTAGCGCAGCTGGATTTGACGGATATGTTACTGCCGTGGGGTATATTGGTTGGGAGCCTGATGAGGCCGAATAAGCTGCAACGTAGTTCAAGCAACATCGCTTAAAGACTAACTCACCATGATGCCGAGATCTTAAATATAATATATTAGCTAGCGTTTCTGCGTCTGCTGCGTTCAGCTCGAGGTTCGTAATCAGAGCGATTAGAGCGCCTTGTACAGCATGCATTAGTCATCAGGTATTAGTGGGAAGAGCACGCACTGAGATTAGTTGAGCTAATGTCTAGCCCAGTATTATGCGAAGGCTGTCTGAGCATGGTGGGACGGGGAAGAAAGGGAAGAAAAGCAGGATGGCTATCGCGGTCCATGCAGAGCATGCTAAGTACGACGGCGGATCTCCAGCAGAAGGTTTACGCTGTACTTCCCCATTCATTAAGTAATAATCATTGCGGGCGTACCACGGGTTCAATCACGGTGAATTGTGCACCTAGGTGACGTAACTCTGCTCTTGTAAGACCTGGAGTTAGGATCAGAAATGAATCAATAAGATCCATGCAAAACTACACATGCAGTTATGTTACAATCCCCAGTATCACATCACGGGGAAGCTTGAGGTAGCAAGTAGTAGAATGGAGACGAAAACTTGAAAATGGCAATCAGGTTCAATCCAAGACCATCCTCGACGGTGCTACCGATACTGGAATACATCAAACATTAATTAGCAGGAATATGTGTACACGACTTACAGTAAGTCAACGACCATAATGTAGCCAGTTTGCATACGATAATACAACAAAGAGGCATGAGTGAGAAAGCCTGTGATGGCCAGACAGAGAAAAGGGGGCAAGGAACGAAAGGTGAAGGGGACTATTGACTGCCAACGTGCCAAACCTTTGGATAGAGTTGTTGTCAAATGAATTCTTGGGACTGAAAGATAAGTGACGATCTTCACTATTGTCAGCGGGATCGACCATCAGATCCATACAAAGACCACCTTTTGAGGGCTCCGAGCCTTCAAGGGCCGTCAACTCTCAAGGGCACTGAACCCCTGACACATGGGGAAGAACGCACCAAGCGTTCTCTTACCATGCGAGTAGTTTGTATGGATAAGGTAATGGGGAGAAGCGTTGAGAGAGAACATACCTACAAAACCCTACCCTCCAGCTCACCGAGCGTCAGTGGGTGTACACTTAACTCCCCTCCAGGTTCCGGCGCATGTTGTGCAATATTCTGAATGTTCCGGAGGTTAAGCTAGGTACGATCAACAACGCTGGGACAAAGACAGTCGGATGTGCGAGTTACCGTGGTTGCGGCATGGCTGGTTTGCATGCAAAAATACCGAAGAGAGAAATGGGCAAAACGAGTAGGTGCGAATAGACGGAACAACAGAGTGGGGGAGCGCGAGGTGGAGATGATAGACTTCGAACGCATCGAGCCTTTGAGGCAAATATTCAGAACTTGATGAGGGCGATCTTCACAATCGTCAGTGCAATCGACCATCGGAACCATAAAAAGACCACCCTTGAAGGCTCCGAACCTTCAAAGGCTGTCAAACTTCAAGGGCACCAAGCCCCTGACCCACGGGGAGAACGCACCAAACGTTCTCGCACCATGTGGATGGTGAGTGTATACAACGTAGGCATACGGGAGAGGTGAGCATCGTGGTGGTGTAAATGTTTATAATGTTTGGTTCTGTCTGCGACAGGTATTAGTACTTGACAGCATGTTCATTTAGACTTCGACGGTTCCTCTGCCACATAGTCATAACCGAGTACTTAAGTCCTTTTCTGCTAGCACGACTGAGATCCCACCGATCTACATAAGGAAGTTGCTTCAAATTTTCAGATAGACTACAGAATGAAATACTAAACATAAAACAACCGCCCGATTGCTAGATCACAAAGAGAGTTAGTCGTAATATTCCAAACTTACTTTGAGCACTGGTAAAGGGGCCTTTACCTGTTGGTAATGAGTTAAGTCGGTACCTGCCAAGGGTTTCACCTTATCGGGAAATTCCCAAGACACCGCCACACCTGCAAATTTCTCGCACTAAGTCAGTTTATTTCGGAAAATGTGTAGTGGCGGTGCCCTCTACCAATTTACTCCACTGACTAAGCACACCACGTATTCCGTCCACTCCATCATCGTTGTGACCGTCTTCAGGTTCTCACTCGTGAAAATGTAAGTGTTTCCTTCATTTTCCTTATGTTTTTTTTTTTTTTTTCTAGGTGGGCTGGTCAATCGTCGCCATGAACGTTTGGAGCGTTCATCCGCCAGGTCTCGGGGGTTTGGTGCCCCCGAGTTCTCGATAGGTTTGGTGCCTGTCGAGAGTTACCCTGGTGATACCTACTAAGCTGCCCGGACCAGTCCTCCTTGGGGCTTATCTCTATCACAATCCTGGCATTGATGACCATCTCTGTGTGTTCAGTCACAATACACACTGATTCTCCCTTGCGCACTCGTTAAAACATGTGTTCTCGAAGGTAAGTCTTTTCGTTCCTTCCTCATTCTTTTTCGGTGTCCCGTCAACTCTATTCTGTGGTCACGCAAGCAAACATTTGGAGCGTTTGTCCGCACAGGGTGCGGGGGTTTGGTGCCTCCCGAATTCTCGAGAGGCTTGGGGCTTATCGAGAGTAACTTGCACTGGCCAGAACCCTTGAAGGGATGTTTTGTTTATCGCGAATTGCCTTTACAACTGTCATTCATTTGTTCCCCTCTCCATGCTCTGCACTCTTCCGCACATCCCTCTATTTAAGCGAGTACTAATGCGCCTTCTTTCATTTCCAGAATCAATATGTCTCTCATGCAAGCCTATGAGTTATCACTGCATAACTGCCCCGGTGATGGTGCGTTCTTCACATTCTCTAACTTAGCTTAAACTGACTGTTAATTATTTTCAGGCAGATGTGGTGCTTTCGATGCACACGTCCTCGCCAAGTATAACGACCACTGGATCACATGCCCCAGTGTCGAATATGTTCCTCAACCCTTTATCTTTGAGGGGGCAAGGGTTGAGCCTCTTTGTGATGGACGGTTCAGCCATATCGACTGTTTCCAATGGCCACAGCTGCATGCAGAACGCTATGTATGGAGTGCATGTATCCCTCGAAAATTGGCCTATCAAGATGACCTGACGTGGAAGTGGCTATGGTGGAATGTTACTCAGTCAGCTGAGGATTTCGTTCTGGAAGGGGGGTCAGCCTTCAAGGTTGGCAGGATTCACGTGGACAAATGGAAGTTATTGGAGACTGCTTATAATTGATTGGATGCACAGGCCCAGGACTGGATACAGAAAAATCCCCGCTACGACGGCCCTCTGAGGGTAGATGCATGGTTGCGGTCGTGCCGACGGAGTCTTCTGCATCTGAAGGTACGATTTTGTTTCTGGTTCAGTTTTCGTCGAATTAAAATTTCCATAGCAACTCCCGTTCACATTCCGAGACACTGTTTTGATTGTCGCTTTTTGTCAACGCCTCTGCCTAGACGTCTTTGGGATGCTGGATTATCTGCAGACAGTACTTCCCCCCGCCGATGGAACCTTCATCAATGGGTTCGACCGTTGGATAGGGGCTTTCACCACGGATCCTGAGGAATGTCAGTGCCTCTTTGAGTCACGCATACCTGTCTGGTTGATTTGGAAGCCGGATCGTGTCCCCGCAGATATGAAAGTTATAAAGGAAGTTGAAGTTACATGCCCGGACGACATAGTGATGGACCCCAAGGAATTTGAGGTCGGGCAGGTGTTGAAATGGAAAGGTGGCTGGTGTTATCCTGGTGATGCACGCCACTTGCACACTCGAGATACCCCAGTGATTGGTCTGGAGCAATTTGCATGCCCTTGGCCGGAACCAAGCGTACGAAGCAACAACGGTGCTACGGCTTCGACCCCCTCAAGCGCAAGCCCCGCAGCCTCGAATGCTGCGAGTTCGAGTGGTGAAAATTTGAGCACAGGAGCTGTGAGGACGGAGAGGTCCAGACAACGCACTAAACCATGTAGGTATTTCATCCATGCTGTCTCACTGTGTTTGACTTTCTGCGCAGATCGTCCTGCGGGGTCGATGCCAAGGGCCAAGCCGGCCGTTATTCCGAATCCCAATCTGTGGGAAGACATCAATGATCCTGCCATCCCCCCTGTCATGTCCGCGTGGCACGCAGCTCTCAAGGATGTAGTCAAGGATGTGAAAAGGGTTCGTCCCAATGCGCCAAAAGTAGCTTACTTTTTCCCTAACCCAGTCCTGTTTGTGAGGGGCGAGTCCTCCGATCGCAGGCAGAGGTATATGAGGAACTGGTTGGTTTCTCGAGCAGGTTGGATCAGTCGCCTGTCTGCTTCAGACGTGTCCCCCGTTAGCCCTCGTTCCTGGCGGGATTTCCTTAATACCATCCCTGAACGATTCTCAGCCACATTTTCCGGTGAACAGCAATGTGAATCTGCCGCCTTCTTCGGTCCCGAGCTCATCAGGGTCCAACACGACATACCCAGCCATGTGCAATTCTGGGATCTTTCAATTTGCATCGCAGACCTTGCTAGTATTGATCAACTGACCAAGAGCAAGATTTTGTGGGATCTATACAAGCATAACTTCTGGTTTGAGTTAGTCGCTCTAGGCCGCTGTAGGGAGTCTATACTCCCTAAGGCTGAGTTTACAATGTACCACCATCGTTTCACCGCCCCAACCAGTTCCTGCAGGTCTACCGTCTCTCAGGAAACTTTGCCGCCGCTCCACTCTCGGCTAACTCGGCTAATCGAGCGCTTCTTTCGGCTAGAATTACCGCCACGTCCCAATTAGGTCGTATGCCCCTATCACCGCTACCAACATCGCCGCTGACCCCTGTCCACCGTTCCCTTCGAGCTCTAGCCCCTATCCGCCCCACACTACGTCGGCTTTCGGTCTCCAGACAAGTATCACATGTCTACCGGTCGTCGGCAGCCTCCACCGAAGGCTGTGACGTTGGTAACTCGGCCTCTATAAGCTTCACTCGAGTCTCCGACGCCTGCCGCTGCCAGTAGCACTGCCACACCACCCCAGACCACTTCTCTTGCTCCTGCAGAGTCGGTCAGCAATCCATAGACCGTAGGCACACTCTTCTTCGCCGCTTCTCTTCCCTTTTGGCTTGTTTTTACCTCCTTTTCTCCCTTCCTTTCATACCTACAATCTGTAGTGCCTTACTTCGGCACTTTTCTCTTGAATTTTTCTTGACATATGGCAGTTCCGAATTTCGCTGATTAGTACCTTAGTGACGGCTCCTCCTACACTACAAAACACCGCTGTACTTAGGAGGAATATACCCACTTTTCTGGCATCACAATCTGTGTGTCTAAGAGTCATCCTGAGTCCCCCAGAGTCACTTTGAGAGTTTTCTTCAAGTCTTCTGAGCCCCTTCGAGTCCCCAGAGTTACCCATCGAGTTCTACCGACGATTTCGAGTCTCCTTGCATCTAAAAAAATTCCGCCAGCCCTCTGAGTCGTCCCCTTTGCATCTACCGATTTTTACTACAGTCTACAAGAGTCTACTTTCGCCGCCGACCGAGTTCCTAGCTTCCCAACACCGCCTTATCGACTAGAAAAATCCCTCTTCGCCCATTTTGGGGCGGAATTTCGAGTTCTTCGCTGCCCACATTTCCCCGACCTCAGGGAAAATTTCCCAGACCCACCAGTTACCTCCCCTCAGTCTCCTTCCGACTCATGACCCCTTGGGACGAGCCTAGGTCTACCCTACAGCTTTCCCCCTTTTCCCCTTTGCACTCTCGCAAGAAGAGTTGCCCACACCATGTGTTGATGCCAGGCTTATCATCGAATTGGGAACCAGAGTGGCTCGATCTTGTCCACCAAGTACGTTAATGCTTCACCTCACAGTTAGCACACTTACCCCATTTTCTGTGCAGCTTTTCCCTGGTGACTCGGAGCTTACCATGTGTGCTGAACCTTTCCCGACTCAAAATCAAGGCCTTGGGTCGTCTGACCCTCGATCAAGATGCGAGTTCATGGAGATATTCCGGAAGTTACTTGCTTCATGGCCTGGGTTCCCCTCAGACTTGGTGGCGCCCCTTCTGCCATCCGCACCGTTGATGCGTGTCTGGGCAGTAGAAAGGAGATTGGCTATCTTCTATGTACAGTTGTTCTTCGATAATTTCGGTCGGCCGCCCATTCTCCCCCGCCTTATCCCAGTTCCGCTTGCCTGTGGCCCAAATGGCCGCTGATTTTTGTTACCATTTCCCATGCCATCGTATTGCCACATGTTCTTCGCAAGAAAATAATTCGTGTAGTAACATCCAATACTACTGTTTTCTCTCGTCCATTCTTGTGTCGTCCTCGCTCATCGTGTGTAAAGGTCAGCTTGCTGCTCTGTATTGGTGGCTGACTGTCAGAGGCATGCTAGTAGTAACTTGGCGTTACTTCCAGCAGACTGGGATTTGGGGTCCTGGCCACTGTCCTGTACCTTGGTGCTGCGGGATTGTCGTCTCCACTGACCTACTTAGATATTCTAGGCTCTGACCGAATTTTACAGATGTCTTTTCGTCAGCCAAAACATCTCACGAGACGTGATCCCTTTGTGCCAGCCACAGGCCAGATGAGCCAGAATGCAGCTGCGTTTTCCTCGGATGATCCTGCAGCCCTTATGGACCATCATACTGTTGAACCTCCACGTCGTGCTCGTGGAACTGCAGGTCATTACCTTCCGGTTGAGTCCTTACTCACCTTACCTGGTGGTCGCACTTTCACGCAGTATCCCCATGTTGCCTCCGACCTACGTTTCCGCTGCAATTCCACTCCAAGCACCACTCTTCCCTCGAGGACGTCTGGACGTGGCGAACAGGGACCCTCTAGTGACTCTGCTTTCGATTGCCTGACAGATGGGCTACATATTAGCCAAGACCCACTCTCCTCACCATCTAGGAATTCCCGCAGGAAAATGAGGCAGTGGCAGTGGTGGTCGCAAGATATCATACCTGCCCTTATTGAACCGTACCTCTCATATCGGCGACTTTCCAATCGCTTCCAGAATCCTGTGGACTATGAATTGCCGACTTGCAACTGTCAGTTGACCCGAAAGTTGAAAGTTATCTGTATTGAGTTCAATGGTGAGATTTGCATTTTTCTATAACGTTATTCACTCTGCTTCAACACATTGTTCATGACAGGTCTTCAACATGTTGATCTCACGGTTTGTCCATGTGCACCTGCTGCCCTCCAGCTTCTTTGGATAGGCTACTTCCCCTGTGCGCCACTGGGGCCAACTCTTGCTGTGAGCTTACAGCTCCTGAGTCTCGTTAGACAGCTTTTCATGTGAATGCCTCCAAACACCTCAGCATGGTGTGAGTCCTTTGAGGCATACCTTGCAGGCATGGGTTATAAGGTGGACACAAAGGTATGTGTCTTTTAAATGTCATGTTAATAATCCAACAATTCTTTCTTATGGGGCATGTATATCACTACTAGTAGCAGCGATAGTGCAAATGACTGTTCTACGTAGGGTAGTGTCAGATGAATGATTGCATGATTCATTGTGGAATTTGTGTGGATGTGTGTGACTTGTTCTGTTCCCTGGGAGTACAATAGTACTATATTATTAGGATGTGGTGTTTGGATATTAATTATGGGGATGCTCATACCTTTTATCAATTCATGCTTTTGGTATTGTTGTCTGTCAAACATGATTGCTAATGATGCTTGTAGGAAGGCATACGTCGGAGGTTTAGCAATGCATACCACTGGTATTGCATACTAGAGCTATCCCTTGATGAATATGTCCAACAAAAGTTGCAAAAATCTGCCAGTCTACCATCAGATTTTTCTCTTTCAGTTCCATCCATATCCCATTGTCCCCCCAATGGTGATGTCTTGAGCTCAAGGATAAGACCTTCAGAATACCTATGACAATGTTGTCCATTATGCTTTGGTGGTTACAGCTGCCAGATGAAGAGTACTCAACATAGGTATCTTGCTTGGTGGATACAACTTTAGCAATTGCTAAATTCCATTTTTTCTAGCTCTTCTGATATTGATGCAATTGTTTGCATAGATGCTTGTTTCACTCAGAAGCGCAGAAGTGGACAACCAGATGATCCAATAAACCCCACAGCTACAGTTTTTCTTTCACCAGGAGACATCTATGCCATGGAATGTGAGGTTGATGGGTTGCGAAAGTCAAGGTCCTCAGTCCAAAGGAGGAGTGGCCAGTCCCTAAAAAGAAATCATCTTGGAAATGAGGATGATGTATTTGAAGAGGGGATGAGGATAACAACATCAGTGCTGAAGGGGTGTAATGAATCTTTCACTGCAGCTGATGAGAGGCATCAAAAAGTGAGGCATAATCATTTATTCTGACTCTATTGTCCTAATTGCTGTTCAGGCAAGTACCCAATTCTTTTCAGATACTGGTGTCATGGCCCTACTCTGTCACCATGATCGAGTCATTTACCTTGCAAATATGACTTCAGCTGGGGAAAAGCAACACTATGCACTTGCCCTGGTCAAGGCACTTTTTAACCACCTCCCCAGTAATTCCCATGTTGGATTGTTATATGACATAGGTTGTCAACTGGAACAAAGTTGCAGAAAGTGGGGCTTCCTCAAGTCATACTTGCCTCGTATTTCTTTTGCCATTTCAGTATTTCATGCCTTTGGTCATCAGTGGGCATGCCAGCTTATCTATCACCCTCGGAAACGAGAAGGATTTGGGCTTTCAGATGGGGAGGGTTGTGAGCATTTTTGGAGTTCAATCAAAGGACTGATACCATCTCTCCGTGTTTCTGGGGTATGTGTTAGTGTCCTACATGTGTCTCAGGCTAATATTATCCAGTATCATCAGCGTCTCTTTGTTATTGACTTCCAGGTGCACCATCTTGACATGAAGAGCCTTGCTGGTCTTGGAAAGTGGCTTCTCTGTCGCTGGAATCATTGTCAAGAAAAGAAGTCTACTGCAAGCAATGGCCTAAGGAGATGTGGAGTTGATATCTCAACTCTTCAAACTCAATGGGAGGCTCAAATTTCTGCACAGACAAAGCCAGCTCCTCATAAGCAGCTTAAATAAATCATGATAAATAATTGCCTTTCACTATAAATTTAGGTCACAGCTCAAAAACAGCAGAGAATATAGTGTTGCAGATAATGGAGACTCAGAAATCTTTGGAAAATTATGAAGCCAGACTAGCAGGGCTGGAGAAGGATCTTCTACATGGGGTTGCTGACATGACAAATATAAATATAGAAATTGTGGAGTGTCATAAAAAGATTACAAGTTTCAAGCAAGCATTGCAGAGGCAGAGGACAACTCTTGGGTTGAATGGGCTTGCAGACCTTGCTAAGATTCAGAATAGCTCTTACCTTCAAGTTTGTTTCAGTTCATGTTTCATATCCATGTTAGTCTAATTGATTCCCTCTTTATAGCTTCAAATGCATGCATTAGCAATCAAAAAACGTATCAGAGATCGTCTGCATCAACGAAAGTTTGAGATGGAGAGATTGGAGCGTTCATATCGGCACACAGTCAGTGGTAAGAGGTTTCCATTGGTAAATAACCTTGTATTTGACTCTTTTCAAAGAACAGAGGCTACAAAATCACACAGAAGCCTCTGTAAAGCGACGTGAACCAGGAATAGGCAAGCTTGCCAGTAGCTACAATAATCTGTGTCTGCAGATGGTAGGCCTTATACAGAAGGGAAAAGCTCCTCAAGGGTCCATAGCACCACTCCTAATACCAAGGGATTCTTTATTCAAATTGGATGTGGATGATGATATCTGGCAAGATGTTGGCCTTGGGGATGATTCAGATGGTTTTTTACCTCCATGGCTAGCAGATGTAAAGGTGCACTCAGGGATCAGGTCACTCCTTGACCTGAGGCGATGTGAGGAGGAGGAAAGGCGTTTATTGCAGGAAAGGAAAGCCTTGATACATTGGTTTGCTGAAGAGTGGGGTCGCCTACAACAGACCATTGGGGGTGCAGGTGAGACCCAAATGTCATGGGGATTCCCTTAGCTACCATCAAATACAGATGATAATCTTGCCTATGAACTTGACTGCAGGGCTTCTGCACTATCAGGTTTATGCCTGATGTGGCAGAAGCAACTTAGGGACTTTCCTGGAGCACCTGAAGAGTATTGGGGTGCAAGTGATGAGGAACTGCATAGCATGCTTCAGGGTCCATGTTCCATATTTCTGGATGGAGATGAAGTGGAGAGGGTTGATGGTTTGGATTCAGATTCAGAGGATGAGGAGGATGAGAATGGAGTGCTGGATGATGAGTTGATATATGTTGCAGAGGAATTTGCCCTGGCAGATGAATACCACCAAAGTGATTTATGCCTTGCAGAATTTTCATGGGGAGATGATTGGGATAATGATCTATTGGATATGGATCCACCCTCATCACCAAGTAAAAGAGTGTGTAGATAAAGACATCATTTGTAATACATCAGCATCTACCTGATGAGTTTAAATGTGATAGAATTGGTCAGCACAGCAATGTCACACCCTTGCATGTGGGGCTGTCATGGGACATCCCTTTGGGTCTTGTAGGTGCATGAGGGATTGCCCACCATAGCCTCTCAAGCTGTGGAGGGACATCCCTTTGGGTCTTGGAGGTGCAGATGGGATTGCCCATCATAGCCTCCTGGGCTGTGGAGGGACATCCCTTTGTGCTTTGGAGGTGCATGTGGGATTGCCCACTGTAGCCTCCTGGGCTGTGGAGGGACATCCCTTTGGGTCTTGTAGGTGCATGAGGGATTGCCCACCATAGCCTCTCAAGCTGTGGAGGGACATCCCTTTGGCCATCAGAGGTGCAGATGGGATTGCCCATCATAGCCTCCTGGGCTGTGGAGGGACATCCCTTTGGGTCTTGTAGGTGCAGGTGGGATTGCCCACCACAGCCTCCTGGGCTGTGGAGGGACATCCCTTTGTGCTTTGGAGGTGCATGTGGGATTGCCCACTGTAGCCTCCTGGGCTGTGGAGGGACATCCCTTTGGGTCTTGGAGGTGCATGAGGGATTGCCCACCATAGCCTCTCAAGCTGTGGAGGGACATCCCTTTGGGTCTTGTAGGTGCAGGTGGGATTGCCCACCACAGCCTCCTGGGCTGTGGAGGGACATCCCTTTGGGCTTTGGAGGTCCATGTGGGATTGCCCATCATAGCCTCTTGGGGCTGTTGTGGGACATCCCCTTGCCCTTCAGAGGTGCAGGTGAGATTGCCCCTCCCCTTTGCATGTCTTGGGAAATCCCAATGACCTTTGGAGGTGCAGGTGAGATCATCCATCTTAGCTGCTTTGGATGTAATAGGACATTGCACTTCAATATAGAAGTGTGAGTATGACATCCCACAACAGACTCAGGGCAAGGGAATACCAAGAAAGTGAATATGTGATTGCATCATCTCACACTCTCTTGTCTGTTGAGAGTTGTCAGATGAAATAGACATCATATTTGCTGGTGAAATGGTCAGAATCATCCAGCCCCATGGGTCTCTTGTCAGAGAAAATTGATCATCTCATCATGTGCTGGGTGATTTGTGGGATCTGGGTCTGTTGTCCACATGTAATTTCACTGTGCCACAGTTCATCCATTGGATTATCATGTTGCAACCTACATCCAGCCTTTATTCTGCTTCATTTACAAGTTTTTTGGATAGAGGATGAGTGTACACTCATCTTACTGATTTCCCCATGAGGATTAATGATCACCTACCTTGTCCCAAAATAATCTCTGTAGCCACCATGGGACATCCTGCTAGCCTTGGGGATGGCACATGGAGTGTCTCCAATTAGCCTTTGTGGCTAGCATGGGACATCCCACTGGCCTTGGGGATGCACATGGGATGTCCCAAATTAGCCTCTGAAGCTACTGTGGGACATCCCTCTTGCCTGTAGAGATGCACTTGGGATGTCCCACATTAGCCTCTGAAGCTACTGTGGGACATCCCACTTGCCTTTAGAGATGTACATGGGATGTCCCAAATTAGCCTCTGAAGCTACTGTGGGACATCCCTCTTGCCTTTAGAGATGCACATGGGATATCCCAAATTAGCCTCTGAAGCTACCATGGGACATCCCACTTACCTTTGGAGATGCACATGGGATGTTCCAAATTTGCCTCTGAAGCTGTCATGCATCAGAAATTTTACAAGAGTCTTATATAAACTTATTTCCACTTCCTCTAGCTCATCTTACACCACATCCCAAGTATTAACATCAGGATTATTACCATATCCTACTCTGACAAAAACATGACCAATAATGCATCCTGAAGTATTCACTTCACTAGCTGAGCCATAGGAGGTGAATTATAGTTGGATTTTGGTTGGCCAGCCCAAATAAACTTAAATAAGATGCTTGTAAAATTACTACTGTGGGTCCTCCTGTTTGCTTTCACTAGTGCAGACAGGTGTATGAGATTGGCTGGCCCACATGCTACACTGCTGTACCACAGTACCATAAAATGCTGTATTCAATCTATGTCCAGCCTCCCTCTTACTCATTCCATAAATATGAGAGGGGAGGCTGGCTCTCATACCACCAATTCCCACAGAAGGCTTGGTTTCTCACAAAAAAGCATTCTTGGCATGAGGAATTAGATATTTGTTGCTTCCTGGTGATGACTGTGGAGGTTTTTCCATGGAATGGCCCATCAAATTTCTCTGCAGCTTTATGTGTGTATTGGGGAGGTGATGTTGCCTTGACATGATAGTCATATTCTCCTCAGAAGCAACAAAATTAATGCTAATATGGCTTCTTTTTTGGATTAGGGACCCCAGACACCTAGGGCAATGATGGGACATCCCACAGTATTTCATTTAAATTCAAATTCCGGGGCAGGGAAGATGGGAAATCCCACCCATTTGTGGGCCTAGAATCATGCTTTTCCCTGGGAAATGAGCAGATGTCCCTGGGATGACCTTGGTCTGGGAGGCATTTAGCTGGAATGATTTGTAAATTATCTACAGCCTAAATGCTTATGGAAAAGGGTTGCCTGAAGTGACATGATTGCCATGATTGGCTGGCAATTGGTGCATTCAACTCTTGACTTTGGTTTGTTTACCCTTCAATTCTGTGTGCAGTTCCATCAACTGGAGAATGTACACCTGCACAACTTCATTCATCAGGATATCAAACACAGCAATGTCCTGATTGGCACTGGTCAAAATACCTCCACCTTATATCTCATAGACTTCAGCATTGCAAAGCAGTACAGGGATCCCTACCTGCACCTTCATGTTGAGTATAAACTGCCCCCTGAGTAGTACTTACTGTGTTGCGAAGGTTTGTCACTTACATAAGTGAAAATGCATACATACACTAGGGTAAAATTTCTCCCTTCCCTCCTCAGTAGCTTGGTGTTACTGGGGAGTAAGTCACTCTTTTATTTAGCTCTTCTCATTTACTGACCACCTGTAGATTAACTATCTGACAGGTACATGTTAATACAGTAGCTTGGTGTTACTGGGGAATTAACTATCTGACACTTCACAACAATTTCAGAAAATGTGGTGGTTTCCTTGGCAGCTATGCTTTTGCATCCATTAACAGTCAACTCAGTTTTGAGCCAGGAAGGTGAGATGACATAGAATCACTTGTGTACCTTCTCATTTACTTTTCCTGCAGATCTCTTCCATGGCTAGGTAATCTGTCCATTGACAGTGATGCAATTGTCAAGATGAAGCAAGATATATTACAATGTGACAATATTCCCCAGCCACTGATAACCATGCTTTCATACTCCTGATCACTGTCCTTTACACAAAGGCCAGACTACCACCACCTCCAGATGCTTATGGAGGGCATCTGTACAAATCTGCCTCTGTGTGGCTCACAGCTCAATTGGCATCCCACTGGTGGTATGCCATCCACTTCCACAAACAACTCATCACCCCTTGGGTGCAAAAGGGACAAAGCTGGTGTAAAATGGAGAACTGGAAAGATAAGGTGCATATACCAATGATACTTGCACTGTCACTATGCACATACAAAGCTTCAAGACTGACAACTAAACTACTAGTACCACTGGTGATGATTTGGCTGCTGTGATCCCAAGCAGTCCTGCTTCTGCAAGGCCTGCACAGTGCAGCAACAGAATCATGCAGCAAGCAGCCACCCCTTGACCATATGACATCAGGAAAATTTTAATGAAATGATAATGTTATATAAGAGTTTATCTACCCTGTAAAGCCCTATAAGTTATATCATAATGACATACACATTGGTAATGCTATATATTCTCTGGGAGCCTTGGCAGCATAGATCAAAAGTAATCATTCAGGTAGAGTGGATCATATGTATCAGAATGTGAACAGTAGATCATATATGTCTTTCATTATCAGACATTACCAACAATTGTCATTGACACCACCAACAGCTTACAATAAAAATTGCTATAGCAACCTTCAATTGAACATATCAATCATGATATTACAAGAAAGCATTTTCATTCAATATCAATTACATAATGAGTACCTACTGAGTACACTACTAAGTATGATGAACTACTTAAACCTCCAAAAAAGCAAAAATAAAGCAGAGAAAGACACTTACAGATGACTTCACACAAGGGTACACTTACCTGAATATGAACCCTAAGACTTAGAGTCTTAGAGTGACTCTTGCCCTGAGGTAGAACTCAGAGACAAGAGTGAAGAAGAGAGAGAAGGGGAGAGAGGATGAGTTTATATAACATGTACTATACAGTCATTACAAAGACATTCCCACACTTGTGGCTGGGGAAGAGTTGTTCAAATGATCATAAAATGACATAGATGACAAGACTAGATATTGATGATCAAAGTGAAATCAGACTGAAAAGAATATTGTCATTCATATCATGATGATATTATCTGATGAGCAATTATAATGTACTGTCAACTACATAGCATTATTATATATGGCATATCAGCTCTTGTCATCATTATATCATGATGATAAAAGTACTGTAATTCTTATATCAGGCCTATATACAGTTGACCAGATAGTAAAATGTCTGCCAGGTTATCTAATGCATTATCTGACTATCATCATTATGATTTGTAGATGATCATGCCTTACACACCATTATCCAAATCATATCAGACAGATAACTACTTACCATAATTAACTGGGAATACCAGCACTTCAAACCCCCCCCTGATGGCCATACACCCAATACACCCTATTTGCATGAGTTCCTCATAGTTGGCCTGGATGCTGGAGGCTTCACCTCATGCCCTACATGATGTTCATGGCTACATGTATATCATATCATTTCATGTTTTACTATAACATGTAGCCCTTAAATGTCACTGTTCATGTACAAGCTCATGTTGTGAGTGAGTCAGACAAGTTGAAGTGTGTGCAAGACAGGAGACTATGTGAATAGGCTTGGTAGACTGAATGGCAGTGGGATGGGATGAGGATGGGTCTTGCACAGTGGGTGTCTGTCATACATGTCTGAACTGTGTTTGTGAGGTCAATTTCAAATATATGACACCATACTGTTGGTCTCAGAAGTACATCCTTCCCATGTTTGGTAACAGGGATCATTCAAGTATGATGCAGCAGCTCTGGGGGCAGCAGTGTTGATGGGTTGCATTGCAGAAGCAGTCAAACTGACCTCTTGGGCCTCTATGTTAAGTCAGATTGATCTGACCACTTCAAGATAAATGGGTTTCAGACCTTCGGTACCTACCACTATGTTACAGAGGGTAGTATGTGATAGAGTATTTGTTGGTAGTGCACAGTGACATCAAACAAAAATTTCTATGTTGGCCAGTAGCTTATCCCCATCCTCAGCTGCACTTTTGTTGAGGAGAGTTTCCAGGTCAGGAACATCAATGTCATGTTTTTTAGTACCATCAACCAATTCCTTGGGCTCATCCTCAGTGAGGCTGGCAGGGGGGACAGCCCAGTTCACCAAGAAATCCAACTGCTCCTGCTTCAAGTGGTACTTGAGCATCTGCAGTGCCTCCATGAGTATGGGGCTGATCCAGTTGCACTTCTTTGTATCTGTCTCAGTGCTTGACAAGACAACCCTTTCACAGGGTATGGATGATGCTTGAATGGGAAGATAATCCATAGTGATGGTGAAAAGAGTTGGGAATCATGTCTGATTCACCTTATTTATCCCACCAGATTATTAGTATCTTGTATTGAATGATGAAAATATACCCATACCTCCCAAAACTTGAGAGGATCTGTAGTCTCTGGAACATATGTGCCTTCCATGTACAACTGATATTCTTCTTGCACAGACTGTTGCCCTCTGTGTCTTGGCATGCTGAGTGCCATGTTGCCAATATTAAAGTGTCAAGCTAACACATCAAGCAAGTCAGGTTGAGACAAAGACTGAAGCACCACATCTCCTGGGACCTTGAAGTGACAGTATTCCTTCATCTGAGCAATAAATGAGTTTGATCATACTAGTAAATATTGCATTGAATGTTACCAGAGCGATCACACTCTCCTCAGCAAACACCACCCAATCCCATGCCCAGTGCATTTGAACCCAGTGGAATCAAAGAGATGGATCTACAACTAATCCAGTCTATGAGTACCCATGCTACTATAACTCATCACATGAAAACTCATGCATTGACATAATGTAAGCCTTCATATTGTCCATTCAGTTGTAGTAATGTCTGGCTTTGGCCAAACTGACTTTGATGAGCAGTGCCATACATGGGTGTTCTTTTTTTTTTTTCCAGGCAGTCATGAAGAGTTTGAAAGACAGAACAGCACAGCTCAGAGTAGGTCTTGCTTGTGAAGACATCCATTGTTGGACTTTGTGAGGTACCTAGGCAGACCATTGCTCATTAGTTCCACAATGTCAGATATAAACATGTAATCAGGCACCCATGCTGAGGATTGTCTCATAGTCCTGCAGAATGGACCACTCCACATTGCTTATCTTGAATCTTGCCAGGTCCTTTTGGTGTGACAGCAGAGTCATGAATAAGTTGACTGCAGGTTGGAGAGCATGAAAACAATTAAGCATGATAAAGGTTGGATCCCATTGAGTCTTGACATCATGGAGTAGCTGCCAATCAGGGACAATGATCATCTCTCCATCCAGGGACTTAAACCACTGGCCCTTGTTGCTGTCAGTAATGAGGGAAGAGAACTCATCATGTCAAACTCCAGATGCATGTATGGCATGTATGGTGGAGCACACATGGCTCAGTGGATCTCCTCTCACAGCATCTATATACTCCTGCTTATCCTCCACATTGCCATGCCATGCCTGAGCAAGGTCACCAGCAACATTGGCTGCAGTGAATCTGCTAATGACATCTTGAATGCAAAGGTTGATGATGTGGGTGAAACACATAATGCACCTGTCCTTTGCAACAAACTTGAGGGGTGGTTCTTGCTCATTGAGTAGTTTGGCAAGATGGTCCATCATGGTGATGTTATTTTCAGTGTTGTCCATGGAGAAGTGGCCTGCTTTCATAGTTACACCAGCCTGATCAAGTAGATACAATACAGTACAGGCAAGGGATTTTCTGGTATGTTTGTCATGGAGGTGGTGAAACATGATGAGGGCCAACCTGAACTGCAAAGAATTAAATGACTCTGCTATGTAGTGAGCGGTCATTGCAAGGTATCATCATCAAGAATCCAATGACCAAATGTCAATGGTGAATGATATGTTACCAACTGCATGCTGAGCACATAGTAGAAATAAATGTTAGCATATGGATTCAATAGATGTCAGAACACATACCTGGAGGTCTGTCTTCAATACAGTGAAGTAGTCCTTCCATGCCTGAAGAATGTTGGATTTAATCTTTGTATGATGAGGTATATCACTATCCTTCAAATCATTTTTGAGCAAGAGAAGGAGATGCCAGAATTCTTCACACTTGACAATGCATAATGACTGGTCATCTGCAATGATGAAGTCAACAAGGAGCTTGTGAAACATTGCAAATGAGAATGGTGGAGTGCCACCCCTGCCATCAGCTCTGGCAGTGCCACTGCTGGGATTAGAAGTGGAACTGACAGGGTGAGGTGGAAGACTTTTGAGATCAACACCTTTTTCAACAAGACTCTTCAACTCCTGAAGGGAATAACCCTTTATGATACATTCCTTCATGACCTTCAACTGAATTGGCCAATCTCTGCCCTCTTGCAATGCCAAATCCAAGTAGTCATGGAGGTGGAATCTTTCAATGTGGAGATGGAGCATAGTCATAGCTGTACTCTTTAAATATTGTATTGCACAAGTCAGGCATCTCTTATTGAATTTGGCTGGATTACTATCGCAAAGATCACTGCAAATCGAACACTAAGAATAATGACAAAATAATAAGGTAGCCCTCATGCAGTTTCGACACATGTCACGTGATGTGACCGAGTGTGACCACAGGCTTAGCAGCAGCAAGAGCACCATGTGCTCCGGGACCTTGGTTCCAAATTAAGGAATGACTTAACAGTAGTATTTAACTTTCAAAATCTATCTTCTTCCACACCACGCCGAATTTCAAGATTCTACGACCGACAAAATCTCCATGGGTTCTACTCAAACAGATTGTCAGTTTTCGATTTTTAATATCAGGTGGGTGTCATTTACCTATGATTTTTTTCTGGTTTATCACGCTTTTGTCACGTTTTGTCACGTGACATGTGTCGAAACTGCATGAGGGCTACCTTATCCAGGAATCACCTACCAACAATATTTGCACACACTTGGCAACTTTGTCCCATGATCAAAGAAATGGTTGACATTGAATGTTGAAGCCATCTTTCCCCCCAAGCCAGTTGTGTTCAGGAGTGGATTGGGAGTGACCAGCCTACTCATGTTGTCTGAGGGTACCAGGCACACTCATCAATCCAGTGTCTGATCATCCTCATTGGATGACAGCAGTACAGCATCTATGTCAAAGGTCTCACCATCTGTTATGATAAATGCTAAGTGAGCAGAAAATGTGGGGACCAGAGGAACTTACCATCTGAAGCTGTTACAGCAACTGGCACATGACCACATTGGCACTTGGATTGCACCTGGTGCTCTTGTTGGGGAGGATGATTGGACTCAAATAGTCATGTGGTATATGCTTGCTTACCTTGTCAACATCCATTGGGCATAATGATTGAGGGCTTTGTAGCTGGATGGTAGTATGGTGGGCAGCAGTTGATACACATTTGAAATAAAGTGGTTTGGATTTCTATGGGACCTGGACCAAAGCTGGGCCCATCCACTATCAAACAGATATCCATGATACCAACCATCTGATACTAACCATCCAGTATGATCCTATCAAACCAGGCTTCTTTCTAGAGTTTGAGTCAAAGCAGTTGGGGACCATACATGGCATTGGTGTGCCAAAGGGTGTATGGGTTGCTTTTGGTGCCATATATCCCAACTCCAGCCCCTACCCATTGATAGATAGCTGATAGTGTCAGCACAAGAATAGACAATATACCATTCATTAGGCCAACAACTCCACAAGCTGGACAGCAGGATATACAGGGAAGGGGGTGAGCACCTTCCCAGTGGAACAGGTGACAAATGTGGGTCAACAACTTCCATGAGCAAGGAAAATGGGGAGGGTGGGTAAACATGTACCTGCTCAGTGGAACAAGCAATGGATGTCAGCCAGTATGTGAGTAGGGAAAGGTCAGCATACCCTAGTCATCATTGCACATTACCAGTGATCACTGCTGAAGTGACATTGGTTAGTTTGTAATACAAGGAGGATTGAGTGAGGCAGCTTACAAGGGATTATCTCAACACTGGAACCTGCTAGCATCAAGTACAAGGAATCATACTGATGATCACATACTTTTTGAGCTTGTAAACTTCAAATGCAGATTCCTGACAAGGTAATGCAGCAGTCACTATAGAGTGACCACTGCAAGCATAGTATGAGCTAGGAATGTGCTGGTTAGCTTACAGTGTATGCAGTGGTCAATGAATATGCTTAACTTAGGCAGTATTTCAGAGGCATCTTCTCAAGACAGTAGTTCTACCATTTGTGAATGCTTGGAGAATGTACTACAGTCTAATTGCTATTGTAGGTTGCCAGCACTGCAGCAGATTAAACTAGATTCTTATGTTGGAGTCCTGTATGTTTGCAGGTCTGCTTGTATTTTTGCAACATGATCTATGGCACTATGTACTACTGACAGATTCTATGATGCTATGTGATACTCACTAATAGCTAGAGCTGGTTAGTAGTGCCACCCAATGATGAAAAACCTACCTGTGGATGGTGGAAAAGGAGAAAAGAGGTTTGTGAGAAAAGTTGGTGTTGATATACAGAATGCAACTCACAATCATGCACATGCCTGAAACAAGTAGCTATGCACATGATCATGAGTTGTGTTCTGTATATCAACACAACTTTTCTCACAAACCTCTTTTCTCCTTTTCCACCCACCCACAGGTAAGTTTTGATTACTGGGATGAGTCCATGGCATACTAACTTATGAACTTTTTAGTGTTTAGCTTGTGAATGACATGTATTTGTGTAGATGTAGATACAATTTACTTGTCATTCAATATAACCCATGAATAATGTCTTGATGACTGAATGAGTACCAAAGCTCAAAAACTTGAATGTTTATATGACATAGTTCATACTCTGGGCAACCAGTCCATAGCCTTATTATTACCTCTTCCATCATTCACTGTCATCTCAGGCTCTTACACTTTGTATGCCACATACCAGGTGAGACTAGAAAGTTCACTAGACAAAGGCATTATGATTAGACAATAGAATAGTACTGTATACTTGTATTTTCATGAGCTGGCCAAAGCAACACAAAGGATGTGCATTAAGTTAAGCTTGCACACATTATTTGCTTGATTATCATCTGACTCTGCTATCTTAGATCATTGTTCTGTCCTCCCATTGTCCACAAACAATAGCAACTATTGCTTCAAACTAGTCTTGTTCATACTCTCTACTGCATTTACTACTTGCTGATCACTTCCAGTTCACACTAAAAGTCACTACTATTACTAAATGGTGCCTCCCATTTGTCTCCCTTGTGCTGCCCTTAATGATGCCACCTTCACTCTTTTCAAGCAGTATGCACAGGGTAAGATCTCTGACATGGTTGCTCTTTCTAAGATAGATGTTGAGCTTGCCATCATGAAAATTCATTTCAAGCCAGAAGAGTGGCTCAATCTCATCAAGATCATCCTTATGAATCCCACAGAGGGACTTGACTCCACCAGGGCTGCTTAGTAGCTTGTGCAGGCAAAGGTGGTTCCTCTGTTAGAGGATGCTGCTGCATGGCAGCTAGTTCTGCAGTGGGTGGGTGATGACAGTTTGTCTTTTGACTCCTTCTTGCAGGAGATGCAAGATACATTCAAGGAGAGGTACAAGTTTGATGACTGGAAGACCATCTTCAACCAAGTGTTTGAAGCCTCTCATGAGGGTACCACTGTCAAGGTTGTTAGGGCTGCAATGACTGAGCATGGTGTCCTCAACCCCCTAGTAAGTAAATCCCCTAAGTGCTGTCATGGAGAGTAACCTTCCAGTAGGTGTTGCTGATCTCTCTTCTCAATCTTCATCCTCTGGTAAGTAAATTTTTTGATTCCACTTTGTGCCATAATTTATCAAAAAACCTTGCAGACAATGTTCTCCATACCCTCCCTTCCACTCAAGCTTCCTCCTCACAGACTTGTAAGTTAATATTCATCATATTACTTGTATTCCTTCACTGATGGCACCCTTCAGGCAAAGTCTCCTGCAGGTCCAACAGTTCCCTGTCCCTGGCAAAACATTCAAGATTGGACAAGTCCATAGCTCAGTTCCTGGATGTATCTGCACTGGAAGATGACAAAGATGAAGATGACAATGAAGACATAGATGACTTGGCCATTGGGGTGGATTGCTGTTCAAGGGTGACAGAGGTTGGTCCATCAGGGCAAGCAACTTTCAACCAATGTCTCCAAGACCTTGCCCATCATTACAAGTGTGAGGGGAGCATCACAAGATCAAATGCCCAAGCATGTCAATGCAATCTCAAAGTTGGTATGCATGTGGATGCAGGCCAGAGTGAGTCAAAGGTCTTTATGATAGAGTTGCCCACTGGTAAGTATCTGCTTCCTATCTCTTCACTTTGCATTTTATCTTGTCCCCATTAGCTTGTGCTGCAGGATTTGTTCTAGAGCACCTCAAGCTCAAAAATCTGGCCTGCCAGACATTCCCTTCACTCCCTAAACATATTTTTGTGAAGGCTCTCAATCCACTGCAGGTTCAAGTACACCTTCCCCCCTCCCATACTACTCTCATCAAGGAAATTGTTCTGATACCCACTGAGCAGATGCAATCCATCCCACAGCCCTACCATATCCCCATACACTCTTGGGTATGCAACTTAACTGGTCCTTTCAAGAATGATATTGCCTACATACTCTCTACTGAGGGTGATGTTGTCAAGATGCTTGTTGTTCCTTGGGTGGTGCCTTACCACTCTACCTGTCAAAACTCATTCCATGGACATACCCTGTTTGATGTGTACTTGGCTAGGGCACATGGTTTAGAGGTCATGGTTTCTGCAGATGAAGAAGGTCATCTATTCACCTACTGTGAGGGCAAGGAGTATCACTGGAGCTGCATCCACCTTTACTCTCCCAAGAACAAAGTCAAGGTGGTGAGCATGCCTTTGCCCAACAAGATTGCTTGGTTTGCCCTGGCATCAATAGATCCTCCTTTGGTCAATTGCACCCTGGCCAGATTTTCTGCCCAATGGTGGCAGGATGGAGACACTGGCAGGATTTGCTCTGGTGAATTCACAGGCAAGTTGGCTTGCATTGTCATGATGGACAGCCAATATGAGTCTGTCACTGTCTGTGTTTCAACTCCTGAATCAAGTGATGCACTTGTCAAGGACCTGGAAATCTCTATCCACAATTTCAAACTGGAATTCCATCCCAGCACTTCTGTCAAGGTCATTGCAAGCATGAACTGTGGCTTTGAGGGCATGGTCATTGGGAAGGTGGATGATATGGTTGTACTGCAGGGAAATGTCCAACAAGCAAGTCATAATTTTGCGAAGTAGATTGTTGACTGACATGTTTGCAGCTTGAGATCCCTGAAAATATTCCTGGAATTGCATGTCTCCCTGACAGTGTATGCCTCCTGAGATCCTCATGATCAGCTCCTGTATGATCCCCTTGCTAATGAGAGCCACATACAACTGGGTGATTTCATACAAGTCCTCAGCAGGCCACACAAGGGACTTTCCAGCACATTACACTACTGCAGTGGTCATGAAATATTGGTTACACCATCCACACTTCCACAGAAAGGCACTAACAACCCAAGTGACAAGGGGAAGTCCAAGGCTGATGACTCTGAAACTACTGGTGGCAACAATGACATCGATGAGGGCAGCAACCTGGTTCAGGTGCCTGTGAGCATGGATGATGCTATTATCCTTCCCCTGTCCACCCTGCAATTCTCGAAGGAGAGAGGGTATGATGTTTCTATCAGTGACCATGTACAAGTGGCTCATGGTCCTGTTGTCAGTGTGGAAGGGCTTGTTCATGCTGTCAACTTTGTATCTGGTTGTCTTACAATGCTGTCTGAGGATGGTCCATGGGTAAGTGTTCAGGTCTTCATGCTTCCATACTGTTCTAATTACATTATAGAATGATGTCCCCATTGGGTTTTGCATGAAACTAGAGGATTACTCCCTCACCTGTGTGTCACCATTAACGTTACATATTAGTAATAGTGTTGGCACCCTGCCTCCTTGCTAATTAGGCAGGTTTCGCAGTGCTGCAGTGCTGCGGCAATACCCACGGCACTCAGCAGTCCCTTGGTGGCTATGTAGTGGCAATGTCAGACATGGTAGAGACAAAATAGGGTTATTATATAATCATGCTGATAATCAGAGGCACGTGCACAAGCCCGCCCGTCCGCCACCGCCCTCCCCGTTGTTCCCACGATGCTCACATAGTCGTGCTCGCTGTTGCACACGATGAGCACGACAACTCACTCAAATATTCATATTTTTGAATGTAGTTTTTTTTGTACATTATTTATAACACCCTTGGAATACAATAAATGCATTGTACTGATAAAAGTAAGCCTTTCTATCGGTAGGGAGACTGGATGGGGGTTGAAGAGGAAGTCAATTATATAATCACGTTGGTTTTGTAATACTGACCAACGACACGTCCTCCTCCATGCTACTCCCATGATGTTCACGCACCCATGCTCGCTGCTGCACACGATGAGCACGACGATCAGCTCGAATATTCGCTTTTTCGAGTGCGGCCTCAGCGTTCATCAACAACAGTGTCGGGTGAGTGCGATGGGTTGGTTTCATAGTGGGCAGCTTAATCTATTGACTAGCACGACTACATCCAGAGACGGCGAGCTGGTGACAACCCCTTCCAGTTCTACCTCTCACTCTTATCCAACAGCTTCAGCATGCGGGTCATCCAACCAGCCCATCCATCCTGACTCGTGACACTTCCCGCCCTCGAATACCTCACCCTCAATTTGTGAGCATTTGCCTGTCTCTGCACCCTCCCCGTCTGACCTCCAACCAGGAGTTGAAAGCGATGTTGAAGGAATTCGCAGATACGGTGCACAGGGATCGCCATGTCACACATACCAGTTTTACTGATTGGCGTATCACACAGTGTTAGATTGTCAACACGCTCGTTACACCTGCACGTTCTGTGGATAGGTAAGTGTTGATCACTGGTCATCGCTGGTCCAGCACCATTGAAGAAGGTGCAGCCCTCAAGTGGATCTGTTTGAATCAACACGCTCGTTACACCTGCACGTTCTGTGGAAAGGTAAGTGTTGATCGTTGGTCATCGCTGGTCCAGCACCATTGAAGAAGGTGCAGCCCTCAAGTGGATCTGTTTGATCCGAACATGGCCTGCAGGCAAGGACATTCAGCACGCTCGTTACCCCTACACGTCCTGTGGAAAGGCAATTGTTCTGTCACTGTTTCTGTCAAGTGCGTGGTAGTAGGAACTTGGAGGCATCGCTCATGCAGAAAGTCAGTTGCGGGCGGTGGATATACTGTGACTACGACTACAGCTGCTACCGTACGGAGGTGAGTGCGTAGAGTAACATGGATGGCGCCATTCCTAAGCGCCATCTGTCGTCTGCTGATAGGCATAATTAATATGAGTCTTTCCTGCATGTCTGTGTGGTGTCCCCTATATGGTCCCACGTTTTTTTACGCCATCTCTAACTGCGATTAGACTTGGGGGTACACTTCGTCGAAAGGAAACACGTTTGCAACATGCGTCTTCCACGCATACCACTGGTCCATTATGTGATATTTATGAATGTTCGATAATCGGAGCTTGGATGACACGTTTCTGATCTTCCTACTCGTTGTAAGTGCCATTGCTCAGCACAGTTTTCTGTTCTTCTTCTCTGTCGTTCTGTAAGGCGCAAGTATCATCTCCGGCATATGCTTTCGTCTTCACTAATCCTCCTGTAGTCCTTCCCCATTCATTTGAACTACTATGGGGCACTCCAAGAAGTTCACAACGTCCCGTCGGGTGAAAATGACTGTCCTTGGATCTGACTTTGCTCCTCGTACCTCGACGTTATCTTTGATGCAGATTCGTGAACGGCGCCTGGAAGATGAGAGAAGATGGGCAGAAGAAGGTAAGTCATTCATTTAACTATGATGTCTGTAAGCAAAGACTAACTATTCATAGCAACCACATCTCACATTCAGGACACTTTGGTTGAAGCTGGTCTAGAGATTGGTTACCTGGGTGAAAATGCTGACTTTGAAATGGATTCTTTTCATGATGAGGACCGTGCAGACGTCACTGATAGAGACAGTAGCAGTGAAGATGACAGTGAAGATGACGACGAATTGGTGGACGCCAACCCAATATTCTCCAAATACTTCCTACCAGCGTCTCACTCGTAATTATCTTCTCCAGACAAGTTTTGATGTGCTCACTTCAGATGCAGCCGGAACCACAACACTCATCGCCATGATACTCGCACTCGTGCTCAACGCTATGCCCAAGTGCAGGCTGCTTGGGAGTCGCAGATACCAGCGCTTGTTGAGGGATACTTGGCATGGAAGCATAGACCTGAGGACGAGGTCGTCCATGAACCTCGTGATCATGTCTTCCATGTTGATGTTATTAGCGTCTTCGGTAAGCCGAATATGTCCCTGACAGGCATGTACCTCATCAGCCAGACTACAAGGCACAGATCCCTGTGATCCAGAAGGCTGGCGATACTGCAAATGTAGCGCTGGTTCACCATGGACTGTTAGGTTGTTCTCCTACTCAACCTTCGTGTGCTGTTACCTTTCATTGCCTGGAGCTCTTTCATCAAATCCGACGTCGTCAATCTTCGTTCAGCGTCCAAGCAATGGCTAAGGTTCTCTGTGCCTTACATAATGTACGTATGCCAGATCAATCGATATTTTTATTTACTTTTTTTAAAAAGGTTACATATACTTCTCATTTCCACGTCCTACTGGTCGACGCCTTCAATACCTATCTTCGTATTCTTCGGCATATCCAGACGACTTTGAAGTGTGCACTCGGTCGTGATGGGTCGAAGTGGAAGTTACGAGGGGCGTGTCTGGCGTGTGCATACGAGGTAATTGCTCATCTCTGGTGGTTTACTCTTTTTACATCTCCTCTCAGCAACCCGGTGAACCAAAGCTGTGCCCCAGACGACTCCACAGTATGGATGGTAATCTTTCTGCCAAGCGATTGGATGGATCAGGGTCTGCAGACATGTGGGTGTTCAACAGTGACTACTTTATCCCCCAGGAAAAGGTCAACCAATTCAAAGATAGTGTGCAAAGCAAGTCGAGGAATGTGACTGGTAGCCGTGCGTCGACTTGTTCAGACAATTGGGTAGTGGCGAAGGCTGTCCAAGAGGATCAAGTTCAGGTGTTTCAGCAGACAGGCATCTTCGTACTTGCATGTCATCATGGCTTCGTTGAGTGCATTGCAGAAATGAGACGCAGTGGCGAGCTGTAAGTCGTTTAAAATAATTATGGTCACTGCTTGCTTTTCAGTCAATAGTGCGAAGTATGCCCTTGCCATTGTTGAGCAAGTGCTTGACATCTGCGGTCCCGACCAAGCCATTGGTCATGACATCGGTTGCTCGTCTCGGAAGACGATTCTGTCATCCTTACTCGGTCAACGCGCAAAAGATCTCAATCTCCAAGTTGTCATCAATGCTTTTCACGGCTTCGCACACAATCACGTATGCCAACTTCAGAATCATCTGCTTTATCTCGCGGGCCTTGGCATTGAAGATCTCAAGACATGCGAGCGGATTTTTGCTAACTCTAACAGTACAGCGGCACTCATTCGCCATGCCTCATCGTTTCATTGGATGCAGTTCCTTGATCTGCATTTCGATCAGTGGGATTCTGACAAGTACTTAGAACTCAGTATGGTTTAGTTTGATGCGCATGACAATTTCTGATTATTGCTAGGTCAATTCCTGTTCAACAACTACCAACAAGCACTCAGGATCATTCGGAAGTACGAGCCCGAGCTAAAAGATTTTCAATTGACGCATGGCATATCTGATGAGGACATTGTTTCATGGCATCATGAAGAGCTCGAATACCTGCGGAACTGTTCGGAGGAGCCGGACTCCGTGACTCTCGCTGTCAAATATGTCAAAGTCCTTGAAAAACTGCACTTTGCCGAGTATGTCGGAACCATGAGCCGCACTGTCATACTGATTACAGCCATATTGCAGGGCGACGTATGCTAGTGTTACGCAAGTTCCATTCCTTACCTACACACCTGCAGACTTTCAAGCACGTAGTGGGTTGCGAAGCAGTGCCCAAGAAGGCACTATGGCTATCAATGCTGAGTATGCCTCGGCGCTTCGCCGGTACGAGCTCAGGCTGAACGAAGTTGCAAACTTCGAACAGAATCACAACATCACCGAGCATTGGACCCGGGACCATCCTCAATATAACGAAGCTTTGGAGTATGTGCGGCAACGTACCTTTATACAGGCCATTGAAGAACTTGAGGGCCTTGTCGTTCAACGTTTAGCTGAACTTTCAAAAGCAAACCTTGCTGGAACAGGTAAGTCTGCTTTCTCGTTAGTTGTATCATTAACGAAGGGTTTGTTAGGATACAAAATGCGAAAACATCTTTCCAAGGCGATTACTCGTCGCTCCACTACAATTTGCACTGCGCTTGAGCGCTACAACAAGCTCGCTCCCCGCCAATGTCCCCCAAGGCCCAGACTCGATTTTGCAGATGTCATTGGATATTCTACCTTCGGAGAGTTTGAGTTGTTGAAGTATTCACGCTACAACATTTTGGAGAAGCCATGGATGAAACCGCTGAACCGGGAGATGTCAATGAAGTTTTTTAGATTGGTCCGATCCCGCGAGGAGATAGAGCGTTTGAATGTGGAGGTTCGGCGGTTGCAGGCCTGGGTGGACTTCGACGACGACAAACTTCAGATGGCCGTGTCGACTTTCGAAGCAAACGGTATGGATAATATGGCAGCTGAGATGCGTGAATGGTATCTGTACTGGCATAGGATCAATGATATCCACTGCAGCCATCTATCTAAAATTTATGGGTTGACGGGTTATACAGGTGTTGTTCCTAGCTGCGTGAAGGACCCAATGGGCAATCAGGATCACAACGATGAGGAACTTGATGAAGTGGCTAGTGATGAGGTACTCAGACTTAGCGATACCCTGGAGCACATGAAGTAAGTAGTTTTAAGTAGTTTTGTCTTAACAGTGACGTCCAAAGCATGTCTATGAACTTTTATCTGTTGCGTCAAATGCATGATTCTTAGTCTGACTTGTCTAGCACCTTGATTAAAACAACTATTAAAGAGGTTGTCCAGTTGGACGTTGGTTAATAACACACCATGAAAAGGAAACAATCACCTATATTGTGAGAGTGACATAGTCATCTTGAGCTCAACTATGAGTTGATGCGTGACGATTGCGCAAATCATTGGCTAATGTTTGCCTATTGTTTAATCTGGACCGTGAATCACAACTGCAAACCACTTCTCGGTCGTGTGCGGAGCCATTATCAAGATCTATCCCCACAGCAGTAAAGTGAATAATGCAGCAAATCAAACCGCCATTGGACGTCGATGAACAGTTAGCACCAGCCGCACGCCAACATCGCACCCTGCACAACCTGATGCTTTGCAGCAGCCACATGGGACAGCGGTACTTGTGGCCTATCAGTACCAATGCAATCTTGTTACAACACCTGCTATCTCTAGCCTTTCTCTCATACCTCACTACCTCGACAATGGTGAGCCCTTGTGAGATCAAGCACTCCAAAACCACAACACAACTGGATTATCTGACGCTGCATCAAGATCCAGTATGTTTCATTTTCTCCTGCAGCTCCTTTTTTTTGTCTTACTCTCCAGCAGAAAGCCACTATTGAATTGACGATGTGCGCTTCCTTCCAGTTTATTCAAGGTACTGGGGAGTATCGCATGGTCCCAATGGTTCACCCAACCTTCACTTCGTCCCACCCCATCAAGGGCTCTATGGAGCAACTTGCAATCGCACGCATTGCCAACATCTTCTGCAACGACTTTGTTCCTTCCATTCGAAACCACTGGTTCCAGTGGGACACAGTCAATCTCCCCGCGTCAATGAACAGGAGTAAGCTTTCCCACTTTTCAGATCCGTAATTATCAGTGACACTCGTCAGGACTTGCACTAGATGCATGCATCAATGCAGATAGCGCGAACGACAGTGTCCCTTTTCTTTTTCCTGTACCATTGACCTCAACTCCTTCAACATCAATCTGTCAACAAGCTTTCTCTCTGGGCGATTTGGATTTGGACTTCTCGTATCTGGCCGATACTTCATATGCGCTGCATTCTGACGACGATCCTGGATTGTTGATGATGAATACTGACTCCGAACAGGAAGTATCTGATGATATGACGCTCCATTTACTTTCTTCCAACATCACGCTGCGACGTGGACAATGCTACACTCCTGAACCAAGGCTGCCCAGTCGCCTTAAGCCCATGGAGTCCGTCCATTCTATGGACTGCCCACCCTTTTTTGCATCTCCCCAAAGTAGATCTAGCCCACTGGTTGGCCCAGAGGGCGTAAACGAGAAGAACCCAACTACTGCGGCTACGAACACGAGGCCTAAGGGTCATGTCGATGACTCGTTCATGCCTAGCGCTGTTTTGCATATGCCGACATTCAAAGAATCTACTGCAGGGAAGCAGGCCGTGAATAAAGGTACGAACACCAACTCTATTAGTTGTACTGACAACTTATTCGCCTCCATTTCTGTCCCCCATTTTCTAACTTGTGACAGGACACCCCATGTTGCAGGCAAACTCTGTCGCTTCCACTGTGCTCCAGACCGATCAAAATTCGAATAACTCATCCACACTTGCTAGTGCCGTGCGTCCCTCTGGGTTCACGGAAGCTGTGGAGGAGTGGTCCCCAGTTAAGGGTATGAACACTAACTCTAAGGGTCGCTCTGATGACTCATTCACCCATGCTGCTGCCCCACGTGCCCCCATTTTCCGACTTGCAACTGGACATTCCATTTCTCGAGAAATCCCTGCAACTTCCACACCGCCCCCAATGGGTTGTACCGATGACTCATTCACATCCTCCACTATCTCATATCCTTCCGTATCTGCAAAAGTTATGCAGAAGCAGTCTTCAAGGAAGGATGCAAATGCTAACCTTAAGGGTCGCACTGATGACTTGTCGATTCCTTCCACTCTCCCACGTGCCCCTGTTTTCAAACTTGCGACAGGACACATTGCTTCTTGGGTACAGTCCAGCCCTTCTGGGCAGCCTTCCCAGGCTTTGGTTCGCAGAGAAGATCCGGTTTTTGCTTCGCAGAGCATCAAAGATGACGTGGCTGGCAGCCCTGTCAGACACGAATGTTCTAAGGCCATCCCTCTTGACAATGTACCATGTGCTCCAACGTCATTGCCAACTCCTCAGAGCTGAGGTAAATTTGTTGCTGCATCTGGTCCAAAGAGACAAGCGGGGTCCAAACATCACCATGGTAAGCTTCAAGCTGATCCTGCACCGATGCATGTGTCCACACATGCGCATGAGAACAGGGTTATGGTGACCAATAACTTCTACTTGATGACTTCAGACCCACTCACCGCATCAAATGGCCAGTGGGATGCCGGAACTGAGCGTATCACAGCCGATATTCACAAGATTATTCAGGGCGGCTATATCCATCCAATGACTGTCGACAAGATTTGGAAATGTATCTATCAGCTGAGTGGCTATGAGCCTAGTTCTTGGCATGCAGTCCTCGCCAAGTGTGGTGTCGAGGAAATGTATTGGCCGCAGCTACTCCGGGTTATGAAGACGGCTAGTCGCGAGCGTCGAAAGGTGGACAGGTACGCCTACATTCTATTCCCTGAGCTATGTGCTAATGTCTCCTATGTGATTAGTACATAAACGGTTTCAAACAGAGCCCTGGCAGTAGCTACAAGGGTGTCTTTCCGATTGTATTTAAATAAAGCATGACCCTTATGAACTTCTCTCACCCCCCCCCTCCAGCATTTTGAGAATGGCTCGTGTGTCGACCATCAATGGAAAGCGTGTTCATGCAAAGCTGACTCCCTCCCAGAAGGCTGATCGACGTGAAAAGTACACTTCGCTCGTGAAAGACCTTGAACGTGCCAAAAGTGCCTATGCCCGAGAGGCAGAGGAGCTTGTGGGCAAACATGGACAGTATTTACACCAGCACTGGATACTCTTTAGGACTCAACTGGTTATTTGTAGGTCACTCAAGTGGACGAAAACTCAATTATTTCTCACCACACGTCTGCGAGACCGCCGACATGTTAATTCGTGGAATGGCTTTCTCAAGGCCAAGCTTTGCGAGGCTAATGCCGGTAAGTTCCTTTCTGAGGGTTCAAGGAGCTATGGAGTACCCATTGACTATTTGCATCGCACATAGGATGTGAAGTGGGGCACCGGCTGAGGCTAACAGACTTTATTGCGCAGAACAGACAGGAGTTACTAGCCGCCTATAGCCTACTCACCATTGATCAAAAACAGGCGTACAATAATGCCATCATGGCTGCACGCACAGCTGCAGTTCCTACTGCACGTTCGAATCCCAAGTCTGTCAGTCAAGTAGTGAGTTCGGCTTTCTCAAAAATGGATCAACAGGTGAATCAATATGCTTGAGGTATCCTTCAGAATATGCTGATCATTTTTCTACACTCAGTGGACGGGTCTCTGTGCGCAAACTGGTCTCGAAGGCTTTTACATTGCTGTTCGTGGTACTGTCGAAGACCTATCAGAGCCAAAGGTATTCTTCACAGAAAAGGCGGAGAAGTTCATCTGCAATGTTCTTGGGATTGAACCTCGTCATTTGGCACTCCGTCTGGAGTCTTGGGTTGTTAGTGGAATAGGTTCGTTCATTTTTCCCCTTGCCCCTCGTGATTCAGTAATTAAATCGCTTCGCTATTAGATGTTCCTGTGGTGCCCAAACACCAACGACCACTCAACAAGCTGGTCAGTGAGTGTCACACCATCATACAAGAGGAGCTGGGCAAGTCTTTCTTTTGTGACATGCATGGATATTTCTTAACGGATTTACAGAGTACGTCCTGACAACTAACAGTATCAAGGGCAACAGTCAGATGAACTACATTAACTACGAGAAACAAATCGTGGAAAAGTTGGGAGTTGCACTTCATGGCTGGCCAATTCCTGGGCGTGTCTGTAACCCCTCCAAGGTGAAGCGAACTGAGCTGGAGAAATTGTTAGATGCACTGAAGGAAGAAAAGTGCAAGTGGGTAAGGTTGACACCGCAGGAGTTGGCTACAAGGATTGCGGATAACAAAGCACGTCAAGCACGGGGAGAGCAGATTTATCAGCCTCGCCACTGCCCTACTCAGTGTGAAAACATTACCTAGCACTGTGAATAGTCACATAGCAATCCCGCCATTTAATTACATCATTATAGTACATATTTAATCATCCTATACACTCCTCCTCATTGCTTACACTTGACAGGATCCTGATTGCATAACGGTAGCAGCTGTAGTCGTAGTCACAGTATATCCACCGCCCGCAACTGACTTTCTGCATGAGTGATGCCTCCAAGTTCCTACTACCATGTGCTTGACGGAAACAGTGACAGAACAATTGCCTTTCCACAGGACATGTAGGGGTAACGAGCGTGCTGAATGTCCTTGCCTGCGGGCCATGTTCGGATCAAACAGATCCACTTGAGGGCTGCACCTTCTTCAATGGTGCTGGACCAGCGACGACCAGTGATCAACACTTACCTATCCACAGAACGTGCAGGTGTAACGAGCGTGTTGACAATCTAACACTGTGTGATACGCCAATCAGTAAAACTGGTATGTGTGACATGGCGATCCCTGCGCACCGTATCTGCAAATTCCTTCAACGTCGCTTTCAACTCCTGGTTGGAGGTCGGACGGGGAGGGTGCAGAGACAGGCAAATGCTCACAGATTGAGGGTGAGGTATTCGAGGGCAGGAAGTGTCACGAGTCAGGATGGATGGGCTGGTTGGATGACCCGCATGCTGAAGCTGTTGGATAAGAGTGAGAGGTAGAACTGGAAGGGGTTGTCGCCAGCTCGCTGTCTCTGGATGTAGTCGTGCTAGTCAATAGATTAAGCTGCCCACTATGAAACCAACCCATCGCACTCACCCGACACTGTTGTTGATGAACGCTGAGGCCGCACTCAAAAAAGCGAATATTCGAGCTGATCGTCGTGCTCATCATGTGCAGCAGCGAGCATGGGTGCATGAACATCATGGGAGTAGCATGGAGGAGGACGTGTCGTTGGTCAGTATTACGAAACCAATGTGATTATATAATTGACTTCCTCTTCAACCCCCATCCAGTCTCCCTACTGATAGAAAGGCTTACTTTTATCAGTACAATGCATTTATTGTATTCCAAGGGTGTTATAAATAATGTACAAAAAAAACTACATTCAAAAATATGAATATTTGAGTGAGTTGTCGTGCTTGTCATGTGCAACAGCGAGCATGACTATGTGAGCATCGTGGGAACAACGGGGAGGGCGGTGGCAGACGGGCGGGCTTGTGCACGTGCCTCTGATTATCAGCATGATTATATAATAACCCTATTTTGTCTCTACCGTGTCTGACATTGCCACTACATAGCCACCAAGGGACTGCTGAGTGCTGTGGGTATTGCCGCAGCACTGCAGCACTGCGAAACCTGCCTAATTAGCAAGGAGGCAGGGTGCCAACACTATTACTAATATGTAACATTAATGGTGACACACAGGTGTACTCCCTTTGTGATGTAGAACACCAGGTCAGTCATGAAGTATG
The DNA here is from genome assembly GCA_024613185.1 of Pisolithus microcarpus. Lineage (NCBI taxonomy): Eukaryota > Fungi > Basidiomycota > Agaricomycetes > Boletales > Pisolithaceae > Pisolithus > Pisolithus microcarpus. The sequence continues at coordinate 349,841 of JANFAI010000034.1, forward strand.
GATTATCTCTGGTCCCAATAAGGGATACAGAGGAACACCAAGGTCAGTAGGCAGAACCTTTTGTGATGTTGCAATCCGTTCTGGCATTATGCAGTTCAAAAACACTGCAGTTGTTACCGAGTAAGTGCCATCATTCCTCAGTGGCACACACTGATTCCCCTCTCTTTTCTAGATCTGGCATGTTCCTCAATGGGGCTCCTTTGGATTCTACACAAATGACAGGATTCATAGAACTTTGCTGGAGGTCTTTTGTACAGACTGCACCTCCTCCTCACTGCACTACTCCACCCCCTCCACTGCCTGATGTAAACCTTTCAGTCAAGCCAGGTCCAAGTACATTAACTTATGAACCCTGGGTCATCAATCCTGATGATGTCACCCCACAATGCCCCAACAAGATGGAGAAAGAGCAAGTTGACTATGGCAAGTAGACCTCCCTTTGCATCAGGCACCCTGATTGAATTTTCTGCCTAGGTTGTGTTCCTTGGCTTTTTGATGACAATGTCTGTGACTATCCCAGGTGGCATGTATGCCTGAGGGTCACTATTTCTTATAATCATGGATCACTGCACAAATGAGTGCTGCACACTGCAGCCCCTGACTGCTTCTTCACAGTCCAGCAAGGGCATGGTTGTGCACCCCCTGGTCACCTGGTGGTCACCATGACTTCAAGTATGGTGAGTGCAAGTATCAAACACCACTTTATTCCTACATGTGACCTGACTCCTGCCAATCCTACAAGCTCTGGCCAATATTGCCTTGTGCTATGGGTGAGCTAGCTGGCTGAATATTTCAGGTCAACAAGTGTCAAAGTAAGAAGGAGCTGAGAGGGGTGGGGATGTATGCCAGGTTGTCCCTAAGGATTGACACAGTAAAGCAAGTCTTTCCATCTAACCATGGCTGTGATTTTCTGACATTTCTGATGCACAGATCCATGTATATATATAGATACACTGTAGAGCCAATGGGCTATATGTAGTCTACCACAAGGTCAAAGTTGTGGTCAACCCCATACATTTGCAACCCTCTTAGTCTGTGAACCTCACTTCCACCATATGATTGGGATAGTGTAGTTGATGCTAGGGAGGTGATTGGGCCAAGTGCCTACCTGAGTTTACTGCATTTGATGGTGACCCCTTTGCAAAGATAGTGACTTAGAAAATATGGGTAGAGGTAGATAGGCCAGGTCTAAGCAGTTTGACATGCAGTTTCAAACTGTGAAAGCTCTTGTCAGGGGGCTTTTTCTTACAAGCATCTTAGCATACACAGTGTTTGCAACTGTGTCCTGGGCCACCCAGAGGGCCAGTGTATCTTAATTTATCTATTCTTAGTTCTGGCACATTATTCAGTATGACACTAAACACCAGCTTTCCAACAGATTGCAGTATTCAATTTACTGCAACCAAACTTTGCTACTGTAATTAGCAGTTACTGGAGTTAGTCCTTTACAAATCATATGAGTCACTGATGAGGTAACCCCATTCAGTGACCAATTATTAGGCTACTAGGCATGAGTCACATGACTAGGCACCTGCAGGCATATGAGATTCAGCTTGGACTGACTTTGGAACCATGGTTCAGCTCAAGCCATCACCAGCTAAACTATAAAACTAAGCCAGTTTAGGTAATGGTAGCTGTGCTTACATAATGGTCTGGTTTGGTTTCCAAGCCAGCTAGAACCCAAACCATGGCAACACTAGTACTACATTACCAATATGAAATGACCATGAGATGAGAAATATGGTCATTGTCCCCACACATCTGCTGGATACTCAAGTCCACTCTCCAAAGCATTGACTTTTATGCAATTTGTTACCACATGAGTATCACTGCCTTGCTACCCCAGTTTTCACAAATGTTGATCTTTGTCAGTCAGGTGTCAGCCACCAAATGCATCCCTAACCTCTGCAAGCATTGGTGATTGATAAACTGGTGTCAGACTCAACACCAAGACACAGGGCTATCCATCCAAATATTTCCATGATCAGATTGAATTTTCCTGATTATTGACAGTGCCAGTGATATAGAGCATTGAATCACCAACAGGGTCTTGCGAGTCACTGTCTGCTACCCTACTTGATAAACTTATACAAAAACTGGTTTCGTTACACTTCCACACAACTCACATCCCAACGGATGATCCTGAGGGCATGAGTCATGAGTGAGCTGACTGTAACACTGTGACTGCCCGAAAGTACTGTGCAATTGCTTCTTCATATTCTCGAGCTTCGACGGCTGCGTTACCGAAGCATTCTAACATCTCAGCGAGATGGCCTTTATAGTCTGGGCTGCGCGTTCAAGTCTGCGTCAGCAAAATCGGCGATGGAGCAACTCACTATTGACCCAGTACGAACGTTCAGGATGTCCATCTGGTATGAGGCGTAAAGCTTCTTCGTCGAGCACGATCAGTGCTGTAAGGTGACTGAGGTCCCCATCCATCTCGAATAATTCCCACAATGCGGTACTGCGTGTTTTAAGGACAGGAAGCCTGTTAGGATCACAAGCGGGGAGCAGCTGCAAGGCTCGTTCGTTCAAATCTAATGAGCGATTAAGATCGCTGAGGTTGCGACGCTGCTGGTAGCGTATCCACAGCATAGTGCTAAGGTTGGTTAATCGTTGTGGTATATCGAAATAGCCGTCTGGAGGCACCCTCGTGCTATCTTCCAATTGTCGAACAAACTTGTCGAGTCCAACAAAGTGGCCATGGTATACAACGCTGCACCGTTCGAGCGTTTCGAGCACGAGATTCGCAGCTTGGCTTTCGTGACTGTATTGAGAGAATTCCTGGGACTGGGATATGAGCTCGTAGATCTCACGTGCAACGGGTTCAGCGTAGTCCTTTGTCTCACAGCAAAATAACAGGGCTTGAGCAAGCTGTAGTAATGTCGCCGCTCTGTCCGGATGACCAGGACCGCGCAGATTGAGGGCCTGTCGATAAAGTTGGATGGACTCGTTGAGATTGGTGCCTATTGGGTTAGCCCGATAGCTGATGAACATTGCCTTCGCGAGATTGACAAGCACCACAGCACGAAAGCGGTGTGTTAAAGGACAATCTCGACGAGCGCATTCGAAGTGCTGGACAGCATTCTCGAGTTCTTCTCTCCGGTATTCATTGTAGTAGCGGAGGAGGGCTTCTTGTCCTAAATTCGTTTCGCGAATGATGACCGATGATTCTTCCGAGTCCAACTGCTGCAACGAATTGTAAAGAAACGGACATTGGCATATACAGGACCAGTCACATTACTATCATCGCCACTTGAGACTACTGCCGCATGATTAGAATACCGCCGTCCTAGGGTAATGAGTAGTGAGGGAGGAGCTGCAGTCCCTAATTCACCCGGAGAGAATAAGACTACTACATCGGCATTCAGGTCCTGACTCATTTTATCATATTCAGAGTTCACTTACAATACGTGCCACTGACCAACTCCTCTACCGGAGCTTCTGACGTATAGAGAACCTCTCCATTTCCCAACATCGGCTCTAATTCGAAGGAAGCATAAACCGTGAATCGAACCTCGCCCGACGCTTTAGAAGGCCTAGGAACCGTTACCGTCCGTACGCGAGTAGAAAGTGATAAACGCACAGCAGAATCACATCCTCCCATTCGATACTGCTATCATTCAGCCTCACAGACTTATTTTGAGTTCTTCGTTGGTCGCCATCGGTCTGGACCAAAACATAAAAGCCAACTGGCATCCGCTTGAAGCCAGAGTGTATATGTTGGGCACGGATGCCTGTAAGACTATTGTCAGACTTCCCCAAGGATGCTGAACAAACAGGTGCGTACGTGTAATGACGATCCATGGATTGTCGAGTGGGGGTGTAGGAGGGGGTGAAAACTCAAACCCGGGTGATGAGTCGCATGGGTCAACGACGGAGGAAACGGCTTCCGCGGCGCCGCGACTATCAACAAGGTTTTAGTCGTCCCAAAACGCATGTAGCAACGAGACGCACGTTTTGCCTTGCAGGAACACGGTGGCTGGAGAGTAGTCAACATTTAGGGGCGGTTATAATGATCAAAAAGTTACTGTTTTCACTGCCCGAGTCAACAGAGATGGTATAGCGTGGTGCCAAGAATGTTTCAAGGCGGTCCTCATGGAGAAGGTCCTCGTCTGTCAAACCTCCCTTGTGTGCGAGTAGGCGAGTGAGAGGTGAGTACGTCAAATACACCACACCGAATTACCTTCATCATATCCATCCATTGGTTATCATGTGTAATCGCAACCTTGAAGTTCGGATTCTGATCCATGTCGTGAGTATCCGACGTGGTGCGGCGACGTCATCATCTTCGACGAACCTTGCTTAGGAGGAAACGGTTGATGATGTCGGAGGGATGAAAGGGCTGTTGAATGAGTTAGCGGTTAGGATTCGGACAAATGCAATCAAGAGGCTAACCTGGGATAACTCGGGCCTGTGGTCCACATCTAGTAACCATTAACAAGTCATCAGGTAGTCCGCGAGCGATTACTTTCTCAGCTTACCCATCGCTGCGTATTGCCCATAGCCACCCGAAAAATGGTATAGTCGGTGGAAGCACGCTTTCAACAAACGAACTAGTTTGGACCAGGTGGTTTCCGTTTCTTTAACACTCAGAACTACAGGATCCGGGAGCCAACTGTTGAACGTGATTTTGAAGCCAACTATGAAAACAGTTTGGTTAACGCTCTGACCAGCGTCACCGCGACAGCAGCGCCAATCAGCATAAAACGAGAATTTTAGCAGGTAGACGTTGGGATTTGCATCATCCCTTCGGGCTTCAATTGTGCCTGTATCATCCTTATGTTCGTTGAATGAGCCGAGAGACCAGAAAGGAGCTTTGTAAAAGCCAGTGATGAGGTAAAGTGAGCGGTCGAGGTGCGGGTCGTCGTAACACTTTTTGGCAAATTCATACCAGTCAAGCGCGTTCTTCATTGCTACCTTGCGGAACTGTTCTGGTGATAGGAGTTCAGCGGAGGTAGCACCGTGCGGTAGGATAAGAATTGCGCCGGCACGGCCAGACGAGTGAAATTGATAATCAACACAACTGAGAGCAACACTGTCAGTAAGAGCAATATTCCGGCGATCGCACTGACTGTTCGGTGGGATTGAGGATCTGTGTCATACCATGGGAGTAGATCGGGCCCGGAGGTATTGCATTGTCCCTATGGTTGACTTCGCCCTCACGAGTAGGTTGGAAGTTCTCTGGGACTCCGCGACGATCATGAAGGCAGTTGTCACTGCCTTTACAAATGTTAAACAGAACATCAAACTGGCCGTTCTTATCAACAATGCCAACATCCCCAATCTGCAGCCCATCATCTTGGTAAGTTTCCGGAAGTCCAGACATCGGTTCCGGCCCCCGCAGAGGGTATCCGTAGTCATACGGCAGGTGTTTTGCATAAACATCCTGGGGGGAGTCTTTCATGAGTGTTCGTGTTGAGACAGAGTAGGTGCACACAAAGTTGGCGCATATGGAAAGCAAGACAGTCGCGCGAAGGGCACGAATGGTAGCAGGTTTACCACATGGTATTGCACAACATGTGCAAATACCGCAGGCGAGGGCCCGAAGATGTGACCACTAAGCTGAGCTTTAAATTCACTATCAACAAAAAACTTGAAGACTGGTCAACAGGTGTGTTAAGGTGTGCAGGAATTTGGCGATAGCCCGGAACTTTCCAACTGTCTATTCACCAAAAATGTGACAAGTTTGAATGGACAAAAGTGGGCTCCACCAGGAGTTGTGGATTTGAAAATTGTGCTACAAAAGCAGTGTTTCAACCAAAGATGTTTGTTTGAAGTTGTGGGGCTGTGTCATGGGACACTGCATCAGATGTAGGAGTTGGTATGGTAGGCTTGCGACAATACTTGGGTCACCTGTGTGTCACCATTCACATTACATATTAGTAACAAAGATGTGATGTGATCTTTGTTATTAATTAGAGGGGGGATCTAGCATCAGGGGGGGTTTGAAGTGCTGGTATTCCCAGTTAATTATGGTAAGTAGTTATCTGTCTGATATGAATTGGATAATGGTGTATAAGGCATGATCATCTACAAATCATAATGATAATAGTCAGATAATGCATTAAATAACCTGGCAGACATTTTACTATCTGGTCAACTGCATATAGGCCTGATTTAAGAGTTACAATACTTTTATCTATTGCACAGAGGGTTTACAGGGAGCAAGAGCAAGGCGAACACTTGCCTTTACTAGTCAGTTGAGTCTTTGGACTTTTGAAGGTAAGAATGAGTAGTTGTGTGAACGAGTTAGAGATTGGGAGCTCTACTGTACTCTGGGCTAAGACATGGCCCTTATATACACTGTAGGTGCACACAGACCAGGTGTGTCTGTCACCATACAAACTACTACTATATTTGTAAGTAAGAGGACCATCCTTTCTAGGTCACCTCTGTCTTTCTACTAGAACAATAAAGACTGGTAATCTGGTACAAGAGAACACCGTGGAATGATGTGGAACTACATCATCATGTGACCAGGTAATATCTAGCCATGTAGCTGTCTAATATTTCAACACTCCCCCTCATTCTAATTTGGTCTGGTTACCAGTCCTAATGACAAGCAATTCTCCTCAAACTTTTGCCAAGTTAAAGACTTTGTTACAGTGAGTGAAAAAACCCATGCAATGTTTGGCTGTTTTGTACTAAGTCCAGTGTAGCACCATGAGGTGTGGGAATCCTGCTTAGCCTTGGTGAGATGGGTGGTAGTATTTGCTCTTGGCTACAAAATGGTCCCAGGGTCATGTGATTTGGTGCAGTGGTCATTGAGATATGTCAACTATAAAACAGCTACATCATTGCACATGTTTATTCACTTTTGAAAAGTGAGGGGTATTTGGGGAATATCAGTACTTGGTATAGCCTCCTTTTGCTTTAAGCACTGCCTCAACCCTCCTAGGCATGCTTTCAATCAACTTCTGACACTCTTCAGCTGGTATATTGTTCCACTCCACCTGAGTCCTCTCCCACAACTCCAGTATTCCCTTGGGGGGGTGCTCATACTCTGCAAGCCTCCTCTTGAGGTAACCCCAGGCATGTTCTATGGGGTTGAGGTCAGGGGACTGTGCAGGCCATACCATAGTCCTAAAATCCTGCTCCTCTAGCCACTCCTTGACCTGCTTGCAGGTGTGCTTGGGGTCATTGTCCTGCTGGAAGATGATGTCAGGAGGATGAAGACCATAATACTGAAGGGAATCTTGTAGTTCATCCTTCAAAATTTGGAGGTAAAGGTCTCCATCCATCCTACCATCAATCTTGGTGGCATACCCAACACCCTCCCAAGTCATACAGCCCCACATCATGAGAGACCCTCCTCCAAACTTCAGTGTCCCCTCTACTAGCCTATCATTCAGCTTCTCCCCTGGCTTTTTCCACACCCATTTGTGCCCATCTGACCCCAGATGATTTATTTTAGTCTCATCAGACCATACCACCCTCTTCCAGTCCTCCAAAGTCCAATCTTTGTGAGCATAGGCAAAGTTTAGCCTTGCCTTGCAATGCTTGGCAGAGAGGATAGGTCATTTTTGCTTTACCACAGCCTTTATACCAGTCTTTTTCAAGTGCTGGTGGACAGTATTTGGGTGGAGGGGCTGGTTGATGATATTGGTGAGAGATTTGGTCACCTGGACAGCATTTTCTGCCTTCTGAGTTGAGTGAAGGTGGATGGCATGGTGGACATTAGTAGGGGAAAGCTTGGATGGACGACCTCCAGTGGACTTTTGCAGGCTGGAATGCTCCTTGGAATGAAGTCTAGAGATGGTAGAACAATGTAGGCCAGTACTGGAGGCAATAGAGGAAGCAGAATGACCAGAATCAAGCATAGTCAGGATGGTATTCCTTTGGGTGGAGGAGAGAGATCTCATGGTGGTAGTGGTTGGGAATAAAGAAGTGTGTGAACTTATTCAAACTCAGACATCATGTTTATATGTGTATCCTTGTTTGTAGGACCAAACAACCACAATTACCCCTTCATTTGGCTCAGATTCTACTGCCAGCCCAAAAGTGAATAAACCTGTGCAATGATGTAGCTGTTTTATAATTGACATATCTCAACAACCACTGCACCAGATCACATGACTCTGGGACCATTTTGTATCCAAGAGCAAATACTACCACCCATCTCACCAAGGCTAAGCAGGGTTCCCACGCCCCATGGTGCTATGCTGGACTTAGTACAAAACAGCCAAACATTGCATGGGTTTTTTCACTCACTGTATATCCATGCATTGAAATGGAAGAGGCAGAGCGAGTAATCGGAAAGGGACTAAGTGCTGTGAAGGAGGAGATATGCAAACTTGCAAAGGTATTCAAATCCAAGTCCATGCTACATAGGCTAGAAGTGGCTGAACTCGGAGTCGAGTTCAACTGGAGGGAGACACAATCAGGACTGAAGATTTTGTCATGCTCAACTGCTTGGTCATGCTATGAAAACTGGTACTTCACCCAGTTTCAAGGCATCAAGCGCACTCATTCCAATGACAAGGAATACAAGCCCATGGATGATGGAACCCCCAGCACACCCCCCAAGCCCCAAGCTGTTGCCCAACACTCAGCTGCACGTCACAAGTCAGTTTGCAGGTAAACACCATTGAATATTTCTGATTTCAAAGATCTCGCTTGTATATCTGGTATCTTTTTGTATGTTTCTTCAATGTTTATCCTGCCATCCTTCGCACACCACATTTGCTGATTATTCAGTCAGACTATTACAGCTGTGTGTGAAAGGGTTGTGAAAAGCAAAATATGCATTTTGCATGCATGCATTGTTCCAAAAAAGGAAATGTAGGAAATTGAGTAGTACGGTACGCTAATAGTACTACTGGTCGACCATCACCTCATTGCTCTTGTACAGCACTCCTCCATGCCATATCGCCATATCAGTCGTGACCTCAAGGAGTGTGCGATCCATCTCTGGGACTCTGGCTGGGAACTCAAGGATATATGCATTGCTCTTGGCATATCAACTAGCAGCTGCTATATCACTGCCTGGCAAAGGTACACAAGGCAGGGAGCCAGCCATATGTAAGTACTGCAAGGGGTTGTGTCCAGCTGGCACCCTCACCTCATGCACATGTCCGGTTGCAACCAGCAATGCCAATGCAATGATGCTATAAGTATCAACATTTCATATCACTCTCTGTCTGCTCACAAACCATTCCCTTCCATCCTATGGTGAAGGGTCAGCATCAGTGTCAATGACCGACTCCTGCCACACAACCCGACACCAAGAGTTGGGTCACTGAGGTCAGAGATTGCCCCACTCATGCTCACTGCCTGCCCCAGCATTATCATAACGATGATTCAAGGGAGTTCACTGCCATCAATCAAGAACTCAATGTTGATGCTGATGATGAGGACCGCAAGACACAGGAAAATCATCAACCTCAACCCACTGCCATCTGCACCACTACATCTGACCCCTTTTCTACCATAGACTCAAGTTGGGGCCAGTCAAGGTGGAATGTGGCTCATGACACTCGCTACTTTTTTTGGAAGGAAGGAACTCAATACTACTGTAACATCTGCAAGTAAGGCCCTTTTTTTTCTGTTGTGTTTGTGATGCTGACATAGGGAAACATAGCTTACCATACTCTCTGGGGTCTTCAACTACAATGTGTTGCAGCCATCTCGACTCCCAACATCTGCTGCCATATCTGGACAAGATTGAAGAAAACAATTGGCCCTTGCAGTCTCATTTTCTCCAGGCCACTTTTGAGAGAGGGTATACTTACAACACCCTTCGAGCAGAACTTAATTGCCCTGGTGCAGAAATCAGTCGTCTACCACCTCCACCTCCACCCAGTGTGGATGACAGAGTTCCTGGTGGAAAGCTACTGAAAGGGGACCCTAGTGTCAGTCTGCCCAAGTTCTCCATTGAGGGCCTGTGCAAGCTTTTGGTCAATTTCATCATTTCTGACGACCAGGTAAAGAGTCTTTAATCCATTCAGCACTTTTCTGACATGATGTTATTTGTGGATCAGGCAATCTATTTAATGGAATGTCCACAATTTCACCAGCTGATCCATTACCTTCATCACAATTTGCAGGATACTGATATTCCTCATCGTACTAAGACTTGTGAACTCATCCTCCAGTGCTGGCAAGAATGTTTTATGCAGCTCCGAATGGAGTTGAAGGTGAGTGGATCGCTACTGGTCATGCTGTTATTGAGTGTTTACACTGCAGAGAATGGTCAGAGTGATTTCAGTTACTGCAGACATGTGGTCTGCTGACAAGCTCAACTCCTACCTTGCAATGATGGCACACTGGATCGGACATGAGCCAGGAAATGCACCATTGAAGAATCAGAAGAATAATGCTGAGGATGGATGACAGTGATCTGAGAGGGGGAGGTCTTCCAAAGGGGCTCCTATAGCCTGGAAGAGAGAACTGTCTGAGGGGGATGTCTAATGCTGTCTGAAGTAGTCTGAACACTGAATAAGGCCACCCAAAGCCTTCTCAAACTCGACTCCAACTTGTAACTCTCCAAACTTCATTTTTTTTTTTGTAAGTAGCTACAGTGAAGTGTAGGTGTGCGTGGGCTTATATAAGCTACCTCATGTGTCTAAACTTGAAACTAAGTACAGACTAAGGTAAAGGGTCAGAAATAAAAGTGACAATAAAAACTATAAAATGAAAGAAATATCCTGGTAGGGAGTACTCACTCCCTACACCATGTTCCAGTCAGCTTGCCATGAAGGCTGCATTGATTGCTTTTCACTACCTCCCTTCTTTGCACACAGGCAAGGAACTTGCAAAGGCCATACTTCACCTCATTGATTGTGCTGAAATTCCAGTGGATAAGGTTTGTTTTTGACTTGTTTGGCATACTCTTACTAACCTTGGAGTAGATTGGTCATTTCACCATGGACAATGCCACCAATAATGATACTGCCATGGTGGTGTTCATGCAGATTTTACAGGAAGAGTGCAAGTTTGACATAGATCCTGTTGCCCATCACATCCGCTGCTTTCCTCATATCATCAGCATTTGCATACAACACCTTATCAATGGCTACAAATGTGCAGATTTTTCTGGCCTTCTGAGGACCTGGGGCAATCCACTGAGGGTTTTGCACAAGAAGGAGTACATTATGGTGGTCCAAGAGGACCCTATCCAGTGTGGATGGGAGACCATTCAATGTGTCTGCAATTCAGGTCAGTGTTGGCATAATTTCCAACAGACCATTGAATCTGGGAATGCCAATCAATCATTCATGAAAGGTGGTGTCCCATTCCCTCTCCCTGTTGTCCAGCTACTACATGATGTTGTGACTTGTTGGGACTCAACCTACTACATGATCAATCGCCTTCAAGCATTAGACCAGGTTTGCAATCATCATTACAGTGTATTGAGATCTAAAGCTTTGCTGCAGGCAATTGACCTTTGGGTCAGAATGCCATGGAACACAAATTTGGTACTGGAGAAGCTGGAACAGATGCACTGGGAAGTTTTACAAGACCTCGAGTTTGCCCTGCAAGTGAGTATTTGGTGCACATGGCTGATGCTAACACTTGTTTGCAGGCCCCTGCCATGGCCCACCATACAATGACTTCAGAGCACATCCCCTTGCTCAGTGGAGCCCTGCCTGCTTATGAAACCTTCCTTGAACAGTGGAAGAGAATCAGCATGTCATCTGTGAACCCTCAATTTGCCACTCCTCAAAGAAGGGTTAGCTCATGGGGAACAATATCATAAACAGATGTGTGCAAACAAGGCATATGTATTCGCAATGTGTGAGTGGAGTCACCTTGAGTATTCAAACATCCAAATGCTAACATTGTGCAAAGTCACACACCCTTCTATATGTTTCTCATGGGTGGAGTGCAAGTGGTGCAATGAGATTTCTTCTGTCAAAGCCAGCATCTTGGAACTAGTAAGTACCCACCTCAGCAAATTTATAGTGTATGCTGATCATTATCTCTTTGCAGATGCAAGAATACTGCATGAAGTATGCCAATGACAATGCTCAGCCAACTCCTACCACCATGTGACCAGCATACATGGGGCTAGCCTCACTCTATGGTTTAGATACAATGGAAATCATGCTCACAGCTCAGGAACAAGGGCAGTTATCCGTCAAAGAAGAGTTTGGTTCCTACATTGCAACCACTAGCCAAGCAGATCCTGATGTGCTCACATTCTGGGAGGTAAGAGAAGACCTTGACATGCAGTCTACTGGATGTAGAGCTGACATCCTGTATAGCTAGAATGTGCAAGGTTCCCCACAATATATCACATTGCCATGGACTATCTTCTGGTTCAACCATCTTCTGTCCTGTGTGAGCATATATTTTCATTGAGCACAGAAACTGACACCAAGAAATGAAACCACATTAGTCCCATGTTGATGGAAGCCTTACAGCTACTCAAGTTTTCACTCAAACAAGACAGATTTCATTTCACTCGATACTGGGGCATGATGGAAAATGAGATGGTTTGAGACCAGGATAGGGAAGATGCTCTTGGTGCCCTCGTGATGTCACAGGCAAATGGTAACAAAGCAATGAGTGCTATTCTTGATATGATGGTGTTGGCAGAGGGTGACCATGCAGCATCAGGGCTGGTCAAGTTGTACTGAGCTCATGAATGTTGCTGTGTGCTGCCATCTCATTCCAAGTACTCTGAGGCATTAGCTATTTTGTTACTTTGTATTTCACAATCATCATCCCGCTGTGCTTGTTTCTAGATGCCATCCGTCAGACCACACAAGTTCCCACAATGGTAATCATCATCATCAGATACTGTAAGGAGGAAATGCTGTCAGAAGCATCCACCCACATGACTCCCCTGTGTCCCTATTCGTCCTTCCTTCCGTCAGGGCCTATCTGTGTTACTAAGCTGTTCATGCATGTGTGACTGTGTGAGTCATCACTGAGTACTGAGTACTGATTGACCTTTCATGTCGACTTTGGGTTGTCCATGATAGAATCTGTAGAATACTTAGTAGTCACTAAGTAAAAACTACAGTACTATGAAAAGAGTAAGTGTGCGCTATTTGCTTATGTAATGTGGTGGCTATGCTACAGCACACTGCTTGTCTAACTCCAACAGTCCATGCATCACTCCCCTGTAGAGAGCAGGTTCCATGGTCATTGCTGTTGGTTTGCATCCTCAGCTGATACTGCTCTGCATTTTCATTGGCTACTGTGTGCAAAACAGTGTGACCTGCCTTTGATTGAGAGCAGCCTCACCATTGTGTCATGCATGGCATCATCACAGATAGGTAGCACCTCTGTCTCTGTGCCTGTCTTCATGTTTACAGCTTCTGACCTCCTGTCATGGCATCCTCCTGTAATGTTCATGGGGTGGTTGGCATTCAAAATGGCCATGCATTCACCTGTGCACAAGGCAAGACCTTTTGGAAGCATGACAGATTTTTTCCCCTGCCTTCCAGTGATCTTGCTGTTGATTTTTTCACCTTTGGTGGAGACCCTGCTCTGCTGGAGGATGGGCCATACAGTGGCATCACATGCATTGTCTTGCAGACAACTGCTGCATCTAACATGGAGACCACAGATCCCATTTTGCAGCTGTTTGCAACAGACATATGTCTTCTCCTCCTTTCCCTGCATTTGTCAATGCACATTTCTTATGTAGGATTTTGTGGCCATGCCTTTGATGGCTGCCAAATGTGACTCTCAGATGCCATCCCCTGCATTCATCACTGTGGGAAGGGTTTGCTGTTCCAATCTTGATGTCAATCAAAATCATGCTTTTGATATCAACATCTCGCAGTATGGTGCCACCCCTCAACAGTTAATTCATTTACATTGTTTCTATCCAAGTTTGCATACATGCTTCCTCAAAACACCTCTTCCCAATGTTGGTAAACATGTCGTCATTGGAAGTAATGACAAAGTGAGTTTTTTTCGGATATTCAGATCACACTTATGTTCATTTACTTTTGTCACTCCTAACATTGCAGGTCTACTAACCTCACTCCAAGAACCCACCTAGTATCCCTACCCTCCCCCTTGTGTGGCTTGTAGGTTGGATCCAAGCAAGTAAAGTGATCATTGACCAGCACAATCTTGGGCACAGCATTGTAGCTCTGAAGCTGGGACATGGTCATCCATTTGTAATGACTGCCAAATGGCATGTGAATCCACAATAGTAAGACTGTGGGACTGACTGAAGCAGGTTTGAGGAAGTTTTTGGGCATTCTGTGTATGCCCATCTATTTGTTACTTGGGCCATGTGGGATCACCTTGCAAGCAAATGGAACTTGACATGTGTCATATACTTGTACTTATACCTTACACATTAGCTGACCATCTTTGAGTGGCAGAATGGCTGTCCTTTATGATCGCCCTCCAAGCCATTTCCACAAGTGTTCGCCACCTGAAGTACATGAGGTGTGTAACAGCATTTTTCTGGCAAGTGTACTGCTCACACTCGCCTGGTAGCTCTTTATCTGCCTTGGTCCCTCATTGAAGGATCCTTCCCTAACAGATTTTTTGCTGAAACCCAACGTCCCTTACTCTGCCAAGTTGGCCTTCTCATGAATCTCATATTTCGTCGCAACATTTGCAGATCAATATGCCTACATTGCATGAGGATAGAGTCGCCTTGCTTGTAAGCAGTACTTCCTGGACACCTGACGAAGTCTTCGACACTCTACTGGAAGCCCTAATGTCATATGAGGAAGGCACTTGGGCACTCAATAATAGTTCTGAGTCTTGTTCTATGGAGAAGCTCCTGAAAATATGGATGGTGATTACTGGGAAAGGCCCTCTTCACTTCAGGCAATGTACATGTCCTGAGTGACGAGGCTACAGGAAATGTGGGTATTTGTAAGGTGTAGTAGTTTATGGCTTGAGGCAACCAACAAAGAGGAAAAACAGGCATGGTGCGTGACATCATAGACAAGGACAGAGAGCCAAACAACAATGAAATGAAATTCCATGATATGGATAATACATAAGTGAACAATATATTTTACAGGTGTTTGTGGAAGTAATGACAAAAGCAAGTGTTTTCGAATATTCAGTTTCGTCCTTATTAGAAAACATCTCTGTATGCTGTAGCAAGTGTTTTTCAAATATTCAGTTTCGTCCTTATTAGAAAACAGCTCTGTATGCTGTAGCAACTGAGGTAGAAGTCAAATTGAAGTGAGCCTACTTCGAGTTGCAAGGCTTGGTTTGACAGCAACACTAGTATTGCTTAAACATAGTCTAACTTTATTAAAATTAGAAGTCAGAAGTTGTGACTAACCGAGCTGGTCGAGTCAGAGATATTTTCATTGACCTGACCTGGGAAAGTATGACTAAGCCATGTACTCGACTTCAACTCGAGTTGACTGTTAGGCAACACTAACTGCAACCATGTTGGGAATTTTTCAGGTCATGTCACAATGTAATTAAAATGCTGGTGGCATATTGTGGCCTTGCAACCACTTGCAAGTGGCTGCAATTCAAAAATGATTTTTCCAACATTATTCCCATTGCACTCTGTGTCATCCACAATATTATACTATCCCATAGCCAGACACTGGATGATGATAGTTTACAAGAACTATCTACTTTCATTGAGCAGGGAGATCTTGGAGGGAGTGGAAACATTGGGGAAGACCATGACAACAAGCCAGGAGATGAGAACAAGACTTTGGAAGTGGTGGATGTAGATGAAAGTGATGATGCCCCATACTTGCAACTGTCCAGCAAGGCATTTCATGATGCTATTGCTGAAGCCATGTGGAATGACTACCAGAACCACCTACAGATGCAAGGCAAAATTTAGTCATAGCTACATCTTTTTTTTGTACTATCATTTTTTGGATGCTTTCATGTATATTTTCACACTGGGTGATCTCAAAGAAAAATGCATACAAATGAACTGGCTACACAGTATTCAGACTACAACAGGCAACTACAGTGTGAAGTTTTTGGGTACAAGTTGTAAGTGACAAATGCAGGTTAGGATCCAGTTTCTATGAAGGGCTTTGTTAGGTGTCATCATATACAAATTAATTGCACCTGCATCATGACAAAAAGCTTCCATTAAAGCTGACTTAACTTCAATGGGGAGGTCCTGATCATGTTCCTCAACCATGTCAAGGGCAGCCTGCATTTTCTTGGTACACAATTTCTGTGCAGCAACTAGAGATGAAGATGAGATAACCAAGCCAAGGAAAGACATAGAGCCTTGTATGCTGACCAGGGCAGCTTGAGTGGAATGTTCCTTACCCTTCTTCATTCTCTTTGAAGACTGTTCTCCCTCATCTCCAACAGACAAGGAGTGAAGCATGGCTTCTGCAGTTGGAATTTGCTTGACGAAGGGTAAAACAGATTCAGTGGGTGCACTTGCATGAGAATGCTTCCTGCCTGAAGGTATAGAGTCTGAAATGGAGGGAGGGGCAGGGCTGGTGAACATTGTGGGAGAAGCCAGAGGAAGCATTGAAGACTGAGATGACTGAAAGGAAGTAAAATTCTGGGGCTGCATATTGACATAGTCAGTGTGCTTCTCAAAGGTCATATCATTGGTTACACCACTGGCAATAGTGCTGGTAGGACTCCTGACCCAAGTGGGCATAAGCTGTGATGGAGCAGGGGAGATCACTGGAGTGATGATCAGATTGCTTGACATATGGCTAGAGCTGGAACCAACATAACCAGGGGACAGCATGAAGGTGTCAGGAACAGTAGATGGGTGAGGCATGCCAGAAATGCCAGAAATGCTGCACCTGGTGAGGTTCTCATGGGAAGTGGGATGGTATGCACAAGTACTGCAAGCTTGGTCATTTGGAAACAATGCTTCCATAGCTTTGAGGTGGGGCCATCCACTCTTCTCAGATTGGCACATGGTGTTCCCAGGTCAATCCTGTCATGACAGTGATTAGTTTCTGTTGGACACTTAGAAGTGCATGAGCTGTGTCTTGATCAGTAGATAGATAGGATGATTGGACAGAAACATACACTGGTGATCTGCCTCTTACAATGTTCACCATTCTTTATCAGCCCTCTTTGGTTCAGGAATCAATCTTCTAGGTGGGAAGCAACTGCATTCAGAACACTTGATTTGAAGGCCCCATCACCCATTTTGCCAGAGTGTTTCTGCTCCAGAACAAAGGCTAGAAGGGTAGCTTGTTCCTTGCCATTCCAGTAGGCCCTAGCATGATCAGATGACATCTCTTCAGTGACAAGGTCCACACAGCACTGACCAACAATAATCACTAAAGCTGCAATAGTTGATAGGAAGCATTCCAATGGATCATTATCCATTGTCATTGGAGCAGGACAAAATATGAACTCCACTGTGTGGTGTTGAGTATAAACTGCCCCCTGAGTAGTACATACCTTAGGTGCGAAGATTAGTTGCTTACATAAGTGAAAAAGCGGACATACAGTAGAGTAAATTTTCTCCCAGCCTCCTCAGTAGCTTGTGGTTACTGAGGAGTAAGTCACCCATTTTTCTTAGCCCTTACTTTTACTGACCACCTGTAGACTAAGTATCTGACAGGTACATATTAATACAGTAGCTTGTGGTTACTGTGGAACTAAGTATCTGACACATGGCACATGAGTGGTGGCTGGTACTCAAATGTTCAAATTCTGACCAGGATTACTAATCACCCATTGGGGATGTAGCAAAGAAGCAAGTCTACCTGAGTAATGTTGCAAGCCTACTGTACTGGCTCTAGGACTTGACATTCTAGTCACAAAACATGACCTCCCCACAATCCTTTGTACTTGGAATTTAGCCACTCATCATGAGTGACCTTACAGTTGCATTGCACTTGAACCAATGGTGATTGTCAAAGGGTGCCATTCTGAGGACCCATTGTGAAGTGTATCACATCAGTAAATTGGCCAATGTCTTTTTTGTACATCAGCAAATCCCTGTTTTTGGAACAGCACCAACAGTAACTACAGCAACATGACAGCAAATTACAGCACCTTACAGCATGACAGCTTGGCAAGGCCCCAGACCCTTCAGTCACACAGTATGTCACAACACTCACAGACTTACATTGGCACAGCCACCCAGTCAGTTACAGATGCACAGTGGCTTACAGTGGCATACAATGCTGCATTGGCATAGCAACCCAGGCAGCCACAGTATGTCAGTGTCCACCATGGCTACAACAGAGTGTTGCCACAGCTTGGCTTGGCTCAGCTTCAGCTTAGCTTATGGCAGCTTTGCCAAGGCTCAGCATTTAGCTGGCTTGGCTTGCTTTTGTAAGCTACAGCTTTGACTTTTTTTAGCTCCACTTGCAGCTCAGGCTGTTCAAAGCTATGTGTCATCTCAAGCTGGCTCAGGCTCCCCTGAGCTGGCCCAGTAGCACACACAACAGTTGTATAAGCAACACACACATTGACAGTAGGTGTACACTATATATTGCTATGTTACTGCTATCAGCCATCAACACTTGCACCCCCTTACCCTGGGATGTCTTTTTGAAAGGCATGCACTGAAGACTTCATTAGTCCAAATTTCCTGTTCATAGTAGGCAATGGTGCCAGCTTACCTCTTGACTGGAGTGGGAGAGGGAATAGGTGCATCACACAAGCATTTCTGGGGTGTAGCTGGTGCTAGCAATGCACCATCCATCCAGTATGACAGGTCAGAAGGATTAACATCAGTGGGGAGGAAGGGGGGTGATGGTGACCCCATCAGCAAAACCATTCCCTGCTGTCCACCACTGTCCAGTCTCTTACAGCATGTTACAGCAGCTACACCATTACAGGAAGGTCCCCCCCTGTCCATTGCTGTAACAGCGCTGTCACGCTTACCTAGTCACTACACAGCCTCGCATGGAACCGATTGACTGTACAGCGCCACACAGTGTACACAAGTCTGCACAGTACAGTACAGATGTTAGATTCGGTACAGCGGTATACAGTATGTTAGATTCTGTACAGTGGTATACAGTATGTTAGGTTCTGTACAGAACTATACACTATGTTGGACTCTGTGCAGCACCATGCAGCACATCCAACTCTGTACATAACTGGGCACCAGTCCTGAGTCTGTGGGCTCATGTATCACTCTGTAGGCTAGTGTACTGACTTCACTATTATTCGCACCAGATCATTCACCCTATCAATCACTGCAAGCATTGTGGAAGAAGTAGAATTATGCATGTACAAAGGAAAACAATGCAACATCAATCGAGGATAACCTGCCATTCCTCTGTCTCCAGCCCAGCAATTTCTCTCGCTGAGTACCCTGTCCTTAAAACATGTTAACTTCCATCCCAGAATCACCGAGAACAGATATTGACTTACATTCCAGCCTTGGCCCATTCTCGAAGCATTTTGTCGAGTTTACTCCCATGGTAGTCATCATACCACACTTGATCGATCAAATGCATGATATTATTGCATGTGTCTTCAATCTCGTCTCCACACAGAGTTTCGTTCTTGGCTACTCTGTGCTTCTTGAATGTCATTAGGATGCTTCGAATCTTGATTAACTCACATCAGTAATCCTACCAACGACGACAGAAACTAACGTATGATCGCAGCAACAAGGGTGAGTGCTTTGACAGGAACAGACTCTTGGAATTCGGCAAACCGGTGGAGAGACTTGGAGCTGGTGCAATAGTAGATGGCAAGACAAGTCTTCTTGAGAGCGGAGTGGGCAAAATTGCTAGTCCTTCCCTGCAGTACTATTTGGCAATAGTTGCACAGCACCAATGGGGATGTACATACCAATGAATCTAAGTCTCTGCAGAGATATCAAGCACTTTCGAGCAGTTGTGTGGCCTTCTTCTTGACAAAATCAATCTGTTTGGCATTATCATCGATGGTTTTGGGGGGGTAAAGACCATACTTGAAGGGAACGATATGCATGGCAACTTTCTTGATTTCACTGCAGAAGGTTTGCGTGTTGTTGAATAACTACAGAATGTACATTACTGCGGGGAAAAAAAAATGTTGCACACTTACAATCATTGCCATCAACCTCTTGTGCTCTGGATAGAAATCTGCAATCATTGAGACACATAGCACTTAGTAGGTATTAAGAAACTTACTGGCTTCAAGCTCCAATCCATCATCCTCATACTTGATAACCATCTCAACCAGGATTTCCATGCAAACACTGTTGATTGCCATTTCACGATGGAGGAACAGGACCTCCATTGCAACATACAACCGCATCCTTGCCTTTGCCTCACCCAAAAGTTTGCACCACAGTGGACCAAAAAATGCTAGCATAGTAGGCCAAATGACCACATCTGCCTTGGTCGTCCTGGAATACTTACTGTGGCGCTCACTGACAAGACTCGTGCTATCGCCCAAGCAGTCCTCCTCACTGTGCAGCCTACCCTGCACCTGGCTAACCACATTGGAACACAGCTTCTTGGAGGGATGTTTCTCACCACTGACAGTGTCTTTGAGGTATGTAGGCGAGGGAGGACAAGGGCGATGGTTTTGGGACTGATGCCTTGCATTAATGTCATAGTCCATGCCAACCTTTCCACAGTGTGAGTGCAATAAATTAATATTATAATTAATCACCTCTTTGCCATGTCGCATTTGTGGTCCATTATTGGACCATACTCCATGATCCTGTAGCATACCAGACTGGTGCGAGGAGATACTTTCTCCATGTTGGTTAGGACAGTGAGGCGGCAGGGGAGCCAGGGCACATTCGGGTGCAACTTGTGGTCAGGACAGTCGAGATTGTTGGAGCATGGGCCACTGAG
The DNA here is from genome assembly GCA_024613185.1 of Pisolithus microcarpus. Lineage (NCBI taxonomy): Eukaryota > Fungi > Basidiomycota > Agaricomycetes > Boletales > Pisolithaceae > Pisolithus > Pisolithus microcarpus. The sequence goes on from JANFAI010000034.1 coordinate 370,498, forward strand.
CAGGAGCGGGACCAGACTGCGAGGACACTGCATGCCAAGGGACATATTGCTGGGAGGGAGCATGCTGGGAAGACACTATAGACTGAGTATGGACATGTGGCTGGGGGAATTGTTGCTGTGAAGAGGACTGCTGAGAATGCACCTGGTGCGAGGGAGTTTGACCACCCTGCCCTAACTCTAAGAAGTAGTTAGCACTGACTGAATGCGAGATACTATGTACTCACCATCATCAAGTTCATGAGGCCCAGCATTCTCTGACATACAGTCGGAGTCGGGCACATCATTTGACCCTTTGTCAATAGGGGAGTGCATCAGTCAATTCTCGTCGATTCTACTGCTGGAGTATCCATCATTACCTGCATGACCACAGGAAGCTTCATCCTCAGCATCCTGGACATCCCCTGCATCATCAAGGCTTGACCATGGACCATTGTTGGTGTCACATGACTCTTCACCAGATCGAGGTTCACTTAGGTCATTACTTGCATTGTCATTAATTCGATAGTCACTTTGCACTGGGTGGAGAACTTACTGTTCAGTTTGGGAAGGCTTAAAGTAACTTTTTTTGGTAGTCCCCTTCGATGAACCAGAGACAGTTGTTGACATGGCCTGGGACATGAATGGATCAGGTGTTGATGAAGTCAATGGAACCTCTGGGACCATTGAGAGGGGCTGCAGATGAAATCTAGAGGTAAGTCGGGAATTATGCTCGGTAGCCGCGCTATCTTGGGGCATGCAAGGCTGCTGGGATACAAGCTGGGTGGTGACTAGCATTGGTGAGTAAGTGATCGATGGTGTGCATGCTGGACAGATTAAATGGACGCACAAGTTGTCTGAGACGTAACAGCCTGACCTTGTGCTCAAGGGGCAGCAGTATTTGCGGTTTGAGGCACCTGGTGCCTCATTCGATCTTGCTCATACTCGTTCAGTGATTGCGTCCCAACAAAAGATGGTTGTCTGGGGGTTTGTGCTTGGAACCCAAATCTGGACCCAGATTCTGCCATCTGAAACTCAGGTAGAGGTCCAGAATCAAGATTCATTTCAATGGCCGAGTCTTCAGTGTGGTTCTCCATAGTACGAGTCTGTTTAGCATACATCAGCAGATATCTAGATATACCCATAGAAGTTAACTACCTTGTGCTTTTGAGAGGCCTGGGTGACCCTCCTCTGGCAGTGAGGTGTTGGAGCCAAAATGTTCCACAGTGCATCATCCAGGAGAACAACTCGCTGTCTGGGCATTTGCTGAGGTTGAGCAAGGACATCTCCAACCCTCTCAAGTTGCATAATTGCACCACCTTGACCAGCTGTGGTCCACTTCGTTCTTCGCAAAGTCAGTGCAGTTTGTTCATGCGAGGATGAGGGCACACTGGTATCACCCATGCTGTCTGGGTCGCACTGGGCCATTCCCTTCATGCGCTTTGTTCTTGGCATACTTGAGGACAAACCAGTGGCAAAGAGCGAACGCAGTGTCTAGAGGGTACACCACGAAAGAGCACCCACTTTGGCAACTCTCAAAGGACTGTCCTAAGTGAAACCGTTGAATCGCAGAAATTGGGTAAACAGTTACCTGTGACTGGCCCCGATCGGTGATCACATCATGCTGACAACAGAAGACGGCCCAGGAAAATGCGTGCAGAAGGTGTTATAGGCAGGTATCATGAGCATAGCTAGGTAAAATAACAAGGTTGGAGGTGGTGAGTTGTTTAGATCAACCTGAGACCAGAGCCATCTATGGAAACATCCTGATTGGGCATGAGTGAGTGTACATAGCCAGCTCTATGTACTTAAAGCTGTAGTAAATACTAATTATAAAGTTTCCGCAAATCTGAATTTACTCTTGGAAAGCCCTTAATGCATGCTTAGAGGTCTCATTGCCGTGACACTCTCATTGCAACCAACTTTCGTGCATATATATATATATGATGCTTTGACTTTAGAACCAACCTTGAATGACTGGTTGGTATCTTGCTGAAAAGAGAGCCTGTTGTCGGGACCGAAGACATGAGCAACTTGGAAGGGCTGAGACATCACTGAATCTTATGATTGCATTCCACCTGCAAGCTGAGAACACCAGTCAGTAAACCTTGACAGATGGTAGTCAATATCTCGTTTATATGGGGGCAGACAAAGGCAGTAGAATGGACAAGGTACATACTATGGACTTGCAGATGCAGCCAACTGTTATAGCATTGTGATCCTGATAACTTACTCACAAAACAGTGAAGTTCGACGAGACTGGCTGGGATATCTGGAGCAGTGAAATATGACAGTGGGAGAGTACATGCAGGGTGTGGAGGAGAGGGATGGCAATGCATGTGAGGGAGAGGGGGGGACCTCATGAAGTTGGAACTGTGGGAGTGAAGAAATTGGCGGACAGAGTAGGTATTGACTCCATGGTCAGGGGCAGTATGTAAGTAGGGAAAGGCCCAATCCCTGCGAAATCCTTCCATACCATTGCTTCGAACTCACCGAGTGTCAAAGGGTCCACATTTAACTCCCATCATGTGGGGGTCTACGGAAGTGATGGGAGTGACGACTTGAGTGGAGAACCCACGAGCCGGTGAGAGGAGAGATGCAAGGGTGATGAGGACTTCTTGCTTGACCTTCGTCCTGGTGTCATCGTCGAGAATATCTCATTTCATAAGTAGACAGATGAAAGGAGTGACTCGATGAGATATGTACTATGGACTTGCAGATGTAGCCGATCATTTGTAGTGTTGCGATCCTGAGAGTGTTAGTCAAGCTACTCATGAAGCCAAGAAGTTCAATAAGGTCCAGCCAGAATATCAAGAGGGGTGGAATACAACAGTGGGAGAACATACACAGACCATGGAGGAGAGGGATGGCAATGTGCATGAGGGGACAGTGTGAAGCTGGAACTGAGAGAGCGAAAGGATTGGTGGACAGAGGATGCATCGACTTCTTGGTCGACAGCAGTATGTAAGTAGGGAAAGGCCCAATCCCTCCAAAGTCCTTCTGTACCATAGCTTCAACCTCGCTGAGCATCAATGGATCCATGTTCAACTCCCATCGTGTGGAAGGTTTTGTGGAGGCGAGTCCAGCAACAACTCGAGCAAGGAGTCTATTCCAGGCACATCTGTAGTCATGGCACTTATCTGTACTGCATGTGAATGATAGTCATGGCCAACACAAACCCACCTCCACTGCATCCACATCTGATGACACGATTACCAAGAGCAATGCTTGAAGAACAGATCTAAATGTGGCCCTGGCATCTTGAAGCTTGTTGCCTGAGACCAAACGGAAGCCCTTGGTCAACTCTGCATGGATTGTAGCAAGTGTCCGGACCGCCACAGGTAATACGTGGCTAGTGGAACTTGTGGAAGAGCTATGTCTCGCGTGCAATTGAACTGGTGGCATGGAAGTAATGAAGGATAGGTACACATGCGAAGATTTGTAGGTTGACAGGAAAAGAGCTTTGAGGGGCACAAAATTTATGATACTGAATTGACGGTTCAGTAACTGCAATGTGTCAGGATGGCAAGAAGTAGTTTGATTGGACCATTACACACCTGTATAGCAGTTCCGAAAGAACCTGCTGCAATGTTGTCAGCGGCAAATGAGGAGTTACAAACCCAAAGTTCAGTCTTGCTCACACCGGGTGCAGCTCCCCTGCCAAGACATCCTTGTTGCCAACAGCATCTTCGAACTCATCCACCTGTTCTTCGGTCTCAGCAGCATTAGTGTCAAGCTCCCAGCCACTTTCAGGGTCGATGACATTGTGGGATTCTTCTTCCTTCGCCCAGTCGTCAAGAGCGGAAGATAGCACACCCACCTGAAGTATCAACATGGGAAATTTCACTGTCAATATCCAGATGTCCATTGGTAAGGCCTCGGTCCCAGAAGCCTTCCATTCCAGGTACAAGGGGCCAATTGAGGTTCTGAGTGGAGGTAAGGATTGGTGGGGGTTTGGGAGTTGACTGGCCGAAGGAGGGAGCATCATCAACATCAGCTTCAGTCAATCCAGCAGCTTCAAGGATGTTCGCAGCCTGGTCTTCCAGTCCATTTGTTTTTGCTGTCAGATATGCTAGTCTACTTCTATTTCAGGGGCCAGACTATTCTCCATAACGCAGATCACAGTTACATGGCATTCTTTCATCAGCTTCACAATGTCATGGACCATAGTCTTCAGCGAGACAAAAAAAGGCTGGGTACAAGAGTCCACAATGGTGGACAGATCTGGTAGGACAATCTCCTCATGCAAAGCATTGACATATGCAAGCATGGCTCCGACCTGAGGGTTGTAAGTCACTCCTGGACCAAGCTCAGACTGTACAGGAGGAAAGATGACGTACCAGTCTTGAATGTCTTCAGGCGCTCCCCATCAGCTAGAGCAAGAAAAAAAAAGATGGTGGAGACATCAACACCGATGATGGATGAAGAAGATCCAACACCACCAAGTGAAGACCAGTGTGTGCAACAAAATTGAAGACAAATTCACATACACATCACCACAATCCTGCCAAGATCCAGAAAGGAGAATGAGAGAACCATGCACAACATCACCATGGCCAATACCAATTGGCACTGACCACCCATACAAAATGGCACAGCCAAAATCAGACAAACGATGACATCAAAGATACCCCACACACACCATATACATGAAAGTGATTGAAGAGTGAACCACAGGACTCACACAATGAGTAAAACCGAGAAATCTGAGTGTAGTAATAGTAATCGATATATAAGGAACTACTGCGCCCCGACTGTCATTAAGCCAAATGCCACTCGCTTGTCTGCAAGTTTCACCAGTATAAATCCACACTGAGGATTCAAGAATACAACTTTTTCACTATTTACCTAGCGCTAAGTTGTACATTACAACGACAGAGCATAGTAAAACTCCTTATCGAAGTAGCTATTTAGCCAGAATGATTGTGCAGAATGAAAGCTGTTAGTACTCGTGAATCAATTATCAGTGGCTTCACCAAAGCGAGGTACAAGATGAGCGTATGACTTGATCTGATCCAGAGGAAAGATATCCCCCAAAAACTCCCCTGATGCATGTGTTGCCCACTTCAGGACATGTAATCTTGTTGCCAGGTCCACATCAGCTTGCTGTTGTGGGACCATATCGAACCACCAAACATAAACAAGGAGGTGATCATCCAAGACAAGCCAGAGCCCTCTCACTGCAAGCATTTCACTGTTTTTCTTCAAAAAACATGCTGAAAAAAGGAAGGGAAGAGATACTCTTTTATTTTTGATGTTTGGAAAGAAAAAATGCAAAAATAGTGTTTTATTTTCTTCCAGGGAACATGGGCTGATGCTAGTGCCAATTAGAGTAGAAGCTAATGGACACTACCATCAATCCATGTTTTTGGGACAAACATAAAATATTCTTTTTGCATTTTTCCCTTTCAAACATCAAAAATAAAAGAGTATCTCTTCCCTCCATTTTTTCAGCATTTCTTCTCAGGAAACATTGTGAAATGCTTGCTGTGTCTGGGAGAGACGGGGCACATGATAAGATGAACATCTACCACAGTATGACCTACAGAGGCAATTGTTAGTGTAGTATCACTTGGCATCTGAAATGGCATACCTGTGAGGCCACTGGCAGGCCATTCATGGCGCACATCCACCTGCAAAATCACTGTGTCGTGGTGGCCATATTTCCATGTATGATCGGGCAGGCGAGCATTGATTGTAAACACAGGCTCAAGAGAACTAGAATCATGGTATGACTTTTGTTGAAGACAAACCTTGTACCAAACCTGAAGGTCACTGAATGGGAGGTGAGCGTCTGGAGGTGAGTGCCACTGTCGGCCAAAGGAGTGGAAGTTCTGCACATGTGGTCCTTCATGACCCAGATAGTCTGCAAGGGCTCCTCGGAGGTCCAGAATGTCGAATAGTTCAGCAGCCTTATCAATAGAGATGTGTTTGATGGATGGCTGATGATTAATGCAGAGGGCAGTAGCTCCCAAAGAGAACATATGGACTGGCTGTGGGACAGAACCAGGCAAGGCGGTCCTAAGCCTCTCTGCGATGCTGAAGAGATCTGGAATGGAACGTCTTGAGGACCAGATATCTTTCAAGATCGCCATGGCATCTTCATTGTCTGCCATATTCATGTCACCATCCTCAGCCCTGTCATGGTCAGTGGCCAAGTCCTGATCATGAGTATCGTCGGCATTGCTCAGTGTGCTGAGACGAGTTGCTGTCTCGAATAGCTGGCATCTCTTGACATGATCTAAGTAGTGGCAAATCTGTGTATTGTAGTTTTGATGATTCATCGTAGATGCAGGTTCCTTTATCACCTCGATGTGGGCATGTTCCATCGTGTCAGCTGACCATTGCACAGGCACACCAAGTTTGCTGATGCTCAGTGTGACACTTTGCATCAATTCCAACTTGGGAATAAACCAGTGGTCTAGAGTGCTGCTGCTCTCTGCCCCTCTCCGCAAACCTTCATCAGTAATTTTATCCTTGTGATTATGAAACTCCGCAAGGGTTGCTTTGATCCTGTCCTGTATGATTGAGGTAATCCTAGGAGCTTGAGCCAAGTACTGGAAGTCCATGAGGGCACAAACCATGATCACTACCTCTTGTGATGCAGCCCCACCAATAACAGCTACCATAAAACGCTGCATGTCTCTCTGAGCTCGACCAGTAACCTGTTTCAATGCCATGATACCATCCTTGAAATGGTGCATGCCAACAATTGGGTGTAAGACAGAGTAGCAGAAGTCGAGTTCTGGTGCGCCGAGAGCATTCTTGCACCACTGGACATCGTGATCCCAAAATTTCCGGTACCAGTGATGTAGTGGTTCCGGCATCAAGAAATTAGCAGGATCGGTCAATGGCCAATTCCACCAGAACAGCTCCACAACACCGCTCAACCTAAATTCTTTACACTGAGTGAAATACCTCTCAAGGTTGTTTGGGTCGCATTGAATGCAAGAGAGCTGGGAAAGCATCCTTGCTCCAGTACAGCATTCATGTCGAAATGCATCACCAAAGTCCTTGTGACTAGCCATCGTCACTGGAGACATCTTTCCACAGATGCAAGCCAGCATACATGCTTCTGGAGTATCCACAATATATGCAGCAAGTGGCATGAAGCAGTGGCAGAGATTTCCAGTGGGATCAGACATCATTCATCCAATTTGGGCAGCAACTTTGAGGGGTTGAAGAACTACGTCAAGACACTTGTGAAAGAGGTGAGCCTCCAACACAGAATGCATCCGATGCACAGGGTGGATAAACTCGACAACGGGCATGAGAGCATTGAGTAAGAAGGCATGCGAGGACACTATGTTCCGCATGGCCATCTTAATGTTTGCAAGGCTGATAAGAAGCGGGTGAGCAACTTTTCCACCACACATATTCATTATATGAGTTTTGTCAGATGAAAGGATAATGCCACACAATGTAGTGCCCAGTGGGAGTTTGGACTAGATGAAATCAGTACAAGTAGACTGGGATCGTAATGTCCTACCTGCATCCACCATGCCATGTCCCCACTCATCCATTCGCTAAACTCCCTGATGACCCTCTCCACACTTGTAAATACTCGGAATGGAGTGTACATCATATGATCTGCATAGTACAGATGGTTGAACAGTGCTTCGATGCACTCGAGAGAGTCATGAAAGTAGAGGATAGCTGGACTCTTCATGGGATAGGATGTAGCAATGATTCTGTAGTTCCAGTGCGGTGTGGTTGGAAGTAATTCTATTCGGCTTCGCAGTTCCTTGGCAGTCCAGAATGAAAGTGGCAGAGTGCATACCTGAGAAACAATCGATGAATGGAATATATTGAGAGTGGAATGGGTGAGTCAGACATACTGAGCTCAACGATAGAAATTCATCTATCTTCGCCATACTCATTTTTGATCATAGAAGGAAGTTGGCCATTTCCCAATCATTGAGGCCAGCAAAGGGATAATATAGATTGGTACAACAGAAGGAAGAGAATGGATCCATTTCAAAATGCTTAAGAAATGTTTTGCCAGTGTTAAAGACCACCCCTGCACCGGAGAAGGGCTGGATTTGGTGGCCTTGTCCTAATTCAGCAAGGAGAGCAGCGGATTCAGCTATGGATGGATTCCAAATTCTTTCCTCCCCATCGAAGTCAGAATCACCGAAGGGGACAAATGTATCAATAGCATTGTGGTCAGGTTGAACGACATCGAAATTGTCATAGGCGGGCAGATCGTGAAAGTCGTCTAGTGATGGAGAGGAGCTGGGCATACTGTTGACAGTCAACGATGACGAATGAAGGGAGAGCCTGAGTCGTTCTCGCTGCCAAGCATGGCACTTAGATTTTGGCTGCACAAGGTGAGCGGTAACCCTTTGGGCTGACGAAAAACTCTTGAGACACTGAGGACAGTTGGGAGATGATATGCAGTAGATGACAATGCTACTTACAGCGAATAAAACGAGACCTTACATATCAATGTATCTGTCATTGAATGGTACACGTCACATTTCGAGCCTATGCAAGCCAGCCCTACCATATGAACAGTTAACAAGTTTGATGATCATTAGATAAATACTTACTCGGAGAAAGGTCATTATGGCCTCGATGACAACACGAGTCGATCTTGGGCATAAAGTCAGCATTGATTTCCTCGAGACTTATGCACAATTAGATGGTTTTATTGGAACTTGATTAGTTGTGCACACGACATTGAACCGTTCTGTTCCACAACTGAAATGAGGCAAGTCGAAGAGTTGGCATGAGGTGAGTGGTCGTATCCATGATTGAAGCGAATTTGTGTGATGAGTTGAGTCAAGCGACGGTGAGCGAGTATGTCAGCAACTTGATCAACCTATCATAGGTTTTGGACACTTCCACCTCCAAATTCCCAACATTCCCGCCATCACTCTTTACTTCCTTCGACTTCATGTCACGCTCACCTGCCTTGAGTGATCTTCCAGTGGAGGATGACCGGGACCCCCAAGTTGACCAGGCCATGGGTCATAGTGAACTAGGCATCGCAGTTCGCTCTGGTGCCCTCAGTACGCAAGTTGCTTCAGACGCCTCCTTTGCCAGTGACCCCAAAAATCCTAGCACTGACTCTATATCGAATCCACACTCTCCAGTGCAGCTGACCCTCTCTAGCAATGCAGTCCTCCCAAAAGGGACACCCTCAGCTATTGGTGCACTAAGACTACACAAGTCTGCTGTATTCCAGTCTTACAGTACTCCCTTTCGAAATCGCAACCTCAATCTTGTCTCCCCCCAAATAAATAGTACTCCCACAAAAGCAGTAAGTGATGAAGTGTCTTGACAGAATACAAGACTCATTCAAACGTACTTACGCATTGCCTCGGTTGGCGTTCTGGCTGGTTGGCATACCTGCAGGTCAATGAGGAGGGCTCAGACACTGAGCTTGAATGAGAGGAGGCCAATTTCATCCTTGAAGCTGCATGCGCCCAACACAATGTGTGTATCCTTGAACAGCAACTTGCTGCTGCGAAGGTTGATGAGATGATTGCACTTGGTAACCTATACCAGTTTAGAGCCCAGACAGCTGAGTGTAAGCTCGAGGACACTAATATTGATGTTGGATGCATTTGCCATGACATACACAAGAGTGGCATCATATTGCACAACCCATGCAAGCATCGCTGAGCTTCTTTCACCGAAAGCACAGTCGCATGTACATACATCCAGTCCATTTGATCGCTATACTCCTCTGACACTTACATGAAAAGTTCACTCTACTTCTCCCAGTGCCTAGATGGCATTCATTCATCACATTTGACATACCTATGCTCCCCACTATTTTATATTTCCTGAGCATGACATGTCTTGTTTTGTACTTCATGTGTCACTACTTGTGAAGCAATATGATCCTGCCCCTTTGCTCGTACTCTTATCGTCTAGTCCGTAAATTTTTTGCCAACCACTATGTTTAAGCTCTAGTGTGAACACAGAAGATATTAATGTCCCCAGATGGCGGGGATCGAGTCATCACAAATTTATCACAAGGTTTGTTCGAATGCATCTCCTTACTCTGTCATAGTAACATGCCCAATGACAAACTACACCATGAATTAGACAACAACTGGTGACTGTGTAACGCAATCAAATGGCACCACTCGCAGTCACCATTCCAGAAATGTTAAAAAGTGGGGGAGTGGATAACATACCTTGTCCAGAGCAGTTGGAGGATTTTCTGCTAGGAACGCACCTATTTCATGCGTGATCCCAACAGCAATCGCGACAGATTTGAGTGCAATAATCCTGTCGGCAACGGATTGATAATTTTAGGCGAGGTGGGCAATGAATCTTGTCAAGGTTGAAGTGCAAGAGGTCTGCGGAGCATGATTTCAAAAATTCGGATAAGACAGGGGCGGCTTACCTTCTCATTATGCCTAAGTGCACCTTGAAACTGGCTGATGAGCCAGGCCAAGATGAGTCCTCCCACCCAAGAAAGTTGCCGGTGGCCACCAGCCTGGCTGCAAGTGCCGGTGTGATCCTGGGTGGGCTGGCTGGCTGAGCCTCATGTCACTGCATGTAAACAGTCCTTACCTCTGTAAAATGTATTCCAAGAGCAACTTATGACTTATCAGCCAACTGTTGAGTGTTGGCTACCATGACATGGTTAATGATACCGGTGATTGATAGCTGGCATGTCCAAGGACAACCACTTATACTCCAAACTGTAGCATTCATCTGTTGGAGCGGTGGCCTGTATGACAAGAAACTGAATGGAGGGAAATACATTATTATGGCAGACTGAGAGTCACTGACCATTTTTTTGAACTCGGCCACATGCTTGTCTGCTTGCTCTTGCAATTCACCTGGGTAATCCACAAGAAAGTCACACAGGAGTGATAATGATTGAATGTTGCATGGGAGTTGGGATGTAGCCACTATAGGCATCTGTGTAGCTCTGGAAGCTCTGTACCGACTATGACACTGTGAGACTGTGTTGCTTATGTGGCTGTGCTAACTGGGTGGACTGTACTGGACTGTGTGATGCTGGGTGACTGTGCCACTGAGTCGCTGTCACAGTGTGATGCTGTCACAGTGCTGTAAATTCCTGTGGTGGCTGTGGCAGCTATCCCAAAAAGGCAGTTTTGCTCATTGTCACTGTGACGCTGGGTGACTGTGCTAGTCATCAGGAAAATTTTAATGAAATGATAATGATATATATAGCTTTATCTATCACATAAAGCCCTATAAGATACATCACAATGATATACACAATGACAATGCTATATATTGTCTGGGAGCCATGGTAGCATAGGTCAAAAGTTATCATTAAGTTCAAATGGATCATATGTATCAGAAGGCCATATCCAGGTAATATAGGTCACCATTCTATCCCATGATAAGTTTGTTCACACTGGTCCCACTGGCAACCAGTACCATGGTTTTACATACTTACAACATTAATCACACTGGTCCCACTGGTAACCGGTATCAAGGTTGTACATACTCACAATATTAATCACACTGGTCCCACTGGTAACCAGTATCAAGTTTGTACATCCTCACAATATTAATCACACTGGTCCCACTGGTAACCAGTATCAAGGTTGTACATACTCACAATATTAATCACACTGGTCCCACTGGTAACCAGTATCAAGGTTGTACATACTCACAATATTAATCACACTGGTCCCACTGGTAACCAGTATCAAGGTTGTACATACTCACAATATTAATCACACTGGTCCCACTGGTAACCAGTATCAAGGTTGTACATACTCACAATATTAATCACACTGGTCCCACTGGTAACCAGTATCAAGTTTGTACATCCTCACAATATTAATCACACTGGTCCCACTGGTAACCAGTATCAAGGTTGTACATACTTGCAATATCAATCACACAGGTCCCACTGAAAACCATCCTCAGATTCGGCCAAAAGCTGGACAATGTCATAGCAAAAAACAGTACACAAAACATTTAAAGAGGCAGAGAGATTGTCTAGCTACATCAGCAATGACAAGAGGTCATTCATTCTCAAGGACCACTGCACTAGCCTTTTGCTTGGCATGTTTCTGGCGAATTCGTGCCAATGCACTGTTCTCCAAAGGTAGCTGCTCACTCTCCATAGACAAGGGAAAGATCTGTCTGTTGACTTGTTTAATGTCATACCAACAGGATTGATGACCTCGTACTGGTTCCACCATCCCATCAGTTGGTCTACCTCATCCGCTTCGTCCGGATCCTCGAGAAGCTTGAGGATGCTGATATAAAATCACTCTGAGTCAGTGACAAGGTCAGTCCGAGAGAATACTTGGGTAGATGTAAGCGCGAAACAAGCCTGGGTAAAAATTTAACATTCCATCTGTGCATGACTCGCACACATAACTACTCACCTGTGTGGTGGCATATGCAATCGATGCTTTAGTGACCATTTGCATACCATGAATACGAGCATTGCCAGATTGTGTTGCTTTTGGCACTTGATCGACAGAGCTGGGAGAAGTGAAAATATGTCTGTAAGCCTGCATGCAGTTCAGGTGTAAGTCACCAAACAAGAAGTATAATAAACAAAACTTACCAAAACCAGGAGGCTGCTACGCAGCAGGCTGTTCCAGGGGTCCTCCACATCATAGGAATAGTCCACATACAAAAAGAGGGGCCACTGGTCACCAGCAACTTGCAGTTGACTGCTATGCAGCTTAGCCTTGGTCCTGGGATGCATTATACAGTTATACCTTTTCCGGGTACAGTAGACCAAAAAGGATGTACTCCGAATTTGCCCATTCATACCCTGCAGGGCAAAGCAATGCACCGGTGCGTTCATGATGGAACCCTCGCCCCATCTTAGCATTCCTAGGAATATGGGGAATGAGTGCTTGACCCTTGGGAGTGATCCAATCTACTATTGTGGCCTTCATACTCTTCATGTCATCAGACCTAGCCACACTGGTGCCTTTTTGAATCTATTGTAGCGGTCAGATGACTAGAGACTATGCAAGTACAAGCGTACTCACCAATTCCGCCATGGCTATCACATCTTGCTTGGAAGAGGACATGATGTGATCTTCAAGATTCGGTACGATCTTCAACAGTTCCCGGAATACAGAATACTCCTTCCTTTCCCTTGTGCGAGTGTCATCTATAATGCGCATGCCCCAAAACGACTGTCAACTACTTACTCCCGAGTCAGAGTCTCTGGTCCCCTCTCCTCCACTTCAACCATGAGAGTCATGCCATTGGTTAGCAATGTTTGAACATTACAAAAGGCATGTACGACACAGCCAAAGTGATGGCCATGGTGCACCAATGGGTCTTGCACACTTCTATGAGGGGATCAGTACGTTGAGACTAAAGGCATTGACAACACATGGGCATTTCCTGGGTCCCAGTTGCAGCGCACTCAGTCATGAATGTTTGGTTCCATTCCACGTATGACCTTCCTCAGAATCAGAATATTGACTGTAATGAGGCATGAGGAGACACGAGAGCAGTGCAAGGAGAGGAAAGGATCAAAGAGAGCACAAGCAGACTGAAGGGATGAAAAAGTCGGACTGCCCTTTTATACAGTGCCTCAAAAGTGTCCCAATGTCAGGTCATTCTGGAAATATCTTGCTGTTGTTAGGGAACCACTGAGAATCAGGTCATGGGCTTGCAGAGGGTATGAAAGTATTAGGTCTTAGCTTCACAATGACACCTTAGTCATGTGATCCTGTTGCCATGGAGGTGAGATGCAATCATCTTAAAACAGCAACTCATTGGGACACTTTTTTGAGCATGTGTCCATTCTATGGTTTTGGGATAGAGTATGCCTCCCTTCTGTTTGTTTGGTTGCACAAACAAAGCCTTACTTTGTCACATGATCTGACAAGTGGTTTACAAGTGTGTAAACAATGCCAAACATTGAATTTAGGCCATTAAGCTGAGTCCTTTGCCACAACTCAAGAAATCATCTTTCTAGCTCATCAGGGCCAGTCTCCCAGGAGAATCTCAGTAAATTTCTGTACACAGCACAGTATCATCCTTCTGATATATTCCAAATGCCATGAGTCTCTTCAGAATGTCACTGGGAGGCATCCATATGCTACTTTCCCTACCTGTGCCTGGGCTGTCCTGCCACTTATCAGTACTAGGACAGCCAGAAATGTCAAGGAGGTCAATCTATCACTTCTGGATATGAAGAACAATCCAATAACATCCCACTCCATGCACCTATACCAAAAGGAAACTGACACAAAGGCCAGGGTGGAACAAAATCCTTCTTTATGCTCCAGGTGTATGGGAGGGATAGGCCACTAAGCAGCCAGGGTGCAGATATTTTCCTTCCAGCTGCCCCTGGATATTTCCCCAGGCCATTGATGACCCAATGACCCATTCCCAGCCATTCACAAGTCAACTCAGGGCACAATCTAGTCAACTCTCATATGATGCTTGGATTGAAAAGGAGGTCTTTGCTTCACCCTGGCCTTTGTGTCAGTTTCCTTTTGGTATAGGTGCATGGAGTGGGATGTTATTGGATTGTTCTTCATATCCAGAAGTGATAGATTGACCTCCTTGACATTTCTGGCTGTCCTAGTACTGATAAGTGGCAGGACAGCCCAGGCACAGGTAGGGAAAGTAGCATATGGATGCCTCCCAGTGACATTCTGAAGAGACTCATGGCATTTGGAATATATCAGAAGGATGATACTGTGCTGTGTACAGAAATTTACTGAGATTCTCCTGGGAGACTGGCCCTGATGAGCTAGAAAGATGATTTCTTGAGTTGTGGCAAAGGACTCAGCTTAATGGCCTAAATTCAATGTTTGGCATTGTTTACACACTTGTAAACCACTTGTCAGATCATGTGACAAAGTAAGGCTTTGTTTGTGCAACCAAACAAACAGAAGGGAGGCATACTCTATCCCAAAACCATAGAATGGACACATGCTCAAAAAAGTGTCCCAATGAGTTGCTGTTTTAAGATGATTGCATCTCACCTCCATGGCAACAGGATCACATGACTAAGGTGTCATTGTGAAGCTAAGACCTAATACTTTCATACCCTCTGCAAGCCCATGACCTGATTCTCAGTGGTTCCCTAACAACAGCAAGATATTTCCAGAATGACCTGACATTGGGACACTTTTGAGGCACTGTATCAGTTGCCCTGGAGTCGACCAACACCTTTGTCTGCCACTTCTTACTCCTTCCTTCCAATGTCACTTCTAACTCCAGCTCCGGTCTACATCCCACCATCCTAACTTTAGCATCCTTCAGGATTTGTGGTATCAGTTGGTCACTTTTCTTTTCACTTTTATTGCAAGAGGAATTAAGCACCCTTTTATTAACGTGTGGGGCCGAGCCATTTCTGGACTCCTCTTCACACAAAGTAGAACCTGACATATTAAATATATCCTGTATGTCATAAGTGTCCAAGACCGAAAACTGATTACATGCCTGGCCAGTAGGTACCCACGCTTCTACTGACCAAACCCTTTTCCCTGGGCCTTCATCTCGTTAATCTGTTTGTCATAGAAGAAGGCCTGCATTTTCAAATGACATGCCCTGCAACTGTTGTAGTTGAGGGTCTTCCTGAGTTTCAGCCTGTTGGGCTGCAGATGGAGGGGTAAAGGGAGTGCAGGGTTGAGGAGGGAAACAGGACGAGGGATGTTGCTGCTGGCTTCGAGACATGCAGTCTCGCTTGAAATGATTACCCCCGCATGAGAAGCACTTTATGTGCGAGGGAACAGGCCAAGATGTAGATGCTGCTCCAATTTCCATAGGGATGCCAGAGCCTCCAAATGTACCAACAGAAGGAGAGGGGTGAGATGAGGAAGATGGGAACATGAACCTAGATGAGGTGTGCATATGGGCGGCTTCAAGGGCACCACCAACAGCCCGGAGTTCAGCAATGTATTTGGCAAGAGTCGCCTTCCTTCTTCCCTGTATGAAGATTTGTTGTAATATATCAGGGCACATGGCCTGCTCTAGCACGAATATGGTGTAATCATCTGAGGCCCCTGCCAACATTGCTAGCACTCCAAACTTGGCCATGAACTCTTCAGTGTGCATGCTTCCCTGGCAGATTTTCTGCAGCTAGGCCTTGGCCCAATCCTTGTTGTTGATTGGCCTAAACTTGGCCTTGATTTCCACCTCCAGGGCCACCATGTCAGGGTACATTGTGGATGCTCTGCAACTATCAATCCTGGCCCTTGCATAGGCACCAGCTACTGGCCCTTCCAACTGGGTCCAGACTGCAAGACAATCCTGAGAGGTGGTGGCAAAGTTTGCCAACTGCCAATATGCCTTCATCTTGCTCCACCACTCTTCGAACCTTGAGATGGAGCCATCATACTTTCCAGGGTCAGACACCCCTTTCTTTGCCGGATCACCTCATCCAGCACAAGCATTGGCCTGTATTAACGCCTGGGCCACAGAGGTAGAGACCTGTGCAGTTATTGTGCTGATGAGTGCTTGGACATTTGGGTCGAGAAGAAGAGGATTATTACCACCAGGGTCCATAGTGGCTGACTACGATGGGGCGGCGATAGGGTTTGTTGATAAGGTGATGGGGACGGAGGTTGTAATGACAAGGAGGGGGAGGGAAACCAAAGATGTCTTCGTAGAGTTGGTTGCCAAGGTCATCGACGTATGGAGGATTCAGAGGATGCACAAAAATGCGAGCTTGCTCTTCATTTGGTAGCCCAAAGTTGGCTGGGAGAGGCAGGGGAGTTCCGAGGTTGGGGTCCTCAGATGGTGTGCAAGAAGGATACAATAGTTCAGGGGTCAGGGATGGGGAACTTTGAGGTGGTTGGGGACGATAGATCGACCCTACTCAGTAGTATGTGGGTGAATGTGGAATGGTGATGAAAGATCCTCCTTATGCCTGGAGTCTGGGTTGCTCAGTGAGTGGGTGGCAATTAAGAAGCTAGTTCAAGTGTTATGGCCTTAGACAAATGCCACAGGCTCGCTACACAAGAGACTAGACTAGAAAGAAAGATGAGAGGAGAGGAGAACTTAGAAGCAGGTTTAAGGTCGAAACCCAAATGAACTAGCTTAGGGCTAGCTGGGCTATTGGACTGAGTATATATACTAAAGTACATGAGACTAAGGTGAGGCATACATGAGGAGAACATAAGGCATGACATCACTATGACCTCATGGTCCAGACTAGTCCATAGATAAAAGATTTAGACAAGATCCAAGATAAGATAAGGAAAGATTAGATAAGACAAAAGAGAAGAAGAAGAAAAAGAAAAGAGAACACACATCGTAACAGTGGGATATGTGGGTTTTTGAGTCTTAGTTAACTTAACAAGACTCATAACCGTTCAGTTTAGTAATACTGACATATCGGGAATGACAGGTGTCCTACAGTGTCACAGTGCATAGTCAGGTACAGTGTGACAATTGTGTGACAATACCATGTCACACAGCCCACAGTTACCCACAGGCTCCCACAGAGTGACAGGCCTACAGACACACAGTGCTACAGAGATAGGGGCTCCCCACAGACACCACTGTACAGCCATGATGTCATAACAAAAGTTGTGGGGTTGGATCACAGGTTTGTGGGAATATGCTTATCTCATCAATATGCCCAAAAATGGGTGAGAAAAATGCAAAATACTGAAAAAATTGGATGTCTCAAAAATTTAATTTCAAAGATGTCATAATGAAAGTTGTAGTGCCTGACTAGAGGACCCCAGAGGTATGCTTATCTCATCCATCCATGCAAAAATGGTTGAGATAGAGGCAAAATACAATTAGTGTAGTGTAGTGTACATTTTATTACCAAAAGTGTAGTGTTGATTAGTAATTGACTAGCAAAGTGTTGTGTAGAGTTTGATTAGCAAAAGTGTAGTAAACTCTGTTTTTGTGATTACCTAACAAGTGTAGTGTACATTTGTATTACCAAAAGTGTAGTGATGTGGCACATTTTTGACTACCAATTAAGCATAGCATTTTGTAGTGTTTGATTAACAAAGTGTAGGGCACATATTCATTACCAAAAGTGTAGTGTTTGATTAGCAAAGTGTAGTGTTTTGTAGTATTTGATTAGCAAAGGGTAGTGTACATTTGTATTACCAAAAGTGTAGTGTTTGATTAGTGAAGTGTATTATACATTTGTATTACCAAAAGCATAGTGTTGATTAGTGTTTGAGTAGTTAAATATTGTGTACACTGTTGATTACCAAAAGTGTAGCAAAGTCCGCACTTTTGACTACCAAAAAAGCGTAGTGTTGATTAGTGTTTGAGTAGTTAAATGTTGTGTACACTCTTGATTACCAAAAGTGTAGTAATGTCCGCACTTTTTGACTACCAAAAAAGTGTAGTGTTGATTAGTGTTTCACTAGTCAAGTGTGGTTTACACTTTTGACTACCAAAAAAGCATAGTGTTGATTGGTGTTTGAGTTGTTAAATGTTGTGTACACTTTTGATTACCAAAAGTGTAGTAGAGTCCACTTTTTTGACTACTAAATATTTGTAGTGTGACTAGGAAATATATAGTAGTATTGATTAGCAAAAAAGTGTTGTAGTGATTAGCTTTTTTGTCAAGTGAGCACAGCCACTAATGCCCCAAAATTTTGCCAAGTTGCGAAAATACCCCAAAATGTGATATAGTGGACACTAAAACTCATGCCTTTCACACAAGTGGCCAAAGCCAACCAAACAATGGCCAATTCCTACTATGGGGTAGTGTATGCCATTAGCCCACTGCTACCATGCATTTAATTACCCAAAAGTGTAGTAGTATTAGTAAAAAGTGCAGTAGTCTTAGGAAAAAGCATAGTAGTACTAGCAAAGAGTGTAGTAGTATTAGGAAAAAGTGTAGTAGTATTAGGAAAAAGCGTAGTAATATTAGTAAAAAGAATAGTAGTATTAGGAAAAAGCATAGTTCTATTAGGCTATTTTGTGGTAGTACTTGAATTTGAATATATTACTACTTTTGATTTGATTTCTGTGTGATGGAGTGATAGTGCTATGAGCTTGAAAGTGCAGTGGGATCAGCAAAAAAGCATAGTAGTTGTATTTGCAAAAAACAGTAGTGACATTGAGAAAAAAGTGTAGTAGTTGTACAGGACTGTACAGTGCTGTGACAGTACTGGACAGGGGGGACCTTTCTGTAGCTCTGTGGGCACTATAATGGGCTGTCACAAGCTGTACAGCGCTGTACAGTGACTAATGGTTTTGCTGATGAGGGAACCAAGTGTTGAGGGTGTGGAAGTGGGAGTAGTGTGTCTTGATAACTGTAACATTGAGGGGAGTTGGGTCAGGTAAAGCAGGGTGGGGATGAATATCAGTTGCAGTTGACTGGGAGGGCCAAGGAGAGATGGCAGCACCTGCAGTGCTGTGGTTCAAGTAATTAGATACTGCCTTGGAAATTGAAATGTACTGGCCATCCTCAGAGAGAAGAGGACTACATGGCTGCCATGCAGAACTGCTCCTGGGAGGTAACTGCAATTCCCTGAAGTTGCCAATTTTGGCACTGCTTAGAAAGCATGAAGCAACTTACAAGGTATTCAGGCTGCCCAAAACATGGTCAGATTCCTTTAGGGAGGTGCAATCCAACAAAGTCCCCCCAATCTCAATCAGGAGGGGCAGCTCCTCTTGCATTTGAGCTATTGTTGGTATAATTCATTGCAGTATCAGCTCTCTCAATTCTGAGGACACTGATGAGCAAATTAGGAATGCAGATAGAAGAGAATGTACCAGGCTCTGCTGTTTGGGGAGACCTTAGCATAGTAGCTACATTGCTGTGCACCAGACCATGCACCCTGCCCACCACCAATTGCAGGCCAAGACCAGAGAGAAGTAGCAAGTATACCAACCCCCTGGCAGTGATTTGTCCAAACTTCACTCCAGCAGCAAGCCACTCCTGAAAAGTTTGAAGAGCCAGGGCATTTTTCAAGGGATGAATGTGAGAGTGGTAGAATTTTGTCATTGAAGGCATGGCATGCTTGCTGTGTGTGCCAGGCCTGCCATGCTTCCCTGGGTTCACTTCTGCATTGACCAATCTGTAAAAAGATAGTCTCTAGTGTGAAACCAATGAACAAGCAGGCTATATAGCACTCACTCCTGATATATGAAAGAAAGTTGTATCCCTGCTAGCATCTGCAGGAACTGGCCTGCAACATCACTCTCCATCAAGGCCTGGCACTGTGATATGATGGACTCAAGATTGTTCCCCTCAAAGGTTTCTTGGCTGTTCACCAAGACAGAGTCAATCCACAAAGATGGACTTTCAAGTGGGGAGTCATAGTGCATGCTGGCCAGTGCTGAAATAACTGAATGGGAAGTGGTGTTGGATGCCCTTGAGAAGTTGTCACTAGCTTTCCATCATCCATTGGAACATAAGGTCATGTCATTTTGTGTGCAAGCAGAAGGGTTTGGGGGCAAAGGACTACCATCCAGAGAGGGCCTGGCCACTGCTTTTGGCAATAGTGAGATGCCCTCTGAGTCAACTTCATTACTTAACAGTGGTGCCAATTTTTTTCCCATCATTACTGCTTCTCCTGCTGGCTCCAGGCAACCCAAGGCTTGGTAGGCCAACACAACTTCCTTATTCATCAAGGGCAGCAAGACAGAGGTCTGAAAATCTGGAGTCATTTGAGGGGTAGAACAACAGTGAAAGGTGAGTGTAAGGCATCACTATGAAAGAGAGTTGAGCTCACCATGCACAGAGGCTCCATGCATGATGAGCTTGCCACTTACTGTGTTAGGTGAGCTGTTCTCATGCCTTAAAGCCACTGGTGCACACAGCTCAATGCACTTCTAGACTGCAGTGCAGGCTATCCAATGCCATTTGAAAGCAGCCATACCTTGGCTCAAGATAGCATGGAGTGGCTGACTAACAGAAATTGTGATAGGAATGAGGGGGCTGGTCCAAGCCACAGTCATTCAAGGAGAATGAGAACTTAGAAGCTGAGCTCATTGCAGCACTAAGCTGCCCTGCTTAGTAAGCCCACCCTGGAATGGTCTCAAGCTTATTATCATACTAAGCTAGGCCTTAGCCTACACAAATTCTTCCTCTGTAAGTCTCTTGCAAGTGCACCATCTCAAGGTGAGCACCACTGAACATTACTTCACCAGAGCAGCCAAGCCAATCAAGAATGCCTTCAATGTTCACCCCATCACCAGCTTGCATGCATGGCAGATATCCATAGGACTGCTGCCCCTACTTATATTGTACATGGCCCACTGCATTTGGTGCATTGAAGCCCTATGATACTAACCTAGCTACTTCTATGCAGGGGACCACATTCCCCATGATGAAGAGCATGCAGGACAAGCTTGCTGCATCAAGAACCTCCATGCTGCCAATTCCTCTGAACTAACAAGGAGTGGGACTCTCTTTTACACTTATCTGTGCTCACTTGACAATTCCTGTTGCTCACACAGTGACAGTACCCTCCAACAGCAGGATGAAAGGCTGCCCAGCTACAGCAGCACCTGACACTAATGCCTCTAGAGGCCACCACCTCCAGCCCAGGCAGGCCAGGCTGCCAATTGGTAAGAGCACCCTGCCCCTGCAATAGCTTTTCTCAGTCTGAATAAGCACAGGTGGGGAAGCTTAGGAGAGGCACCTAGCATGGGGAAGGGTTTCAGGCTTGTGTGGATGCCTTGCACACCCCCTCAAATTCCTCTGTGAAGGGAAAGAAAGAGGAATGACAGAGAACAAGATGCAGCACTATTGATAGAATGTGGACTAGCCATATACACTGATTTGCTGCATCCTGCAAATACATACCCAACTTCTGCTACAACAGATTCCTGCCTTTTCCCTCAGCACACCAGCTGTCTCTAGCCTGCAAGATCTGACCTCATTCTGAGGGGGCCATCTGCTTGCATGAAGAGCCAAGCTCCAAATCTGGCAACACAACCCCCTTGCATTCCTGATGTCTCTTCAAGCCCAAGTGGTGCCAGGACTGATAGCAGGAAAAGGCAGTTTGCCAGACAGCTGCTTGCAATCCGTCTAGGAGCAAGGTCCAATCCAAGGGGAACATTGCTGTTGTTGACAAGCACCAAAGGTGAGCAACCCTGTCTGGTGCAGCTCCAGCATCTGCCTCCATATCTGCAGCCTGCAGGAGGAGCCACTGTGCAGCCAGGTCAAGCAGCTCATCAACTTTGTGCATATCTAGGTCTGGATATAATTGCTGTAAGGAAAATTAGCCTGCATATGTCCCTTCAATCCAAATATGCCAAGGTGTTTACCCCCTGTGCACATGGCAGTGTAGGGAGGGCTTCCTCCCTACCAGGTGAATTGTTATATTTTGTTGTTTTTACCCTACTTTTGTTTCTACACTCTTACTTTACTTTTTTTACTTAGTATTTGGACGAGTTTGGCTTATGTAAGCTAGACTCGCACTTAGAGTGCACTGTACATACTTAGAATAATAACAACAACTTCCCTACAGATGAAGACAGACAGAATTCTGAGCCTGAGGGCCTCGGAATATTATTTCTCCTTCCTCAGACGGTGGCTAGAGGATATCTTGGTCATTCTTGGGTTTTAGGGCATGTTTCTAAGTCTTTTCCCCTACTCTTTGACTCTGTACCAGGCATCCAAGCCCCCTTGGGTCAAACTGTGACCCACCTTTCCAAAGGGAGACCTCAAGGCCTCTCCCCTCACTCTCCTTCAACCATCTTTACAGCAGACCATCCCCAAACTGGATGTGGCCATCCCTTTCTCTAAGCAAAATTTGGAAGGTAACTGAAGCCACAGAAATCCATTTCACATCTTCCACAACAACAGGACTGAATGAATAGCAATGTGGGGGGGGGGGGTGGGCATGAATGCTGATCAAGGGAGTGGCAGGAGAGAATGGAGGGGGTGAGTTTTAGGAGGAAGACTTGAATTTACCTCTTGGATAGAAATCATTAATGCAGCACCCAGCCCCAGGATGATATCTGCAGCTGCCCTAAGCTGGGCTTCCATATGAGGTTGTGTGGAACTAAATCCACATTCCATCACCCAGATGGGAAGAGGGGAAAGAAACTGGGGGTGGAGATCAAGGTGTAAGTCTGGAATGATAGTGGTGGGTGACTCATCATCCTCAATCACCAGATTGAAGTTGAGGATGGGGTGGTGGCCACAGGGTGCATCATCTGCACCAAGGAAATTCTTGTCAAGTATCAAATGTGGCCTGCAAAGGACTGAATGGGAGCCTCATGGATTGGATAGGGAGCCATTGCTATGACCTGGCAGGCTTCAGGTAAGTAAAGAAGTCTAGAAAGTGTAGTGGCTGATTAGCTACTTTGCAGAGGAAAGCTCTAGCAAAGTACTCACTTTGCTGGTGTTTGACATTGTCTATAATCAGATGACAGAGAAATGATTTCAACAAACTCTTCAGGTGTGACATTATTGAAAACCTGAGGATGTATCAGATTATGTAGCAATCCTCACCTGAGAATCAACAAATGGAATTTGAAGAGCACAGATGATGGCAAGGCAGCAATCAAAAGATGGTGGGTCAGTGTCAACAAAGGGAGAGTTGTCTAGGATATGAATAGTGTTGCTGTGGCTCGGCAAATCGGCTTGGCTGCGGCTTGGCTGCTTGCCAGCTCATTCCGGCTAATGTCCAAAAAAGGAAATATTGCACAGCCTTACCACTCGGCTTGAGCCAGCTCTTAGCCACGGCCTGAGCCGGGTTGATTATGCCATAATCATTTTTGCTCCTCATGCAGTTTGCAGTGTTGTCATCTATTCTAATCCTACCAGCAACGGTGAGTACCAACGAGTGAGACAGTTGGCGAGTCCTATGCTATCCTACGACACCTTCACTTTGCGATCCTTCAGACACCCTGGAAAATCTAACCTCTGGTTACATCTACAGGGCTCTGCCCACCATCTCGTCACTCATCCTCATTGCAGTCTGCTCTATCCTCCCATGGCATTGTAGGGAGTCCATACTCCCTAGGGCTGAATGTATCAGTTGTTAGCATCGTCATCACCACCCTAAACCACTTCCCACAGCAGGCTGTCCCTCCGAAATCATTGCTGCCGCTCCACTCTCAGCAAACTCAGCTAATTTGACAGCTTCCTTTGCTTACTAATGCCACCACCACCTAATCAGGAAGTAGCCCCTATTACTGACACTTACCGCTGCAACAAGTCACCACCTACCCCTATTCTTGACTCCACATGATGTCCAACCCCTGTCTTCATTGGTCTTCAGCCCTATGTGACTATATTACAGTTCTACTGACCATCGGCAGTCCCCTCCAATGCTTGTGATGTTGGCATCTCGGTCCCTATAGGCCCCACTTGAGTCTCTGATGCCTGCCGCCACCAGTTGCACTGCCACACTGCCCCAGACCGATTCTCGCTCCTGCAGAGTCGGTCAGTGCCCCATAGACCATAGGCATGTAGTACATCACCACCTCTCCTTTCTTTTTGTTTTTTGCTTGGTTTCTTTTACCTTCTTTTTGTGCCTACTGCCTGTAGTGCCTACTTCGGTACTTTTCTTTCAAATTTTGCTGGACATATGGCAGTTCCGAGTTTCGCTGCATTTTACCTTAGTGACAGCTGCCTGTATGCTACAAAACACTGCTGTACTTAGGAAAAATACACCCACTTTTCTGGCATCACAATCTGTGTGTCTAAGAGTCATCTTGAGTCCCCAGAGTCGTTTTCAGAGTTTTCTTCAAGTCTTCTGAGCCCACTTCGAGTCCCCAGAGTTACCCATCGAGTTCTACTGATGATTTCAAGTCTCCTTATGTCTTAAAAATTCTGACAGCCTTCCAAGTCATCCCCTTCACATCTACCAATTTTTACTACAGTCTACAAGAGTCTACTATCGCCACCGACTGACTTCCTAGCTTCCCAATACTGCCTTATCGACTAGAAAAATCCCCCTTCACCCATTGTGTGGCAGAATTTCAAGTTCTTCGCCGCCTACACTTCCCAGACCTTAGGGAAAGTTTCTCTGACCCACTAGTCACCTCCCCTCAGTCTCCTTCCGACTCACGACCCCTTGGGACAAGCCTAGGTCTACCCTACAGCTTTCCCCCTTTCCCCCTTTGCACTCTCGCAAGAAGAGTTGCCCACATCATTTTGGAGCCCACCACAAGGGGTCTTCAGATCTGGAAAGGAGATCTCTCTGACCTACCCATCAAAGAACCGAACTTGAAGAGCTCTTAGAGCCCTTCTGCAGACTTTCTATCTCATCTTCTGATATATTTGTGCCATCTACTGATCACAGAGAAATTTCAGAGCCTCATTCATCAGACTCAGAATTACCGCTTGAAGAATCCCTTTCCGTATGAGATCCACTGTCTCCATCATTGCTCAATATCCCAGGTGGCTTTGACATCAACAAGCCTTTCATTCCACCACCAGACTGCCAAGAGCTATCATCGCTAACAGACCTTTTGTCCACACCATCCCCATCAGCTTCGACCTTTGCCGCTGAACAACTACTCATACCATCAGAATCAGTTTCCTTTTCCTGCAGTATATTCCTGCCCCTAGTTCAAATCCCACCACAGACTTCTGCCCCAGCTCAGACCTGAAATCCCATCTTACCACCGCCTACCCAGATACCGACCGCCATGTCTGCACCCACTGCTCACCATGAAATGCCGCTTAGGGGTTCTAACAAAGCCCCTAAGTTCTCAGGCAAAACTGAAGATATCTGTGCCTACTTCGAAGACATCGATCAGATCTGCACCGATGCAGGAATCACCAATGAGAAGCTTAAAATCAAATGGGCCATTCACTATGCCAACCACAACAAGTCCGAGCTCTGGTCATCCCTCAATTCAGCAGCTAATGATGACTGGGACGCCTTTGCAGCAGAAGTAATGAGTTTCTACCCTGGTGCTGACGTTAAGGGCTGCCAATATACTAAAGCTGACCTCGCAACTCTCCTTCACCACCAAGTTCAGAAACCTATGTCCTCCCTCAATGACCTTGGCAAATATGTCAGGGAATTCCGCCACATCATCGCCCTTATCAATAAAAAGAAGAGGCTGGCTGAGGATGTCATCAATGAGAAATTCCTTGAGGGCTTCCCTCCCAGATTCCACAACACATTAGCCACCTCCCTCCAACTCAAAGATCTAGACCATGATGTCGACGACCCCTGGCCCTTTGACGAAGTCTACAAACAAGCTACCTATCTTCTAAGTGGTGCTCGTCAGAATATCACTCAAGTCGACAGTTCAGCTCTACTCCCTGAGTCATACTCACAGCCATCTGCCCCACCTACCATCCTTAAGTGAGAATACATCCAAACCACCAACCAGCACCAGGCGCCACCACCTCGTCAGACCCAACCTCAAGATCAACAGTTTTGCCACCCTTTCGATCCCCGCTGCTTCTTCTGCAGCAGTACAGATGGCCACAGGACTGCTGAATGCAAACTGTGCCAAGAGTATGTTCATCAGGGGAAATGCATGCTGATAGGCAGTAAAGTGTTTATGAAGGATGGTTCTGACATCCCCAGGTCTGCCACTGGGCAGAATTTCAAAGAAAAGATCAACAACTTCCTAGCCCTTAGAGAGTCCATCATGGCGTTGGCAAATCTAGTCTCCATCCAATCCCCAGGCACTGCTTCATTGTCTAGAGGCCAAGATACCCCTCCCCACCTCGTCAATACTATGTTCTTCAGCTCTGAGGACTCAGCTGAATTTCAAGTTGAAGTTCACCCCTCATCTTATCTCATTGACCAGGAGATAGAAGATAATGCTGATGAAGAAGATAAGCATGCCCTTGCTAGAGCTTATGCTCAGGTTGAGGAGCTCAAAAACGCTATAAAGAGGAAGAAACCTGCCTGCTTCGATGGAGTGGAAATCCCGACTCGTCATCCTTGTAATGCACCCCCTTCGAACCCTGCTCCAGTCAACAATACTGCCTCTACTTCCAAAAATCCAACTTCATCTAACAAAAATATCACCAATCCACCACCTAGAAACAATGCCACTGATCCTTCTAACTCTAAACCACAGTCTAACTCTACCCCTCAGTTTCGCTACCAGAGTGGTTTTGACAAAGCCACCACCACAAAGCGCCTCATGTCCCAAGTATTAGGAGCCAAAATTGAAATCTCAACTCAAGATCTTCTCGCAGTCAGCCCCGAAATCTGCAAACAAATCAAAGAGATGGCTATGATGAAGAAGATTGCTATTGGCAGTCTTGAGACTGTGTCGGACACATCATCCTCATCGACCTGGGTGTCCTATGAGCAATATCTTGTCAAAGATACTGAGGGAAAATGTGTCAGCTTAGCCACCGCCCCTCTTCATGCTGTTGATGGTATTCTGATGGATAAGCTTCGAGTGGAGTGCATCCTCAATAGCGGATGCCAGGTAGTAGCCCTTAGGCGTGAGTTGTGGGAGGCCTTGGGTGCCCCCTTATGTTCTGACATGCACATGACCCTTGAAGTGGCTAACCAGTCTAAAGAGAGTACCCTAGGTGTCATAGAAAATGCCTCCCTGCACATCGGGCTGGTGGAAGCTCACCTTCAGATCCAAGTCGTTGATCGTGCCCCCTTCGACCTTCTTTTAGGCCACCCATTCTTCTGCCTACTTAGCAGCATATTATGAGACTTTCCTGATGGTGAACAGTCACTCGAAATTCGCAACCCCAACTCAGGGCAGCAATTATTAATACCAACTCGACCTTGTCATTGCCTACATCCCCAACCTCGCTTCGTCAATCCAGAGGACAAGGCTGAATATTTCTCTCGCCAAGAATACCGCCGACAGTTAGAAGGAGTAGAACAGGGTTTTTAATGTCGGTCAATGACTCACCTGAGGTGCGAGGAGACCAGGACAATGTAATATCTGTGTGTTCCCTCTATATTTCAGACCCCCCCTCTTCGTCTTCAGACCCCCCCTCTTCATCTTCAGACTTTACTTTGTCTCTCCCAACAGACTCTAAAGAGAATACCACTGCAGCGTTCCTTCTCGACTATAACGTCCCTAGTGCACCTTTTCTCAACCCTTATGATTCTAGCTTTGTTTCATCCAAAGATCCTTTCCTATTCTCTACCAGTACTACCCTTTCACCACTGACACTTTCAGTACTTTGCTCTACTTTCAAGTTCGACCCAGTCTGTCATGTTTTAAAATACAAGCCTGTAGCAAAAAAGGTTCAGCCTATCCCGACTGCGATGCCTGTTGAATTCTGGGTTGACCATCGGGAGGTTGGTGACCCTCTCGCAGATCTTCCTGTATTACCATACCATCCCCCACCATTCATTCCAGGCTCTAGGTTCACAGTGGCACGAGCAGAAGAGCTCGATCTCGACCCGGCCAAATTCCTATGGCCCTCAGAACTGGAACTCGTTCAATGGCTAGTTCGAACCCACAAGACCGCCTTCGCATGGGAGACCTCAGAACGAGGTACTTTCTGAGAAGACATGTTTCCCCCCCTTAAAATTCTGACATTACCACACAAGCCCTGGGTTGAGTGCAATATCCCTATCCCCCCAGCTATATTTCGAGATGTCAACCAAATTATCAAGGAGAAAATCGCTGCCAGTGTCTACAAGCCCTCGACTTCATCTTACCAATCCAAGTGGTTCTGTATAGTCAAGAAAGATGGAAAATCCCTGCATCTTGTCCATGATTTGCAGCCACTAAATGCAGTCTCTATACAGGATTCAGCTGTTCCCCCCTTCATCGACTCGATTGCCAAAGCCTTCACTTGCCACTCTGTCTACAGCATCCTAGACCTCATGGTCAGCTATGACCACCACACTATCCACAATGAATACCACAATTTAACCACCTTCCAAACCCCAATTGGCACTCTACGACTCACCAAACTCCCTATGGGGTATACTAATGCTGTCCAGATATTCCATGGTGACATTTGCTGGATCCTAAAAAACGAAATTCCTGAAGTTACTATCCCCTTCATTGATGACTGCCCTATCAAGGGACCTAAATCTCGCTACCAACAAACCAATGGTACCTTCGAAACGATTCTGCAAAATAGCGGCATTCGTCACTTCATTTGGGAGCACTTACAAAATACTAATCATGTTCTTCACTGACTATGACATGCAGGTGCCACCGTCTCTGCCAAGAAATGCATAATCGCCACCCCATCTATTGTGGTAGTTGGGCACAAGGTTTCATACGAGGGGAGAATTCCCAACGAAACTAAGGTTCAGAAAATCAAAGACTGGCCTTACTGCACTAACGTCACTGAAGTCAGGGGCTTCTTAGGTCTATGCTCGTATTGCCGCATATTCATTAAAGACTTCGCCAAACATGCTCGTCCTCTCATAGAGTTAACCAAGAAAGACATCCCCTTCGAGTTTGGTGACGAACACCAAGTGGCAATGGAGTATCTCAAGGACGCCATCATCGCCTCTCCAGCCCTTCACTCGATCGACTATAATTCTGCCTTACCAGTCATCCTCACTGTCAACACCTTGAACATAGCGGTCAGCTATATACTCATGCAAGAGGATGAAGGTGGCAAAAGATACCCCGCTCGTTTCGGCTCAATCACTCTCAATGACCGAGAGCGGCATTACAGTCAAGCCAAACTTGAACTCTTCGGTCTCTTTCGAGCACTCCATGATGTGCAGCTCTATATATTTGGCATGTGGAACTTAGTAGTTGAAGTTGATGCAAGGTATATTAAGGGTATGATTAATAACCCTGATCTACAGCCTAATGCCACCATCAATCGATGGATCGCCAGCATTCTCCTCTTTGACTTCAAACTCGTCCACATACCCGTGGCTAAGCATGCTGCCCCTGATGGGCTGTCTAGGAGACCTAAAGCTGAAGAAGATCCTGAGGTTGATGAAGAAGAATATGAGGATTGGGTAGACGAGTGTGGAGCCTTCACCATTGAGCTTGTGAATTGCTGAGAACCAAAATCTCGCTTGCTATGTCCCCTAGAAATCCCACTGTCGGAGTACTACTCACCTTCCAGCCTACCCCAGGATGTGGCTATTTTTACCACCTCAGAAATACCACCAGAGCCTTCCGAGACTGAAATACCATGATCCGAGAAGGCGAGGCAGAGAGACAAGAGGTTAGAAGTTGTGAGAGAGTTTCTAGAGACAATGAAGCTGCCAGATGGATTAGAGGAGAAGGAGTTAGAGAGCCTGGTGCAGCTGGCTACCCAATATTTCGTCAAGGGCAGAGAGTTGTGGAGGAAGGAGCCTCAGGGTCATCACCAGCTCATTGTTTGCCACCACAAGCAGCTTGGCATTATTCAGCAAGCCCATGACAAACTGGGCCATAAGGGTATCTTCTCCACCCACATACGTTTACTGACTCAGTTCTGGTGGCCTATGCTGGAGCAGGATGTTCGATGGTACATCAGGACATGTCACAAGTGCCAGATTTGCCACCTCGATCGAATCCATATTCCCCCTGTGGTCGCAATACCCAAACCTTTGTTCTACAAAGCCTATGTCAACACCTTCGTAATGCCGAAGTCTAATGGCTACCGCTATGTCACTCAAGCTTGATGCTCCCTCACCAGCTATCCCGAATGGGCCATGCTTCGATCTGAGACTGGCAAGTCGGTCGGCAAATTCTTATTTGAGCAAATCTTATGCTGATGGGGGGCTGTGGCAGAAATCATCACCGACAACAGTGCCCCCTATGTTCTAGCCCTCGACTGGCTCTTGAAGACCTATGGCATTCAGCATATTCGTATCTCGCCTTATAACTCACAAGCGAATGGCGTCGTAGAGCGGCGGCATTTTGATGTCAGAGAGGCAATGGTTAAGAGCTGTGAGGGAGAGGCGTCGAAATGGTCAGAAGTGGCACCGACAGTATTTTGGGCAGAGAGGGTTACCATTCACAAAGCTACAGGATTCTCCCCCTATTATATGGCTCACAGTGTCCATCCCAGACTACCCTTCGATCTCGTTGAGGCAACATTCTTAGCCCCTGTCGAGGCAGAATTGTACTCTACCACCGACCTCATTGCCAACCATGCCAGACAGCTGCAGAAGTGACCAGAAGACCTTGCACTCATTCACGACCAAGTTCTGAAATCCCACTTTGCATCGGCCAAAGACTTCGAATCTCGCTTTGAGAAAACTATACATGACTTCGACTTTGAACCAGGTACACTAGTCATCATCAGAAATTCCCACATCGAGAAAGAGCTTGACCACAAAACCAAACCACGCTACCTGGGACCTATGGTAGTGGTGTGTCGTACTAAAGGCAGCTCATATCTTCTTGCAGAACT
The DNA here is from genome assembly GCA_024613185.1 of Pisolithus microcarpus. NCBI lineage: Eukaryota > Fungi > Basidiomycota > Agaricomycetes > Boletales > Pisolithaceae > Pisolithus > Pisolithus microcarpus. The sequence goes on from JANFAI010000034.1 coordinate 401,582, forward strand.
TGATGGCACTATTTCGAAATTCCGCTTTGCCACCTTCTGATTGTTCCCATACTATCCATGCAACGAAACTCGCATCGAGGTCACCCATCTAGTGGGCCTCAACAATCCCACCATCAACCAACTCAAAGATGGCTCCCTGCCTGACCCAGAGCTCACTGGCATCCTTAGGGACGAGTCAGACAAGTAACTATACCTTCTGTTTCATTTTCTCTCTGTTTTTTTTTGTTCCTTTCATCTCTTTCATTTATCTTTTACAGACTCCCTACTCACATGAATAGTCCAAAAATAAAACCCACAAACATAAAATCTCTAAAACTGAAAAATACGTCTACCTCTCTCCCTCCTGTCATCTGACTTCATAACTATACTCATTTCTCTGTCCACTTAAAAGAATACCGCCAACCAAAACACCATCAAAAAAAATAAATATAAAATATAAAATACAATAAAGAAACACTGCTCGTTCACTTTCATCTTTTCCTCTGTATCCAGGATGTTTTCTTACTGCCATGTAACTTACACAGTTTCACAGACACTTGATGTCATACTGAACCTGCAGTAGCAGCAATTTTTTCATACCCTAGCCTACCTTACTGGTTTCTTCGATGTTTCGTCTGTTTGCAGCACCGACACTCAAATAGATTCTGCAGGACAAAAGCACAGGATACAAACACTACCTATGGACCCTCCACGAAGCTATCTCGTCGCCACCTCTTCAACAACTGCAGCTGCAGCTTTGCCCTTCAAAGCACAGTGCCCACCTGCCCCGCGTCAGCAGTCACTTGAGCCATCTGCAAATATAGGTCTAACAGGGTCTCCTCCCCCCACTCAACAGATTCCTCGATTGTGGTGATCCTTGCATCTAACTCGTCAAATGGAGACCACTCACTTGAACCAGCTTGGCGCTTACCCTTTTGAGCTCTTGGTATGTCTTCTTCGGGAAGCGGTGACACACGGGGCGTGGTCAAGTTGACCTCCTTGATGTTGGCTGGTGTGTTATCAGTACCCACATTACCTTCGTGCAGTATCCTGCCAGGGACAGGCACGAATGCCACCAAAACATCAATAGGGTCGTTGTCAACAGGTGAAGGTGGAGGAGTTGGGTCTTGAGGGTTTGGGGTAGGGGTAGGAGTGGTCGGACGACTGGAGGGGAGGAATAGCAGAACACCGGGAAGAGTCAAAACTGAAACAGAGGGGATGTCTTGAGGCACAGGTAGGGAAGGGGGAGCCCCTGTGGCTGGTGTGGGTTGACTAATGACTCAAGGACGAACCTTTAAGGTGGCCTTTGGGGGAGCTGAAGATGAGGGAGGTGGGACAGGCATCGTCCTCGAAGCTGATGACGCTGGTGGCACATCAGGATTTTTGCACTACATACCCTTGTCACTGCTGAGCCACAGGAGAGGGCCTTGAGACTCACCTTTCTGCCTGGTTTTCCAGCCTTGTCACACTTCTTCCCAACGTGACATGCTTCACATGCCACCCCACCTTTCCACACGCACTGGATGCCTCGCTTGATGCATCGTTCACAAGGTTCCCCGGTCCCTTGTGACACCTGGATTGAACCCATTATGCCACTCCCGAGCCCCTGCATCACGCCAGTTGAATTATCGATGACAGTGGCCTGCTCCTGATCGACCACCGGTGCTTCACAAGCAGACGCCACCACTACCTTGACAGCTACTGAGTCGGCAGCATGACTGGCGCCCTGGATAAAAGACAAAAGTCAGACCACAGCTCTACGAAGACTGGTGTTACGACGTACCTTAGACCCCTCATCCACCATGGCAGCTTTCTCTTGTTGCTGGTGGGACCGCCTAACCTCGCTGCCAACTGGTGCACTGCTTGAAGGCAGCTGGGCTGTCTTGCCCTTCAACCTCACCACTCATCGAGGGAACTGGTTTCGAAGCATGACCAACATCATGAACAATGAAGAGATCGCTTCCTCGGTCTCTTCAGGATAGTGTGGCACCTCCGAGGTGGGCACTGAGTCAGTGCCCATGTTGGTGGCAAATGTGTGCAGCCCCTTGATCTGGCCCTGTAACCCATCTATGGTCAATGTGCTTGAACATTTGCTGGAGACTTACCAATACTTCTTCAAACCTCTCCATCCACTCCCACACTACATCTTCCTCTGCTGCCTCATCCAGGATCTCCCTCATCACCGCCGCCAGAGCCTCCATGTTCTTGGCCCACCTTTTGGGAATCTCCTTATGGATGGTGTCGGGTGGGATGTAGATGGGCTGGCAAGACGTGGTAGCCTTGGAAGTCAACATGTCAATGGTGGATCGTAGTGAGTTGCAGCGAGTACTAGTGGTGGAGGTGGGACTTAGAGGAAGAAAGACAAAGTGGCGGCGTTTGTTTGGTATGTTTGGCAGTGTTTGTTCCCATGGAATCATTTTTGCCACAGCATGTGCTCGAGAACCCCATCTCACTTGCACTTGATCCGTACACAGCCACATCACGTGCCTGATGGCATCCCGTCATTGTTCCGTGTCACTGCATGCCTCTGACCGAGGATGGTCAGTATTCAAAGACCCCAGGAGGTGTAGGGAGTCCATACTCCCTAGGGCTGAATGTATCAGTTGTTAGCATCGTCATCACCACCCTAAACCACTTCCTGCAGCAGGCTGTCCCTCCAAAATCATCACTGCCACTCCACTCTCGGCAAACTTGGCTAATTCAACAGCTTCCTTTGCTTACTAATGCCACCACCACCTAATCAGGAAGTAGCCCCTATTACTGACACTTACCGCTGCAACAAGTCACCGCCTACCCCTATTCTTGACTCCACACAACGTCCAACCCCTGTCTTCGTCAGTCTTCAGCCCTATGTGACTATATTACAGTTCTACTGACCATCAGCAGTCCCCTCCAATGCTTGTGATGTCGGCATCTCAGTCCCTATAGGCCCCACTCGAGTCTCTGATGCCTGCTGCTGCCAGTAGCACTGCCACACTGCCCCAGACTGATTCTCTTGCTCCTGCAGAGTCGGTCAGTGCCCCATAGACCATAGGCATGTAGTACATTGCCACCTCTCCTTTCTTTTTGTTTTTTGCTTGGTTTCTTTTACCTTCTTTTCATGCCTACCGCCTGTAGTGCCTACTTCAGTACTTTTCTTTCAAATTTTGCTGGACATATGGCAGTTCCGAGTTTTGCTGCATTTTACCTTAGTGACAGCTGCCTGTATGCTACAAAACACTGCTGTACTTAGGAAAAATACACCCACTTTTCTGGCATCACAATCTGTGTGTCTAAGAGTCATCTTGAGTCCCCAGAGTCATTTTCAGAGTTTTCTTCAAGTCTTCTGAGCCCACTTCGAGTCCCCAGAGTTACCCATCGAGTTCTACTGACGATTTCAAGTCTCCTTACGTCTTAAAAATTCTGACAGCCTTCCAAGTCATCCCCTTCGCATCTACCAATTTTTACTACAGTCTACAAGAGTCTACTATCGCCGCCGACTGACTTCCTAGCTTCCCAATACCGCCTTATCGACTAGAAAAATCCCCCTTCACCCGTTGTGTGGCGGAATTTCGAGTTCTTCGCCACCTACACTTCCCAGACCTTAGGGAAAGTTTCTCTGACCCACCAGTCACCTCCCCTTGGTCTCCTTCCGACTCACAACCCCTTGGGACGAGCCTAGGTCTACCCTACAGCTTTCCCCCTTTCCCCCTTCACACTCTCACAAGAAGAGTTGCCCACAGCATGGCCACGAACCACATAGCGCTCTCTCTTTGTTGGTGGACGAAATTGACTTGCAGGCTGCAGGAGAAGAGGTCCTGTGTGGCTTCACAAGATTCCACTAAAGGACATTGAGAGGAAGATGGAACAGGTTGATGATGCTGTGGTGGAGAGGGATTCTCTTGAGAAAGCCATTGCATCAAAAACACTTCAACTGTTATCTGAGTTTTGTTGATATTATAGAAGCGGTACAGCATGTGGCGGGTTTACACTACTGTCCGTGCAGTGCAGAGACCCGTGAAGTGTAGGCCTTTCTTCCTAGTTTTTGTGATTGGTGCTTTGCTTGATACTAACATCGATTACCAGTTCCCTGGTGGCAGATCGCCACCTGACAAGATCCATATCGATTCCAACTGACAATCTTTCTGTTAGTTTGCATGTCTATTTGCCAATCTGATATTTATACCAATTACAGTCTTATAGATGGCTCTTGAGTGTTTTGGCTTGCATCGGATTTCATTGCAAATGTCACTGTCCAGCATCCGAACACTGGCTTCCGATTTGTGGAGTTACTCCACTATCCTCGAGCTCGACTGTAAAGTATGCAGTTTCCCTGTGCCTGAAGCCATTGGAGGTTTTGCTGCTGCTGCACCTGGCACTGTCCCAACGCGACCTGCAGACAGGGACATCATGTTTGGTGGGGGGTTGGTATGTTGTGTCCAGTTCATGGGGAGTCAGTGAGTCATTTCTACTCATTTTTGACAAGATTTGTGCAGCTGACGATGATAACTTCTTACTTTACATCCATGGCACCGGAGTTTTTTTGTGCAAGCTCCATCAACCCTCTGAACAATCCACACAGGCCATCCCTCTTGGCAGCGTATCTTTGACAACTTTGCATACAGTCAAGGTGCGGTCCACAGTTTTAATATTCTTGCTGTCTCAATGCTTATTTGGTGATTATGGTAGGTCGTGTTTGGAACAATCATGACACATGGCCAACGGTCACCTATGGCCTCCAGTGCAATGGAAGAGCTTCATGACATTCACCTTCTTTCTTCAAAAGCATAGTCTTGTAATTGGACAGCACAAAAAGAAGTCTATTAAAGGACAGGCGACAAATGGAATGCTGGGGCAGTGTTCGGATGTCGATCAGTTGATGAAGCCATTGAGCGGTTCAGCATCCGAGTGGCAGCAAAAGTAAGATGGAGGTGAGCCTGTGGTGCTGCAGTTGTATAGTCATGAACAGTCAGGTTCTACATGGCTTCAACAGGCTACAGCCCGGTTCCATGATTGGTCTGGAGTACATGCAAGAGATGTCAATGTGTGAATGGCCACTCTATCCAGATGTTTCATTTCAGTCTACACCTCATGCAATTACTGCCAATGATGCTGCAAATACACCCTGCTCCTGTGCCATTGCAAGTAGTGGTGCTTGGTGGTGCTGGCCGGGGATCATCTACATGTGTATTGCAGTCTTCTGATCCATACTCAATTGTCAGTCTTTCTGAAATTTCCATTCACAGCACTGAAGGGTATCATCCACAACAGCTCCGGTATGACCAACAACCATGTCCTTTAGCGTCCCCTGTGTGTCAAGACTTATGCTGATCGACCTTGAGGCATCGCCCACTACCTGACCAGACCTCAATTCATCATTCGAAGTTTCGCTTGCGAGATGAATCACTGCAAGCAACACCCACATTGTCCAACAGCTTCTAAAGTTTGCTGCCCACTGCCTGAGGCCTAGAATTCGGGGTCCAGGACTCCTGCCTGGTGCGTATCTTATTTCAATTTTCAGCAGCTTAAATAGGTAGGACTAGCACCAGAGAGCCCTTAGTTTCAAGTTTGCAAGATGCCTCCCAAGAAGAAGAAACAAATTCAAGCACATTCACAGTCTTTGACACCCATTGACATTGAGTCTCCCCAGCATCTGGTCCCGCCACACGTAGCTGCACCACCAGTCACCCAGCCCATAGAACCTGCACTGGTGCCAATGCTGCAACCCAAAATCACAAGATCAAGGGCACGAAGTACTTGAACTTCTCCAAGAGAACCCACCATGGTACTCACAGGTGAGAACAGCACAGTCCCCATAATGCACACTCAGACATTGATAAGCCTTCGAGATCCAGACCCGAAGTCGCTGCCTACACAGGTTAATGCAACAGCGACTGCCGCCAACTCGAAGCGGAAGGAAGTTGTGCAATCAAGCATAGATGATGGCAGCACAACTGCAGGTAAGACTCATAAGTGGTAACAGTGTCACGCTGTCTCGACATCTCAGCTAATATCTCTGTCAGTGCATAGGATGGCTCGGCCTGTTCCAGTGGTCAATCATCGTTGCCTCGCATCCTTCCAATTCAGATGCATAATAAATCCTTGGACTCTGAAGAAAACTTTGACCTCAACATGTCCACAGACAATTCTGATTCCAAACCCCCGCCCCAGCAGGGGAAGACAGTGTGGAGTCAGGGGCCACATAAACTCAGAGTCCAAGCTCAACAAACTGGATCACAGTCACCCTCACAACCCCCCCCACAATCTCATGATGCTTGACAGAGTCCTGCACCTACAAGCACTACAAGTCAAGCTATATGTGGTGGTAACTGTGACTGTGCCCTCCTTACTGGCTCGGAACTTGACAGGGATGTGGAACTGGATGACAAGAATATCAAAGTTAGCAATATCAAGCATTTCTTCCAAAAGACGGCCACTGGGACTTGGGTATGTAAGAAATGCAGGTGAACATGAAGGTTTTAGGTCCATAAAGCTGTTCTAATATTTTTTTGTGCCAGCCATAAAGCCAAGAACCACCCGAACACAATTATTCCAAGTTACACTTATAGCTGTAAGACTTCAACTGGCATCATTCGAGAACATCTCAAGTACCATTGGGAGAGTCATGAGCGATGGTGCCACTCATCTCAAACTGTGGACAGGATGAAGTGTGGCAAGGCAAAGCAAGAGGCATTAGAGGCCGCAAAGAAGATTCACAATGTGACTCCGAAACGACTGCAGTTTACCCAGGAAAGATTCAAAGAGGCGCTCATCAACTTTATAGTTGCAGATGATCAGGTAAGTCTTTTGATTTCATATGTCATGTGAACGTGCTCACTTCCAATTCAGAGCTTGAATGTGATTGAGTGTTATGAATTCAGAAATTTACTCCTCCTTCTTCGAGGAGATCTTTTGCAGTCAGACATTCCCAAGCAGATGAAACTATGTGAAATGATCCTTGTATCTTGGAAACAGCATATGGATGTGCTCAGAGCAGATCTTTCAGTAGGTTTTTCCTATCTCACCATCCAACTGAAGAGTTGGCACTAATGTCCCATTTATTTGATCAGCATTTGGAAGGAGTCATCTCGGTCATGGCAGACATATGGTTGGACCACAATCGACAGCCATACCTAGGAGTGACTGCCCATTGGATCAAGAAGCTCACAAGTGGCCACTTAGCTTTGGAAACAGCTCTGATCGCATTTCACCACATACTTGGCCTTCATGACAGGCAGAATCTGGCAAAGGTGATACTTCAACTCTTGGACTGTGTCAGCATCACAACAAAAGTAAGTCCCATAATTTAGTAGTATCATACATGATATTGTGGACTGGGATCTCAACCTGATATTCTGACCTTTAGGTCGGTCATTTTACAATGGATAATGCCGAGAACAACGATAAGATGATGGAAGTGCTCGAAGACCTGCTATCAAAGCATGACATCCCATTTGACAAGAAAGACTGACGCATATGATGTCTCCCCCACATTCTGAACATTTGCTCTGGTCATGTTATCAGTGCACTAACAGACCATCAGCTCATCGACACTGCAGGTGCTCTCTTCTCAGATCCAAGCCTGGGGGATCGACAAACCTACAAGGAAGCTCTGGAGAGTGATCTGATCTCATTGGGTCGCAGCATTGTCCAGTTGTTGTGTGCATCTGGTCAATGGTGAGATGTGTTCGAGGCTTACATTATCGAGGGTAATCAGAATGGTTACTGGGACGCTGAAGACACAAATGGCACACTCACTGGCAAGAAAATGCAGATTGATGTCCTCCAACTCCTCCATGACATAACAACTCACCGGGATTCTGTATACTACATGATATGCTGTCTTCGCTACCTTCGCCAGGTATGTGTCCTAACCCCACCACCTACTCCTGGACAATTCCTCTAACTATCGTCGCATGGTTGCACAGCCTATTGACGCATTTTTCGAGCACCTGAACAACAAAGATCTAAAGAAGTATAAGCTATCGAAGATGCAATAGAAAGTCTTGCAAGACTTTGAACTCATCCTTGAGGTACACTTTTCTTTTTCCCTGAAAAACCTCCTAATCTGATGGGGGTTTATGACAATGGTATCTATCAGATCCCACACCAGGCTATTCAAGTGCTATTGCATGAGCACCTTCCTACACTATGCAAGTACTTGGCCATGTTCGAGAAGTTCTACAGTACCTGGAGTAGACTCAGCAATGACGAACAAAACCCCCAGCTTCGTCCTTTTGTTCTGAGAGGCTTGGAATGGGTCGATAAGTATTATCATCGCATGGGCAACATGAAGGCATATATTATTTCATTGGGTGGGTGGGTTTTAGTTTGAAATGCAAGATCACTAATACTTACAATGTGGAATGCCAGTGCTGAATCCCAACCACTGAATGGCATGGATTAAAAAGTCTTGAGATGCACTGGAATACAAGCAGGCGAAGAAAGTAGTCACTGCATCGGTGAGTTCTCCTATCACCCCAGTTGGCATGTACTTAGTGAGCCATGTCTAGATGTCCGAATATCGCAAGAGCACCAGGCTTATGGAAGTCCATCCTGGGCCTGTTCCTGCTGCCCCCTCGAAACGGCCAACACTCGCATGTCGCCTTGGCTACAGTCTCAACAGCAACAATGAATCCTCCAGGCCAGAAGATGCCAATGTGATGCTGTGCTCTGTCAAACAGGAACTAAATTCATACAATTCTTGTTATGTGGAGAAACGATCAGATACATTGCAATTTTGGCAGGTAAGTGCGGTTCTACAGGGAAACACTAGCGTTTCTTGATATGGTTTTACAGGGGAAAGAAAAGCTCTTCCCAACACTCTACCATATGGTGATGGACTATCTTCCCATCCAAGGGAGTGCTGTCCCATGTGAGCGGATCTTCTCATCCAGTGTGGAGACCAACACCAAGAAACAGAACAAGATCAGACCAGCCCTAATGGAAGCACTTCAAATGCTGAAGTTCCACTGAAAGAAGTCTTTCCTTAGTTTCACCTACAGACTGTTACCCAATGAAGATGACTTGGTCGAAGATGGCAAAGATGCTCTTGGGATGCTTCTTGCCACTAATCCGGAACACACACAGGAGTCATTGGAGGGGCTTTTGAGAGCCCTCGGTGAAGACGATCATGCGGCGAATGGCTCAGATCCTGAAGACTCGGAAGAAGGAGAGCAACTGGGACAAGCCCATGGCATGGATGACCTTATTGATACTCTGAATGACACCGAGGGTGAAGAGGTCCAGGACAAAAGTGACATTGGGGGGAATGTTGCTTAAGCTACACCCTATGGAGAACTTTGAACTTTGGCTGTGTTCGGTCAAGCTTTGATATCGCCTTATCACATCAGGGAAATTTTAATTAAATGATTATGTTATATAAGACTTTATCTACCCTGTAAAGCCCTATAAGGTACATCATAATGACATACACATTGGTAATGCTATATATTGACTGGGAGCCTTGGCAGCATTGGTCAAAAGTTATCATGTAGGTAGAGTAGATCATATGTATCAGAATGTGAACAGTAGATCATATATATCTTTCATTACCAGACATTACCAACAATTGTCATTGACACCACCAACAGCTTAAAAATAAAAATTGCTATAGCAACCTTCAATTGAACTTATCAATCATGATATTATGAGAAAGCAATTTCATTCAATATCATTTACATAATGAGTACCTACTGAGTACACTACTAAGTATGATGAACTACTTAAACCTCCAAAAAAGCGAAAATAAAACAGAGAAAGACACTCACATATCACTTCACACAAGGCTACACTTACCTGGATATGAACCCTAAGACTTAGAGTCTTAGAGTGACTCTTGCCCTGAGGTGGAACTCAGAGACAAGAGTGAAGAAGAGAGAGAAGGGGAGAGAGGATGAGTTTATATAACATGTACTATACAGTCATTACAAAGACATTCCCACACATGTGGCTGGTGAAGAGTTGTTCAAATGATCATAAATGACATAGATGACAACACTAGATATTGATGATCAAAGTGAAATCAGACTGAAAAGAATATTGTCATTGATATGATGATGATATTATCTGATGAGCAATTATAATCTATTGTCAACTACATAGTATTATTATATGTGGCATATCAGCTCTTGTCATCATTATATCATGATGACAAAAGTATTGTAACTCTTATATCAGGCCTATATGCAGTTGACCAGATAGTAAAATGTCTGCCAGGTATTCTAATGCATTGTCTGACTATTATCATTATGATTTATAGATGATCATGCCCTATACACCATTATCCAATTCATATCACACAGATCACTACTTACCATAATTAACTGGGAATACCAGCACATCAAAGGTTCCCTGATGCAATAATCATGCCAGTATGTACTTCGATATGCTTTGAATATCACATGATTTTTGTTTGCGCACGTTATTGATCTATGACTGAGCAACTAACTCTAAGTACAAAGATACCACAACTGAGTTTGAATTTCAACGTTGAACTTCTGCCAACACCACCCAGCACTGTCACATTACATACAATATGCTTTCTCAACAGTTGCTAGGATCAGCGAGTGACACAGATTCCATGGATTTTGTGAGAAATTTTCCATCTTTCATCAGACAAGTACTAGTTTACTGAGTCCTTTCTGTGGACCATGTAGGCGTCTGAAGGTGCTGGCCAGGCATTCCTCCACTCAGAGGGCTATCACATTATAGATGGACAGTTCAAATTATTGAAAGAGATTGGGAGGGGCCATTCCAGTAAGTACATATGGCTGCACAAACATATCAATCTCACTAGCCCAGGTGTCATATACACTGCTAGGAACATTCTCTTGGGTAGCGACGTAGTTGCCAAACTTCAAGACACAGAATGTGGTCAGACCCTGCTATATGAATATCGCATCCAAAAAGCCCTTGCTGGCGGTTTGGGTATCCCTCGTGTGTGGTGGTTGGGAGTGGATGACAGTGCCAAAGTACTGATTATAGATCAGTTGGGCCCATCACTGGAGGACTGCCTCTCTCAGCAATCCTCATGCATGTTTTCCATTGGAGCTGTTATCGAGATAGCTCTACAAGCCATATGCAACTAGTTTATCACAGAGGGATACAAGATTGATCTCTTGATTCTTGCAGGTCTCCATCCTTGAGCACATCCACTCAAATAACTTTATCCATTGTCACATAAAGCCCTCCCATTTATTGTTCGGCTATGGTGCAAAGCAAGACAGTCTCTATCTCGTCGACTTTGCACTTGCACATGCATACCGTCACCCTGGAACTCACTGTCACATCCCCAACAAGAAGCAACTCACTTTTTCTGGCACACCAGCATTCACATCTATTAGGGCCCTTTGTGGTAGGGAACAGTCATGACGGGACAACTTGGAGTCCCTTGCTTATGTACTTATGTACTTGCTCTGTGGCTCTGTTCCCTGGCAAGATGATGGCCTCACTATCGAAGAGATTATCCAAGCAAAGGAGAGGGCGCCATCATCTCTTCTGCAAGGTGGTGTGCCTGCGGCACTTGTGACTTTCCTTGAGTATACCCACACTTTGGTGTTTGACCATCGGCCCAACTATGATTACATTCACAGCCTTGTTCATGATTTTCACACATGTATGGACAGATGCTTGAGTCATACCTGACTATGTGATCCTTGTGTCATAGTACATTAGTTCCTACATAGTCTGTTGTAATCTTGTATTGTGCCCTTGTCTTCTCGAGCCCCGGCTTGGCCCAGCTTAGCTGCGGCTTGCTGCCAGATACAGCCGGGTTCATTTACTAGTGGGCATAATTTCACTTGTCACTTTGTGAGATAGCCGGCACTCATCCAGCTTACTAAGCCATGGCAACACTAGATATGAAGGTCTGCAAAGTCCTCCAGGTGAACCTGTTAGGGGTTGATGGCACAGATGAAGTGCTAGAGTCAAGTAGGGATGTTGGTGAGTTTGATCTGTCACTTGCCATATGTGTGGGAATGTCCAAGTAGCACATGGTGGGCATGCTGGTGGCTCTTTGTAATTTGTTGGGCAGCAGGGACATTTCAGAGTAAAAGTGCAAGGTGGGAGTATGCCTAGCAGTCATGGATGGATATTAGGCACTGAATGGTAACAGGTTTGCCACATGGTTGTACACAACATGTGCAAACCAAGTTTGTGCAGAGTTTGGTGGACTTCCAAGTTGATAGTCGGCTGTACACCCAATGCTTGTTGTCTTATCATATACACATCGTTATGCCTGAAGATCACTGCATTGACATGGATGAGGAGGTGGTAGAGTATGAGGAGAGTGGGGAGGATGAGGGGGTTAGGGATGAAGACTACTACACAAACACTCGGAAGCTGCTGGTCATGCAACAGGTCAAGAACTATAGAGCAGCCATTGCTGTCATCAGCTTCACCATGGCTGCAATGGAGAACATGCGACCCACAACACCAGAGCCATATCATACATCTGCCCTCTCTGGACAGGGCTGGGTAGAGGAGCTGCTCCATGGACACCACAAGCAGATCAGAATGGAGCTCAGTGTCCACAAGCACATTTTCCTTCACTTGATATCCATTCTTTGAGATGGGGGCTTCCACAATTTGAAAAACATCATGCTGGAGGAACAACTTTCAATATATCTTTATGCAATGGTAACAGGCTTGTCAGGGCAACATATCAGTGAGTGATTCCAACGTTCAATGGATATGACATCACGGTGAGTATTTATTGTCTTCAATATTTCCCTTGTTTGCTGATTGCAATGCTATCATCTATCCAGATACTTCAAATGAATGGTCAATGCCTTCGCAGAAGGCCCCATTTACAACGCCTACATTCACCTTCCTAGAGCCAACTCACCAATCCCTCCTCACATCACCAACAACTTGAAATTTTATCCCTACTTCAAGGATGCCATAGGTGCCATCAATGGTACACATATCATGTGTGTGCCATCAGTGAGTCAACAGGATCTTATGCACAATTGTAAGGGATTTTTATCCCAGAATTGTCTTGTTGCATGTTCATTCGATGGTATCATTACATATGTCCTCAGAGGTTGGGAGGGATCAGCTGCTGATGCAACTGTCTATCACAATGCCCATTTGCAGGACTTCACAATCCCTGATGGCCACTACTATCTCACAGATGCAGGATATCCTTCGATGCCACAGCTTCTAGTTCCATACCACAGTCAACACTATCACTTGGCTGAGTGGGGATGAGCAAATCTAGTGTGGGTACCACTACATTACATTCAACCCTCACTCACCCTCCTGCAGGCCAAAGAACAGGAAGGAATTATTTAACTTGTGCCATGCCATGCTCCGAAACGATATTGAGTGCAACTTCGGTATCATCAAGCAATGCTTTTGTGCCCTTCTCCTCCCCCCTGAGTATGACATGTCAATCCAATCTCAGCTCCCTGCCGCCACATGTTGCATCCACAACATCATCCACCTTCACAATCCTGATGACACCGACATACCAGATCCTGATCAAATTGGTGAAGACAATGGGCCACTTCCAATGCCCAAAAATGGCAATGTGGGAACTCTGCAAGATACTCTGTTGAATAGCAGCTTGCACAGGCAGATGAACACTGTACATGATGTGATTGTGGAGCAGATGTGGAATGACTTCTGTGTGGAGTGTGCAAATTGGGGCATGCCTTACATCATCAAGCAGCTGGATTGATATAGTTCATTAGATATTCATCTTTTTTTTTGTATAACCACATATCAATCTATCCAGATGCATTTTTTTTCTCTAACAATTTTGAGTCAGATGAGTGCGAAAGAAGTGTGATTTCAGCAAAGGAAGAGCACATGATAGGACTACATTTAACAACTACTGAGTACTACCCAAACCCTCATATTCAAGGACTCTGCAGCCAATCTTCTCAAGCCTGAATTTGACCCACCACATTCAGTACATGCTTGAACTTGCAGCGGCTCTCTTGTAGCCTACAACAAAATTCAGGTTCTCCTCGAGTAGCATCTGCAAATGGACCAAATTTTCTTCAGAGGTTCTTCTCAAGGTTGTCAATCATCTTGAATGCCTCATTGAGCTCCTCCCTCCACTTATCAGTGCCAATAGCAGTGAGCATCTTGTCAGCAGTTTCTTTTATGTCTTCCATAAAGTTTTGCACCATATTTTCCATAGACACCTGGGTGCATCACTTCCATGAAGAACTGGTTCCACCACTAGTGACCACACTGGAAGCCACTGTGGATGGGCCATCCAGCCCAGCAGTGGCATCAGTCTTGTTCTTTCAACCACAAGAAGAAGCACTGGATGAAGGATTGAGTGATGTGTTGACTGACATCATCACAGAAGATGGTGGTGAGATGGGGATAGATGAGGGGGAAGAATTGGCAGGGGGAGGTAAGGCTACATGAGATACAACAGATGGAGTTGTACATGATACAGAATTTACTTGAGAGATTACAGCAGGCTGCACATCTTGAGTGGTCTGCATGACTGTGGCTTGACCTGGGGTCCTAGGTTGATATGGTACAAAGGTAAGCTGGGAGGAGGGTTGCATGGCCAGTGGTTGATACTGCGATGGGTGAACTTGCACAGCTGGCCGCACAACTGCTGGATGAGGTGATATGGTAGGGGGCACGATGAAAGTGGAGACATGGTGCACATTGGTGCCCCTCACCTTGTCAGGGGGGACAAACCTTTGCATACACTCCAAGTACTTGAAACCCTTGCTGTGAAACTGGGCTGCTTGTGGACAAGCCTAGTAGATAGTTTAGAATGTATCATATTGATATATGAAACAGGACATACTTCGACCAGCTCATCCATTATGAGCTGCCCCACCTCAGTTACAATATTGGTGCCTTTCTCTGCAGAATATGCAAGACCCGATCCCCCTGCAATGGCTGAGGTGGCATAGTATTCTTGTTTGAGCTTTGGATGATGAGTGATACTATGTATGAGAATGCTTGAATGAATGTACACTCTCCCACTTGTCATGACAATTTTTTGCTGTTTTATGATGGCCATTGGCTGGGTTGGGTAATAGGGGTAACAGAGCATTGAAGTGCCCTTCTTGAAAAACCATGTGATTTCCTGCCTTGGATCGGTTATCCTCCACATAGTTGAGAAGCATCTCAATGTCTCCCTGGGCCCATGTGGCATGTAGCCTCAGTTGCTCAGTGCCTGAAATGACAGAAATGGCCCTTCCTCTTGACCCAGAACTCAAGCCTACCATCTTGTTGCAAAGTTGCAGCAAGTAGCAGGTTGGGAATGGGGAGCAAACAAGCCTGTGAGAGGTTTCATGAGGCTTTCTTTGAGGCAACATTGGATTGGACACTCATATCGATGGGGCATTATCCAATCAATAATGACACAGTCTCACTGAGTCCATGAGTTTGAACTCTGCACAAACTTGGTTTGCACATGTTGTGTACAACCATGTGGCAAACCCATTACCATTCAGCACCTTAGAGTAGAGTTGGTGGGAAAGCAGTGGCAGTGGCAGTGGGGCAGCAATGTCAGTTGCTGAGTCCTCAGGTAACAAGGGCTGCCCAAGGCATGATAATGTCAGACAAAGACAGGACATTTTTAGATTAGTAACTGGAAGAACAGCAGTAGCTCCCTAAAAAGAGCTTGGTGTGTCAGGTAGTACCAGTACTATGGTAGTAGGTAGAGATCTGATCAACAGACAGCAGGGGGGCAGCTGTGCTACAAACCAGTGGGGAGAACCTAGACAGGAGGAGCTCTAGAGAGCTCAAGCTGCAGCTTGAGCTTGAAGAGCTGTCAGCACATGCAGCTTTTCCCACAGCTTGGCTCGAACTGATGCCAAGCTGCAGCTTGGAGCCAATAGAAGCTCAAGCTACAGCAACACTACAACAGCATAAAAGAGTTTTTCTTTTTTCAGCCATTGTTGATGATTATATGTTCAGGAGAGTCCACCATATACAGAACTTGGCCCAGCCTGAGCATGGGAGAGTATCAAAAATTATTACAAGTCTACATATGTAGCTACAGACAAGTGTATTAGATTACAAGACTCCAAGGCAGTACATGTTGTTGAAACATCCTTAATGTCATCATCCTCAGGGAGGGATGTGTGACAAGACAGTGCAAAGGATGAAGTCTCCAGCAGCTTTTCCCACAGCTCAGCTTGCCACAGCTTGGCTCAAGCTGATGCCAAGCACAGCTCAGAGACAATAGAAGTTCAAGCTGCAGCAACACTAATTCCAGGCAGGTAATTTAATTATGTATTGGTCTTGCTAATTTCCATGATGTTTACAGCAACTTCTGTCAATATTGAATGTCTTTTTAGCTGTGGGCATGTTCTGCTGTCTCACACTCACAATCAACTTTCTACCCAATCTGTCCATGCACTACTTCATCTCAGGTCTTGGAGTGGCCAAGGCTACATATTTACTGATGGCCTAAAGCTCACAAGTTTGGAAGATATTGAAGGTGATGAAGATGTTGAGCTAATGGAGGTTGGGATGCCATTGCTACAGACTAGGATAGACTAGCTGGTAGAATATTATGCATATTGATATGGCCCAGTGGGTATACCCACAAGGGTCTTTACCCATGAGTACCCATCTGTAGTACTCATTAATCTACCCACATCAGTAAATTAGATGTTTCCCCCCCAGCTTTCCAGTGCTTCCAGGACTTTTGAAAATGATCCCAGACCTCCCAGACCCTCCAACTCTCCAGGTGCACAGCCAC
The DNA here is from genome assembly GCA_024613185.1 of Pisolithus microcarpus. Lineage (NCBI taxonomy): Eukaryota > Fungi > Basidiomycota > Agaricomycetes > Boletales > Pisolithaceae > Pisolithus > Pisolithus microcarpus. Next base: position 418,236 of record JANFAI010000034.1, read on the forward strand.
AGTGAGGACAAAAGTTGTAGCCCATGATCACAGGACCATGGGAATATGATTACCTCAGCAATATCTGCTTTTTGGGGGGAGATGTTTGCAAATTTGAGTTGGAGTCACAGTTTGTCAAAAATAAAAAGTGGCTGTACAGTGATGATGTCATAACAAAAGTTGTAGGGCTGGACCACAGGATCATGGGAATATGCTTATCTCATTGATATGCCTAAAATTGGGTGTGAAAAATGCAAAATACAAAAAAATTGGACATTTCAGAAATCAAATTTCAAAGATGTCATAATGAAAGTTGTAGTGCCTGACAAGAGGATCCCAGGGGTATGCTTACCTCATTGGTCTGTGCAAAAATGGTTGAGATATAGGCAAAATACAATTAGTGTAGTGTAGTGTACATTTTTACTACCAAAAATGTAATGTTGTGGCACATTTTCAACTACCTAATAAGTGTAGTGTTTGATTAGTAAAGAGTGTAGTAAACTGTGCTTTTTTGACTATGAAATAGGTGTAGTGTTGATTAGTAATTGATTAGCAAAGGGTAGTGTAGAGTTTTGATTAGCAAAGTGTAAGAGTACATGTGTATTACCAAAAGTGTAGTGATGTGGTGCATTTTTGACTACCAATTAAGTGTAGTGTTTTGTGATGTTTGATTAGCAAAGTGTAGTGTGCATTTGTATTACCAAAAGTGTAGTGTTGTGGTGCTTTTTTGATTACCAATTAAGTGTGGTGTTTTGTAATGTTCAATTAGCAAATTGTAGTGTGCATTTGTATTACCAAAAGTGTAGTGTTCTGTAATGTTTGATTAGCAAAGTGTAGTGTACATTGTTATTACCAAAGGTGTAGTGATGTGGCACTTTTTTGACTACCAAATATTTGTAGTGGGACTAGGAATTGTAGTGTAGAGCTGATCAGCAAAAAAGTGTAGTCATGATTAGGTTTGTTGTGTAGTAGGCACAGCCACTAATAGCTCAAAATTTTGCAAAGTCACAAAAATACCCCAAAACATGATATAGTGGACACCAAAACTCACACTGTGAGTTGACATGTGGATCAATGGCAAGAATACCAAAAAACCCAACACAAAGACAAAATGCTGAGTGGTGGTTTGCCTGCACAGACTTCAGCTTGAGGGATCTGTTAAAAATAAAAGGGGAAGGGGTTCTGTACACCTAGATGGCTTGGGCAGAGGGGGTTGGTGCTCCTGACAAAGGGGGAGCAGGGGAAGATTCAAAAAAAGTGAAGACAGAAGGCTCCTGTGAGCCTGGAAGTGATGTAGGACAATGATAAGGACAGTAATTAGACCTTTGATGGAGCCTCAATTACTGCAAGATTGATGATGATGAAGAGGGGCTTAGAAGCAATGATGAGTGAGGTAGATAATGAGGCTAATGAATAGGCAGATGAGTGGGCAGATACTGAGCTGGTAGCTGCTTGATTGCTGTCAATGTATGGTACTTTATATACAAAAGAGTAGCATAGCCTGCAGTAAACATAGAGCAATACTTTGTCATGGGTTCATAAGTGATCAGTGAAGGATTGGTAAGGCATGGTATGAATGAGTAAGGACAGTAAGTGATTGGTAAACAAAATCAGTATGCATGACAAAGATTATCACTAATCAATTCGGATGGGATGAATCATCAAAGGAATGGATGAATAATGCAAAAGGGGAATGAATAAGTGCACTGGTCACTGCTGATTAAGGGATATGACTGCAAATGAGTCAAGTTGACTCCTAGATCTGAGATCTAGATGGATTGGGGCGATATGCTGCACTTCCAAATGAAGAATGGTGGAGATTTCTGCCAGGGGCCAATTTTGGGGGTCTCCAGGGTAGTCAGGGCATAGGATTTTGCAGCATTCCCCCTCTCTTCCTCTCTGTAAAGTGATCTATGAGGGGCCATCTTCTCCCATGAGAGCAGGGAGAAGCATCTCAAAATTGTCATGAATGTGATCAGATAGGGTGGATGACAGTAATTGGTATTGAACCTGTCACAAGTTTGGAAGAACAAAGGATGAGATTGAGAGATAGATGTTGCAGGGCATGGGAATGAAGGATCTGTATGCTTCTTCAACTGGAGAGACTGAAACAACCACATATGCAAGCCTGATAACAGACCTGAGATGACCATGGAAAGTCTTCCTTGATAATAGACTGACAAGGAGAACATGCTGTCCCAAAGTGATAGGATGGGAGGGAATGGACAAGGAAGGGATGAACCAGGAGGCTTCAGCATGAAAGCTAGTGGGGATTCCTGGCAGATACTCATAGTTATTCTCCCTGGCAAAGGGCACAAGTGAAGAGATTGTCAAAGAGGCAGCCATCATGATGAGGATTGGTGAAATGGGCATTTATTGGCAGAAATGATGTAGAAAATCATGGAGGGTGAGGATTGTTACCATATTTGGAAGGCAGAATGGCATGGTTGAGAGCTTTCAGAGGGTGGGAATGATGTTGATATCTTTAGAAATGATCAAGATATGTATAGGCAATATCAGCTTCTCATTCCATTATTTAGACTAAAAGATTTGCATACCCTTTTCCATTTCTTCTTACATAATTTGGAGGTCTTGGGACCTCCTTTGGAAGGGTTGGAGAGAGCATCAGAAACTGCATTCCAGAAGGGTGCCTTGAAGTTCATCCCTTCACCTGCCAATGGCTTGTGAGTGATGGCCAGGTCCAGGAGGATATTGACATCTGCATCCATCCACAATGCTGGATGTGTGGCTGCTTGGTGAGTAGGAGTACTCTTGGTGGGTGATTGCTTTGACTTTTTGTGGACCATGCTGAAGATGGAGAGAGAAGGAAGGTGCATCAGTAAATTTGCACATTACTTTTTTCCTCTTTTGGAACTTTTCCAAGTTTCTGTGCTTTGCAAAGCATCAAAAGTAAATAAAGTGAATAAAGTGGTCTCATTATACTTTTCCAGCTTTTTATTGCCCACTCCAAGACAAGGATTACTACATTATTATAAGAAATATAAATCCAGCTATGTTGCAATTGGGGTGACTTGGAGTCTACCAGTGGATTATAGCAAGGAAATGTGAGCTTCATGGCTGGCTGCCATCACCAACCTTACAAGGTCCACAGGACAGTGGAAATGTGGTGCATGCACTTAGAAGAAATTTCATGTGCATGCTTATGTCAGCAATGTTGAACTTCAAACAAGTGTCATACAACTCGAAAAATTCTGCCCAAGTTCTCATTGCACCCATCATCACAGTAGTGTGATTGCCACCATCCTGCTTTTGATGTAGACAATGACAACGAGAATCATGCCCACTATAACAGAGATAATGATGCAGCTGACTTCTGTAGAACAGGTGGCAAGGATTACAGTGCCCCTCACCACCCCCAGGCTGAAAACAACAGGGCCAGATGTGAGTCCCACTGTCTACATATCTCATCATGGTAACCTGATTTCCACCCACCTCAACCTGATCTAGTCCAAGACAATGAGAATCATGCAAACTATAACAGAGGTAATGATGCGGGCAACTTCTGTAGAATGGGTGGTGAAGACTACAACACTCCTCACCACTGTCAGGCTCAAAATGATAGGCCCCAATGTAGGTGCTGCTCCATATACATCACTTGATTGTGGTAGCCTCATTGCCACCACCTCACCTTTGATGTAGTTGACAATGACAAGGTTGTCCAACATGCTAGCCACCACAGTGGCTCTGATAACTCCAGCCTTTTTTGTCTGTGTTAAACCATATTAGGAGATACCAAGTATGCTACCATATTCTTCACACTGACCACTGTTTTTCATCATCATACCCAGAGCATTCGGAATATGAGGAGCCCATTGATTGTTAGGCCATGACAAAAGTCTGTGCAAAAGACAGCGAGACTGAAGTCAAGGCCTACTAGACAAACCCTCTAGACAAGAGTTAGAGACCTGGCTAGTGATGGTACTTTGAGCTAGACTTGGCGAACCCTTACTCGAGTCGGTTGACCGGAGTAGCAATCACAAGGTGTGAAGGAAAAGGAGGCTCGTTGCAAGGTAGCTAAAAGCTGGGGATCACAACGATCCGCCAGCCTCTAAATACTCCTATGATACATGAGGGCGGGCTAGCAAACATACTGCCACCAAAGGGAAATGACTTGAGGACAAGTCATTGGCACAGGTATGCGCAGTCCTGCAGTAAGTAGGCAGTACCATAGTAATGACACTGACCTATGGAGAACGTCCAACCGGCGCTGCCAAGCGGAACGACTCAACCAGAGTCATAACTACAAAGACAGAACCAAGGACATGAGCCGAGCCGTGAGGCTGCAGAAACCAATGTCCGTGGCAACAGGAACGGGTGCACATCCAAAAGGAAAGAGGGTGCAACCAATACATAGTACAGCAAGCACATACCGGGAAAGGGGAAAAGGCAGAGACGCGTCAGTCACGTGATGAACACGTCACGTCTCACATGTGACTGGGGGCAGAGCCACCATGCACACTATGGTACAGATACAACGGTAAGAGAAGAAGAAGAGAAACGAAACATGCCACAGTGAAGTAGTACAAGGACATGGTGTAGACCAAGTCACTGATGAACGGTGAGAACCAGATGGGCCACACAGTTAGATGGTCGGGGTGTAACATTGATGAGGAGAGCGTTCTCAGGGCCCATGGTGCAGCTTACAACAAAGGATCTGCTAGCAGTCTGAGTACTGACTCCTTGGGTAGCACAGCTGCTTCATAGGTAGGACAAGTCCACTGATTACCCACTGATTGATGCACACACATTAATGTGTAAGTCATTAGCCCACTTATCCACTGTACTAACATATTTGCAGAAAGGAGTTCTACTTGATGGCCACACAACATCTATTACATGAGCACAAACATACCTCTTTTTTTGGCTATATCACTTGACTTGTTTCAAACTATGTGTTCTGTGCTATTTTTTTGATGTCCCAGAATATGCCTACTTACTGGCATGAATAAATGTCTTTTAATACTTTTGAAAGCAAAACAAGTGTGACAGAAAGTAAGAAAAGCATGGAAAGTGATACTTTTTCTGCTTTGTCGAGCAAGAGATCTACTATTTAAAGTGCTAATGATACTTTTAAAAGCAGCAGCTTTTTTTACTTTTTTACTTGAAAAAGTTGCAAAAGCAAAAAAAAGTAAAGTGCAAATCTGCTGATGCACTGAGTGGCAGACCAAAGTGCAGCATTGATCCTGATGCTGTCTTCACCATGGCATCTCAGCCAGAGCTTCATCAGTTCAAACCCTGCCAGAATGTGGCAGCTTATGTCAGGAGGCAGGTGGATTTTTTATGTGGGTTTTTTACTTGGACTCTCCATGGGATTTGGCTGCCAGACTGGCTAGTATATCCTGGAATATTGACCAAGGCAGTATACACACATACTTCAAGTTTGCACTGGAATTCTGACATATGCTTAGACTTAAAATATTGTTACCTCCTGAATGACAAGGTATATTTCAAGCACAGGATCAACATTTTGTTTGTCATTAAAAGCTGTCATGAATCTCCAAAAATCCCTTGTGTTTGGAGTGTCGCGCACGATCTCAGCAGCAGAAATAAGCTTGCGTATTCCTGGAAAAATTGCACATAATGTGAAAATCACTAGGACAGCAGGATCTATATGTAGGGCGGCCCAAGGGCTACAGACTCCGTCAGAACATGGCATCTGTAAGGAAAGAACGAAAGAGACTAACCCTTTCTAAAGACACCAAGAGTGAATTCCACCACAAGCAACAGCACCCCACCACCTGGTGCAAGTCGAAGTACTTTTGGTGCGAATCCTTTATAGAGAGCAGTGGGACCCTCCTCACGGAAGATCGTGACAAGACTGTAAGGTAACGTTGAGCGATCACCTCAATGAAGAAGGCCTACGACATACGCTGGGTATGTCCAGTTGTACTTCGGAATCACGCCCGGTACCTTGCTGGCACCCTGAATACGGGATTTCACTACCTATAAAAAGACATACACCGTCAAGGGACATTCAAACTAAGAATGGAACACAACGAACATCGAACCTGTGGGCGCGAAGTCAGATTACGCCGCTCTATGCAGCGGGTGTGCTTACGGAGTATTGAGAACGGTTCCCACGAAACCTCCGACAGATCCAGAGACGAAGTTATTGAACAGCTGGCCCTGAGGTGTCTAGAGTAGTTCCCATAAATGAGCGACCTGATACTAGGGATGCGACAGAACAACCGTACCTCTGCCTTGGGCATCACAGCGCGTACTTGATGAATACAACCAAAGTATCCACCATTCCACCAAAAGTGTCTAATGGAAATGAGACGTCAGGTATGGCATGTATGGGCTAGTCAGCAACCTGCCTCCAAAACGTAGCCTCCATACCAGCGTAGAGGCCCAAAATGCCTTCTTTCTTGACCACCTGCCTGACTACATCTATGGGGCCGGCGAAGGTGCTACTCTTATCCTGTAGTCTACAACTGGCTTAGCAATATAGCCACCACGCATCGAAGACTGACGCTCACTTGATCTTTACTAGCTCAAATGGCACGACGACGAAACTTTCGGTGGCCCCAGCACTGCAACCAGTAACGATGGAGAGCTGGGAAGTCATTTTGGATTCGCCCGAAAGTTTAAGGTATGTCTTCCCCCAGAAGTCGTTCGCGGCACTGACGAGAGTTGATTTCTAACACTTCTTTGAAGGAAGGGGCGTCTTACAATTTCACTGCCCGCTTGGGAGCCTCGAGGAGCAGAGGAGGTACCAAGCCTAGCGAAGATCCGTCACTGCGTATATGTAGCAAAAAAGGAGTGCCGTACCTCGGTACAATCTTCCTACGCTGAAAAAACGGGTAGAAACAGCATGAGTAACAGCGATCGTTTTCCTCTAGACTTACCCCTCCTCACGAATAATCCCTGCTAGCGTTCCGACCATCCCATGTTTGCCTTTACCGGTCTCCAGTTGCATGCGGGTCTTCACCTAAAACCACATTATCATGATCCCATCTTTCAGTGTCGAAATGAAAAGGAACGCACGACATCTTAGTAGGCGTATTCCACATGTCATGCGACTGTTCTTGAAACGACACGGACATCACTTACCGAGAGGGTAAAAGGTCAAGATTTCCGAGACTCCTGCGATAGCTCCCGCCGCGAAGTTTGCAACGAAGGGGAGTGCTGAACAAATTGATTGCCTCGCGGTCAGGTCAAACCTCCACACACCATAACCTAGTATGCACTTACGCTTCCGTTGTTCCGTCGCCATGGCTCTATCGGATAAGATTTGAACAGAGAATAAGAAGGTATCGAGGGTTAATAATGATAGTGAGAAGGGAAAGAAAGCCCTTGTGTGCGAACAAGCTCAATTCCAGTCGTGGCAATAGAGCGCGTCCTTAGACGGCTCGGATGGCGCTCGGCCGCGAGTGAGTTCGGGTCACGCGTGACGTAGTCACACAGTGTGTGACCGTATCACGCTCCTCCTAGCGGGAACGAAGACGCGCTGTTTCACGATGCGACGATGGTATACATCGCGTCTTGGCAAGAATACCAAGAAGCCGCAGAGAGTCTGTACGCAAAATCACCTAACAAGGTGAAGCCTGATTAACTTGCCCGATCAAACTCCATCATGCTGAATACCGCCGCGTCTAGACACGATATTGTGTGAAATGGAGGTCATCTGAGGGCAAGCTGGTCTTGAAGATCACCGATGATACGACAGTACGTGGTTTGTATCGTCAGCGAAATCGAGACGCGCATTGACGGCAGATCTTCTCCGGATATCCAGTGTATCAAGTTCAAGACATACTCCTCGATCTTTCTGAATCGATTTGAATCCCTCAATCTCTCTCTGATGCAAAAAATGCAGAACAGGCGCCCCGATCCGACACCCTCTCCCGCGACGGCAAAAGCGTCGCGACATGATGAGGATGCTGCAAAACCTCGTGCTACGTCCCCGATACCCCCTCAGCCGGCTGGACCAGCTTCGGGCGGTGTCAAGAAGAAAAAGCCAAAGAAAAAGAAGTAGCATTCTGCAAGGATAGCTTCGACGATAACTCGACATCCCGTTCGTTCGTTCTGATCTCAGGGATATACGTGCGCCACTAACAATCGTACCCAGGTTACTCACGTCGATTTTTTCCTGCACTGTCACTCGACGAGGGTTACCAGCGAGTCACGCCCGTGCTGTGTATGGTCTCTCCACCGGCACGCAGCACAAATTAGCATCTACATGGCCGTAGAATACCATTGTACCCAACCACCCTCCTTCGCACTCATACTTTGAGAGTTGTGCACAGTCTAGTATGCGTGATTCTACGTCACTCGTGTAATACCCAGCGAGGATAACCCTTGCCTCTACGAAACGCGTGTCGTGAACCCCATTCCACAGAATGCTACAGACGCAAAACACGTTTTCCATGACTACGAATGTCAGTCCAGAACACAGCTTGGTTGACTGTTCCCGAACCCACTGCGTCATTCCGTGCGCATATCACGTGCTTACTTAACCCGCTGACTCATGTTTTGAAACTCCGCTATCGCTGGCTATATAAGACGCTGGGAGTGGCGCAGCCTTCGCAACGGCTCATCTGCTGCTACACACTCCTACACCCAAGTAAGTGTGACTGTGAACGTCGTTCTACGTTCGTGGCGTTGATAAATTCGCCTGCAGCATGCAAATCTTCGTTAAGACTCTGACTGGCAAGACCATCACCCTCGAGGTGGAATCTTCTGACACCATCGACAACGTCAAGGCCAAGATCCAGGACAAGGAAGGGTACGTGTCGTCGTCATTTTAGCCTCAACGAACCATCGTCTAATCTGCGCCTTAGCATCCCTCCGGATCAGCAGCGTTTGATCTTCGCTGGTAAACAGCTCGAAGACGGTCGCACACTTTCGGATTACAACATTCAGAAGGAATCCACTCTCCACCTCGTCCTGCGCCTACGTGGCGGTATGCAGATCTTTGTCAAGACCCTCACTGGCAAGACGATCACCCTCGAGGTTGAATCGTCCGACACCATCGACAATGTGAAGGCCAAGATTCAGGACAAGGAGGGTATTCCTCCCGACCAACAACGTCTCATCTTCGCTGGTAAACAGCTCGAGGATGGCCGCACCCTCTCCGATTACAACATCCAGAAAGAGTCCACTCTCCACCTCGTCCTGCGTCTGCGGGGTGGCATGCAGATTTTCGTTAAGACCCTTACGGGCAAGACGATCACCCTCGAGGTTGAATCGTCTGACACCATCGACAACGTGAAGGCCAAGATCCAAGACAAGGAGGGTATTCCTCCCGACCAACAACGTCTTATCTTTGCCGGGAAGCAGCTGGAGGATGGGCGCACGTTGTCGGATTATAACATTCAGAAGGAATCCACTCTTCATCTCGTCCTTCGTCTGCGGGGTGGGATGCAGATTTTCGTCAAGACACTTACCGGCAAGACGATCACTCTGGAAGTCGAATCGTCTGACACTATCGACAACGTGAAGGCCAAGATTCAGGATAAGGAAGGCATTCCTCCCGACCAGCAGCGTTTGATCTTCGCCGGCAAGCAGCTGGAAGATGGCCGCACTCTTTCGGACTACAACATTCAGAAGGAATCGACGCTTCATCTTGGTATGCGCCACCCATTCCTCTCGTTGCACCCCTACTGATGAGTCCTTGTCAGTCCTTCGTCTCCGTGGCGGCATGCAGATTTTCGTGAAGACGTTGACCGGCAAGACGATTACCTTGGAGGTGGAGTCTTCGGACACCATCGACAACGTAAAGGCGAAGATCCAGGACAAGGAGGGTATCCCCCCTGACCAGCAACGCTTGATCTTTGCTGGCAAGCAACTCGAGGACGGCCGTACTCTCTCTGACTACAACATTCAGAAGGAGAGTACGCTGCACCTTGTCCTTCGTCTGCGCGGTGGTATCTGAGTAGTGTAGTTCAGAGTTGAGCGTGTCTGTATTCCATGATGTTCTTTTTCCCGCACCATAATCTCAGTGTACTTTGCAATGCTTTTCAAGAACATGACACGTTTGCGTGATTGGGCTGGACTGGAATGTGCTTTCCAGCGAATCTCAGTTCCCATCCGCGCAGTTTGGACGTTATATACTACTATTATCCATAGGTGAGCACCTGTGCCGGCTGTGATCAGTCTGAAGGGCCTGCGTGCAGTAACAACGGGTGACATCCCGAGAGTACAGCTAATGGCAGGTGCTAGTGAAGCAGTAAAGAACTAGAGAAGGTTAGGCAGAATAGCCGAGGCTCGACCACCCGCTGTCGAGCGAAGGACTACGCCACCAAACGTATCCTCTTGTGCCCACCTGTACCTGCGGCGTTTCACCTTCCCACAAAGAGATAACTTGGCTCCTTTTACTTACTACTATATGGCACAATGACAACGCAGTACTACACTAAGATCGAAATATATGTACCTTCCCACCAAAATGGTCGACAAAATCAAAGCTAGACTCGTGAGGGAAAGGTTGAGTCGGACCGCCGAATTTTCGACCTCTCTTCCTCCTAGTACGGCTAAGGAGCGAATCGTTTGTGGGCAACATTTTCGTTCTGGCGGTCACCATTTGCTCATTGATATATCCTACGGCAGATTGCTACTACGACATCTTATCCATCCAACAACTACGGGGTTCGACGGGGTCGGCAAGAAATTCCATAGTTCGACTTCGGAGAAGTGTGCCTACAGGTAACAGCATTGGGTTAGTAAAGCGGCAAAGCTTTGGCTCATTAATGCCATGTCATTCGAAGTGTTGGACTGTGATCATGAGACCATGGTCGGGCTCTATTTCTCCTCGTGGTACGGCATTCTATTTACTTTGCGAAGGAACTTTATCCGTCTTTCGCCAACCTCCTCATAAACTTACTTTCATGGAAGATGAAAAACATTCATCCGAGATATCCAGTGCTGATCAAGCGCAAGACACGCATTCTTCGGGAGCTGTATAGCTTGGTTGGTCTTGCCTCCGCGAAAAAAAACCTGTGCGGAATACATAACTTACCACAGGCATCCATGAAATGAATCAAAAAAAGTTATGCACCCAGGGGAAAAGCTTTGACTCGGTCCTCGTGTTGCGTGAATCTGGACTTTCCACTACAGGACAAACCGATCAGAATATGGTACCCTCAAGGGCTTCGTCCGAATCCTTCTCCGCGAAATCCGAGCGCTGATGGAGCCGGATCAAAGCACTGCGGCTCGCTGGCAGCCATTGCCTCAACTGCACCCATGCTGAATACATTGCTTTTATCCACATGCTTCCAGCACGAATTAAACACAAGACCATGCGCCCGCAAGTCATGCACAGCTATCCGGACGACCGGCAGTCAAGGGGCCTTGCACACGGACATTTGGGGATCCGAGCTCCTGTCTCGTTAGCTTACTACCATTGCTTGCGCTGGCGACCATATTCGTAGGTCATTACCCCCTTTCATTGATAAGCCAGCCTGATATTCCGCAACTCTGCATAGCCTCGCAACGTCATGCAAGATATTCTCCTTTATTATCGGACGTGGGGCCATATGTAGCAAGGCTGAAATGTCGAGCAGCACAAACATATCGTTTCTCACGCACCGCTTCCATATACTATCCAGCCAGACAAGACGGGAGCAACTTCCCTCGGTCATTGTACCCTTGAAGGGGATAGTGAGTGCGATTTGCTGCCACCACTCTATCAATCCAATATCTACAAGGTGGGTGGTGACTCTGTTCGCCGTTTTCCACAGCCCGTTCATGTAACCGATAGGGGTCCACCGGGCAACGTGGGAAGGCCATCAATTATGGTGACAGCCACTGTTGACTTACCCATAGCATTCAAAAGCCGCAATGTAGGTAACCAAGTTGTGCCAATCGAGCCCCAACTGTTGGGGGAAAACATGGACAGCTGGTCGTGCTGCGTGTGGATTCGGTCGGCAATAAGTGGACTAGCATATGTTTTTAATGCATGCCTTCCCCACAGTCAAGGATAATTATACCGTTTCGCGGTAGTTCCCGTTCAGGGTTCAATGTTGGAGGGAACAGGCTCGCGGGTACACCAGTTTCCGACCGGCGGTCCCCCAGTTACCTCCCCAGGCACCGACAATTCTAGGTTTTTCTTGCGCCGGGTGGGACTTCATTTTGAAGCGGACCCCCTATGTGGGGATAGAAGGCAGGTGATGGCAAACGTTGCCAACCTCAAAATGCACAAAAAGAAGGTTGGAACCGAGGAAGGCTATCGATGATAGCTGGGGTTTGTCCGATTATAGGTATTGGTATTTGGGAAACTGGACGTTATCATGTACTACTTTCTCTCTGCTATCCAATTCGTGCAGGTCTACGATTAAAGTCAAATGAAGCCATATAGAGTACTTACTTGCGCTCGTCTGAAAAGTTCATGCTAGAGTCGACGGCGGCTCCCACCGCACTGAGAATGCGTTCTCGATTCATCGCGAGGGCGGTGGTAGAGCAAATCCACGCTGCCAAAGATCACGCAAAAGGTCGACTGGCTTATCCGGGTAGGCGAAAACACAGTTTCATAATCTAGGTGGCGGCGTTGGTTGGTGGTATCGTTATCGGTTATCGGTGGAGTGCAGATATTGCGAAAACCCTCGCGGTAATCTTCATGTGCGTGCATGTGCTTGAAAGGCTTCGCGGAAACGACTATCGTTAACCCAGCAAGGTCCGCCTTAGAGGATTGATACCTTGAAATGCTCCCTCAAGGGGCATGGCAACAAGCGGTATGCACTGCACCGAGCAGGCTAAGACACTACCAAGTAAACTCGGCAACTGTTGGGTGCAGCCGTCAGTTCAAATTCGATGAAGGCGATTGAATGTACTCTCGAGTGAGTTGCTTCTCCATTAGACGATCGTCAGGTTTCCACCGTACTGTACGGAACCCCGAACTCATAAGAGATGGATTGTAAGGTCCGAACCAGATAGTACCTGTCCTGTTTGTGCATAAGTACCGAACACTGCGCATCATGAGCCTGCAGCGACGACATCGGTAATAGATAGACGGCAGGGCGAACCAAGGGCTAAATATGACCACGATGGCTGCTCTGAGACTAATAGGCTGTTTGTCAAGATGCGGGCTAAACACGTTGTCTCGATTGAAGGATGTTCTGTCGGGAGGAGGGGGGGATATGTGCCTGCCAAATCGTAGCGACTAATGTTAGGCGTAGGTGTGGTTGTGCGTCCGTCGCGGTTGGGTTTCATTCAGTTGCCAAACCGTCCAACGCTCCGATAGAAATGACTTCGCCCATGCGTTCGATAGGTTACAATTAGACCCATGATCGAGTCTGCATGGAAGTGAACCTTAGCAGGAGATACCCCTAATAAAGTTTTTGGCTTTGATTATCTGTGGGTTGGTCTGGACTTGCCTGGCACCACGCACACACACAAGTCAAGTTGTCCAATTGGCCCATCGACACACTTGGATTCGTCCTTCCTGGTCTGTCTTAGTCCCGCACTAGTCGAATCGCTGCGCATCGTGCGTGTTTTGCACGTCCGATTTGGCTCGGCTCACAGTCTGGACTCTAACCACACAAGTCACGGCTTGATGCCAGTATTCGACCCACGTTGAACGATCGACCACTCGTGGCATTAGATTGACAAGAGTAACTCGGTGCAAATGGCCTTGCGACGATATACCACAGTCGTGGACGGCACTATCCCTATCCCAGCCCTTCTCTACAACGATGAGGAGCTTCTCGCTAGCCAAGACAACGTAGGGATCTACGATGGGTACGTGTTTTCTCTGACAATGTCACCTTCGGAATGGCCGTTTCACGGCCACTGATCTGACTGTGCGGGTAACCTCATGTTTTACTTGAAAAAATTCGTCATCTCTCCACCTCCGGCGTCAGTCAGCAGAAAGCTATGGATCACCAATCGGGCACGGTCCACGTAACCACACATCGACTTTTCTTCATGAACGTACGGAGCGCAGCTACCCAATCCTTTTCAATGGACTTGTCGCACGTAATACGGACGGATCATTATACTGGTCTTTTCAAATCGTCACCCAAGGTGACCCTATTCCTCGATGCCAACTCCGTCTCCAATTCTGGAAATGGGGACGACGCGGATGCGAGATTCGAGAGTTGGGAGTGCGAGGTGTGCAGCTACCGCAACCCTCCAGGACTCAGCCCGGCTGCGGCACAGGTATGCAGTCTGTGTGGTGTGCCAAGAAACGCGGTTCCAGCACCGACTTCTCAAACCTCGTCTGGGGCTCTTCCGACACCTCTGGCATCATTTCCTACATCGTCTACATCACTACCTGGTACACCATCGAGATCAGGTAGCCCACCACCTCATGGGAACGGCGATCCTGAATCTATCGCATGCAGTGCATGCACGTTCCTCAATCATCCCTCTCTACCTGTCTGTGAAATGTGCTTCACGCCGTTACCCGTAGTTTCGCAACGTTTTGGGAACAACAACAACACCAGAACGAAATCTGCACCTTCATCACGACCGGTGTCTCCTGTATCAGCAGCAGCAGTAGATCCAGCCAACTTGCTCATCAAGCTCAGTTTCAGAAAGGGCGGGGAAAAAGCCTTGTACAACATCCTGAAACGTGCACTGAAGGCCCGCGTATGGGAGGTTAGCCGATACCGACATGAATGTGGGTTTTCTTGTCCACTGATAGCAGTCGAATTTGCTAGGGAAGGCAGATCGGAAAGGTCTCGAGGAATGGCCAATCAAGTATGGGCGCGATGTCTCCGGAGGGTTCCTCTACCCCTACTTTCCTTCGAACCGGTATCGGTAAGGTTCTTTCATATGAGTGGACCTAACAGGATCCGAGAGTTCCTTTCAGGTGGGATTATAGAGAATGTCAATGCATCGGTGAAGAACACGCAGACGGAACTTTCCGATGCGTTCCAAGACCTAGAAGCGCTAATGGTGAAAGCAAGGGACCTCGTGCAGCTGGCTGCTGAGTTGAACGAGAAACTCAATGCGTCATCCACCATTGCCAACACGCCTGGTTCAGCTTCTCCGTTACCGTCATTCGTAGCACCCTCAGCGGCGTCCCAGCCAAGTACCGGTTCAATCTTCGCAATCACATCACTCGCGCCATCCGCAGAACCCGAGGAAGCGAAGTTTATACGGTCCTCTTTGTCACAGCTTGGACTGCAGATGACGAATGCACCCGTGACACCTGACATGATCCGAGATGAAAGAAGATGGATAGGAGAGTTGGCACGTGAACTGGCGGGAATACTCCAAGGTACATCTGACGATACACCGGGACAGAAACCGAGTGGCATCATGCGACAACGAGGGATAGTTGGCCTTGATGAGGTGTGGGGCGGTTGGAATCGCGCACGGGGTGTTGGTACGCACGTCCCTATCTGTGAAGAATGGGAAAACATCTGACCGGATTTTGTCTATGATCTGCCTCGTTGTAGCATTAATACCACCTTCCACGTTCCTGCAGACCCTCCAGTTTCTTCCTGACTGTACTTCTCCTCCGATATATAGCAGAACGTTCAAATCCGGGCTTCGGGTCTTACATACGCCACCGTACACGCATGCCTCGTTTACAGCACGCCTTCTAGGGCACTTGATGTTATCCGAAGTGCTGACTACTAGCCAGGTAGCACAAGAAGAGAAAATCACGATCTCCCTTACCGCGGAGATGATAGAAGCTGTGGAGGTGGATGGAGTGGTATGTCGAGACGATGAGCGGTCGGCAATCAGAGGTGGTGGCAGTGGCAGTGGATCAGAGCTTCGATGGACACTAAACATGTTCGAAGAGTACGTGTGGGATGGGCAAACATTCGACTGACACCTTGATCGTATCATTTATGATCGTCCGCGTTATACTTGACATCTGCGTGAGCGACACCAGTAAGTGTTCCAATCAAGCGGTCGCCAGGTTTCAAGCTTCAGGGTCAAGTGATAGCAGCACGGACTTATACTCTCGTTATCGATCCCAACGAAGCTATAAAATCACACCCAGAAAGGGCTTCTCCTTTGACAAGTTACACTAGCAAACAAACGCTCCACCTCATTTTGTCTCGAGTAGACCGTACGCACGGCATTCATTTCCATATAAACACTTGTGCGGCTTGTGGCTGAACCGGTTATCTCATCGCCGGTGCGACGAGGGCTTGGTCGGCGCGAATGTTCCGGTCTGACTCGCTGAATGTCACAAACGGGCATGTGTGTATCGTATCTTTGCACTCGGAATGCCCGAGTTGTTCATGTTATGTGGTTGGTCCAACAGGATCCGGTCACATCGCTTCCAGTGCGAGGGCGTGCCTTCGTGGGGGGGTGATTTCAGCTATTTCGCGTGTGTATTACAATGCGATATCTTACTGTAATGGGATTAGTGCCCGTTGTCTGTAAGACTGATTTCTTATGGGATCGCATCGTATCGCGAGTCCGCCATTGGCGTATTGATGACCTTTGTACAGAGCCATGGTAACCCCATGACGCGGTCAGAGGGTGGGGGGGGTGATTAGGATTTGTCACTGTGAAGTTGCACGTGAGATGGGTTGGTCAGTGTTAACCGGTCCGACTTTGCGAACAGCATTTGTACACATTCACATACATACATGAATTAATTGATCCATACATACCAGTCAGTCAAGAGATAACGTTCACTCGGCATCTGGCGTTGTTTGCTGCGTTACGCGATTTCCGGCCTTCCTTCGTGGGGACCCAGGCTTCCCATTTCGTTCCGGTGACTTGACAGTTGAACGTTGGTGAGCCGTGTCGCAACGAAAAAGTATGAATTCTCCAAGCAAGTATGCCTCTGAACTACGCATGCAATGTCAGGGTTCTCAGCGCCTGTTGATCAGGCTCAGCGAACGTAAACGGTCGTTTGACTCGATCAGATAAAAAAGCACTGTTGCGTATGGTCATATTTTCCTGCTCGCGCGGATGACGCCCATGTGAAAATCAGTGTGGGACTTGTGCTATTCTTGTTCTGGGAAAAAAAATTGATATCACCGTGGAATGAACGCGGTGCAAAGCGGTCAGGTACCTTAAAGCTGAGATTTATGCGAGAGAAAAGCTCTGGATATTTCATAGGTTGCTGGTGTGGGATATGCGGATTAGACTACCAGGTGAGAGACGCGGACGAACCCTTACCTGGCGGAGATAAGCTCTTCTGGATGCACTGGGAATTTCGACTCCCCACAGCACGATGTAAAACGCGTGTAGGACGATGATAGTCACCGCCGGTAATCAAGACAAACGTCTTGAGAGTTTCGGTGGCAACAAGAGATACAGTTGATGAGCTCTCGAACGCTTGATAACCCTAGTCTATTGGGGCCAGATCTCGAATATGTAGTCCGAAGAACCCTATATCATACTCGAAGTCATTGGCTGAGAGAAAACGCGCTCGACGAAGTCAGGCCATCGGCTCCACCGCCTGTGATATCCACCAAGTAAGAACGGACTGCTTTGCCAACGGACCGATGAACACAACTTGGGGCCCGGAAATGTGCTGGAGCGGCTCCCGTTGATTTCGAGGTTGTAATCATCCCACCTATACCATTCCCAATGGACTTGGAGTCGGGCTGTGGGGATGCGACGTGATCGAGTTGCAAAGTACTACATACCAGCTGCTCGGGTGTGCGATCAAATTGACCACGCATAAATCGGAGTGGATTTGTGTGCATTATTGCTCCCGCACGGAGTGGCAGTGAGAGGATAACAAAAGGTAGTCCACGTGCGACGAGCTCGGTAGTAAAACGCAGCAACGCACTAAGCTAGCCATCATCATTTTTTTGCGACCACAGCTTTGTCTGGAAATGAACACTGGAGTCCAAACAAGTCGACGGCCGTCCCGGCGAAGCCTGCCATGTTAGTATGTCTTTTTTTTTGCTGCTTGCAGGATCTCCGTGGGGCGGTCGTTAGTGTGTACACCTATCGCCGGGTTGGATAGGTACCAACACTGCTGTCGCTGATTTCATTGCACACGGCCTCACACTTGCCCCGTCGGAGTCGTGCTGCCGTATTGGTAGCCGCTCTGTGATGGGCAAACGTACATAGGTATTCTCCATGATCAGCGGACGGTCTTGGGGCGCTATCATGCAGCCCCACGCCCCATATAATAAACTCTTCGTCCTGGCAAACCATCCCTCGTGGCATCCCCCTCAGCGCCTTCGCCATAACCCTGACGACTAGGTTCATCGGCTAGCTGCCAGTACTGCTTCACAGGACCCCCCTCGGTAGGTGTTCTATTCTCGTTGACATTGACCCCACGCACACCGAGTTTTGCTCACGTCGCACTCGCCCTTTTGTGCTTATAGTATCGTCATGGACTATTATCGAACCGTGCCTGAATCTTTTGGCCTCAGGGCCTCTCCCTCTCAGTCTCCATTAACTTCTGGCTTAGGCCCATCTATTACCTCGACTCCCCTTATTCCCATGAGTTTATCAGCTCAGCAATTGCCTGCGCTCCCTCCATCAGATCGTATCACTGCATCGGATTCGTGTCTTGCGGCGCACGGTACCTCAGCATCCTATCAACAGTCACATTGGTCATATACTTCTACCGATAATTCTGTGGACTCGTCCCATCCTTCCGCTGACCTTCCCCCCACTTTCAATCCAATCGCTATGGGACTTTCGTCATGCACCGGGCTCTCGCGCCCCCTGACCGCCAAGGAACAGGAGAACCTCATGCATCTCGACAGGCTCAGATACTTCCTCAAGACTGCGCCCTCTCGTTGGTCCTCCTCCGACCCCTCCAGTTCCGATTACTCGGACGACGCCCTCGCCGCCACCGTCGCCCCATACGTGTCATGTCCGCATCCGATGATGACTCGGTTCTGCATTTCGTCGTCGGAGCACGTAACATGCGTGTTCTGGTCGGGCCAGTACTATATCACTGGTACCGACATCGTACGCTCCCTCGTGTTTCGGTTCGAAGCGTTCGGTCGCCCCGTTCGCAACATCAAGAAATTTGAAGAGGGCATCTTCAGCGATCTACGGAACCTCAAACACGGCATGGACGCCACATTGGAAGAGCCAAAGGTATGTGCATCCCGCGCAACTTCAGTTCTCTGCTTTGACCACTCTCATAACAGTCACCGTTCTTGGACCTTCTCTACAAGTATCAATGTATCCGTACGCAGAAGAAGCAAAAGGTCTTCTATTGGTGAGCATACCACTCTTTGTTGAGTGGGTTTCCTCTAACGTCCGGAGGGATATAGGTATTCAGTACCTCATGACCGGCTCTTTCTTGACGCTCTCGAACGCGATCTCTCTCGCGACCCCACGACAATACCAGTTGGCGAGCCTGCCCTTTCATTTAAGTGGGATCGTAATCAAAGGCTGTACGAACAGTTTGGCACCAAAGCACAACAACAAAATCTGGGCATTGACGGCAATGTGGCGTCGTCCGAAGTCTCGACCGCCACAGCAAGTAGTAAACCCTCACTGGCACTATCTGGGATAGATGAACGTCTCACGGGAGACCTGACCCATATCGACGGAATGGGGTTAAGTCGCCTTCCTTCTCCTATGCGTGGGGCAGGCGTTTCTCTCAACCCCATCACATTGTTCGATGGCTCCCCGACCTACAAACAGCGTCGCAAAAAGCCTTCCCACAGGATCTCGCCAGGGTTGCCCCCCACGGTCAATCGTAACATGGGCGAATGCGAGTATCCCTTTGGTGACGCTACCACTCGTGACGTCGGCTATGGAGTCGGAGACCGCGGCATGTCAGCAGCCGACATGTTTTCCTCCCAGGCTCGGAGGGCTGCAGAGATTGGCGCTCATCTGAACAGTGCAGAGGCAGTGCGACCTACGAGAGACGATTCCGCTATCGGAAACGGCTCGTCTAGGGACAACATGGCTGCATTATCATCACATTCCGCAGACCGCGGCCAACACTCTCGATATAGTCATCTCAGTGCCAAAGATAATTCCCATAGGGTACCGCACCCGTCGCGCTCTCTGACAGATCCGACGCCTCCGCTGTTTCCGTTCGACATGGAGATCCCTACTACGACTACTACGACGTCGAGGGTGTTTGTCTGCCCTTCGTTCCCATGCGGCCGACTCTTCAAACGTGCTGAGCACCTGAAGCGACATTTGCGCACGCATACCATGGAACGACCTTACCAATGTGAAAAGTGTAAGAAACGTTTTTCGAGGTCCGATAACCTCCATCAGCACATCCGCATCCATGCGCGTGGAGATGGCCAAGACATGGGGTCCGGTGACGTCGGCGTCTTGAATGGCGATGCTGACGAAGAAGAGATGGAAGACGGAGGAGATCTCGAACGGTTAGTCCATGTGCTCTCAACGCAGTATCCAGTCGACGCAGAAGGACTTCCGGACTTGACGATGTGCGAGGTGGAGGTGCCTGGACACGTGCAAGAAGTGCAGGGTGACGAGGAAGGACTGCTGGTAGCCTCAGATATCACTCCGGGGTTCCGGGAGAACCTTGCGCAGTCCGGAAGGTTCTACAACGTTGAAGACACCCGCGGTCTCATCGACGTGCAGTCGGATGCTGGACTTGGTCACTTCGATTCCTTCTCTTCTTTCGATACTGCTACTGCTGCCGCTACCTGGACTGGCGTCTCCGGCTCTCCTCTTACCGGTGATACCATGGCGTTGAACGTGGAACCAGGCAAGGCAACTCATTCTGCGCCTTCGCACAGGCTGGACTTCGGGTCACACAAGTCAGGCACTAGTTCGTCCACAATTGGGCCGATCAGACGCCACAGAAGCATGACGCCATCCCTTATGAAGAGCCAAGCGACAACGTCCGGTCGCAGCTACCACCCGTACGCCGCATCTGCGAGCTCATGGTCTAGCCAGTCTAGTCCGTCAAGCTTGGGAACGCACTCGCTGGATCTATCCTCCTTTTCAGCAGTGACGCCGAGCGGCGATGGCGGTGGTTCGTACAATGCGCAGCCACGATCCTTTTCCAGTTCATCGCTGAGTCAAGCTATGGAGCCCGCTTCGACTTGTTTGGATACCGGGATGGGGAGTATGTACCCCGATTTGTCCCTCTACGCCGGTGCAGATGACGGTCTGGATGTCAGCCAACCTTATTCTGCACATCCGTTTGATGGAGGTTTTCTGATCTCGAACGCATGAGGCTTCTTCCACCGCCGATATTCCCGTACTCGTCATCACACACAACGAGCCGATAATTGCAGACCTGCTCGCCCAAAGATGTGATCCGTGTGCCGGTTTCTCTTGTAACCCGATTTTTTATTTATGCTGCATCTGCCACTCGGAAGAGAGAGAAGAGAAGTTCTGTACGATACACACCGCTGCGCTAATGCTGTCAACCATCTTTGGGACATGTGCCGGTCACCTACAATATCCCCGTCGGATTACACACATTATACCCAACTCATATCTTGGTTTCTTGTCAGGCGTTTGTACGATGCGATGATGATTTAGTGTGGATTCGATTTCTCTCGTTGCTCAGGATATGTTTTGTTTTTTGTGATCATTATCGCAGGCGTAGACTAGTGCAAGGCAACGGAATAGCTCTCCATTTAGTAAATTCGGTCGTAGACGATATGGCGTTTAGAGATAGCAAAAGAAATAAAAGAAAGGGAAACTAAAAATGATCATCACTGGTGATGGATCTCGAGATTCGGGGCCCGGGAAAGAAACGCAGAACTCTAACTGCGTACGCGGAGTGTAACGTTCTCCGCACTGCTCGTAGGGACAATCAATATGGTGCAACTGTGCCCCCTCCCACGGGGTCGTTTGTAGATGCCCTCAGCGTGCATGGGCTTGAGGGGGTGATCCGGGGTTCTCCGCTTTGAAGGATAAGTCATCCGTGCGTCCTTTCACGGTAGCCATTGCACTTTTCACTTTGTTGATCGATGCCCCTTGTGTGGAGTATTATAATACTATAAAGCGAATGAGTCAGTAGTAGCAAGTAGCATAAACCCGGATGACAAATGACATTTATGATGGTCAGTCAGCAAGTGCGTGTGTGGCCATGGAGAGAGACCGGGTAGCCTGATCGGCGTACGACCGATGGGATGGGATTGGATCGCGACTTGTTCCCGGGCAATACGGCGAATGGCAAATGCATCATGGGCCATGTTTGCCATATTCATATGTATCGAGCCCAGTATCCCTCCCACCGATAATGCATCCGTGATAGCAGAGCTAGTGAGATCATGAAGGGCGTCTCGGAACCGTGAGTTGTACCAGGACCAAGTCAACTCTTACCTCCGCGGCATGCTTGCAGTCGGAATCACGTGATCAGCGTCATCGACGATTCCACTCCCGAACACCAAATTACTCAAGGTCTTGACAATCATGTTCTCGTCATTCTTGAAAACGCTGGTAAGTCCCGGTTTCTTATCGCTCTAGCTTGTTTCTGAGTCGAAAAAATTCGTTTCAGCCCCAAATATCCATCTTGTCAGTGATCCTGTGTACTTATCAACCTGCTAGCAGTGTGCTAACCACTGGACCCCAACGTATGGCGTGTTTCTTTTAATTATTGAATACACACATGCACACGACACCAACCCCATGAAACAGCCACAACCCATCCTCACCCGCGTCGGTCAGGGCACTCGCCATGCTGCGATCAGCCCTATCCGCTCCATATCCACCAGACAAACGAGACGCACCGCCCCTACAATTCAACCTCGAAATCGTCGAACGCACGCCACCTACCGCAGATCAGATCAAGACCATCGTGTCGTACCTCCAACCGAAAGGACCGTCTTCTGAGACTCCCCAATATTCCGCTTTCCTGTCCGCACATCCGAGCGCTCCTGGGCTTTCAGATCAGCCACAGACGGCGGCTGCAATGTCGGACTTGGTGACCAAGAACCCCGAGGCATTCAAGTGGCCGCTTGTCGTAGATTGGAACGGGGGAAGAGCGAGCGTCGGCGATGTGGATGGCGTGAAAACTATTTTGGAAGCCTTGAGACAGCGTCGGGATGGAGAAGTTAAAGACGACGTCGACCGACCGACGGGGTGGTTCTCTTAGGGATTAGCGATTTGCCGTAAGTCGGCGTCGTCGTACGATTGGTCCGATTCAAATGGGAAGACTACCATAGAGCTATCACGAAGGTACAAGTCAGGCCCTGTGTAAGTCTCGCCGAAGTGAAAATATAATGCATAACGAAGGAAAGGCTGAAAAATCAAAACGAGTATATGGCATGGTATCCGTACATGTTGGTCCCCCTGGCACCAGAACTGCTCAAACAACCACCAAGCACGTTCGCCACCAAATCCGACGACGACCATCTCCACTCATGACGATGATCATTTACACATCCGTAGCGGAGGCCAAGCGTCACTGAGCGCTCGCTGTAATAGGTGAGCTATGTTGGGGGGGATATGAGAAAATGACCCTCCACTTTCCACCCTGGGGGACTACTTACTTGTTCGACCCACCCGAACCCGCCACGATAGACGTGAGTGTGGGCGTGGGCGAGGCTAAAGTGGTTGTGATACTGTGGGACGGAGGATATGAGAAAATGACCTTCACCTTCAGGACCACTTACTCGTTCGGCGCAGCCGGAGCGGTCGTCTGGCTCGGATTAATCGTAGCTGTGGATGTGTGATTATGCCACTGGTCAAAAGTGAATTCTCTCCGGTCGACCCACCAGCAGATGACGACGACGGTGTTGAGTACGACGTGCGGGAGGGCGATTTGCTCGTCGTCCCTCCGACCGCTCCCCCCACCACGGCACCGATAGCGACAAGGATGATAACGACGACGGTAATGATACCCTTCCGACTGCGCCAAAAGCCAGTGCGAGGTTTCGAGGTATAAGCACCACCTGATTCTACGAACTGTTCTTTCGAACCGTTCTCTGCCCCTGCAAGCACTTGAGGACCTTGATGTACTGGGTGAGGAGGTGCAGCAAGTGGTGTAGACGTTTCTGGGCCCGCCAGACCCTGGATGTACTGCGAGTGTTGAGGTTGACCACCTTCGAGTAGACTGACATCATAACCTGGCTATAGCGTCAGAAACGGAAAATCGCCGGTGAGCGCACTGTAGAAAAATTCGGGGCTGTGCACGCACCCATAACCGCGCTGGGGGCCGGGGTGCATCGATGAACAGGTTTCGGTCGTAGCTACCGCCCTGGTTGGGATATGGGTTGTTTGACCACGACATATTTATCTTAGTATGAATTGGGTTCCCTGAGGCGGTGAGCAGTGGGTGAAGTTGTCCAGTCGAGCACTGCTATCAAGGTTCCATGCCGTCCCTTGCCTCGACTGTGATGTGGCCATCTGGTCAAACGTAATTGACATGTACTGGTAGGGTCATACTACCATTCATTTCTAGGTCACGTGATTTCGTCATACTTCCAGAAACAGACTTTTTACATTTGGTTTTGCACTTTACAGGCCTTTCTGGCACATTTACTGTACCTTTGACCACTTTTCACTAGCTAGGACAGTAGATACATGCAGGTGGGATGCCGACAAAGCTTATCGGGTCCCTCCTTCACCTAAGTTTTGATTTTTGTATTTTCCCCGAACAAAGTGGCTTGTTCGTAAGCCAAATGTGATTTTCCTGAACAATTAGTGACGCAATAACGTGACCTCCAAGTCTAACAGTGAAAGTATCTGAGAACTCCCAACATTCCACTTTCCTATCGGCAGGTCTGAGTGCTCCTGGGCTTTCAGAACACTCACAGACGGCAGCCGCGATATCGAATTTGACGGCTAGAAACCCCCGAAGCACGAAGGTGACCGCCTATCGTAGACGGGCACAGAGGAAGAGCGAGCGTCGGCGATGTGGATGGCTGGAAAATGATTCTGGAACCCTTGAGACAGCGTCCAGGGATGGAGAAATCAAAGACGACGACGACCGACCGACCCGGGCGGTTCTCTTAGGGGTTACCGATTGTCCGTATGTCGATGTCGGTGTACGATTGGTCCGATTGGAAGGGGAAAACTATCATAGAGCTGCCATGAAAGGTACAAGTCGGGCCCCGCCGAAGTGATATGATATAACGCATAACGAAGGAAAGGCTGAAAAGTCAAAACGAGTATATGGCATGGTATCCGTACAAGTTAGTCCTACCAGAACTGCTCGAACAATTGTCAAGCACCTTCGCTACCAAATCCGACAACCACCATCTCACTCTCACTCATGGTGGTGATCGTTGACGCATCCGTAGTGGTGGCCAGACGTCACTGAGTACTCCCTGTACTAAATGGCTGGGGAGAGGGGGGGGAGAGATATAAGAAAATGACCCTTCACCCTCCACCTTGAGAGACTACTTACTGGGTTCAACCCTAGAAGACGTCGAGGTCGAACTACCAGTTGTGGACGCGGCCGAGGCCACGGGTGCCGTCCCAACATCAGGCGCCGATGATGAAGAGTCGCGGGAGGGCGTTTTCTTCGTCGTCCCTCCGACTGCTCCACCCACCACGGCGCCGATAACGACAAGGATGATAACGACGACGGTAATGATGCCATTCCGACTGCGCCAAAACCCAGTAGGAGGTTTCGAGGCATAAGCACCTATGAATTGTTCCTTTGAACCGTTCCCCGCCGCTGCAAGCGCCAGAGGTACTTGAGGTACTGGGGGAGGAGGAGCGGCGCTAGCGGGGGGTGCGGGCGTTGCTGCGCCCATCGGACTGACACGAACAGACGGCGAGCGCTGAGGTTGACGGCTTGCGAGTAGATCGACATCATATCCTTCCTATACGATGCATTAGAAACGGAGAAAAACATCAGTGATTAGCAGAGCAGAAGATATCTAGGGGAAAGGCCTCAAAGCTGTGCACGCACCCGTAACTGCGCTCGACTTGCCTCGGGTGCATCGACGAGAAGGTTTTGGTCGTAGTTATTACCGTCCTGAGCGGGATTTGGAGTCTTTGACCTCGACATGTTGTAGCGCGGACTGATGCCCTGGCAGTGAGTACTTCCACCGACACCCCCAAAGATTTTTTCCCAATGTCACTCGGTTAACGTATTGGTGGTATTCCCCTGTTGTTATGGGTCTCGGTGGATGTTTTACTGCTGTGGCTTCGAGTAGGTCGCGGAGCTTGATTACTTGCAACCTTAGGTTGAAATGACAGTGACGTTGTAAACGAGGTGACTTCCAACTGAAAGCATCTGAGAACTCCCGATATTCCACCTTTCTGAGGGGTCCTGGGCTTTCTGACAGAACGCTCACAGATGTCACCTACGATATTGAATTTGTTGGTTAGAAATCCCCGAAGCACTCAAATAACTGTTTGTCGTAGACTAGCACAAGGGCAGAGCGAACGTCCGACGGCGGTATGGATGGCGTGAATGCTATACTGGAAGCCTTGAGACAGCGTCGGGATGAAGAAATCAAAGACAACGTCGACCGAGCAGCCGGGCGTGTATCGGTGTCGTTGTACGACTTTTGATGTACGATTGGTCCGATTCGAATGGGAAAACTACCCTAAAGCTATCATGCAAGGTACAAGTCAGGCCCACATATGCAAGTCTCGCCCGAAGTAATAATATAAAGCATAACGAAGGAAAGGCTGAGAAGTCAAAACGAGTGTATGGCATAGTATTCATACAAGTTAGTCCTACCAGAACTGCTCAAACAATCGCCAAGCACGTTCGCCACCAACTCTGACGACCACCATCTCATGACGATGATCATTCACACATCCGTAGCAAAGGCCAGGCGTCACTGAGCATGCCCTGTTGGTGAGCTGTGTTGGGGGGTATGAGAAAATGACCCTCCACCTTCCACCTTCAGGACCACTTACTTGTTCGATGACCCACCCCCGCTCGCTGGGTTCGAAGTATCCCCGGGCGTGGACGTGGACGTAGACGGGGACGGGGACGGGGACGGGGACGTGGACGGGGACGTGGACGTGGTGTCAAGTGGAATCGCCCCAGTCGACCCACTAGTGGACGACGTTCCAGTGCGGGCGGGCGTTTTTGCCGACGTCCCTCCGACTGCTCCACCCACCACGGCGCCGATAACGACAAGGATGATAACGACGACGGTAATGATGCCCTTCCGACTGCGCCAAAACCCAGTAGGAGGTTTCGAGGCATAAGCACCACCTGATTCTACGAATTGTTCCTTCGAACCGTTCCCTGCCCCTGCAAGCACCAGAGGAACTTGAGGTACTGGGGGTGGAGGAGCAGCGCCAGCGGGGGGTGCGGGCGTTGCTGCTCCCATCGGACTACGAACAGACGGCGAGCGCTGAGGTTGACGGCTTTCGAGTAGATCGACATCATATCCTTCCTATACAAAAAACCAGCCCATGCGTTAGAGAAGGAGAGAAACGCCAGTGAGTAACAGAATAGAGGATATCTAGAAGAAGGGCCTCAGGGCTGTGCACGCACCCGTAACTGCGCTCGGCTTGCCTGGGGTGCATCGACGAGAAGGTTTTGGTCGTAGTTGTTACCGTCCTGAGTGGGATTTGGAGTCTTTGACCTCGACATGTTGAAGCGTCAACCTCAAGCCTTGGGGCAGTGCTGTAGTAGTCGTAGGCAATGAGAGAAAAAAGAGTGGTTCACGTAGAAAATTAGTCGCCCACTCTGTCACGTCGAACAGCCTCAGGCCTACAACTGCCACTTGGCTTTGTGCCTGACTGACCCGTCACGCGAGGAGCACCCAACACTACATACCATACAGGTTGTACAAGTACACCATATGCTCATCTCCCAGCAATGGAGACCCATCGAATCCTCACTTTCACTGCCTTCGTAACCTCGCACGTAATCGAACAATGTACGTGAATTACTTCACTGAACTCGGTTACTTTCAATATTTCTTGTGCCGAATCGCCCTGTCAAAATTGAACTTGCCCATCTGTTTCGCGGGTCCCACAAGTCAACACAGGTGCTTCTCAAACGCTTTGTACGAGACAGGCACGCACCTTGGTCGCTGTCCTTATGCTTTTCCTGATCCATTCTGTGCGATATCATCATGATCATCATCGACCATTCGCAGGACCTGGATATCCAAAGAAAAAATTTCATCAGCATCATACTTTCTCGAGGATCAAGCACCGCCGACAGATCCTTGCCAACGCACAAGAATCGAAATCGCCGG
Source organism: Pisolithus microcarpus (assembly GCA_024613185.1). NCBI lineage: Eukaryota > Fungi > Basidiomycota > Agaricomycetes > Boletales > Pisolithaceae > Pisolithus > Pisolithus microcarpus. Next base: position 446,138 of record JANFAI010000034.1, read on the forward strand.
TGATAAGGTAGTTATCTACTTTTCGAAACAGTGTTGAAAAGGCTATGTCGATCGGTTAATACCTGGAACGAACGATCGTGCTGCTTCCGGCTAGGACCTCACGGCTCGTACACGTTGCCATCTCCGAAAAGTTCTGATGAAATGGTAGTGAGGGTCTTCAACGGCAGGCATCAGGTGTCCAAAGAAAAAAATAGAGAAACAACAACGATCAGTGCTGAGCCGATATGAAACCCACTCCGGTCATGTACGTACAGACGTTCTCGTTGCCCGCAATCTCGGTGTCTGGACCGTCTAAAATGGGAGGTACATTCGCAATCGCCAAAAAATAAATATATGCACGCACCAGCAGTCCCGAGGAGAAGACCGCCATTCAAGCAGAACTTCATATTGGACGTCTTGGAAGCTTCCACGCCAGCAATCGAGATGTGCTGAACGACGTCCGACGCAGGAATCAATATCTCCGCCGTTGTTACAGAGTATTCTGGCAGGCAAAAGACGTCGCGATAACTCTTGGTATCAGATTCGGCGTTGACGACGACGAGCAACGTCGACAATGAGCCGGATCGTCTGCAAAGTGTAACCATCTTGTCTTGAACAGTCGAACACGTAACACGATTCTCGCCTCAGCCGCACCATTGACCTCGCGGCTCTCGGCACGAAGGCATCATGGTGAAGTGCCATTCCTGGTCGCGAAAAAACTCACCGATGTACGCAAGTTGCGCCATACCAAGGTAATTTAGGCGATTCTCTGTAGAAAAGCCAAGTGTGGTGTCTCCGTAGAACAAACTACATATCTATCTGTTGACGAAAAAAAAAGGCGGGATTCATGTTGTATAAATGACCCTGTAGCTGAAGCTTACAGGTCCTGCAAAAGGAATGATCAAAAAAGAACGGTAATGGGAACGAAATACCTACGCATGTCAGCGGAAGAGGGTCAGTCATGGGGTCATGACAATCACAAATACCCAGGTAAAATATGTTCTATCATAGGGTACGCCACTGTTCCAAAGCTTCCTACTGCGCGAACAGGTTGTAGCAGACCAGTGATCTCCCCGCTGTATTTTCCAATTGCACACCCCTCACCGATGAAATCCTGCAAATCGGAGCTCCGCTCTGGAAAATCTCCCCACAGACGTGGATTGTTCGTAACGCGAGTATCGTATCACGGAGTCTTCACGTCGTATGCGACAGCCAAGACCTCCTGACCGCCATACCAGACACTTCGGTCACTGCCATTGACGTACATCTGAGCCTTTTTCACAAAATCGGATCTCGTACTGCACGTCTGCGCGAGAAACCTCCCACAGGTTCAAAAGCTCCAACCACGGTTCAGGGGAAATGAGCTGCAGAAGAATACTGTACTTATAGCGCAGGCCGTACCTCTGAAGCGGAAGCTCCTGGATGGTGGACAAGACAAATCCAGGTAACAACGAGCAAGACGTGCAAAGGTCCCCATTGTCTAAACCTTCGTCACGTCTCGGTCGATGATATCTGGGATAGTCAGGATTTCGGCAGAAGAGTATCATTGGCCAACATGCTTTCCAGTCTTTCTTTTCTAGGTGAACTGAAGGAGGATAATCCGGGCCACGATGACATTGAACTGTGCAGCTCGAACGAAGAGAGACAAGAAGTCTGCTAGTTTGGTTGTCGGGTATCACCTTACTCTTCTGTTTCTTTACTTGAACTCGACTCGACAGCGATGAACAGACGCCTTACCGCCTCTCGCTGTTCCCCGACTCCCTTCTTCCAGCGAATTCGACGGCGTCAAGAATGAGAAAGCATATGCGCCCTTATTCCTGGGATGACGCCTGTCGAGTCAGACAGCTCATGTCACGACGATGACGAGTACTGGCACGAATTGACTACGTACCGTCATGTGCGGTGAATGTGGATATACGCCTGACCACGGCCTGAGACTATAATACATTCTTCTGGCTTACCATTCTACTGTTCCCAACTACAGTGACGGCGGTAATCGTGTGGTGGTGGACTCACCAGTGGGTAGGTGTTGTTACTTTTTGTTCCCGTGGTGCAGCTGGGTGATGGCTAACTGCGCGCGCAGATCGATCCGATTTGCGAGTTCCACTTCTGATTATCAACTCTTCGGTTCTTGCTCGGACAACGCCCTCGACGTGCTCGCATTGGTACCATGGTACCTCCCAATTGGCAGATATCGGATACGCGTACATTTTTTTCGAGTATCGAGAACCTCGTTGGAGGGTTCGGGTAGAGATGAAGATATATGAGACGTAGCAGTCGAAGAGGACTCGCAACTCTTGAAGCTTGAGGTAAGACGAGGAAGAGTGATGAGTCGATTGGTGCTGTCCTGCTGGTATTCGTCACGTGATAATACATGGTGTAGCTCCTATCCTTGGGTCTACGCTGCATGTCCAATATCGCAGGAAGGTTGCCGTAGGATGTGGTGGTAGATAGGTTAGAATAGAAAGTTATACGCGTTTGTTTTTACAGTCATGCTGAGAAGTGATAGTCGACTTACCTCTGCAGACACATGTTCTCCGGGAACCCACGGAGTACAGTTACGGATTCAGAGAACCCCTTCTTCCCCTCACGGATGCGCGTATTGTTCACCATTGAAACCATTGATGCGAAAGTCAGGCTAGACGCCGAGGTAACCTCGACATAGCCAAAGCGACCCCGGCAAGCTACAATGAACCAGTCCGATTATGTGTGACAAGGCAACCGGAAACTGCTTTGAGTTGGTAAGAAGGCTGAAGGAATTGATCACCCATTGGCATATGGATCATCGCTAAATAAGGACTACAGTCAGGTAGGTGCTGCCAGTGAGTCTTCCACAGCAGAAGGAAGTGGTTGTTTCGGGTGAGTAGATGGTGCCGCCAACGGTTGTAACGCTAATAAAATATATTCGTGTGAGTTGGTATTTTCTCCAATCTCGGGGTAGCCTCACTGGGCGCGAGATGCTGGGAACGCTGGGATGAACATCGTTGTGTTCCGATCGTCGTTGCTAAGTCACGCGTCGACCGTAATAAAACGCACGTAGGTGATTTATCCTCTTCTTCCTCATCGGAGCCATGTTTAGTTTCCAGTGGGTCGTTACATAATCTCCTCCGATGTCCCACTGACGCCAATTTGTAGTCGACTCCGTCTCTTGATCGTGGGTTGGCCTGCAAAGGGTTGAAGTTCTGCAGTATCCAAACTACGCTCACTTGTTATCCCACGTTCACGCCAACGTATAGCTAGTATATACTTGTCTTACATTTCGCCCAAGTACGTATAAATTCAGCACTTTCACGCATCGATATCGGTGGGTGCAAATATGGTACAGATTGGCATAACGATGTCTTGTACACTTCGGATTCGTGCTCGTCCCGTCGATAGAGTTACCGCTTCCACTTACGTTGGTCACAGTACCACCAGATCCCCCACAATCCATTCCCAGATAGGCCACATCGCGAAGACCCGCTTCCATAGAGTTATGTTTACGTCAGAGGTTCTCTCAGAGAGGGGCCGAGTGAGCGACCAGTGGTGCGCGTGTCCCTTGACGAGTGCCTACGAGGACGTGGTGCGTCTCGTCCAGCATGTGCACATGTATGAGTGTAAGGTTATTTTAATGGGGTGGTCGATGTTCTGTCCGCGTCGTCCATTTCGGTTGCTGCGTCGGTACGATATGGTCCAAGTAATGAGCGGTGAAAAAGACAAGAAGGCGGACCCGTTGGAGGACCCAATTGACGAGTTCTGCTGTACTCGCATGGTTAGTGAGTCCAGCGCGACACCTGTTGCATCGGACAGAGTAGTGAAAACACCTTTACAGAAAGAAGCTTACTCTGCCATGTGCAAAGGGCGCCCTGGATGCTCCGTCGTTGTGTCTTCTGTTTGCAGTACGTTTCTCGCAGGGAGGTTCTTTATGATTGTAACACACTCATTCTCGTCTCCCGATGTTCGGTCCCGAATGGCTGCATCAACCTTCCGCCTGACATGACCTACTGATTATCGGCAAGACACCAATTAGCAATCAGCAAGTAGGAGTGAAACAGGCACCAAGGCCGTCGGCAACGCTCACATCATGCAAACGGGAGGAGTCGTTGACAAGGTTACACGCAATCGTTAATACAGTCATACACGCGTTCTCGTCTTCTTCCCTGTGCAATATATGTAGGGCCGTGCCTACATTGCTATCCATCGCGTTCGTCTTAATCACGGACAGAGCAAGCGTAATGATACGATGAACACCGTATGCCTACATTCTGCCGGGTCATTCTAATAAGATATAGGAATGAGACTGGCCGTGCCGATTACCTTTCGCCGGACCGCCTCTGCGGACAGTACGACCGAAAAGGATTTGAATGGGCGTTGTATGGCTGAGACGGATCCAATAACAAGGGTGGCGGTCCTCATGCGCATGGACGATGTGAGTGGCCCTAAACCCATCGAGTGAGGCCATGGCTGTATGGGCACCACTCTGCTTTTCGCATGCACCACAGTGAGATCAAGGCAGAGACGGCCATTCCCCATCCGAATCTGGAGTGCACGGAAACGAATGCCGACGACGCCTTCGTCCACGGTATAGCGTCCAATGTCCGTCGCCAGTGTTTTCAAAGCTGACAATGTAGCCTCCTACATCGGTGCATTGCATGCGCATATCTGTGCATGATCTGACTTTGACAGTACATGATTACTTTGATATCCATTCCCTGGATCATAGCCGTAAGGTGACGAGGACCCAGGCGACATAGTCCCCATTCGCAGCCAGACGGACGACGTAAGGTCTCTCCCAAATCTGTTTGGTTGTTGGTTTCTTTTACCCTTGTGAGATGGGGCATAATAGAGCTGAGGTTGGTGTCGGTATGAAGTCTGGACGGGGCATAAGACGTTGAGTGTCGGAGAGGGGTCGTCAAGAGGGGAGAGGTGGGCATCCGACATGTTCTGGTAGGAGTCCACGATAGACATATGGGCTAACCGGCCAGTGCACACACAGGTGAACGACCTGCGTCAGCGAGATGAGAAGCTTACAGGGTATTTTTTTGTGGGAGTTCGAGTTGGTCGTTTGTGCTATCCCCTACGATGAGGAATTCTTTGTCGTACGGCGAATATGACAAGACTTAGCGCGGGGGTTGGCGCGGATGTCGCCGCAAGGTAAATTTGAGTGCTGCAGAAATCAACCTTGCTTATGGACTCCCTGAGGGCGCTCACGGAAGCGTAGAGTTCGGAGTGAGCCACGGGACTTGGCCCTTGCGGAAGTCGGATTGCTGCCGGTCGACCGATGACGAGAAGCGCCGCGATATCGATCAGTGTGAGAGCCGCGTCATCCATCCCTCTTGAACGGCACCACCACCAGACCGCTCACTGTACAGCTTCTGTTCCTTGTCACGACACATAAAGAATCGTATCTCGGCTTCAAATGGCACCTAAACCTTTCAGAAAGTTACTGGATTCATTTGCAAACCGCAGTCGCTCCCGTCGCTCTGGTATGCATGATGCACATGATTCGAGCCCTGCGGCTGCCGAACCTGTATCTGAGGGTATGTCTGTCTTTTCTATGAGTCATGACCTTCTGAGAGGTATTTCTAACGTAAATTTAGTTGCGAGCAATCCCGCAAGCAGCCCAGCCCTTGTTGCCGCCGGAGCTACTGCTGGTATGATAAGCACATTGGATGGATTCTGCAGCATCTGACGTCTTGAAGGCGGGGAAAGCACTTCTTCAGGTGCTGAGTATCACCTAGATCCGGAATTGGCTAGAAAATACATGGCCAATATTAAACGGTTTCGAATTCTGGTCATGGGCAGAGCGAACGCTGGCAAAACAACCATCCTTCAACGGGTCTGCAATACGGCGGATAATCCGGAAATATTCGATGGAGAGGGAAACAAGGTATGTAGATGTAGAGTACTGACACTCAGCTTACCACTCTTACTCTCAGATCGAGAGTAATATCGTGCGAGGCACGTTGGAGGTAGGATCAAGTCATTGCAATTGAAGTTGAAGCTAAGTGCTTCCAGCGTGGCCACCATAATATCGAACATGAACTTGTATTTTCGAGCAATCCGGGTTTCGTATTCCATGATTCTTGCGGGTTTGAAGCTGGTTCTGCGGGGCAATTTGATGAGATGAAGAACTTTGTAGTTGATCGTGCAGTCACCGGAATTCTGAAAGAGCGCATCCATGCTATTTGGTAAGGATCATATTGTGAGTCGGTGTGGCTGCAATAACAGCTGGGTTTAGGTTTTGTATCCCTATGACTGACTATCACAGGACGGTCACTGCTGCTGAGCAGAAATTTTTCAATGAGTGTGACACGGGGCATGGTATGTAATGTTTCTCAAGTTAGCATGGTTGTCATGGAGCTAATTCTCTGCTCAGTTCCTGTGATAGTGTTGCTAACTAAGACAGATGCATTGCATCTCCCAGCCATGGAGGCACTATTGGATGATGGCTTGGATATAGGAGAAGCAAAGAAAAAGGCAGTGGAAAAGGAAAGGGAGTTGTTAGAAAGGTGGCTTGCACACATAAAAGGGATATTGGACAAGTGCAAATTCCCACCCAAAGCATATGTATCAGTGCAGAGTAAGTGTCTTCATCAAGAGCCAGCCTTACTGCATAGTTAAGTGTCTGTTGGCAGAAATGCATGAAGAAGGTGCAGATTGCATGGCCTTGGTGCAATGCACAACAAATGCTGTGGATGAGGAAGGGCTGCAGAGGTTGTTGATATCTGCACAGCAGTCAAGTATTGCACTTTGTGTTGAATATGCTGTGAAAAAGTGAGAAAGTAACTTGATCACATTACATTTACTGATGCTTTTGTAGGACATTGAGAGCCAAGATGGAGTTGGGCATCAAGGGCAGATTTTTGGTCAATGTGAAAGAACTAGAAAGGGAATTACTGTGTTGGTTTCCAGATACATTTGTGAGTTGTCTCCAGGTGATATTATATCACTCTAATGTACTTTGGCTGGGATGTTGTGCTTGTCAGGATGTGAGTAGTAGTAATTACATCACAGACTTAGCTGGAGCTCTGCTAACTGTGGTCACCTGCACCCTCTAAATGGCTGACAGAGAGTGAGTGATTGTGCCATGTGTGGCAGGGTTTGTTGAATCAGTGTTGACTGGGGTCACTTGCACTCTGGATGTTGGTGGCATGACAGGATGTGAGTGATTTGATGGAAGAGATTGCTGGATGTGTGCTGACTGGGCCCACTTGCACTCTGGATGTTGGTGGCATGACAGATTGTGAGTGATTTGATGGCAAGAGAGCTGGATGTGTGCTGACTGGGCTCACTTGCACTCTGGATGTTGGTGGCATGACAGCGGGTGAGTGATTTGGTGGCAGGGAAAGCTGGATGCATGCTGACTGGGGTCACTTGTACTCTGGATGATGGTGGCATGACAGGATGTGAGTGATTTGATGACAGGGATAGCTGGATGTGTGCTGACTGTGCTCACTTGCACTCTGGATGTTGGTGGCATGACAGCGGGTGAGTGATTTGATGGCAGGGATAGCTGGATGTGTGCTGACTGTGCTCACTTGCACTCTGGATGTTGGTGGCATGACAGCAGGTGAGTGATTTGATGGCAGGGAAAGCTAGATGCATGCTGACTGGGGTCACTTGCACTCTGGATGATGGTGGCATGACAGGGAGTGAGTGATTTGATGGCAGGGATAGCTGGGTGTGTGCTGACTGGGGTCACTTGCACTCTGGATGTTGGTGGCATGACAGGTTGTGAGTGATTTGATGACAGGGGTAGCTGGATGTGTGCTGACTGTGCTCACTTGCACTCTGGATGTTGGTGGCATGACAGCGGGTGAGTGATTTGATGGCAGGGAAAGCTAGATGCATGCTGACTGTGCTCACTTGCACTCTGGATGTTGGTGGCATGACAGGGAGTGAGTGATTTGATGGCAGGGATAGCTGAGTGTGTGCTGACTGGGCTCACTTGCACTCTGGATGTTGGTGGCATGACAGGTTGTGAGTGATTTGATGGAAGAGATTGCTGGATGTGTGCTGACTGGGCTCACTTGCACTCTGGATGTTGGTGGCATGACAGTATGTGAGTGATTTGATGACAGGGATAGCTGGGTGTGTGCTGACTGTGATCACTTGCACTCTGGATGTTGGTGACATGACAGGATGTGAGTGATTTGATGGCAGGGAAAGCTGGATGCATGCTGACTGGGGTCACTTGCACTCTGGATGTTGGTGGCATGACAGGTTGTGAGTGATATGATGGCAGAGAAAGCTAGATGCATGCTGACTGGGCTCACTTGTACTCTGGATGTTGGTGGCATGACAGCGGGTGAGTGATTTGATGGCAGGGATAGCTGGATGTGTGCTGACTGGGGTCACTTGCACTCTGGATGTTGGTGGCATGACAGGATGTAAGTGATTAGATGGCAGGAAAGCTGGATGTGTGCTGACTGGGGTCACTTGCACTCTGGATGATGGTGGCATGACAGGGAGTGAGTGATTTGATGGCAGGGATAGCTGGATGTGTGCTGACTGGGCTCACTTGCACTCTGGATGTTGGTGGTATGACAGCGGGTGAGTGATTTGATGGCAGGGATAGCTGGGACTGGGCTCACTTGCACTCTGGATGATGATGGCATGACAGCAGGTGAGTGATTTGATGGCAGGGATAGCTGGATGTGTGCTGACTGGGGTCACTTGTACTCTGGATGTTGGTGGCATGACAGGTTGTGAGTGATTTGATGGAAGAGATTGCTGGATGTGTGCTGACTGGGCCCACTTGCACTCTGGATGTTGGTGGCATGACAGATTGTGAGTGATTTGATGGCAAGAGAGCTGGATGTGTGCTGACTGGGCTTACTTGCACTCTGGATGCTGGTGGTATGACAGCGGGTGAGTGATTTGATGGCAGGAATAGCTGGATGTGTGCTGACTGTGCTCACTCACACTCTGGATGTTGGTGGCATGACAGGTTGTGAGTGATATGATGGCAGGGAAAGCTAGATGCATGCTGACTGGGGTCACTTGTACTCTGGATGATGGTGGCATGACAGTATGTGAGTGATTTGATGGCAGGGACAGCTGGATGTGTGCTGACTGGGGTCACTTGCACTCTGGATGTTGGTGGCATGACAGCGGGTGAGTGATTTGATGGCAGGGATAGCTGGATGTGTGCTGACTGGGTTCACTTGCACTCTGGATGTTGGTGACATGACAGGATGTGAGTGATTTGATGGAAGAGATTGCTGGGTGTGTGCTGACTGGGGTCACTTGCACTCTGGATGATGGTGGCATGACAGTATGTGAGTGATTTGATGACAGGGATAGCTGGATGTGTGCTGACTGGGTTCACTTGCACTCTGGATGTTGGTGGCATGACAGCGGGTGAGTGATTTGATGGAAGGGATTGCTGGGTGTGTGCTGATTGTGCTCACTTGCACTCTGGATGTTGGTGACATGACAGCATGTGAGTGATTTGATGGTAGGGATAGCTGGATGAGTGCTGACTAGCCTCACTTGCACTCTGGATGTTGGTGGCATGACAGGTTGTGAGTGATTTGATGGCAGGCTGGATGTGTGCTGACTGGGCTCACTTGCAATCTGAATGTTGGTGGCATGACAGCAAGTGAGTGGTAGCAGGCATAGGTGGATCTGTGTTGACTGGGTTCACTTGCACTCTGGATGTTGGTGGTTTTCCAGGGGGTGGGTGATATCCTGCTACACTCAGCCATATCTGTGCTTATAGGAATGTTAGGATGTATGTGATTTTGTGGCTTCTGTGGCCCCATTTGTGCTGACTTGGCTTGCACAATACCTTCAACTTGCTTTGTGACAGCATGTAATCCATTCCATTGTGTTAGTGGATAGTTGCTGATGGTATTCTTTCATATTTCCCCTTTTGTATCTGTGGTGTTAGTTTGTGGGTAGTTCATGGAAATTCTAGGGATGACTGATTCACTGTCTCCTTTTTTCCCTTTGTGTGGCAGTATGTGAGCAAATCCATTGCATCATTGTCTTAGACCTGATCTATTTACTCACCTTACTTGGGTTTGATGTTATGGTGCTGGGTGTCTATTCACCTCTTTTTTTCACAGGAAGTGAGTGATGTCCAATATACAATATACACATCTAGAATACCTTGGGCACTCATGGCATGGGGATCATGATCTTGACATGCCTAATTTCCAGTTAGTAAGTATAAGTATTTCATTTTTTGGTAATTTCATTGTCTGGACTATACTCATGTAACCATAGTCATCACTGGCTGTGGTGGACATTGATGCATCAATATCCAGTCTACCCCAAGATTCCACTTTGCTAGGGAAGTTCCCAACAGTACAATCAATGGTTGGACATGCTATTGGTAAGGCTCTCATCATTTGTTACCTATGACTTCCTGATTGTTCTAGTATGCCTTCTCATTTTTGAGCATGCTTATTTCTTGATGCAGCAAGGGAGTGGTGATTGGAAAGAGACTTTAACAATGGCAGTGAACAAGTACAAAAGCTCTGACATTCAGACTGCCATTTCTGCTGCTGTTAAGGCAGCTTTTCAGCAGCATGGAAATAATGGGGCAGACTTATGTGAAACAATTCTCAGAGTCATTAGAGAGAACAAGATATGTAAGTCAATATCTCCACATATGTCTATTGGTTGATTCAATATATGCTGCAGCCATGTAGCAAGCTGCCAGATGGGATTTCTGTGTAGAATGGTTTTGGGAGTCCAGATTCAGGTGTAACATAGTCTGGTGCCACAATCCCCTGATAAGGTCTGAGCAGTACATATTTTTTTTTTCTGTCTCTGGTGTTGCTCATTCACCAGCCTGAGTGCTGTATGTTGTAGTCATGTATACTCTGTTGAATGTTTTCATCTGCCATTGGACTTAGCAGTATGCTGGGCATGCTTATGCAAGTATGTTACCTTTTCCTTCCTTGTGAAACACCTCTTCAGTCAACCATAGTCCTGAAACTGGGACACCCAATGTGTACACATCAGCAAGTCACTGATTTACTATGCAGAGCTGTACAGCCACCCACAGCCATGCACAGTGGCCATAGTGCCACAGATAGGTCCCCAACTGTACAGTTACCAAAAAATTGTAAAATACCATGACTTAGAGTACAAACTTATTTCAATTAGGATCTACTTTGGCTAAGCAATAAGTCTATGTTGTTAGTACAGCAGTATAGGCTCTAATTAAAGTGCTGTGGGGTCTGTAAGTTTGCCCTGTACTGCTGTGTGACACTGTAGCCACTGTCATACTGTCCCAAAAAGGGTAGTTTGCTGATGCATTTTCACCTAAAAGTGGGACTACCCAATGTTGGCCAACTGACCCTGACAGGGGTTCAGCTGAAACAGCTAAGGCATGGCCCACCCCCCTGAAAGTGGGATAGGCTTATGTGGCTGGGGGTTGGCACACCCTCCTGAAAGGGGGATTGGCTGACCTAGCTGGGTAGTTGGTTGTCACATCCATGACACATGCCTACACTCTGGAATGAACTCTAGATAATAATAGTTGAGTTCTAGACCTTTGGCACTCTGTTCCATGATGGTATTCCATCCTTTGTTCTTTCCTTGTTCTTTGTTCTGTTTATAGTTTCCATATTTAGTATATAGTTCCCTCACTTCAATTCTAGTTACCATTCTGGCATTTCATGACTAATCATCTCATTCCCCAGCTATCTGGCAACTACTGGCATAGCTTACTAATACCTTACTAATGTTCTCAGTCATCCACACTGCACTCTGGTAGTCAATGTGCTCTGGACATTGCCTCCTGACATTCTCTGTAGTATAAAAGTCCTGTACATACTTCATTACACCTCAGTTTGAATATCAACAAAGATACTCATTGATCTCACTTGACTCCAGTACTCCTTGGATAGCTCTGACCTCAGAACTTGGCAAGACTAGTGTACATAGTTTGTATACTAAACTCTCACCTTCTGGACTTTAACCTACCAGTACCTCCTGACCTTGGAACCCTTTGGAGACCATTGAGAACTGGTCTTGACAGTATATTCAAACTCAAACTTGCATGAGTTCATTCCCTCACATTCCTATGACCATGACCACTTGACTTTGCACTCATTCTCTCACAGTGGAAGCTTCAGAGCAGGCTGCAGTAACCAACCTTCATCAGTCAAGTGCTTGCATCATGCTGGCTAGCAACAGACAACCTCCACCATCTGTTAGTCAATTCCATAGTTTCTCTTCCAGAGAACCCCCTTCCCCACTTACCCCCAGAGCTGGTTCATCCAGCAGATGATCTGTCACAACTACCCACAATACCCTGGACTTTCCAGGAGGAGATGAACCTGATGGTAATGATCCCAGAGGTGATGACCCCAGTGATGATGACCCACATAATGATGGTGAAGATGATGAAGATGACAACCCTTCTGTCAATGCCCCAGAAGACTTAGACCCCCAGTTGGTGGTCTTACAGAATCTGGCAATGGCTGTTGATTGTCTGTCATGATCCACTCATCACCCCAATAATACATCATCCTCCAGGGCTAAAGTCTGAGAGCCTGACACCTTTGATGGGACTGACCCATGTAAACTCTGGACTTTCTTAGTCCAATGCAAACTTTGTTTCCAAGATTGTCCCAGAGCTTTCTGCCAAGATAGAAACAAGGTCACATTTGCTCAATCATACCTCAAGGGCATGGCCCTTGAATAGTTTGAACCTGACTTACTAAACACTGGAGATCCAGCTGATTGTCCACTCTGGATGGACAGCTGGTTGGACTTCATAGTGGCTCCAGACAACCTCTGGACCTCATGACCCAGCTGCCAATGCTGAACATCAGCTTGACCATCTTCACATGAAGGAAACCCATTGCATCAATCATTATGTGGTTGACTTCAATCGCCTAGCTTCCCAAGTCTGAGGGTATGGAGATGGAGCCCTTTGTCACTTATTCTACTCCAGACTTCCAGATCATATCAAGGATGAGATAAGTAGGGTTGGTAAACCTAATACCTTGTATGGGCTGCATGCATTAGCCCAGGAGATTGATGCATGCTATTGGGAATGTAAGGATGAGGTTGCTCATCAGACCAAATCCTCTGGAGGTAGCTTCAGTAGCAACACCAGCAACAAAGCTAACTCCAATAACAACAAAGGAGATAAATGGAAATCTGGTGGGAATACCTCAGCTAGCACCAATACTCCCACTTCATCTACCTTGACCTCCCAGTCTTCAAATCAACAAACCTCCAGACAAACCTCTGGCCTGTCCAATAAACTTGGAAAAGATGGGAAGCTAACTCCAGCTGAGAGGAAGAGGTGTTTCAATCAGAACCTCTGTTTGTTCTGTGGAAATGCTGGACACAAGGCCAAGGAGTGTCCTTGGTCCACCTCCCATGCAGCTAAAGTCTATGTAGCCATGGCAACCAAGTCAGAAGCCACACCAACTACCTCCATTGAGGCAAAAAAATAGAGCACAGCTCTCAGAACTCTGCACAGCCTGGGAGTTGCATTGATACCAACTGTGCAACCATGGAGGCATGCCTCAACACACCTGCTCTTTCAAATTCTAATTCACTAAAGCCTTTCATATCTCTTGACACCTATAATATTCCAGACTTTCCAGTGTTAATAGATTCAGGATCAACCCATTGTTTTGTACACTCCGATTTTGTCAATAAACATGCTCTCTTGACATATGCCATCCAGCCCCTCATTCTCTGTCTGTTTGATGGTATGACTATGACCTCGATAATTAAAGCCTCCAACCTCATCATCCATTTCCCCTCTGGAGATGTCACCAATATGATTTGCTATGTAACCCTGTTGGATTCACAATGCAAGATAGTCCTTGGGCATAACTGGCTCACCTGCTGTGATCCATTGATTGATTGGGTATTGAGCAGTATTAAATTCCAAGACCTTGTACCTTGTTTGCCAGCACCAATGTCACCTTCTGATTTGGAGTCTTCTCCTAGAAACTCCAAAGAGTCCCTTCCAGACTCACCACCTTCCCCACCCACACCTCTTGACTTGGTTGACTCTTCCACTCCACCTGGCCTTTGAGCACCCCACATCTCTCTGATCAATGTGGCTGCTTATGTTTGTGCTTGTAAGTTAGATGGCTCACTCCAGTTCTCCCTCCAAGTTTGTCCACAAGATTCACCTAAACTCTGGGCTGCCTCTGTTCAAGACACCCTGGACTTAGCATCAGTTCCATCAGACTGTCATGACTTTGCTGACATGTTTAGTAAAGCTGAGGCTTCCACCCTTGTGCCTCACCAGGAATTCAATTTGAAGATAGAACTAGAGGAAGGAACTACCCCACTGTTGGGAACTCTATACTCCCTTTCACTGGTTGAGCTTGCTGCTCTCTGGACTTTTATTGACAAGAATATTACCACTGGCTTTATCCATCCAACATCGTCCCTCTATGCTGCACCTGTCTTATTTGTCAAAAAGAAGGATGGATCACTCTGCCTATGTGTTGACTTCAGTGGTCTCAATAAAACCACTAAGAAGGATTGCTACCCACTCCCTCTCATCTCAGACTTACTTGACTCTCCTAGTTGGGCTAAGGTCTACACCAAGATCAATCTATGCCACACCTACCACTTGGTACACATTGCTGATGGAGATGAATGGAAAACCATGTTCCAGACTTGTTATGGATCTTATGAGTGGCTTGTGATGCCATTTGGACTTACCAATGCCCCAGCAGCATTTCAACACTTTGTCAACTCCATTTTCACAGACTTACTTGACATATGTGTCATTGTCTACCTAGACAACATCCTCATCTACTCTGATAACATTGAAAACCACAAAAAACATGTTCATGAGGTTCTTCATAGACTCTGGAAGCACAGTCTCTATGCCAAACCAGAGAAGTGTGAATTCCACTCTGAGTCTGTAGAATACCTCAGCTTCTTCTTATCTCCTGATGGTTTGACAATGTCTGAGGATAAGGTTAAGTCCATCTGAGACTGGCCTGAACCTTGTAACATGAAGGACATTCAGTCCTTCCTTGGCTTTGCCAACTTTTACCATTGATTTATCAATAACCACTTGGATATAGTGGTACCCCTTACTCATCTCACACAGAAGAATGCCCCTTGGAACTTCTCTGAGGATTGTTGAAGTTCTTTCAATTGCCTCAAGGAAGCTTTCTCAACAACCCCTATCCTTACTCATTTCCAACCCAGAGTCCCAATTACAGTCAAAACAGATGCCTCAGACTATGCAGTAGCTGGCATCTTGTCCATAACTTGTCCATCCAGTGAAATCCATCCAGTGGCATTCTACTCACAGACTTTGACCACTCCAGAGTTAAACTACAACACACATGACAAGGAGCTGTTAGCCATCCATGAAGCTTTCTGGACTTGGCATCACTACTTTGAAGGACCTGCATTCCCTGTGGACATTATCACAGACCACAAAAATCTCAAATACTTTTCCACTTCCAAGGTCTTGACTAGGCATTGAGCACACTGGTCTGAGTACCTTTCACAGTTCAACATGATCATTCATTTCCATCCCAGAAAACTTGGTGCTAAGCCTGATGCCCTAACTAGATGATGGGATGTCTACCCCAAAGAGGGGGATAGGGACTTTGCCTGAGCCAATCCCCAGAACCTCCATCTGGTGTTTACCACTGAACAACTATCCAATTTGCTAAGAGCAACATACTTACAAACTCCAGTACTATGAGCCAGCATGATCATGGATGTTGAGAAACTCCATGACAATATCAAATCTGCCCTACCATCAGACACCATCAGCAAACTCCATCTCTCAGACCCCACCAATCCCTGCTGGCAAGTCGATGATAATGCACTACTACATCTAGATGGTCATATCTATGTCCTGGATGTCAATGACTTATGTCTATGAGTACTCTGGTACAAACATGACCACCCTCCATCAGGGAACCAGCAATTGGTAAGGACTAGTCAGGACCAGTTTGTGACTGGTTCTAACTAAAATTTTGTTCACTGATGTCTGGCTGGTTACTTCAGACATGATTGTATGCTTGAGCTCATCTGTCAAGAATATACCTGGCCAAATGTCCAAACATTTATCAAAGATTATGTCAAATCATGTACAGCTTGTGCATGAGCCAAAACTCTGAGACACCAACCATATGGTATGCTAAAGCTGTTGGACGCACAGACTTTCGGGTGTCCATATCCGGCCTCGGATTACTTCGGGTATCTTCGGTACCGCATTTTACTATAGATTGCGTGTCCCGGATTCTTTCTATAGCCTTCCGCTTTTTCCGTATTACATAATCATGGTTGTAGAAAATTTCCGCGCTCGTTCCTTTCACCTCAGTGACTTCCATTCGTCCTGAGGTGAGCATACTTACATTACACTCGTTACCTACTTCGTACTGACCTACTGTAGACTCATTCCTGCATTAGGTACAGAATATAGAGTGACTTCCATTCGTCCTGAGACTCATTCCTGCATTAGGTTATGAGCCCCGGCTTTGCGCCTTAATACCGGAAGAAAATTTGATCCGCACACCACTTCGTATCACCGCACATTCCCACTATGGCAAAAGACGACTACTCCCTGCAGGTACCCACCTTAAATGCAGATGGTAGCAACTGGCTATACTATAAGGCTCGAGTTGAATGGGCTGTCGGCTCGAAAGGGCTAACAGGCCACCTGACCGGTCTGGAAGCCAAGCCGGAGGATCCGACACACGGAAAAGACCCCTCTTGGAAGCCGACAACCGCTGAGCAAAAACTTATCAGTGAATATCCAGAAAAGCTAAAACAGTGGACGAAAGACGACGGCTACGTAAAACAAGTGATTGCGGCATCACTCCCGGAATCCCTCTTCCTCCGAGTCCAGAAAGAAGAGACAGGAAAAAGCGTCTGGGATGTCCTCACCAACCTCTTCCAAAACCGCTCTCGAGTTGTCGCAATCGACCTGCGAAGAAAACTCCAAGAGTCCCGCTGCACCGAAAAGGGCGATGTCCGAGCCCATTTCGACAAGCTGCGGAACTTCCGAGAGCAGCTAGCTGCCCTTGGTCAATCCATCAGTGACGACGACTTCACAGCTATCATCCTTAGTTCTCTGCCGACTTCTTATGACTCCAACATTGCCGCCATGACATCCTCTGCCCTTGTCACACAAAAGGACTTGTCGCCCGACTTCATCACTAAAATCATCTCGGATGAATATGACCGGCGACAGACCCGCTCCAAAAGAGGCAATAATGGCAATTCCGACGATGTGGCATACTCAGCCAAGGACTCGAAGAGTTCCGCTTGCGAGAACTGTGGCAAAAAGGGACATACAAAGGATCAATGCTGGAAGGAGGGTGGCGGAAAAGCTGGGCAAGTGCCCAAATGGTTTAAAGGAAAAGGTACCGGCAAGAAGAAGGAAAAGCCTTCTGAAAAGGCAGCCGCCGCCACTACCGCCGCATCCGCAAGCACAGCCGCACAGCCGAGCGCCGATGCGGAACCCGACGGAGTCTGGCTAGCAAGTTCGGCGGATGATGACTGGCTCACTGAAGTGGCCGAAGAAGACATACCGAGCCCTTCAGCAATAACCGAGGATGCCGAAGCTGACTTACTGAAGCCTTCCGAATCCACCGCAGATGTGGAAAGCGGCTCGTGGAAACCTTCGGAAACACCCTCGGAAGCCGAGGACGGACCCCGGAAACCCTCGGCACCACCCTCGGATGTCGGACATGACATTCCGAACCCTTCGGAATCAACCCGAGGTGCCGAGAAGGCGCCGCACTTTCCGGAAGTGTTTCCGGATGAAGGGGATGCCTACACGGAAACACTCGATCATGTACTACTGGCTGGGGAATCTCCGCACCTGAATGAGGAGACTATATTATTCGACTCTGGTGCATCTCGCCACATGTCATCCTACCGGAACAAGTTCCTCGACTATAAGCCAATAATCCCAAAGCCGATTACCGCGGCAGACAGCCATACCTTCCATGCCATCGGAAAGGGAGATCTAATGATATCAATCCCGAATGGCACAATCCGACGCAATATCCACCTCAAGGATGTTCTCTACGCGCCCAAAATGGGCATCACACTCGTTTCCGTCAGCAAGCTCGATGCCGCAGGCTATGCCGCACTATTCCGAGACAAGAAATGTCAAGTATTCGATTCTCGCAAGAAGAAACTTGGCGAAATTCCGATGACCAATGGTCTATACTGCCTCAAGCGCTCCCGCCAGATCTATGCTGGCCTAGCGAAAGCTACCGAGCCGCTGACAATGGCCGAAATCCATGCGCGGCTGGGCCACATAGCACCTGAGGCAATCCGGCGCATGCTGAAGGATGGTACCATCACTGGAATCACCCTAAATGAAGCCCACTCCACTATGGGGGCATGTGACTCTTGCGAATATGCCAAGGCGACCCGAAAGCCCATCGGAAAAGAGCGAGACCCACCAAGACAGGAACACCTCGGCGACGAAATCCATACCGACCTGTGGGGACCATCTCCAGTCCAAACCCCTGGTCACAGTCAATACTACGTGTCATTCACAGACGACCACACCCGCTATACCACCCTTTACCTCCAGAAAACGAAATCCGAGACATTCGCATCTTACAAGGCTTACGAAGCTTGGCTTCAAACTCAGTTTAGCACCAAGATCAAGCGCTTGCGCTCGGACCGTGGGGGGGAGTACCTAAGTGCGGAATTCACTAAACACCTAAAATCTGCAGGTACAGAACGCCGGGTGACTGTCCATGACACTCCGGAACACAATGGAGTTGCCGAGCGGCTCAACCGCACACTCATCGAGCGGGTGCGCGCTCTTATTCACGCCAGCAGTCTACCCAAGAACCTTTGGGGAGAGGCTATCATGCATGCCACCTGGCTCAAGAACCGCTCTTCTACACGACGCCTAGGAACTAAAACTCCATACGAGATGCTGTATCACAAGCCACCCAACCTCGCCAAAATCCCTGTCTGGGGATGCCATGTCAAAGTCCACGACAACACCAGCTCCAAACTTGATATGCGAGCTCGCGATGGATACTGGGTAGGGTTTGACCCAGAAAGCGACGGCCATCGGATCTACTGGCCCGACACCCGCAGCATCGGAATCGAGCGGAGTGTTACCTTTGAGCGTCGGGAAGTGATGATACCCTCCAGCGTGCCGCTCGAGGGGGAGAATGAGGCTACAAACACCAGCGGCCCAGCGGAAGCACAGCCGCAGTCTTCCGGAACCTCGGAATCCAGTCTGCCAGTTGTCGAGCGACCCGCAGAACCCTCCGGATCAAGTTTTGACCCGCTCGGCAGCAACTTCGAGACGCCGCCACCACAACCTCGTCGATCTAACCGCCAGCGCTTTGAATCAGACTACTTGAGACGTCTCCGGGAAGGCGAAGGTACACGGGATGGTCGGATCACTCTTGACTATATGAAACAGCTCCGAGAGAACGATAGCCGCACCAACAGTCCCAATTCCCAAGACAATGCAACTCTCGCCTTTGAAGAAGAATTAGCCGAGGATGGCAATGACAGCGACCTTGTCTATGCAATGGTAGCTGGAACTTCCGAAGCCGAAGGTCTTGACCCGTCTACAGTGCACGAGGCTAAATCCCGCTCGGACTGGTCCAAATGGCACGACGCCATAGCTGTGGAACTAAAAAGCCTAAATGATGCGCATACCTGGGACGTAGTAGAGTGCCCGAAAGGAGCTAATATCGTCGGATGCAAATGGGTCTTCAAGATCAAGCGAACTGCAACTGGAGAAGTCGAGAAGTACAAAGCCCGCCTCGTTGCAAAGGGCTATTCCCAAGTCCAGGGAGTCGACTATGACGAAACATATGCCCCGGTCACAAGACTCGCATCACTCCGAACCATACTTGCTATCGCCGCCCGCAACAACTGGGAAATTGATGTGTTCGATTTCCACTCAGCATTCCTAAATGGAAAACTTGGAGATGGCGAAGATATTTACATGGAGCTCCCAGAAGGCTACCCGGCACCTCAGAATCTTTCCCGACCGGTTGCCAAGCTCAACATCGCGCTATATGGCTCAAAGCAAGGCGCGCTCAGGTGGTACCAAGAGTTAAGCGCCACCCTCAGAGACTTAGGACTTCAGCGCACGCATGCCGACTGGGGAGTCTTCCATGGGTGCATCGGAAAGGATATCATTATCCTAGCTAGCCATGTCGACGACTGCACTATCACCGGCAGTTCCCCCGACCTCATACGCTCCTTCAAAGCAGAAATTGGCACCCGGTACAAAATTACCGACCTCGGGCCCATCGGCTGGCTTCTCGGCATGAAGGTGACACGGAACCGAGACTTCCGAACGATATCCCTATCCCAGGAATCGTACATTAATGCCATTCTTACCAAATACAATCTCGCTGATGCCAAACCATCTGCGATTCCAATGGACCCTAGCCTAAAACTAACACAAGCAAATGTTCCGCAACCTGCCGAGGAAGCTGCACGCATGAAAAATGTCCCATACCGCGCAGCGGTCGGCTCGCTAATGCACCTCGCAGTTGGAACTCGCCCCGACATCGCATTCGCAGTCTCAACTGTCGCACAGTTCAACAATGCCCCAACTCCGACACACTGGGAAGCCGTTAAGCGGATCTACAAGTACCTAGTCGGCACAAAATCCCTTGCGCTGACATTCGGCAGGATTGAAAAGGGCCTTGAAGGCTATACCGATGCAGATGGGGCTACGCAGGAACACCGCCGCGCTATTAGTGGCTATGCATATCTACTAGATGGCGGAGCTATCAGTTGGGCATCCCGCAAGCAGGAGCTTATCACCCTGTCCACCGCGGAAGCGGAATATGTTGCGGCAACACATGCTGCCAAGGAAGGCCTCTGGCTCCGCCGGCTCATCTCGGAAGTATTCCGCCCACTTGAATATCCTATCCCGCTATACTCTGATAACCAAGCCGCCATCGCACTCACCAAAGATGGCAGTTACCATTCCCGCACCAAGCACATCGATATCCGATACCACTTCATTCGCTTTGCCGTTGAAAACGGTTCCTTCCACCTTATTTATTGCCCTACCGAAGAAATGGTTGCCGACACCCTGACCAAGGCTTTACCGAGCATCAAAGCCAAACATTTCGCGCAATCACTCGGACTCCGTTCCAAGTGAGGGGGAGTGTTGGACGCACAGACTTTCGGGTGTCCATATCCGGCCTCGGATTACTTCGGGTATCTTCGGTACCGCATTTTACTATAGATTGCGTGTCCCGGATTCTTTCTATAGCCTTCCGCTTTTTCCGTATTACATAATCATGGTTGTAGAAAATTTCCGCGCTCGTTCCTTTCACCTCAGTGACTTCCATTCGTCCTGAGGTGAGCATACTTACATTACACTCATTACCTACTTCGTACTGACCTACTGTAGACTCATTCCTGCATTAGGTACAGAATATAGAGTGACTTCCATTCGTCCTGAGACTCATTCCTGCATTAAAAGCAACTACCAGTTCTGGAGAGGCCATGGAATTCAATATCCATGGACTTCATTGAACAGTTACCAAACTCTGGCACACATACTACCATACTGGTTGTAGTAGATCGTCTCTCCAAGCAAGCCATATTCATCCCCACTGATGCACTTCAGGTAACCCTTTTTTGTAGGCATTTTGGCTGAATAGTTTCTCCAAAACATTCAAGCTAAATGCCCCTTAGACCAAGGTCATCCCAGGGACATCTGCTGATGTCCCTTGGGAAAGCATAATTCTAGGGCATGGGATGGGTGGGATTTCCCATATTCCCTGCCCTGGGAGATATGTCTAAATAAATGACCTGGGATGTCCCATGCATGCCTTAGGTGTCTGGGGTCCCCAACCCCAAAGTGCAACCATACCTATAATAAAATTCTTGCTCCTCAGGAGAATATACCTACTATGGTAACACCTCCTTAATATGCATCTGCCTTCCACAATAATCACTGGGAAGCCAAAAACATGTAATCCCTCACATCCCAATTGGTTTTATTACAGACCAAAACTTCACATGAAAATTGGTAGAATGAGGGATGCTCAACTTCTCTTCTGGGTGTTTATGGACAAGAAGGCTATGGTTGGATGTAGAATTCATTACCACTGATTGATTCACACTATTGTATTTTAGTGGAGTAGTGTGTGGACTGAAAATTTGCATATATACCACTCATTACATCAAGGGGAAATGTGATGATAGAATTGAACATTCAAGGCTCTGCATGATGGCATGCTGACATGGTTGGGAGACATCCCATGAAAGCCTCTGAGGCTATGAATAGCCATGATCCACCTCCTTGAGGGAAACAGGATGTCTCATGGCAGCCTCCCAGGCTACGATGGGACATCCCACTGACCCACCTAAGGGCACATGGGATTGCCCATGACTGCCTAAGAGGCTATGATGGGACATCCCACTGACCCACCCAGAGGCATATGGGATGTCCCATGACAGCCCAAGGGCCATGATGGGACATCCCACCAACCCACCTAAGGGCACATGGGAATGTCCATGACAGCCTAAGAGGCTATGATGGGACATCCCACTGACCCACCCAAGGGCACATGGGACTGCCCATGCCAGCCTAAGAGGCTATGATGGGACATCCCACTGACCCACCCAAGGGTACATGGGATGTCCCAAAACAGATTAAGAGCCTATCTCATTCACCTCTTTAAGGGAAAGTAAGATGTGCCATGGAAGCCTCCCAGGCTATGGTGTTCCATCCCATATCTCTCTTATGCCAGGTGGGCTCTCCCATAACTACTTGTGAGGCACAACAATACTGTATAGATAAAACTTCATCGCTCAGAAAAGATCTACAGAATTGACTGATTGAATGTATCTCATTATCTACAGTGTCTTTTGCTTGGAGATGATTGGGGATCCATATCTAATACATCAAACTCCCATTCATCATCCCAAACCAAATCAGTTGATGCCATGTCACTGAACTGTTGGTGATATTCATCTGCAAGAGCAAATTCCTCTGCCACACATAACAACTCATCATCCAGCACTTTAAGCCCTTCTTCATCTTCAAATGCCAAGTCATCTAAGCTCTCTTCTTCATCACCACTGGTGGCCAACAGATGAGAAACAAGCATTTTTCTGTTCAGTTCTTCATTAGTTGCCCCCCAGTTCTCATCAGGAAGACTAGGAAATTCCCTCAATGCTTTCTGCCACCATAAGCACAGACTTGCCAATGCAGAAGCATGACAGTCAAGTTCATATGCAAGATCATCACCTGCATTTAATATTAGTCATAGAATTTCCTGTTGACAGTTGTCTCACTTGAACCCTCTCTTGCTCTTTTCAGACGACTCCACTCTTCTGAAAACCACTCCATCAATGTTCTTCTTTCATGTAATAAGTGCCTTTCTTCTTCCTCACAACGCCTCAGCTCCAGCAGAGATCTGATCCCTGATTGCACCTTTTCATCAGCCAACCAAGCTGGTGGCAATCTACCAGTGTCATCCTCAAGTCCAGCATCCTGCCAAATATCATCATCCACATCCAATTTGAATAAGGCATCCCTTGGAATCAGGACTGGTGCAATTGACCCTTGAGGGGCTTTTCCCTGGTGTATCAAAGCTGCCATCTGCAAACACATGTTGTTGTAGTTAGTGGACAGTTTGACAATTCCTGGTTCACGTTGTTTGACAGATGTTTCTGTGTGGTTCTGAAGTCTTTGTTCTTTGTAAGGGAGTCAAACCAAAATATGTTATTGGTTATAAATGACCCCTTACCACTGACAGTTTGACGATATGAGCGTTCCAGTCTTTCCAGCTCAAACTTTCTTTGATGAAGACGATCTCGGATTCGTGTCTTAATTGCCAATGCATGCATGTGAAGCTAAGACATTAATAATCTCCAATAGAAGAGAAAGTGACATCTGACTCACTTGCAGGTAAGAGTTACTCTGAAGTGTAGCAAGATCTGCAAGTCCATTTACTCCAAGGGTTGCTTTTTGCTTCTGTAAGGCTTGTTTGAAACTCCTAACCCTTTGATGACACTCTGCTAATTGTATGTTTAAGCTTGTCATGTCAGAGGCACCATGGAGAAGATCTTTCTCCAGTTCTTCTAGTCTGGTCTCATAATTTTCCAGTGACTTCTGAGTTGCCATAATCTGTAATATGATGTTCTCTGTAGCTTTTGCAGAGTGACCTACTTTACAGTGAGCAGGAGATAATGATTATCAGTAATCAGCTTACGAGGGGTTGCCTTGGTCTGCACAGCAACCTGAGCAACCCATTCAGCTTGAAGTGTCAGGGTATCAACTCCACATTTCCTTAGGCCTTTGATTGCAGAAGCCTTCTTGGTTTGACAATGATTCCACCGCCGCAAAAGCCACTGGCCAAGACCAGTGAGACTCTTTGAATCAAGATAGTGTACCTGGAAATCAATAACAAAGAGGCGTTGATGAAACTGATTAAAATATCATCATGCAGTCCATATGATACAGATATACACATACCCCAGACACCCAGAGAGATGGTATCAGTGCCTTGATTGAGCTCCAGAAGCGTTCACAGCCCTCTCCATCAGAAAGTCCAAATCCCTCCCGTTTCCGTGGGTGATAGACAAGCTGGCATGGCCATTGATGACCAAAAGCATGAAAGACAGAGATGGCAAATGAAATTCGAGGCAGAAATGGTTTAAGAAAGCCCCACTTCCTGCAGCTCTGTTCAAGTTGACACCCTATGTCATATAATAAGCCAATATGGAAATTATCAGGCAGGTGGCTAAAAAGTGATTTGATGAGGGCAAGAGCATAATGTTGCTTTTCCCCAGCAGAAGTCATGTTTGCAAGGTGAATAACACGATCATGACGGCAGAGTAAGGCCATGACTCCAGTATCTGAAAAGAATTGGGTACTAGCCTGCACTCCCATCAGAAGAGTAGAGCTATGCATGAGTAAACCTCACTTTCTGACGTTTCTCATCAGCTGCAGTAAATGACTCATTACAATTCTGGAGCACTGATGTTGGTATCCTCATTCCCTGCTCAAATCCATCCTCTTCATCCTTATGATGCCTCTTAGAAACATAGCCACTTCTCCTTTGCACAGAAGGTTTTTTCTTTCTCAAACTGTCAACCTCACTTTCCATAGAATCAATTTCCTCTTGAGAGAGGAAAACAGTAGCAGTAGGGTTCACTGGGTCATCCTGTAGGCCACTTCTCCTTTTCTGAGTGAAACAGGCATCAATGCAGACAATTGCATCAATATTAGAAGAGCTAGCAAAAGGCACAATCAGCAGTTGACTACCTCATATTCATCAAATGACATACTTATTGCTCTGCCAGTTGTGACCACCAAAGCATAATGGACAACGCTTTCGGAGGTATTCTGAGGGCCACTTCTTTGAACTGGAGACTGAAGGGTCCTGAAACAATGATGGTCCAGGGCAGAGACCTGATGGTGAAGGTGCTGAACCCTGCAAGCATTGCTGAATGTACTCTTCAAGGGAAATTTCAAGTATGCAATACCAGTGGTATGCATTACTAAACCTCCGTCGTATACCCCCTGTAGAACATGTCAGCAAGGATCCTCGGTACACATCACAATAGCAGAACAATGAACTTAAAACTTCAATGTAGACAACATTGACACATTGCAGTGCATCAGTCACACTGTAAACAAAGTACAAGGCCTTCATGGTCCAGCCCACCTTCGGAAGGGATGCATGGGCCACATGAAACTCAGACAGGGATGGACAGACAGGTGATGGGGCAGCAACGAACAGACAAAAATAAAGATGTATGGTCATAGTATAATATACAGGCAACATGTAGTACCTTTGTATCCACCTCATAGCCCATGCCACCAAGGTATGCCTCAAGGGACTCACTCCATGCTGAAATGTTTGGAGGCGTGCACATGAAGAGCTGCCTGACCAGGCTGAGAACTGGAAGGCTAACGGCAAGGGTCGGCCCCAACAGTGCACAAGGAAAGAAGCCCATCCGAAGAAGTTGTACAGCAGCGGGTACACATGGACACACCATGAGGTCAACAGTTTTCGAGCCTGACACGAAGCTGAGTAACGAAAGAGACATATACAAGTGAACCTTACCATTAAATTGAATGCAGAGTACCTTCAACCATCGAGACGACTGACAGTTGCATTGAGGCAGCTCATAGTCGACAACATCCCAAAAGTTTCTGGACAGTTGCCGATACGCAAGGTAAGGCTCGATCAGTGAAGGGATGGTAGTAGATGACCACCGCTGCCACTGCCTCATCTTCTTCCGACTGTTCCGAGATGGCGAGGAGCATAAGTCTTCGCTGACATGTAAGTGGTCCGTTAGAGAATCTGAAGGCGGCTCATGTTCGGGATACATGAAAGTTTTGGGTGGGGGAATACTACTCCCAGCAGAGGCTGAGAAGGCGCGGAAGCCAGAGGCGTCACGGGGTGGCTGCATGAAAGTGTGACGTCCAGGTAAGGTGAGCAGCCGCTCAACAGGAAGGTAAAGGTTGGTGGTGCCGGGAGTACAGCGCGGGGGGTCAACACTTTGATGGTCAACAAGGCGACCAGCGGAGGAAAGCAAGTCAGGGATCGCTGGTGTGGAAGTACCCTGCCTCGTAGTATGCTTCGGCTGACGAAAAGACATCTGGAAACTCGTCAATAAACTCAAAATGTTACCTAGGAAAGCCAGTGGGAGACAACGATACTGCAACACTGAATTGCAGGACAGTGGCCAGGACACTGAGTCCTGGTCTGCTGATAGGCAACACCAAATTGCCACAAGCACGCCAATGGTCAGTTTGCGACAGTAGAGAGAATCTGACCTTTTGATACACAACACGAGGGAGAGGTGGCAGGTGAAAAGTAAGACGGACTAGAATTACTGGAACTACGAGTGATACAGGTCCATGTAATTACACTGGTGGGGGAAGGGCGGAAGACGATGACGGGATTATGCAGTTGTCCAAACCGTAGATAGTGCGGGTATTGTTGGGGATATGGTGAGGAACGATGGGCAGACGACCAAAATAGTCAAAGAATGACTGTACATAGAATAACGCAACCTTCTTCTCCACAGCCCAGACACGTGTCACCGAGGCCGATGGTAGAAGGGGCTGTCCCAAGTCTGACGGGAAGCCTGGCCAAGAAGCGACTAAAGCGCACAACCTCTCCATGAACTCGAGCTTCGTCTGTGGCTCATGCGAGCCAAGCCCCTCGTTCTTTCTCGGGAAGGGTTCATCATACATGGTGAGCTCCGAATCACCAGGGAAAATCTATACAGAAAAATCTAATTAGAACACCTGGGCTGAGCAGGTAGATAATGCCGAAACGCACCTGGCGGACCTGATCGAGCCGATCTAGTTGCTGACTCGACCACAGGTTGGGCACCAGCACGCGGTCAAGAGCGACCAACTCGAACCGGAAATTGTGCTCATATAAGTCCCACAGAATTTTGCCTTTCGTGGCGATGTCGATTGTTCCGAGGTCTGCGAGAGAAAGTGTAACATCCCTGAACTGGATATGGCTTGGTGTTTCATGTTGGACCTTGACTAATTCCAGTCCAAAGAGGTCTGCGGCTTCACAAAGTTTGTTACCGGAATACGTGGAAGAGATTTGTTCAGGAATCGTATTCAAAAAAGCTCTCCAGGTGCGAGGAGTTACGGGAGACACATCTGCGGTAGTGAGACACGTGATCCAGCCCGCCCGAGATGCCAGCCAATTTCGAAGGTACCTCAACCTGTGCTCAGAGGAATCGCCCCTCACGAAAAGAGCTGGGTGAGGGAAAAAATAAGATATTTTCGGCGCATTGGGACCAACCCTCTTCGGATCCTTGACGACATTTTGTAAAGCAGTGTGCCACGCATACATTGAAGGGGGAATAGCGGGATCATCAACGTCCTGCCACAGCTCGGCATTTGGAGTGACCGTGGCCTTTGTTCTTTGTTTTGAAACTGCCGAGGGATCTGAGCAAAAGATTATCTGTACTGAAAGAGCATCGTCACAAAAAAACCTACAGGGTCCACCACGTTGCTTTGTCCTCTCTGTCCTGATAATGCCACTACCTGAACTCTGAGCATTGGAAGGTGCAGCGGCTGGGTTTGTTGTCCTCGAGCTTGTAGAAGTCGAAGGCGTAGCATCGGGACGGGCGGCAACAAAATTTTCACCAGGAGTCACTGCGCATGGATCCGGCCAAGGGGGGGCGGCAAACTGTTCCAGTCCTATCACAGGGCTTTGTCGAGTTTGCTGGTGGCGGAGATCGCCAGGCAGGTAGCTCCCACCGGCCCACTTTAGTGTCTGCCCAACCTCAAAAACCTCCGGCTCGGTGATGATGCCTTCTGGGAAAGTAATCTCGACAGACCTAAGTACCTTTAGATCTGCAGGGACCGTGTTTGGCTTCCACACCAACCAGATGGGTATACGTGAATCAAAAAGCCGCTGGCAGATTTCTGGATCAGTCGTAATAGCGCCCATCCAGCGATCAACAGCATCCATAAGTGGGCTAGCAGGGGGCATTGTGGGTTCCAGGTACTCAAGCATGCCAAAAACATCTAGACCTAGGCGCTGGAAAAGCGCGATGATCAAGACAGTGTCATGGAATGTGAATGGAAGTTGCTGGGGACAGTTTCAATGAATAAATTAGCTGAGGTGAAAAATACCATACCTTAAGACGCATGAGAGCCCGCCGACACGACCGCATCCACCCTGTTACATTCACAGGTCCATAGTAGTGGGGGTTCTTCTGGATCCAACGTTGTGCGCGTTCATCCAGTTGGTTACATACAATCTCACACAGCAAGCATTTCACAATTTTTCTTCAGAGACCATGCTGAAAAAATGGAGGGAAGAGATACTCTTTTATTTTTGATATATGGAAAGAAAAAATGCAAAAATAATGTTTTATTTTCTTCCAGGGAACATGAATTGATGCTAATGCCAACTAGAGTAGAAGCTAATGGACATTACCATCAATCAATGTTTTTTGGACAAACATAAAATATTATTTTAGCATTTTTCCCTTGCAAACATGCACAATAAAAGAGTATCTCTTCCCTCCATTTTTTCAGCATGTTTTCTGAAGAAAAACAGTGAAATGCTTGCAGTGTCAAGTTGCTTCCACCTGTCCGGATGGACTCGGCCAACTCTGAACATCGATCCTCTCTCCACGACGAAATTCTCGGGCGTATTCGCTATGTCCCACCATAACCATCTCCATGTTGAGTGATCTTGGTAGGCTACCTTCCGAGGGATACAGCCACTCCACATATATCGTTCAGAGTACAACTGAGGCCATTGGAAGCAGTCGATGTGCCCGAATCTTCCATCGCGCAAAGGCTCCATCAACCTTGCCTCAAAGATGAACGGTTCTGGAACATAGAGAGAGTTAGGCGACGTGACCCAACAGTCCTGATACTTGGCAAGGACGCGTGCATCAAATGAACCGATACTCTCTAAGAAAGCAAGAAAAATGAATACTAAACACCGAGTTAGATTGGGGAGTAAACAGACTGACCATCGCCGGAGTAGGTACCCGACATAGATCCTTGCGCTTGTTGAGACATATCGATCCTGTAAACGAATCAAAAGATGTAATCTATAACGATTTAGTTAGCATTGATCTGCACGAACGAGAATAATTAGGATCCGTGATAACACACGTAAGTGAGATTATGGATTTCGAGCATGAATGAGATTAATAAGACGGTGGTGAACAAGAGTCAAGAGAGATTGTTACAGTCGAGGGGAACGTTCCTCTGCATGGGTCAATATGAGTTGAACGAACGTGATTTATGTCACCCACCGGTCATGATACGAAGGATTCGCCAGCATAAATTGCCGGTCAGGATGTACAGACGTTCGAGTAACAAGTCTTCAACACCCCGAGCTGTGCTTAAGAAGCGCCCACAAATGGGTCTCGTCCGTGCGACTGATACCACGAAGCACACCAAAGCTACACAGATAGGCACTGAACCTATCTGTGCACTCAAAGGGCACCAAACCCCCGAGCCATGGTGGAGGAATGCACCAAACATTCCCCTCTGCACATGCCACAGACGACATGGAGAGAAAGATGTTACAAAAATAACGAAGTACTCACGATTTTCAAAAGAACCTGTACACAAAAATGAAATTACTACGAGGTGGCGATGGATTTCGTTGGTCAACGTTCAAGTGTTCAACGTTCGGGGGACCGCATATTCATGTCACGTGCGATCCAGCTACTAATAGCAACAAGGCACCGTGGACTCTGGAGTATAATACAGTGACTTACGGCTTCTAATTGGCAAGTTTACACCGAGACCTGTCAGACCGCCTTAGATCTAGATTGTCAGCGGAAAGGAACGCAGTGCCTGCTAGTATACATAGGCTCGCGTGACATGCGTACTACTTCTTGCTCTTACTGAGAGCAAGAATCGACCCAAACCGGTGTCATGCACCAAAGGTGTTTGGCGACGTGAGCATGGACCCAAAAGCTGAATGATGAAGAATGGAGAAGCCTAGCCCTAATGTGCAGAATGACTGGAGTGTCTAGCAGTCATCCATCGCACAAGAACCACCCTTAACGTTAGGGAACACAGCAAGCATTTCACAATTTTTCTTCAGAGACCATGCTGAAAAAATGGAGGGAAGAGATACTCTTTTATTTTTGATATATGGAAAGAAAAAATGCAAAAATAATGTTTTATTTTCTTCCAGGGAACATGAATTGATGCTAATGCCAACTAGAGTAGAAGCTAATGGACATTACCATCAATCAATGTTTTTTGGACAAACATAAAATATTATTTTAGCATTTTTCCCTTGCAAACATGCACAATAAAAGAGTATCTCTTCCCTCCATTTTTTCAGCATGTTTTCTGAAGAAAAACAGTGAAATGCTTGCAGTGGAAGAAACCGCTCAAGCGCCGAATAAAAGTTTTCGAGCACCAGTTTACAGCATTCCGATTTTTCGAATATCTCAGCCATTTCTAAAGATATCGACATCATTCCCACACTCACAGAAAGCTCTCGACCACGCCATCCTGCCTACCAAATTTGGTGACGATCCTCGCCCTCCACAATTTTCTGCGTCATTTCTGCCAACAAACGCCCAATTCGCCACTTTTTGTTGTAATGGCCACCTCTTCAACGATCTCTTCGCTCATTCCCTTTGCCAGGGAGAATAACTACGAGTACTTGCCAGGAATCCCCACTAGCATTCGCCCTGAAGCCTCCTGGTTCATCCCTCCCTTGTCCATGACCTCCCATCCTATCGCTTTGGGACAGCGAGTTCTCCTTGTCAGTCTGACATCGAGGAGGACTTTCTTTGGTCGTCTCAGGTCTGTTATCAGGCTTGAAAAATCATATGTGGTTGTTTCAGTTTCTCCAGTCAAAGAAGCATATGGATCCTTCATCCCTGTGCCCTGCAACGTCTACCTCTCAATCCCATCCTTCATTCTTCCAAAATTGCGACAGGTTCAATACCAATTACTGTCATCCAGTCTATCTGATCGCATTCATGATGAATTTGAGACACTTCTCCCTGCTCTTATGGGAGAAGATGGCCCTTCCTCCTCCTCAAACCCTCCAGAACACTAGCTGCAGCTAATGCAGGTCGCTTTACAGAGAGGAGGAAAGGGGGAAAAGTTGTGAAATACTATGCCCTGACTACCCTGGAGACCCCCAAAATTGGCCCCTGGCAGAAACCCCCACCATTCTTCGTTTGGACGTGCAGCAAGTTACCATAATGCATCTAGATCTCAGATCTAGGAGTCACTATGACTCATTTGCAGTCATATCCCTTAATCAGCAGTGACCAGTGCGCTTACTCATTCCCCTTTTCGCATTATTCATCCGTTCCTTGATGACTCATTCTGTTTTCAAATTGATTAGTGATAATCTTTGTCATGCTTACTGGTTTTACTTACCAATTGCTTACTGTCCTTACTCATCCTTACAAAGCCTTACCAATCCTTTACCAATCCCCTTACCAATTGCTTACAGATCACTTACAAAGTGTTGCTCCATATTTACTGCAGGCTACGCTACCTTTTTGTATATAAAGTACCAATACGTCAACAGCAATAAAAAAGGAAGCTACTAGCAAAGCTACTTGCCAAGCTACATGCCCACTCAATTGCCTACCTATTAGGCCCAATCATCGTCGCTTTTAAGCTCATCATCATCCTCTTCATTCTTGCAGTATTTGAGGCTCCAATAAGGGTCTACTTACTGTCATCATTATCATCATCTTATGTTGCTTCTAGGCTCAGAGCAGCCTATTCTCTTCGCATTTTCAGTCTTCCCCTGCTCCCCCTTCGTCAGGAGCACCTATACCCTCTGCCCTAGCCCCCTCTAGGTGCACGGAACCCCTCCCCCATTTTATTTTAACAGATCCCTCGAGCCAAAGCCCGCATAGGAAAACCACCAACTCAGCAATTGTCTTTGTGTTGGGTTTTTTCGGTGTTTTTGCCATTGATCCACACGTCGACTCACAACGCGTGACTGCATCATGCGATCATGTCTTTACTTCAGATAAGGCTTGGCAGCCAGATAAATGCAGATTCCGGTGCCCTTTCTTTCCCTATCAACCCTCATCTTGCAGCCCTCATCGATCCCCCATGCCTCGCGCTGCAAAGACTACCGACTCCACCGTCGATCCCACCAATTTACACACTCGAGTCCTGTGAAATCGGAAGATCCCTACACCACAGCAAGTTTCAACTCCCCATGATACGGCACTCGCTTGCCCTCCCAGGGAGGTGTGCCCGTTTTATGTTCTTGCTCAACATATTGAAACTGACTTTGTCTTTTCTTTGTAGGCCAGACGTGTTAAACCACGGCCTGCAGCTGAACCGCCGGAAGGTTGGGAAGAACACATGTTCGGCTATAGGGACAGAAGAAGGTCGCTTACACCTCGTACATCTTTAGCTTCGACCCCTTCCCCCCTCCCACCAAAAGAAAATCGTATACGCGAGGAAGATGCTGAGATGAGTACGCCCAAGAAGAGCTCAGGTAGGAGTGAGGTTGAGGTTGAGGGGGATGAGGGGCGTGCCGGTGACAGCGGGAGTGATGACCAGGCAGATGGTGAGCGTTTTCCCTCAGTACACCTTGTTCTCTCATTCCACTCCCAGAAACTGTTCATGCAGGTTGAATCTGGGGTTTGGCGCCCCTCTCTCATGTGGTTGTGGGCTTGGTGCCCGACAATCATTCGAAGCTAGGAGCTTTGAATACGCATGTGAATTTTTAATTGTACCTTCAACTCTTCCATCGTTCAAGCTTCCTTGTTGTCTTCCTGTCCTTCCTGGTCCTCGAATATATCTGATATCTGTGTTCGTTGTATTGACGTACTAATTCCAGATGGGGATGATAATAACTCTTCGCTTCCATCCTCTTCGCCCCCTCCATTCCAGCCTAGTGATTCCAGTGATGTCGAGGATGAGTTACCGTCTGTCCACAAATCTACCCGGACTAGTGGCAAGGACAAAGGTAGGGTTATAAACGTTGCTGATGCTGATGTGGCAGGCAGTGACTATGAAACCCCTCCTCGAAAATCCAAGAAGCCTGGTGTGATGTCGCGTGCAGCTCTTGATGATATCCGTGACTTCGCAAGCAAGGTGAAGAAGGAAGCAGAGGAACTCGGGCGACACCATGGCAGGTCTACGCGTGACATCCTTGTCACAGCCGGGTTTGGCATGAAGCCCTCCCACACGAAACTTAATGAGGCCAACCTCTTCCGCTCGTGGTATTGGGCTACACAACCGAAACCAGATGGTGGTAAGTAACCCCTTCTCTTCGTTGACATGCAAGTGTTTAAGATCCTCACTAGCCAAGAGAGATACAATTAATGATATAATTACAAAAGAGTACAAATCCTTGATCCAAGACATCCTGAAGGATGACACTGTGGCAAGGAGGGAGAAGTTGAAGCATGTCTATGAGTGGAGCGAGAATTCCTCCGCAGTGCCCACCAGCAAATCAGTCAAGTCCATCGCAGCCAGAGTGCAGAATGCGAAAACGCAGTTCTCTGGACTGGTACATGGTAGTAAGTTGCTGGGGATCAAGTCTCACTGTTCAACAGGCCGAAGCATGGTCCAATCTCGAAGAAATTGAGATCGCTGGTGTGGTCATGTATGTTGGACAGGACCCTGCAGGACGTCAGACTTCTGGTATCTTTGGAGGTTCTGACATGGTAAGGAACTTCATCAATCAGCACGCTGTCGATGTCCATGCACAAATGGACAAGTACACTTCTGTATTCAAGTAAGGTCTGTTGCTTGTAATGTACTCCGGCTCATTACTCTGTGCAGATACCTCAGGGATGGGGGCAGTCCAGAGGCTGGGTTACCTGGCACGAGTTCTGCCAGAGGCACTGATTCTTCGTGGGAATTGCGCTGTCGCATGCGGTGTGAGTCGACGTGTGGATCAATGGCAAAAACACCGAAAAAAACCCAACACAAAGACAATTGCCGAGTTGGTGGTTTTCCTACGCGGGCTTTGGCTCGAGGGATCTGTTAAAATAAAATGGGGGAGGGGTTCCGTGCACCTAGAGGGGGCTAGGGCAGAGGGTATGGGTGCTCCTGATGAAGGGGGAGCAGGGGAAGACTGAAAATGCGAAGAGAATAGGCTGCTCTGAGCCTAGAAGCAATGTAAGATGATGAAGATAACAGTAAGTAGACCCTTAATGGAGCCTCAAATACTGCAGGAATAGAGATGATGATGAGGGGCTTAAAAGCGACGACGATTGGGCCTAATGATGATGATGATGAGTGAGCAGGTAAGTCTTTACACAGGGGACTGCTTCCTATGCAGGGGACTTGGTAGCTTGGCTTTATTGCTGTCGACGTATTGGTACTTTATATACAAAAAGGTAGCGTAGCCTGCAGTAAATATGGAGCAACACTTTGTAAGTGATCTGTAAGCAATTGGTAAGGGGATTGGTAAGGCTTTGTAAGGATGAGTAAGGACAGTAAGCAATTGGTAAGTAAAACCAGTAAGCATGACGAAGATTATCACCAATCAATTTGAAAACAGAATGAGTCATCAAGGAACGGATGAATAATGTGAAAAGGGGAATGAGTAAGCGCACTGGTCACTGCTGATTAAGGGATATGACTGCAAATGAGTCATAGTGACTCCTAGATCTGAGATCTAGATGCATTATGGTAACTTGCTGCATGTCCAAATGAAGAATGGTGGGGGTTTCTGCCAGGGGCCAATTTTGGGGGTCTCCAGGGTAGTCAGGGCATAGGATTTCGCAACTTTTCCCCCTTTCCTCCTCTCTGTAAAGCGACCTGCATTAGCTGCAGCTAGTGTTCTGGAGGGTTTGAGGAGGAGGAAGGGCCATCTTCTCCCATAAGAGCAGGGAGAAGTGTCTCAAATTCATCATGAATGCGATCAGATAGACTGGATGACAGTAATTGGTATTGAACCTGTCGCAATTTTGGAAGAACGAAGGATGAGATTGAGAGGTAGATGTTGCAGGGCACAGGGATGAAGGATCCATATGCTTCTTTGACTGGAGAAACTGAAACAACCACATATGATTTTTCAAGCCTGATAACAGACCTGAGACGACCAAAGAAAGTCCTCCTCGATGTCAGACTGACAAGGAGAACTCGCTGTCCCAAAGTGATAGGATGGGAGGTCATGGACGAGGGAGGGATGAACCAGGAGGCTTCAGGGCGAATGCTAGTGGGGATTCCTGGCAAGTACTCGTAGTTATTCTCCCTGGCAAAGGGAATGAGCGAAGAGATCGTCGAAGAGGTGGCCATTACAATAAAAAGTGGCGAAATGGGCGTTTGTTGGCAGAAATGATGCAGAAAATCGTGGAGGGCGAGGATCGTCACCAAATTTGGTAGGCAGGATGGCGTGGTCGAGAGCTTTCTGTGAGTGTGGGAATGATGTCGATATCTTTAGAAATGGCTGAGATATTCGAAAAATCGGAATGCCGTAAACTGGCGCTCGAAAACTTTTATTCGGCACTTGAGCGGTTTCTTCCCTAACGTTAAGGGTGGTTCTTGTGCGA
This sequence comes from Pisolithus microcarpus, assembly GCA_024613185.1. Taxonomy (NCBI): domain Eukaryota; kingdom Fungi; phylum Basidiomycota; class Agaricomycetes; order Boletales; family Pisolithaceae; genus Pisolithus; species Pisolithus microcarpus. Next base: position 482,018 of record JANFAI010000034.1, read on the forward strand.
CGGATGACTGCTAGACACTCCAGTCATTCTGCGCATTAGGGCTAGGCTTCTCCATTCTTCATCATTCAGCTTTTGGGTCCATGCTCACGTCACCAAACACCTTTGGTGCGTGACAGCAGGAGATACCGAGAGACCAGAACCGCAGAGTATTTGGAAGCATGATGAAGGAGAAGTTAATGGCGGCTCTCAAAGATCTACCTGGTAGGTGTTACAGCTGTTGACGATGTGTTTATTCTGATTGCTCTACCACAGTGACGCAGGGGATTGAAGTTGGCGATCCTCAGAAAATTGTTTGGCAGCGCCTACTTGAGTTCATGACGAAAAATTATCTTATTATCCTCAACTGGCCCCATGGGGTGTCTCCACCAGGCCCTGGATTTGAGTACAAGAAGCTCAAGGGTGATCCCCTCAGGAAACTTGTGGTACCTTACCTTCACCGGAAGCTGGGCGCAATGTATGATGGACCAAGTGATGATGATGAGGAACAGGATAGTCTGGATGGCGTTCCGGAAATTGAGATCAGACCTTGGAACCAGGGTGCGCTTTGTCTCTTTTTGTCCAATTATGTACTAATTTCACTACAGACGTTATCAAGATGTCGGAATCACCCAATCTGAAGGGTGAAATTCCACTCGTCAAGGCAGCTGATGGTGTGGTTTTGCGCAAAGTCTCTGATGACCCGTCATGGCAGAAGAAGACTCGTGAAGGAGAGGATACCAGGCACGAAGGACGAGTGGACCATCTGCAACAGCACCAATTGCCTTTTCCCTCTCACAAGCGACCTCGTGCAGAAGCGTCAAATGATGACACTACGGTGTGCATGTTAATTTATTATCTGCGTCACTACTGACAATTCCTAGGCTGCACACACTCAGGATCAGGAAATGTCTCAAAGGAATGCTCGCCCTATTCAGGGAGGCTGCAGAGTATGGTACCCTTAATTGTAATTTACAGATTGTGTAAATAATGTCAACCTAGGACGAGAGCCGCCACCGAGAGGGGAACTCACGACGCCAGGAAGAGGACTTTACTTGTCAGACCCGTCACCTGGCTCTGTGGTATGGGGTAAGGTTTACCTTTTATATGGTTGGTACTATGGCTGATGGGCAATTTTTAAGGACTTGCGTCGTGATGCACCAAACCGTGAGAATACATGAGAGCATGGTTCATCCCAGCCCCTGCCTCGGCGCTATGAGGTGATTACCTAGTTCCCTACTCTTTCATAGTGAGACTTAAATCACAATATGTAGGATCTTCGCCATCAACATGCAGACTATAACGAGCCAGGCCCATCCAACGAACCCTACAATGTAATGTGAATATCCATTAAACCCTTCCCGGTTAACTGAGCTTTTTACTAGGCAATGCCTCCCCGTCGAAATGTCAGACCTCACTTCCCTCCACCCCGTCAATTCTATCACCGCATGCCGCTGTGAGTCGACGTGTGGATCAATGGCAAAAACACCAAAAAAAAACCCAACACAAAGACAATTGCCGAGTTGGTGGTTTTCCTACGCGGGCTTTGGCTCGAGGGATCTGTTAAAATAAAATGGGGGAGGGGTTCCGTGCACCTAGAGGGGGCTAGGGCAGAGGGTATAGGTGCTCCTGACGAAGGGGGAGCAGGGGAAGACTGAAAATGCGAAGAGAATAGGCTGCTCTGAGCCTAGAAGCAATGTAAGATGATGAAGATAACAGTAAGTAGACCCTTAATGGAGCCTCAAATACTGCAGGAATAGAGATGATGATGAGGGGCTTAAAAGCGACGATGATTAGGCCTAATGATGATGATGATGAGTGAGCAGGTAAGTCTTTACACAGGGGACTGCTTCCTATGCAGGGGACTTGGTAGCTGCTTGATTGCTGTCGACGTATTGGTACTTTATATACAAAAAGGTAGCGTAGCCTGCAGTAAATATGGAGCAACACTTTGTAAGTGATCTGTAAGCAATTGGTAAGGGGATTGGTAAAGGATTGGTAAGGCTTTGTAAGGATGAGTAAGGACAGTAAGCAATTGGTAAGTAAAACCAGTAAGCATGACAAAGATTATCACTAATCAATTTGAAAACAGAATGAGTCATCAAGGAACGGATGAATAATGCGAAAAGGGGAATGAGTAAGCGCACTGGTCACTGCTGATTAAGGGATATGACTGCAAATGAGTCATAGTGACTCCTAGATCTAAGATCTAGATGCATTATGGTAACTTGCTGCGTGTCCAAACGAAGAACAGTGGGGGTTTCTGCCAGGGGCCAATTTTGGGGGTCTCCAGGGTAGTCAGGGCATAGGATTTCGCAACTTTTCCCCCTTTCCTCCTCTCTGTAAAGCGACCTGCATTAGCTGCAGCTAGTGTTCTGGAGGGTTTGAGGAGGAGGAAGGGCCATCTTCTCCCATAAGAGCAGGGAGAAGTGTCTCAAATTCATCACGAATGCGATCAGATAGACTGGATGACAGTAATTGGTATTGAACCTGTCGCAATTTTGGAAGAACGAAGGATGAGATTGAGAGGTAGACGTTGCAGGGCACAGGGATGAAGGATCCATATGCTTCTTTGACTGGAGAAACTGAAACAACCACATATGATTTTTCAAGCCTGATAACAGACCTGAGACGACCAAAGAAAGTCCTCCTCGATGTCAGACTGACAAGGAGAACTCGCTGTCCCAAAGCGATAGGATGGGAGGTCATGGACAAGGGAGGGATGAACCAGGAGGCTTCAGGGCGAATGCTAGTGGGGATTCCTGGCAAGTACTTGTAGTTATTCTCCCTGGCAAAGGGGATGAGTGAAGAGATCGTCAAAGAGGTGGCCATTACAATAAAAAGTGGCGAAATGGGCGTTTGTTGGCAGAAATGATGCAGACAACCGTGGAGGGCGAGGATCGTCACCAAATTTGGTAGGCAGGATGGCGTGGTCGAGAGTTTTCTGTGAGCGTGGGAATGATGTTGATATCTTTAGAAATGGCTGAGATATTCGAAAAATCGGAATGCCGTAAACTGGCACTCAAAAACTTTTATTCGGCGCTTGAGCGGTTTCTTCCCTAATGTTAAGGGTGGTTCTTGTGCGACAGATGACTGCTAGACACTCCAGTCATTCTGCGCATTAGGGCTAGGCTTCTCCATTCTTCATCATTCAGCTCTTGGGTCCATGCTCACGTCGCCAAACACCTTTGGTGTGTGACACCGCCCCGCACTGACCCTCATGATTACCATGATGGTCAGTATATTGATGATTACTACCGCACGGCACAGCCCACCCCACAGAACTGGGGTAACAGGGGTAATATATTGCAGTACGAGGATGAGATCTCGGGTGATTATGTAGAAGAAGACTACTAATCAATTCTCATCTCTTTTTTGTACTTATTTCTCCTGAAATTCAAGTATGTCCTCTCATAATGGGGTGATGACTGAAGCACATATCATTAAGTTGTCTCCTATTCCTGCAATTGTGTGAGTGCTGGATGAGTTTGGTCAGAAAGCCAGATGTTGAGGTGTATTATGAGGGTCTACCACATGTAAAAGCACACTATGAATACTGTTTTGTCCTTTGCCTCACATATTGTAGAGATATATTAGTGGCAAAGATGTGGGTACAGTCCATAGGCTGTTGGGGGTCCATGTGCCATTACTGTGGGTCAGTGGGGTGTCCCATCATAGCCTCTTAGGCTGTTGTGGGACATCCCATGTGCCCTTTGTTTGGTTGGTGGGATGTCCCATCATAGCCTCTTAGGCTGTCATGGGACATCCCATGTGGCTCTGGGTGGGTCAGTGGGATGTCCCATCATAGCCCCTTAGGCTGTTGTGGGACATCCCATGTGCCCTTTGTTTGGTTGGTGGGATGTCCCATCATAGCCCTTAGGCTGTCATGGGACATCCCATGTGCCTCTGGGTGCATCAGTGGGATGTCCCATCATAGCCCCTTAGGCTGTTGTGGGACATCCCATGTGCCCTTTGTTTGGTTGGTGGGATGTCCCATCATAGCCCCTTAGGCTGTTGTGGGACATCCCATGTGCCTCTGGGTGGGTCAATGGGATGTCCCATCATAGCCCTTAGGCTGCCATGGGCCATCCCATGTGCCCTTTGTTCAGTTGGTGGGATGTCCCATCATAGCCCCTTAGGCTGTTGTGGGACATCCCATGTGCCCTTTGTTCAGTTGGTGGGATGTCCCATCATAGCCCCTTAGGCTGTTGTGGGACATCCCATGTGCCTCTGGGTGGGTCAATGGGATGTCCCATCTTAGCCCTTAGGCTGCCATGGGCCATCCCATGTGCCCTTTGTTCAGTTGGTGGGATGTCCCATCATAGCCCCTTAGGCTGTTGTGGGACATCCCATGTGCCCTTTGTTTGGTTGGTGGGATGTCCCATCTTAGCCCTTAGGCTGCCATGGGCCATCCCATTTGTCCCTGGGTAGCTCAGTGGGTTGTCCCATTATAACTCTTCAGAATTGTGAGTCTGGTGTATATACAATGTTATCATGTGTCCAGGGGGAAAGCTGATTGTCATGGTTGAATATGGGGTAGTGCATACTATCTAATCTTGACAGGTTGGTTCCAGTTGGCAAGATTTCCTTCATTGTCAGAGCTGTAGTTGGATTCTTTGATCTGGTAACAAACCAGAAAGAACTGCATTTGCAAAACAACACAGTGTTTCTATACCAAACAATATAGCTCTTTGCAGCATCAGCAAAACAGCACTTTTCCTCACAAAATGTCTTACACACCACACAACCACATTTGCATCTATCATCATGAGAATTGGCCTGGAAGGTGGCACCTACATACTGATTTCCCCATAAAAATTTCAGCCTACACTTAGATGCAAATTGTTGAGATCTCAGTCCCCTATTTCTCTGTACAGATCTGTATTACTAGGTACCTTTCTGTAGTGTCTGTACAGGTCTGTATATCTCTGTCAATACAAGGGTTGTTTTGCTGATGAGGTGCCATAGCATCCAGGGAGGCTCCAATCTGCATGGTGTTCACAGTCATGTAAAACACTGGATTATGGACAACAACAATATTAATTAGTGATTTTTGGTAATGCATATAACATGGGGTATGTAAATGAATTGAAATAAGGTTCTGCAGATGAGCTCAGACAACTCAGACAAGTAAATTCCCTGTAACTCTGCTGATGTACAGTACATGTCTAAGTTGGGTTGCTGTGTTGAAATTGAATTCCAGCTTCTCTCTTCTGAATTGACAGTAATGTGGGAGAAGCCAGATCCTCATATTTTTCCACATTCACTCTTTAATTCCAATCAAATGGCTAGCTGTATTATGGGACATGATGTGTTTATGTAGGTGGTGAGGATGAATGTGGAAAGAGGTTTCAACAACATTGCTATGTGACAGTTTTGCATCTTTCATAAGCCTGTGATATTGGTAAATCATCATAGCTTTACATTCCTTAGGAGAAAGAATGCTGATGCAAATATTGCTGCACTTTTTGAATGAGAGACCCCAGACACCTAAGGCAATCATGGGATGCCCAAACAATTTCATTTAAATGAAAATCCCATGGCAGGGAACATGGGAAATCCCACCCATCCCAGGCTAGAATCATGATTTCCCATGGGGCATTGGCAGATGTCCCTGGGATGACCTTGGTCTGAGGGGCATTTAGCTTGAATGTTTTGGAGAAACTATTCAGCCAAAATGCCTACAAAAAAGGGTTACCTGAAGTGCTTAGTGAGCCATGCTCACCACTAATCACCAGGTATGCACATCCTGCCATGCCTATGAGAAAAAATCTTTGCATTTACCTTTGCAGATGCCACTCCTCAGCCATGCCCATGGCCAACCTTCAGGTAAGCACCTCCTGCCATGTTGACATTGTCTAATGCTCATCTACCCCCAACCTATCTGTGCTACTAGGCATTGTAATCATTTATTGGTAGATTATATCATCTTGTACTTGATGTCTGCCCTGTAGGTTCTCCATCACTCCTAGTGTAGGCTGCAGACTACATGACAGTGTGATGGTGTCCCCCTGTCTTCAGTGCACTTGGCCAGTGCATTGTGTGATGGGGGGACATGGTTTGTCTGTGCCTGCTGTGCCAGTCAGCATACTCTTGTCAGTTCTGGGGGATCATGTCTGTGCCTGCTGTGCAGGTCAGCATACTCTTCTTGGTTCTGGGGGATCATGCCCAGTGAAAACTGGACCTTACGTGGTGTGACGAGATGTGATGTGGTGTTAGAAATTCTAGCCTAAGATGGCAAGTAATACTGCATCACACTAGCTCACAGCCCACTAGCAAAATCAGAAAAATGCAATATGGGGGGGCTCGACCTGGTGTGGTCCAGTATCAAATCTCTGTACAATATTGTATCTGCTAATATATGGGCACATTCAGTCAAGAGGATGGATATATGGTGAGACATGATCCGAGGCATTGTAGTATGATTTTTAATGTCTAAATCATTTCGGCTTGCACTAGCTAACATTTTCTATAATGCATGCTTGCATTCTCAAATATGTCTACGTATTAATACAAATGATGCAGTACGACTTATGCCAATGCTATACTGCAGCTACAATCTGCACATGAATGAGCTGACGACATGCAATGCAGGAACAATGCAGTAACGAGTCAAGTCAGTGTGGGAACAATACCATGAAGGAACGAAACGATGCGAGAATGAGAACGAGATGACAGTGTGGGGACGAAACAATGCGACGACGATGCAGTGACAGGACTAAGCAGAGACAGGACTAAGCAGAGACGAGATGATGTGACGATGAGCCCATGCGACGACAGGACCAGAACGGAGCAGCTTACCATCCATTCTTGGTTTCGGGTGGGCAGAATTTCGTTCGTGTCTTGCTGGAGGAGCTGGTCTTGGGTCTGCCCTTCGATTCCGTTTCTGCTGCTGCTTCGCTAGTACCCGCTACCTTTGATTCAGCCTTGGGACACCATCAGCAAGTATTGAAGACTCAGAATGAAGCTGCTGTAGTACTTACATTCGCTTTTCTCGAAAATTTCGGGTGGGAATAGTCCAAATGTTTGCTGTTGAGTGCGTTGGAGACCTTGCGAGTACAGGGTGAGGTGGAAGAGGGGGGGAAACAAAGGGGAAATTCAACGAAGGTAAATTTCCCATGTATATACCCCTGACCCTTGCTTACAAACAATGTCATGTGTCTTACTGGGCAGAAACATTGCATAGCATATTGCATAGCTGTGCATAGGGAGTGCACATGGGGAACACGCTGTGTTGTGCAGGTGCACTGTGCCAACAATACAGTCAAATGTTAGGCATCGCAGCACAGCACAGTTCCAAAAGGGGAACTTTCATAAACATTGTCAACCACATCACATTTTTCATATCAGTTTCGTATCTCGTCAGCTAGGGTTGCACCAGGTAAGGTCCAGTTTTCACTGGGGATCATGTCTGTACCTGCTGTGCAGGTCTTCATTATGTATTGTTGGTACTTTGGGTTAAAGTCTGTGCTTGCTGTGCAGGTCACCATGTTATCTTTGTGGTTCTGGGGGCTTAACTTGAGTATGTATTGTTGAGCTTTTTTACTGTATGCTGGCAAGTCTGGTGTTTCATGTTTTGAATTTGAATTTGACTTGCACTTCAGCTTCCAAATTGAATTGTTCAGTAAGTGTTAGATGAGTTTCCAAGCAGTGTCTAATCATTAGTATTAAGGCTGCATATGGTTGTTGAAAAGGGTGCCTTTTTGTTGAATTTGAGTTGAATTTCTTCTGGAGGACTTGTCATGTTTCTGGGGGGGGGGGCCACCCTGGTTTGTGATGAGGACTTGTCTCACTTGGGACTTTGTTTTTCTTAGTACATCTTGTAATCACTAGCAGCAAAATTATGTAGCTGTGAATTTCACTTGTCAGGTGGAATTTTGATGCTTTGTTGTCCAACATTTTTTTGTCAGTGACAAGTCCTAACCCTAACCCTAGTTACATTGTGGGATTATTAAGTCAGTTACCATACACTAAATTTCTCAGCTTAAAATATCATTGCCCTGATTCTACTCCCTACTGCATCACAGGTGTCATCACCAATCATGATCTAGCCCTGACTGCCTTGGTGGATCTTGCCCTAACATCTGTACTGGGGGGCAGGCAACTCAACCCATCTTCCCTACTACATCAGCAAAACAGACCCCCTCTGTCCAGATCTGTACAGACCACAGACCCACAGACAGGTCCCCCTCTGTACAGATCTGTACAGATTCTAACTTCTGTACAGACCTGTACAGACTTACCCCTGACTGTTTCAGTATACAGATTCCCACCACTCAACTTAACACATAGAAGTTAATTAGTAATTGAATTATATTACCATAAAGCTACTTTAATTACATGCCTGGTACAGGGACTACATATCTATACTACAGCTACTACAAATCTATGCTAAGTGGGCATGGCCTCACAGGGGACCCACCCCCCTCCCTCTGCCACCCCCCCCCCCTCTGGTGGATCATCAGAGGGAGGGATGACAATGATGATGAGGGGAGATGGTGGTGGTAGAGGAAAGAGAGTTGTGTTGCTGGAGTGAGTGGGTTTATATACACCCCCGCAAAAATGTCAATTGGAGTTTGAAATAGCCACACTGCATTGGTGCAGACTCAGAAGTTGAAAAATCTACTATATGGAGTAATCATACAGCCATGATGTCATAACAAAAGTTGTAGCCTATGATCACAGGACCATGGGAATATGCTTACCTTAGCAATATCTCCTATTTTGGGCAAGATATTTGCAAAGTTCTGCTGGAGACCCAGTGTGTCAAAAAATAAAAGTGGCTGTACAGTTATGATGTCATAACAAAAGTTGTAGTATGTGATGTCATGATCATGTCAGTATGATTATATTGTCAATATGTCCATTTTTGGACGAGATATGGGCAAATGAATGTGTACAAAATTCAAACTCCAATTGAAATTGCCACAGCACATCAGTGCAGACTCAGAGAATCATTGTACAGCCACAATGTCATAACAAAAGTTGTAGCCTATGATCACATGACCATGGGAATATGATTACCTTAGCAATAACTCCTTTTTTGGGCAAGATATGGGCAAATTAATGATTACATCTGTGGGTCTGTGGGTCTGTAGGGTCTGTACTTGCTCTGTGGAAAATCTGTACCATCTGTGGGTCTGTGCTGCTCTGTGCCTCTGTACCAAACCTACTGTTTTGCTGATGTACAGAGGTCTGACCTCCAGAAGCCAAGGTAATGGCAACTATTTCCATGGTATTTGGACACCCTCCTTGACATCCCATGAATAGACTCCAAGTTAGGTCCCACTTGACCAACCTCCAGAGGCATATGACAGGGGAAGTCCTTCCCCCAGCATCCATTTCCTCCATGGAACTCCAATTGTCTGCCCTTGTGATTTCCTATGCAATCCTCAACCCTTGTGAGTGTCCTCACTGATGAGAAGTAGAACTCCAAGGCCTGAAGTGTAAGGGAAGATGTGACAGAATGGGACATTGATAGGTTTTCTGAACCCATGAAGAATGTCACAGACAAGACAAAATATTTCCCATATCCCCAGTAGGGACACATCTCTGACCCTGCCACTGTCTTGGACGTCCATGGCAGGGTATTGGTTTGGTATCTCCCAGGCATCATGCCTCCTGCAAGAGTGGTGATCCTGTTCTTCCCCCTCCATCCACCTTGTGTGATTGATAAGTGGGAACATCTCAATAAGATCCATCTCCCTTTGAAAGACAGCCTGGTAAAATGCTCCAAGACTGGTGGTTGGTCCAAAAGGAGGTTTGGCCATAGATGTGTGCTGGAGGCTGATGGCAATGAGATGTTTGGTCATGGCAGGCTTATGAATTCTCCAGACACATTCCAGCAGGCTCACACAGTGATCCCCATGTTCTCTGGAGCATTTTGGGAGGCTAATTGACCCTCAGAGATTGGAGGACAAGGTCTATCAAAGTTCCTCTCTCAGAAAGGGGGTGGTGAGGCAATAGCTCCAGGATATTTCCTATGCAGAGGAGTTCTGGAACAAAATTGCAAAAATTGTCCTGCCTGATCTTGCCCAAGTTGGCAAGGATGCTATCTCTTTCAAGGGGGACTGGGTCGTCTCCCAACCACCCTCCCCCATTGGGTGGCCTTCCATCTATCTTGGCATAGATGTCATAGTCAACCAAGAGACTCCTCCCCACCTGGACCAAGTTGCTGTGCCATCTCTGCTGGACTTGGTAGTCAGCCTGGGAACTCATGATGCCCACTTTTATATATCTGAAATAGGCACCATATTTCATTATCAACCAGGCACCATGATTTACCTTGCCAGAAAAGTTCTCACCCACTCTGTCCCAAAGTGGGAGAAAGGGGAAAGGATAGCACTTGCTCATTACATGAAGGATGCTGTCCACAACAGATTTGGACTGCCCAGGCCAGCTTTCACTCAACAGAAACATCTCTTGGGGAAATTTTTACAGACTTAGTGTAGATACCTAGCTGAGCCCCCTAGCTTTAGCTGATGTCAATTGGAGTTTCCAAGTGAAAATTGTACATCTAGAATGTTCCCTGGGTTTTGTATCTATCTTGTTGAGCATGCATCAAAGAAGGTCCAAAGTCCTGCAAAAAACCACTGGTAGAGGTGCTCTGTACACTTTCCAGCCCACCAAGACCAGAAGGGGAAAGCTCACCCACAAAGAAGTGGATGCTAGGCACCTCTACCTCTCATCTGGCAGCCAGCCTTCCACTCCATGAACTCCACAAACCATGGGATCCTCCAAAAATCTCAACTTCTCTGACTTCCCCCACTCTCTTGACATCCCTAACTCTGACTGGAATGATGTAGAAGATCCCCCCCAGTCCAGAAGGCACACAAAGGTTGGTACTCTGATTTGGGGCTGGTCCACCATTAAAAATTCCTTCCAGAGTCAAAATGACTTTGTCAGAGAGTGGCTGCCTTGGAGAGCAGAGTATCTCAATGTCATTTTGGAGGGGGAGCAGCTGGCCAAGGTGGGAATTTGTGAGCAGTGCTGTGAGGCAGAAGGAAGTGTCCAGTGCATGTCCTGCACTGGAGTCCATGCCTGGTGTGGCCCCTGTGCTGTCAGAGCTCACAGGAACCTGCCCTTTCACAAGGTCCAAAGGTGGAATGGTACTCATTATGAGCCTACCTCCATGATGGAACTGGGCTTCTTGTGGCACAAAGGCCATGGGGGAGATCCCTGCCCTCAAAATTGGTCAGATCCTGATCCAGATGAGGCAGGCTATATGACTGGGGAGGAACCTCCCAACCACAGCTTAGTGGCATTTTATTGGAGGGGCATTCTGATGACCTGGCCATCAGGAGGTCTTCCCAGTTCCAGATGACCATTGTGCACACAGATGGGATTTTTTCTCATGAGGTTTCTGTGTGTAACTGCCCTGGGTCTGATTCTAGTGACTGGGACCTAGACTTGCTTAGACAAAGACTCTTCCCAGCCAGCATCTCCAAGCCCAAAACTGCCTTCACCTTTGATGTCCTTGGTCACTTTCCAATAGATGCTCTGGAGCACAAGACCTCTGCAATGAGTTTCTATCAGAAGTTGAAAAGGTTTACCAACAATGCATTTCCAGAGAGGATACCAGTTGAATGACATTTTCCAGTTGCTTGGCTAATGTTCATTTTTTTTCTTCAATTGTTAGGATAGATACAGGGAGTTGATGAGGGTTTCTTGGCTGTGGAGGGACTTGAAACATAGAAAATGGTTTTGCTTTGGGCATGATATGGAGCAAGATCCAGGGGATGGAGGACTTGCCCTCTTCTGCCCTGCCTGCCCCCAACCAGGCCTTAATTTGCCTGCAGACTGGAAAGTCCTGTATGACAGGTAAGAGAGTGTGATCCATTTGAATTGGGATTCTGACTGCCTTCAGGGATACTATCATGAGGCAATATGTTGTAGATGGCAACTTCACTGCTCAGCATATGAAAATGAACAAGCCAGAGTTGGATGTGGCCTTGTCAGATGGAAAAGGGTATATGGTTCCTGAGGTGCCCTATCAGAGTCATTTAAAACAGTCTTTGGATAGCAAGGAGGTGAGCAGTCTGAAGGTCTTGGATTTTGTTTACTGACCACTCATTTAGAGATCCACCTGCAGCAATCACAGGGCTATCAATGCTGCAAACATCAACAAGTCCAACCTACAATCTACAGGGATAGGTGCTACAGCTTGTGCTCAGCATGGTTGCTTTGTCCCCAACTCTGTGGTGGATTTTCAGAAAGGGGAGAGGTGAGTGGACCCCCTGGATTGAGATTGGTGTATTTGGAGCTCATTTTAGGCCAGGTATATGAACACAGACTACTCCATTTGTAATGCTCTTGGATATCATTCAGAGAGCATCACAAAAGCCCTGGTGATTTATGATGTAGGGTGCCAGTGGAGCATCAACTTCAGGAGCAGGGTGAAAAACAGTCCATCTCTCCTTCTTCCCCCAACTCTGGAAATTGTTCCTGCTGTGGGCAAGTTCCATTTGGCTGCACACAAGCTCTCTTGCTTTCCCAGGTACAGCCTCAACTTCATCAAGGGTGCTGGCCACTTGGACAGAGAAATTCTGGAGACATTGTGGGCTCCATTCAATAAGATCTCCCCCACTGCCAGGTCTATGACTCAAGCACACAGGCAAGAGGTGTATGATGATCATATGAGGGACTCTAACTGGAAGAAGCTTGTAGGAATGGGTGAGTTTTTTTTTTTCTGGGAGGTGAAGTAAATTTATGTCCAATATCAAGTTCCCTCCTTGCTCAAGAAATATAAGAATTCCAACAAGTGTCTGGAGGAAATGAATCAGGCTTATGAGCAGTTGACTACTGTTCTGGATCCTGACAAGGTTGCTCAATGGGAATCCGATGCTCTTAGGGCAGAGGCAGACAGGGGGGAAGCCCTAGATATTTATGTGTTGAAGGGAGACAAAGGTTGGTGTTATGGATGGGTTGACGACTGGGTCTGATAATTTTTTTAGCTCCCACCTTTCATGAGGTGTGGTTGCAGCTCACAAAAAACCCCAAGTCCCCCTCTGGAAATGTTGGTTCAGTGGCCTGGCTTGCAGAAGGAATCAGCATTGAGGACTCACAGTGAGGTCCCTGTGAGCTGAAGGTGATTTTCTTGCTGACCAGACCTGCAGGGATCAGCTGAGATCTGGAATCTGACAACTTCCAAATCCAATGTCAACTAGGCAAGAAGTCAAAATCTCTGAGAAGAGGCAGAGACTTTCTTCCAGGATTGAAAAATTCCATAGCAATGGCCAAGCATTTTGCAAAGGTTTGGATATAGATGGCACTTTCACTCCCCAGGATGATCCAGCATTCTGTGGGACAGATGAAGAAGAACATGAGGATAGGGAGTTCTGGGATGATGATGATGAAGGGGACTGGGAAGCTCCTGAAGAGGAAGTTGAGGGGCTGGCTTCAGAGCTCATGAGTATATGGATGCCCTCTTCCATTGGAGCTGCCAAACTGACAGAGCTGGGCCTTCATGACCTTCTCAAAGAAGAAAGGGAACTGAGGATTGGGCAAGCCAATGATTGTCTGGACCAACTGAGGACAGACCTTGGAAACAAGGCCATGTTATATTGGCAGAACTTCAGGACTGCAAATTCCACCAGGGAGGGTACCAGGACCAAGAAGGAAATCCAAAAGGTGGTGGCCAGGGTAAACAAGCATGTCAGAAGTTATCAAAGGGCCAGGCAGGCCATTCTCAGGCTGGACACTGATGCTAACATGGCAGGAAAGTATCAAGAAATCCTGCCAGAGGATCTTCCAGTGAGTAAGGAGGTGATGGAGGAGAACAGGTTTGGACAGGGGACCAGTAAACTGGCCTGGTTTTGGGTGATGGATGGTGGGAAGAGCCAGTTGAATGTGGAGGATGGGGGCTTGATGGAAGAATGTAAGTGTATTCCCATTCCATATATCTTACTAAAAGTGTTGTACAGTTTACAGAATCAACTGGCTCAAAGCAAGGGCAAGAAGGGACAGATGGAAAGAAGAAGTGTCACTGGTGAGGCATGAGATGCTTTGGACTGTGCTGTGGTTTGAGTACCACAAGAACATGTGGGAGCAAAGGGCTCTGCAGTTGACAGAGCCAGGGAAAGAGGCATATGCTAGGAAGCAGATGGTGCTGTGGAGTGACTTTGCAAACAAGACAAGGCTGATGTTCCAAGGTGAACAAATGGATGGTATTTAGAATGGGAGCAGATATATATAGTGTGTGTGGGAATACACTTGGTTGAGGACTTGGTGGTGAACTGGAGTGAATGGTAGACATGTGCAAACAAAATGAGTAATGCCTAAAAGAGGGATGGCCAACATTCTATCAACCACCTGCCTAAATTGGTAAGGGCTGATAAATTTCATCTTCTGTCTTCCACCTGCAACAACAAAATCTCTGCTGCTATACACCTCCACCCATTGACCTATCCAATGTCTGACTGGAAGCAAGTCTGCTCTGAAATCCTCTCCTCCAATGTGGGAAGGTACAAAGAAGCAAGGGGGAACTCCCAGCTCAGGAATGAGATCCTTGCTGAGGTGAAGGCAGAGATCTTTCAACATGAACCTGAGGAATCTGTGGCATTTCCCCCACAGTTGAGAGTGGTGAGACATCTTTTTCATCAAGTCAGACATGCCTGAGGTTTGTCTAGGCCATCAGGAGGGTGTTCTTGCCCCACCTGGATCCTGAAGATCAGGATGATGAAATAGCCATCATGCAGCACATCCTGGCTGTCACTGGAAAGAGCTTGGAAGATGGTTGTGAGGGTGAGGATTCCAGGGAGGAGAAGGCTTGTCCCACCAAGGCCAGGGACTACAAAAAGGCCTTCATGGCCTTCACTGCAGTGCAGAAGATCTTCAAGGAAGAAATGGATGCCTATGATAGGGAAAGGAGGGACACCAAGGACCCCAAGACCATAGGGCAGAGGAACAGGATCATCCAACAGTGGTGGGAGTCTGTTTCTGATGAGAGGAAAGCAGAAGCTGGGAGGGCAGCAGAAAAATGGAACAAGTTGGGTGCCCCCAAAGGGACCCATGACTCATAAGTCCACTTGTCACTCCATGACCATATACTGAGCTAGCCAATAAACAGATACAGGAGAAAAAATCTCCCAAACATGGCTAGAGATTTAATTGAAACTGTGCACAGAACCATGGGGTCCCATGTGGTGATGTTTGCAGCACATGAGGCAGGGGAAGGTCAGATCAAGATGGCAGTGTAAGTTTCACCATCCTTGTTCTTTTTCAATGCTCAAGAAGACCACCAGGTTTGAGACAGCACCAGGAGATGGGAAGAAGGCATTCATTGAGTCTGCAGAGGCTAGCAAGGATTGGGTGTTGAATGGGGAAAATATTTTGATGGATTATCTTTTGACAGCCCCTGGTAAGCATGGTGTATTGTCTCTCCACATGTCTATGCTGATTGGTCATTGTTTAGTGGAGGAAGATTCTGCTGAGAAGCAAGAGGTGGAGATATCCTTGGATGAGGATGGGAACCCCCAGATGCCCACTTGGGCAGGGCAGAAGTTGAAGGTGCAGCAGAACTTGGCAAGAGCAGTCTTCCAAGCTGCTTATGGTGGGTCTCAATTGTCGTGGGCATGGCTGGGATCTGATTGAAGTCTGGGACATAGCCAAGTTCACAAAGAAGCCCAAGGCCAAGGTTCCCTGGGGCTTGCTGATCACATCAGGAAAATTTTAATGAAATGATAATGTTATATAAGACTTTATCTACCCTGTAAAGCCCTATAAGGTATATCATAATGACATACACATTAGTAATGCTATATATTCTGTGGGAGCCTTGGCAGCATAGGTCAAAAGTAATCATTCAGGTAGAGTGGATCATATGTATCAGAATGTGAACAGTAGATCATATATGTCTTTCATTATCAGACATTACCAACAATTGTCATTGACACCACCAACAGCTTAAATAAAAATTGCTATAGCAACCTTCAATTGAACATATCAATCATGATATTACAAGAAAGCATTTTCATTCAATATCATTTACATAATCAGTACCTACTGAGTACACTACTAAGTATGATGAACTACTTAAACCTCCAAAAAAGCGAAAATAAAGCAGAGAAAGACACTTACAGATGATTTCACACAAGGGTACACTTACCTGGATATGAACCCTAAGACTTAGAGTCTTAGAGTGACCCTTGCCCTGAGGTAGAACTCAGAGACAAGAGTGAAGAAGAGAGAGAAGGGGAGAGAGGATGAGTTTATATAACATGTACTATACAGTCATTACAAAGACATTCCCACACTTGTGGCTGGGGAAGAGTTGTTCAAATGATCATAAAATGACATAGATGACAAGACTAGATATTGATGATCAAAGTGGCATCAGACTGAAAAGAATATTGTCATTGATATGATGATGATATTATCTGATGAGCAATTATAATGTACTGTCAACTACATAGCATTATTATATATGGCATATCAGCTCTTGTCATCATTATATCATGATGATAAAAGTATTGTAAATCTTATATCAGGCCTATATGGAGTTGACCAGATAGTAAAATGTCTGCCAGGTTATCTAATGCATTATCTGACTACTATCATTATGATTTGTAGATGATCATGCCTTATACACCATTATCCAATTCATATCAGACAGATAACTACTTACCATAATCAACTGGGAATACCAGCACTTCAAACCTCCCCTGATGCAAGTCTCCCATGGAGTATCTTGACTCCCAGTCCATTCCAGAGGGGTTTACAATGAAAGATCCTTCAAAATGGACCAAGGCTGACCTGGGGTTGCTCTGGGGTCACTGGGGAACCCTAGAGGCAGAAGAGAAGGTGATTGTATCTTTCATTGGTTGCAAAAAGGAGGATGCACCTTTGTCATGGCAGTTCAACAGGAGACCTGTGGGGGGGAGCAGTAAGAAGAGAGAGTGGATGGACCCTGAGGATGACAGTGAAGAGGAAGTAGGTGGAGCAGGGATGCAGTGTTCAGATGCAGGGCCCTCCAGGAAGATGACAGACACTGGTGAAGTTGTGAACAAGGGGATGGGAGTGGCTATGGATGCAGGGGACAAGGGCCCTGAAGAGTCTAGTCCTGCTTGGCATGCCAGCAAGGACCACATCACATTTTTGAGGTCTCTTTCCATCATGCCCAGGTACCAAGTACTTGTGGACCTGGTGGAGGGCCTGCCAGAAGAGGTAAGTGGGTGAATTTTGGGGAAACACTTCACTAACAAAACACCTGTCATAGGAATGTGGAAAGGGGAGAGAGGCAGCCCTTCCCCACTGGGCAACATGGACCTGGGGTGCCAAGTATTTGCCCCAGGAAGTTCATTTGGATGGGGGGAGTTTTTGGAAGGCCCTTGGGCAATTGCAAAGTGCAAGGTTTGCTTCCTCCTCATCTGGTTGGGAGGTGGTGCTGGGACTTGGTCTGCTGTTGAGGGAGTGTAGTCATGCCCAGGAAGTTGAAGAGGATGATCCCTTGATCAGTCACCTCCAATTTTTGCTGAACTCTGAGCTTGGTATCAGGAGGGCAGATGATGTGATGGATATAGTGGGGTTGATAGTTTCCAGGTTGGAGCAAACCTCTGCAGGCACGAAGGAGCCCAAAGAGGGTGGTGAAGGTGCTGTGACAGGTGGGGGTGATAGAGAGGATGTGGAGAAGGAAGAGGAGGAAGCTCCTGCTGTGGTACCTACTCAAAAAAGGAAAAGGGCAGAGAGTGGGATTGTGACTAGGGGAAAGAAGGTGACAAAGCAAGATGGGGAGAAGGGAAAGAAGGATGGGGAAAATGGGAAGAAGGATGGAGAAAATGGGAAGAAGGGGGTGAGAACTCGGAATCAAACCAGGAAAGCCATGGGACTGTGAAGGGTAGAATACATGATGACAGAATGTACATGTTTTGGAAACCCAAAGAATTAAATCACCACCAACTCCTCAGCCAGAAGAGACAGCTAAGACTGCACTATGATGACAGAACCCCATTTCCAGGACTGTGGGGCATCCTGCAGCAAGGTTGGCTGACCCACTTGCAGGACTGTGGGGGATCCTGTAGCAAGGTTGGCTAACCCCACTTGCAGGACTGTGGGGGATCCTGCAGCAAGGTCAGCCAACCCCACTTCCAGGGGGGTGGGGCATCCTATAGCAGGGTCAGCCCTCCCCACTTCCAGGACCATGGGGCATCCCCCAGCCACATCAGCTGCCACCACCAGTTCCCAACTGGCTGACACCAAGTCAGGGTCTGTCAGCTGACATCAGCTAGTCCCATGTTTAGGCCAAAATGTACATGTCAGGTGTCCCAGTTTCAGGACTACAGGTGACTGAAGGGTCTGGCTGTGAATATGAGTGCATACCAGTACCCACCCTGTTCATCTTCAACAACTCAAATATCCATGTGACCACAAGACCTTTGAGATGATCAAGGGCTCGCTGGTATTCTCTACTGGCGACCAATCTCCCTGCATGCTGCCACTCTGCATCCTTGGGCTTCCAGCAAATGTCAATGCTGAGCTTCCTTTCAAGATCTTGCATGCACACCAAGTCCTTCTCATAGTTTTCGAGTGCATGTCATCAAAGAGCTTCCTTCTTCTTCATAATGGTGGCATCTGAGGCATATAACTGAATATTTTCCATGGGGAATGCAGCCCAAGCATCTCATGATGCATCAAGGTTGCACCTGTACAAGATGTATTGTAAATACGATAGAGAAATATAATATGTGATACTTACTTGCTTGCAGTAAGCTTGATGAGTTGCTCCCAGTACTCCATTTGAAGCATCTCCTCTGGAGGTTCATGGCTAAGCTGCTCCAGGTATGCCTTTTCCTCCACCAACCACTTCTCAAAAACTTGCTCATTTGGCACATTCTGCTCTTTCATGAGACCTGGAAGGGTGATCTCACACTCACAGATGGTATCCAGAGCTTGCTTGTAGTTGTTGTATAGGAATTTAGCTATGAACAATAAAATCAGTATTAGACATACATCCAAATCTAAAACTTACAAAGGTTTGCATATACCTCATAGTCGTCATTGTGTTTGAAGTACCCTGAGATTGCTTGTTTCTGATGGAATGCACTTGCATACCATACTGTTGACATGAGCACATTTGATTTTGGGAAGGTGCACTCACAGGTCTCAAGGTCCTCCAGACCAAGCCCCTTGGTATACATAGTCAAATGGTCCAGTTGACAGAGGTGTCAATGGGCATGACCATGGAATGTGCCAACCAAGCACATGTGGTTGAGGGAGCAGGCCAATGGACCAAGAGGACTTTGGTCAAGCATAGTTCTGAACTGGCAACTGATATCATAGCCCCTGCCAAGATCTTTGCTGAATACCTCCAAAAGTTTAGAGATGATGGCAAGGGGATACTTAGCACTACTAGAATGAGTGAATGGCCATAACATGAATGCATTTACTTACAGTTCACTGCTCTGCACCATGTCTGCCATCAAGAGAGAAAACCCATGTCTACAAACAGCAAGCATGATCCCGGTCTCATCATATACTCCTCATGTTTTCTTAGTCTTCTGGTCATCCATGTTTTTCCAATGGCCCACACATGGATTCACTTCAGAGTCCTGAAGATCCAAGTAAGCTAGTTAATCACTCAGATGCACAAATACACACCTCATTCTGAACCATGCTGACTGCATCTTGACCAGCATACTGATCAACAAACTCGCGTGACAGGTATCGATTGCAGGTAAGGACTTGACATGTTGGAAGCTCAATGGAAGCACTCTGACCCTCACCATCCTCGCTCAGCAGCTTGCATTGGATGTGCTTAAGTGAGTCATTACCATCAAGAGCATATTGAATGGAAAATCAGAGTGGTTGTTCCCCTTCAAGTCTATACATACAAGCCAGGCAGCAATGTTTGAGATGCCAATTGGGTGAGTCATGATGGAGGACTTTGTCTACTAGCAAGTCGACATTTGCAGTCAGCTGTAAATAGACATCAAAAGTGATAGAAAATTGACTAGACAAATGACACTGAAACTTGTACTAGCATAAGTGATGGGCATCAGGATTGGATGTAAGGTAGAGTAGGAACTCACACTGTGTAGATCACATAATGTCTTCACATATGCCTGGATGGAGAAGTGTGGGTTGTGGTAATATGAAATGCAGTATAGCTCCAGGGCTCAAATGGTGATAACAACTGTTGGTGTGATGGGTGAGCAGGGAATGATGCCTTGACAGACCAATGCTGCAGCTACAAAGTTGTTGTAAGGCTTTGTTGCAAAGCCAATCTTCTCAGCGCCTGAAACATGGGTAGTTGATGCTGAAAACATGGCAAGTTGCATGTGTACTTACTAAAGACATCCACCACTGTTAGCTGCAGTGTTCATGTGGTAGGATCATCTCCTCCATCTACTTCTGGCTTCCTCATCTGTTTACCACTGGCACACCACTGAAGGTAAGTGCTTGTCATAGCATCCAACTGACACCTAAATGCTTCCATTCTCTGTAGAATGTGGTCACAATGCATTCGATTGTCCTGGTGCACCCATGTATTCTTGCATGTTTTGCTAGGGAGCAGATTCTAGGTAAGTCCCCTAGGTGCAACCATATACTTACAATTTCATGGAGTCTCCCATTATCCCATGTGCAAGATCCAGAAATTCCCTTCCACCATGACTGATGTCCAAGTACTCTGTGCCATCAAGAATGTGGTCGATGGTCATAGCCTCAGGTTTGTCATATCCCCACTCGCTGGTTTGTTCCAAGGCAGGAATACTTCCACACAATTCTTCCAGTGCCTTGCACTTATCTGGTGACATTGCTCCAGCTGTGGTTAGTTGCCAGGTAATTGAACCACCATTCTTGCTGTACATACCCTCCAAATGAGCTCGTCACCACTCATTAGCTTTGGCAGCTTCTTCAACAAGTGCTCTGTGACTCATCACTTTGTCTGGCTGTCAAATGCAAAGTCCACTGTGTGTGTGTGAGGATCCCAGTATCCAGACAGAATGTAGGGAGGGATTTGTTTTATTTCTCTGGTGTGTTGTTGACTGCATGGTTTAGACTTACAGTAGGCGTGTTATCCATGTACTCATAGTCCACTGATTGTTATGCATCAACACACATGATCCAAGTATATGAGTCGCAGCTGCAATCTCCCTCTTGTCTGACATCGAACATAAACAGTGCTACACCCTCCAGGAGTGGCAGCAATAGCAGTCTTGAAGAGATGCTGAATAACCTACTGCTTTCAGGTAATTTCTATTGCATGCTCTTACTCCTCGCTGCTAAAATTTATCTCTACAGACCTGGAGATTGACTCGGTGACTTGGTGAAAGGAGTCACTCACAGAGTCAGTCACAATCACCTGACAAGCACATCACTCCCAACCCATTCCTTCTGCCCCAAGTCCCTGCTCTGTATCCTTGTCCCATCCCCAGTCAGCTGCCCACCCTCACACCAAGGCTACTCAAGCAACTCTGTCTCAGGCTCAACTGCAATCATCTCATGAGCATATACCAGCATGCCAATCCCATTGCGCCAAGAGCCAAATGCAGCCTACAAAAAATGCCCCCATGCTGCACCCTCCAAACCCTTCAGAGATTAAACCACCATCTGGTGATGAGCTGGCTGAAGGTTTCTACATCATCACAGTTGGTCAAGAAGTGGGTATATTTTCTAGTTGGTGAGTTGATTCTGATCATCCATATAACACACTTACCCAGTCATAGGCTTGATGCTTCCGAATGTGTCACCAATGTTCTGGGAGCTCAGCACAAATGCTACTGCACATTCAAGGATGCCCTGCAGGCCTACACCACTAAGTATAATGAAGGTGCTGTTCAGGTTATGCCACTTGCAGGGAGTCGCTTCTGGCCTTCTCAACCCATTCTCAACCTGATGCCTCCTTCCACTCCATCCCACATGTCATCAGATGAATTCTGGAACCAGGTTGATGACATTTCAGAGATAGCTACACATTTGCCATACTAGGTTACTTGCAGTAGATTACACTGGAATGTACAATGATAAAGAATGAGTGATATACAGATCAGTGATTGTGTATCAGGATCTGAAGATTTATCCAGTATTTATTGTGTGGTGAGAACAGGTGTGAAGCTTGATGAACAACAATTTGTGCCATGTTCCTAATCACATTTGTCTAGTGTTGAGTCTGTGATGCACATGCATGACTGATATTGACTGTAATGCACAATCCACATTCACATTCCAATGGCTCCCCACTGACTAGAATTTCATAAGTTGTATCCCATAAATTCTAAGTTTGTTCATGAAACACCTAGCACCTTGCATTGAGTGATAATGCATACCAGAATCAAAGTACACCCTCATTGGCAATAGGTTCGCTATATGTTTGCTATATGTTCACTCCCCCTATGGCTGGTATATTGTGTAATAGCTATATTTAATGTATTAACTAGACATACAAAGGGTTAGATCACTATGACTGGAAACCCTAGTACTGCTCTAGTTTACATTTGAAGAATTCGACTTCAAAAGCGCAGGCCAATGACATGTCATACAGTTCCAGGATCTCCTTTCTCAGTTCCTGCTCACCTTCATGGCATAGTTGGTCTACACATTCTCTAATCCTGTGGAGGATCACCCAGCCCTCTTCAGCATGTTCCCTTGTCCTACACAAAAATGTCTGGATTACTGAAGGACCTTGTAGATAAGCATCATCCTTGATTTCACAATACACTTCTTCCCAGAGTGAATCCGACTCCCAATCCATCTTCCAGCCCTCAAACTTTGCTTGGAAGGATGGAAGACTTTTACACGAGACTTGAGGCATGGATCGGGCACATCCAAAAGAGAGACTGTTACTTTTTCAAGTACTCAGTATAGGAAGTCTTACAGCATTGTATATATCATCTGAATGCTTACAAGTTATGTATCTGGTCATGCTTTCTGTTGTGTTAGGTGCAAATGAATATGGATAGTGCTTCCATACAATCAGCTATGTACTTGGCACATAGTCTATGAATGGTACGTCAGTATGCTACACAATAGCCCATCCGTGGTGAGCTTACCCTCTCATTCATTCTCGAGCCTTTGCATTCTGAATCTCTCACACACTACTAACAGGATTAGGACATATTCAACATCATACTAAGGTGAATTCTTACCCAGGTTTAGAAAGCCAGCATAGGGTAGCTTCACGCACTTTAGTTATGGTTTTAGAGCGCTTCGTTTTTTTTTGCCATCTGCCCACAAGTCAGTGTGAATGCAGGATATTAGCCTGGCAGTGTTCACCTCGAAGTTGAGAAGACATGACAATGAGATACAAGGAATGGTCACTGCCCTGGTAAAATCCGGGTTTGACAGGTGGCATGCAGGTGGTAAACAACACTTTAGGGGTTCAATGCACATTCATTCCTACTTATGTCAAGAGCAGCCTGATGGATTCTGCAAGGCATCAAGTGCTCCAAATCCTGTTCTTGAATTCTTGCCCTGTGACCTGCACAGGTTCACTGGTGTCAATGGTACATGCTAGCATCTCTTACTTGGCACCCACAACTGACTTGATTGGACCATTCAATGCCAGGTATTTTCTCAGCTCTGGGACTAGAATCAGTCATCATCAGTCATCTGTGTGTGCTGGAATCTCTTACCTGGTACCCAGAACTGACTGCTATCACTGTCACAAAGCCTTGGTGAACTTGACAACAAACCTTGACTTGGCCATAAGACAGAAGATTTGAGCAATGAGATGTTTACACAACTATGAAACTAGAAGGTACAGAGTCATTGCCCAACAACTACACTGGGCCCCTGTAGCTGCTGTCATGCACCAAAGGTGTTTGGCGATGTGAGCATGGACCCAATGCTGAATGATGAAGAATGGAGAAGCCTAGCCCTAATGTGCAGAATGACTGGAGTGTCTAGCAGTCATCTGTCACACAAGAACCACCCTTAACATTAGGGAAGAAACTGCTCAAGTGCCAAATAAAAGTTTTCAAGCACCAGTTTATGGCATTCCGATTTTTTGAATATCTCGGTCATTTCTAAAGATATCGACATCATTCTTATGCTCACAGAAAGCTCTCGACCACGCCATCCTGCCTACCAAATTTGGTGATGATCCTCGCCCTCCACGATTTTCTGCATCATTTCTGCCAACAAACACCCATTTCACCACTTTTTATTGTAATGGCCACCTCTTCGACAATCTGTTCACTGTAGGGAGTGAGTACTCCCTACCAGGATATTTCTTTCATTTTATAGTTTTTATTTTCACTTTTCATCAGCAAACCAGACATTTCCCCCCCAGCTTTCCAGTGCTCCCAGGACTTTTGAAAAATGATTCCAGACCTCCCAGACCCTCCCAGACCTGCCCAGACCCTCCAACCCTCCAGGTGCACAGCCACAGTGAGAACAAAAGTTGTAGCCCATGATCACAGGACCATGGGAATATGATTACCTCAGCAATATCTCCTTTTTGAGGTGAGATATTTGCAAAGTTCAGTTAGAGTCACAGTTTGTCAAAAACAAAAAGTGGCTGTACAGTGATGATGTCATAACAAAAGTTGTAGGGCTGGATCACAGGATCATGGGAATATGCTTATCTCATTGATATGCCCAAAAATGGGTGAGAAAAATGCAAAATACCGAAAAAATTGGACATCTCAAAAATTAAATTTCAAAGATGTCATAATAAAAGTTGTAGTGCCTGACTAGAGGACCCCAGAGGTATGCCTATCCCATCCATACCTGCAAAAATGGTTGAGATACAGGCAAAATACAATTAGTGTAGTGTAGTGTACATTTTATTACCAAAAGTGTAGTGTTGTGGCGCATTTTTGATTACCTAATGAGTGGAGTAAACTCTGCTTCTTTGACTACCAAATAAGTGTAGTGTTGATTAGTAATTGACTAGCAAAGTGTAGTGTAGACTATTGATTAGCACAAGTGTAGTAAAGTCCGCTTTTTTGACTACCAAGTAAGTGTTGTGTTTGATTAGTAAAGTGTAGTGTAGATTTGTATTACCAAAAATGTAGTAAAGTCCGCATTTTTGACTACCAAATAAGTGTAGTGGTTGATTAGTAATTGACTAGCAAAGTGTAGGGTAGACTATTGATTAGCAAAAGTAGTAAACTCCGCACTTTTGACTACCTAATAAGTGTAGTGCTTTGATTAGTAAAGTGTAGTGTAGATTTGTATTACCAAAAGTGTAGTAAACTCCGCTTTTTTGACTACCAAATAAGTGTAGTGTTTTGTAGTGTTTGATTAGCAAAGTGTTGTGTAGACTATTGATCAGCAAATGTGTAGTAAAGTCCGCTTTTTTGACTACCAAGTAAGTGTAGTGTTTTGTAGTGTTTAATTAGGAAAGTGTTGTGTAGACTTTTGATTAGCAAAGTGTAGTGTACATTTGTATTACCAAAAGTGTAGTGTTGTGTAGTTTTTGATTAGCAAAGTGTTGTGTAGATGTGTATTACCAAAAGTGTAGTAAACTCCGCATTTTTGACTACCAAATAAGTGTAGTGTTTTGTAGTGTTTGATTAGCAAAGTGTAGTGTACATTTGTATTACCAAAAGTGTAGTGTTTTTGTAATGTTTGATTAGCAACGTGTAGTGTGCATTTGTACTACCAAAAGTGTAGTGTTGTGACACTTTTTTGACTACCAAATATTTGTAGTGGGACTAGGCATTGTAGTGTAGTGTTGATTAGCAAAAAAGCGTAGTCATGATTAGCTTTGTT
Organism: Pisolithus microcarpus; assembly: GCA_024613185.1. NCBI lineage: Eukaryota > Fungi > Basidiomycota > Agaricomycetes > Boletales > Pisolithaceae > Pisolithus > Pisolithus microcarpus. The sequence continues at coordinate 507,647 of JANFAI010000034.1, forward strand.
GTGTAGTTGGCACAGCCACTAATAGCTCGAAATTTTGCAAAGTCACAAAAATACCCCAAAATGTGATATAGTGGACACCAAAACTCACGCCTTTTGCGCAAGCAGCCAAAGCCGACCAAACAAAGCCCAATTCCTACCATGGGGGGGGGTATGCTATTAGTCCACTACTACCAACTATTTCATTAGCGAGAAAGTGTAGTAGTGGGTAGTAGTATTAGCAAAAAAGCATAGTAGTATTAGGAAAAAGCATAGTAGGTAGTAGTATTAGCAAAAAAGCGTAGTGGTATTAGGAAAAAGTGTAGTATGTACTAGTGGTATTAGGAAAAAGTGTAGTAGGTAGTAGTATTAGGAGAAAGGGTAGTAGATAGTAGTATTAGGAAAGTGTAGCAGGTAGTGTTATTAGCAAAAAAGCATAGTACTATTAGGTTATCATGTGGTAGTACTTGGATTTGAATATATTACTACTTTGATTTGGTTTCTGTGTGATGGAGTGATAGTCCTATTAGTGTGAAAGCATAGTGGGATTAGCAAAAAAGCGTAGTAGTTGTATTAGCAAAAAACGGTAGTGGGATTAGCACAAAAGCATAGTAGTGGTATTAGCAAAAAATGGTAGTGGGACTAGCAAAAAAGCGTAGTAGTGGTATTAGCAAAAAATGGTAGTGGGACTAGCAAAAAAGCGTAGTAGTGGTATTAGCAAAAAATGGTAGTGGCATTAGCAAAAAAGCATAGTAAAAGTATGGACAGAGGTGATGGGCTGGGATTCTGGGAACTCTGGAACCCTGTCTGGCCAGTCCTGGCCAGAGGGGGACCTTTCTGGGTGAGCTGGGAGTCTGGCCAGGTGATGTCTAGTTTGCTGATGTTATTTCTGTTTGTTTACCTTAGTCTTTACTTAGTTTCGAGTTTAAACATGTGAGGTGGCTTATATAAGCCCATGCGCTGTCATGCACCAAAGGTGTTTGGCGATGTGAGCATGGACCCAAAAAGCTGAATGATGAAGAATGGAGAAGCCTAGCCCTAATGCGCAGAATGACTGGAGTGTCTAGCAGTCATCCATCGCACAAGAACCACCCTTAACGTTAGGGAAGAAACTGCTCAAGCGCCGAATAAAAGTTTTCGAGCACCAGTTTACAGCATTCCGATTTTTCGAATATCTCAGCCATTTCTAAAGATATCGACATCATTCCCACACTCACAGAAAGCTCTCGACCACGCCATCCTGCCTACCAAATTTGGTGACGATCCTCGCCCTCCACAATTTTCTGCGTCATTTCTGCCAACAAACGCCCAATTCGCCACTTTTTGTTGTAATGGCCACCTCTTCAACGATCTCTTCGCTCATTCCCTTTGCCAGGGAGAATAACTACGAGTACTTGCCAGGAATCCCCACTAGCATTCGCCCTGAAGCCTCCTGGTTCATCCCTCCCTCATCCATGACCTCCCATCCTATCGCTTTGGGACAGCGAGTTCTCCTTGTCAGTCTGACATCGAGGAGGACTTTCTTTGGTCGTCTCAGGTCTGTTATCAGGCTTGAAAAATCATATGTGGTTGTTTCAGTTTCTCCAGTCAAAGAAGCATATGGATCCTTCATCCCTGTGCCCTGCAACGTCTACCTCTCAATCCCATCCTTCATTCTTCCAAAATTGCGACAGGTTCAATACCAATTACTGTCATCCAGTCTATCTGATCGCATTCATGATGAATTTGAGACACTTCTCCCTGCTCTTATGGGAGAAGATGGCCCTTCCTCCTCCTCAAACCCTCCAGAACACTAGCTGCAGCTAATGCAGGTCGCTTTACAGAGAGGAGGAAAGGGGGAAAAGTTGTGAAATACTATGCCCTGACTACCCTGGAGACCCCCAAAATTGGCCCCTGGCAGAAACCCCCACCATTCTTCGTTTGGATGCGCAGCAAGTTACCATAATGCATCTAGATCTCAGATCTAGGAGTCACTATGACTCATTTGCAGTCATATCCCTTAATCAGCAGTGACCAGTGCACTTACTCATTCCCCTTTTCACATTATTCATCCATTCCTTGATGACTCATTCCATTTTCAAATTGATTAGTGATAATCTTCGTCATGCTTACTGATTTTACTTACCAATCGCTTACTGTCCTTACTCATCCTTACAAAGCCTTACCAATCCTTTACCAATCCCCTTACCAATTGCTTACAGATCACTTACAAAGTGTTGCTCCATATTTACTACAGGCTATGCTACCTTTTGTATATAAAGTACCAATACATCAACAGCAATCAAGCAGCTACCAAGTCCCCTGCATAGGAAGCAGTCCCCTGTGTAAAGACTCACCTGCTCACTCATCATCATCATCATTAGGCCCATTCATCGTCGCTTTTAAGCCCCTCATCATCATCTCTATTCCTGCAGTATTTGAGGCTCCATTAAGGGTCTACTTACTGTTATCTTCATCATCTTACATCGCTTCTAGGCTCAGAGCAGCCTATTCTCTTTGCTTTTTTCAGTCTTCCCTTGCTCCCCCTTCATCAGGAGCGCCCATACCCTCTGCCCTAGCCCCCTCTAGGTGCATGGAACCCTGCATTCATGGTTGATTTGAATCACAAGGCCCTGTTGATTACTTACACACAGAATCCATGCCTCCAGATCATACATCTGCTCTCCTTACCCCTTTTCCCTTTAGTAGTGTACTCTTCTTTCTTAACTACTCACAGATTCAAGGTTGGAGGCTGTGCACATGATTCAAAGGTCAGGCATCAATTTACACAAAGACATTAATTTTGGTGTGATTTTCTCTGACATTTCTTCGTATTTTTGCAGGAATCCAGGAGCTATTTGAGTGTACTGTCAGGTAAACAAATGCATAGCACATCTTCATGTCAGTTTTTCATCCTTCACCTCCACCACTCATTGCACCCTTCACCCTGTCATGAATCCTTCAGCCCCACAGCATAGTCCCTGCAACAATTTTTGTGCAGGTCTTGGTGTGGAGCCTATGTGAAAGGACACAAGCAATGTCCCTTCTCAGTCGCACATGTGCTATGCATACACTCAGGACAGTGAGTGTGCTTGATTCACAACTGAGAGGCATACATTAATTTATTCTGTCAGATTTCTCAGACTTTTCTTTACCCAAATGGCTGAATGTTCCTCCCATTCCCCAATTCCATGGACCCAGTGACTCGTTTCCACTGGGTCTTGCTACTACACCCACCACTCCCCTTCAAATTGCTGGAGTTGACCAGTTTGTGCCCCCAGCACATGGACTAGAATCCCTTACATTCAACTTCAGCTCATTTAACAACAATGGACTCAACACTACTCATCTTCTGCCACTACCAGAAGGCTCCATTATGCCACTGGCTGTGTCTCAGTCAAATCCCCTTAGCTTGCAACACAGCACACATCTTCCTTTGCTGTCCCTTCCCAATTTGGATGTAGAAAACTCTCTACCTCCTATTTCCAGTCTGTTGGATGTTGAAAGTGGCACTGGCACACCCTTGGCACCTGCAGCTGAAACAAACAACTCTACCTGGCAGGCAAGAAACCCCAATCACCTGGTCATACCTCCCCATGTCTCGAAGAAGAATAAGATTTTGAATGCCAAACAAGCATCTTGTCAGATTGCTGCAGAACAGTGTGCAACCAAGCATGAGGCACTGAAAGTGGATATAAATCTTTACCTCGAAGAACAAAAGTGTAAATTGGAAACAATCATGACCACTCATGATATTACAGTAAAGTACTTGAATTGTCTTGTCACCTTGCAAATGTACTACCACACCACATGCAAACCTCATCTCACAAATGCACTTATTCATGCTAAGGTGAAGGAGGTCAAAGCAGGTGAGTTCAAGCCATTTTTGAGCATAAATATCATGAACTGAATCGTCCTAGATCATGCCAAGGGTTCTCAGTACAGCTTGAGCAAAGTGCGTGAGCTGTTGGCTAATGATCCAAAGATGCAGCTGGAAAACCTCACTGAAGAGCAAAAAGAATATTACATACAAGAACTTGTCAAACAGCATGACCTCATGGCTCATGGAGTGTGTGCAAACAACATTGCAGCTGGTGAAGATGTCTTCTTGGTTATGCACTGGATCATTGATGAGGTATGTACAGGCAGTAGCACTTTATTGTCATTACTCACTAGTGTGTAGCTAGAGAATCTCTGCAACTGTACTAGCATCTATGCATCCCTTTTCGTCACCCATGGTCACATCAATGATTCCACTCAAGCCAGTTGGTTCAGGATGGATAACTCTGCATCATTCTGGGAAGATGTACTTGGTTGCTCTGTGGGGGACATAGCATGTTTGTATGAACTGTGGGCATGTGCCCAAGGTCACAGTAAGTTCAGACAGTACCATTTTCAAATTCACACACTTATGCATTCTTTTGGCTCCAAAGATCTTGAAGAATGTGATTCGTTAGCTAACATGAGGAAGCAAGTGACAGCCCTCATTAGCAATGGGCTCAGTGCATATATTTCATATAATTTTAAACCTACTAATGCCCTACCACAGCATATGCGACTGGCAAATGGCATGCCATGATGAACTATAGCAACTACAATACAGCTATTGTTGAAACATATGGAGTAAAGCTACTTGGGTGGCCTGTGGGCATCCCCTTCATCAACCCATCAAGCATTGGGACCATCAATGAAGTATGCAAGCTTCGTGATTCATTGAAGTCAGGAGAGTGCCACTGGAAGAAACTCTTGAAAGCCAAAAATAGTGCCTTCACCTCCGAACTTGAAGCTCATCATGCATCAGGAGAGGTTGTCAAGAAGCCTTGCAAGAAGCATTCAGATGCAGGTGTTCCTCATAAGCAGAAGAACATCTTGGGCAGTAATCCAAGCAAGGAAGGGCCTTCCTCCAAGCAAGCAAGGCATGATACAGGCAGGAAGAGAGTTGTATCTAAAAGTACTGAATTTGTTCATGACATGGATGATGATCAGGAGGATGGGTCAGAGGAGGACATAGATTAGAATATCTTTGTGGTAATCAACGCTGAGAGGTTAGTAGACAAGTTTCAGCACACTAGTGGAAAGGAATATCATCATTTAGCTACATCATATGTTTTTTTCTTGGTGGAATATGACCAGTATTGACATATGGAATATGTAGCAAAAAGTCCAGTGTCGATTGGTGAAGAAATGGGGTAGATACCAGTGCTTGACATGTGCAACAGCAAGCACAGGCATGTGCTCATCATGTCAAATGGTGGCACTGAGGTACTGGCATCAGGGGTGTCATATGTCATGTGGGGGACCTGTCCCTGATGTTGAGCTTATGTCATGCAGTCTATTCCACTGTTCTAAGCAGATTCTAAGTGTTGTTACACCGTTCCCATCTAACCATGTGGCCGTGCTGGTGGTCGCCATTCCGTGGCAACTCTCGCTACACCATGGTCATGTTCTACTCAGTCATGGCATGTTTCCTTTCCCTACTTCTCTTCTTACCTCTCTACTTGTATACTAGTACGCATGGTGGCACTGCCCCAAGTCACATGTGAGATGCGTTGCATGGATCACGTGACTGATGCATCTCTGCCTTTCCCCTGTCCCGGTATGTGGTTACTGTGTAATGTATGACCACACTCTCTCTTCCTTTTCGAGTGTGCATCCATTCCTGTTGCCTACAACATTGGTTTCTGTTGCCATCACAGCTCAGCTCATGTCCTAGGATCTATTCTTATATTTATGACTCTGGTTGAGTTGTCCCACTTGGCAGCACCAATCGGACACTCGCCATAGGTCAGTCTCGTTTCTATGGTACCACCTACTTACTGTGGGCTGTGCATATCTGTGCAAGTGACTCGGGCTCGAGTCATTTCCCTTTGGCAGTATGTCATTCCCCAGCCCGCCCTCATGTATCATAGGAGTATATAGTCCGAGCTGGGATTGTTGTGATCCCCAGCTTTTAGCTACCTTGCAATGAGCCTCCTTCATCACTTTCTTGCTTCGCATCAAGTGCTACTCTTGTCAACCGACCCGAGTAAGGGTTCGCCAAGATCCACTCAAAGTACTATCACAGACCAGGTCCCCCAACTCTTGTCTAGAGGGTTGTTCTCATAGGCCTTTGACTTAGTCACATTGTCTGGCACAGACTTCATCTCAGCCTAACAAGTGTAGGCAATATTTGAGAAATATTGCAGGAGGCCCACAGGGCACTTTATTACCTCTAATTAGACTGACATACACACTGAATGACCACATCTAATTAGACTACATTCGTGGGAATCACAGGTGAGCTAAGCTGAAAAAGTTAGGTTAAGTAATTAGTTAAATTCCTGACACATGGGAGATGTCAACATTTTGATGTGAGCAGAAGATAATTCCGAAGGTAAATGTAAAATATTATATTCTGATATTGTATTTTCCATCAAGCATAATATTATATTTGGACATGCTGCAAAATGTCAGCCAAAATATATACTTCTGAGAACAATTAGGACATTGTCAAAATGGAAAAGTAAATTATATATTGGACCAGCATCGAAATTCTCACTATTAAATTATATTCTGCCTCAGATTTGAACACTGGCCAAACATAATATTTTGACTGCTGCAGCAAAACATTATATTTGATTGATTATTTCGACGTACATCAGAATATAATATTGGGCCAAGGTCAAAATTGCCAGATAAATATTATATTTCATTATTGGTGAAATATTATCACCCACTAAGTGCCTGTTTGGTGGTCACTAACAGACCATTCAGTGCCCATTTACCGGGCCCACCCAGTGTCTTTGGTGATCTACTACTTACATGTATTTCCATAGTAAGCTACTTATCAAGCCGCATTCCTCCATCCCTCACTAGAACATAAGTGTGAGCTCAAAGAGGGAGCTGGGAGAGATTGGCATGCAATGTCAATTGTGGCTGCAAGAGCAAGCATGACTGATGCTCCGACACTGAATAGGAAAAGCCTCCATAATATACTCAATGAACTTAGCAGTCCATATTGGTGTCAAGTACTTACCTGGGTTGTAGATAGAAGTCAGTTTCTAAGTGGTCATTGTTTCAGATCTTGCACATCGCATGGGGGGGGAGGGGCTATGCATAGTATATGATTGAATTTAAGTTCAGTCGGACTATATAAGATCACTTTTGTGCTCCGTTGCATATTGGTTGTGATGCGAGCCCTCAAGATGCAATTATGTTCAAAATCTGGATGACAAGGTCTTGGACAACAGTAACTATCTGGCTTTATAACAGAGGAGACCATAAGCTTGTATCTGTCCTAGGTGAATGACAATAAACAGTGAGCACATGGTTACCACCAATACTAAGGATAACAAATGAGGTAGACTCAAAGACAAATACAAGAATTGTCGCCATTAGACCTGACAATTGGCGGCCACCTGCACTGCTGCAATTAATTAATTAACTTCACTTTTGTGTAGTACAGGCCATTTACCAACAAAGTCACGATGGGTACTGGCAATTGTTTAGTTATGGGCAATATATGTCCATCATTTCAGATTCAAGTACCTAACAACCGCTAGTTCAGTATTAAAGATTTGAGCCATCAGCATCGGTGTGAAAGAGAGCACCTATGATAATGCATATCAAGTTCAGGATGTACAGTGCAGTTCACAAGAAACTGGCAGGGACTCGGACTGCTCAGCCCATTTATTACCCCCTCAGCACATGTAGTACACATAGTCCAGCACCCATCATACATAGTCCAGTACACAGCTACCCAGACATAGTATTCTATGTAGTCTGGTAGTATACAACCATACAAAGCCAGCCCTGTATGGATAAACTAACACCTTACAACTGTCACAGAGAGTTCAGCTACAATGGAAAATGACCAGAAGAGGTCTTCTAACTGCTGATCAGAGTGCGAACAATCTGTAGCTAGGTAGAGTTGGTTAATCTGTGGGAAGGCTCTCAACCAGGGAGTGCAATATGGCTATCGGGAATATGTCCATCTGTAATAATGCACACAAAAGATAAACATACAATTATGTCGTGCCTGGCTAAATTGAGGCACATAAGAAAGAGGACCCTAACAGGGCAACTTGAGATGGATTCTCTGGGAATTTCGAGAAGGCGATGACTTGTCCCACTATGAATTCAGACACAAAGTTCACTTAAGTCAGGGAAATGGGTGGCACAGGCCAGGACATCTTCCAGGAGAGGAATATCAGATAATGATGATTGGTGAAAGTGAATAGTAAGGGACTCCGGTATGGTGGGCAGCTTGGCGAGACTTGCAAGAGACTGGATACAGGCAGGGGGGCCATCAAGGCACTCCAGGGAGGGGAGGGGAAGACACACGCACACATGAGGAGAGTGTGTGGAAGTAGGTTGACCTTGAGAAAAGATGAGGTCTTTAACATTATGATGGGCTAGGAAGCCAACCAAGCTTTGGATAGGGCAGCTACTATCCACTGCTAGTGAAAGAAGATGCTGCAAGGATAAATGCTTCAGTAAGGTTGTCCACTGCACAGTCATGAGGGATGTATTTGTCAAGGTGAGGCGAGCAATTGGTGAGCTGCATAAAGTGGTAATTGTGAAAGGGATGACAATCAGTGAGAAGAAGAGAGATGATGTTAATTCTACAACTTTGAGTTTACTGCCCTGAGGCAGAATTGCACCAGTAAAGCTACTCAACTTGAGTTCTGTTCATGATATGCCATAGGTTTGTTTGATGTCATGGCAGTGGAGGTCTGTGCATCCAGATGTTTGAATAGAATCCAAAAGGTGGATAAATGAGTCACTTGGTTGCCTTGGAGCGGTAGGGAGTTGGAGATGGACATGTGGCATAGGTTCACACCTTTGCAGTGACTTGAAGAAGATGCTAAGTGCTTGTAAATGATGGTCAGTGGTTGCTCCTGTAACAGAAAACCAGATAGAATCTGGCATGACAAAGGCATTGGTGTGCCTCCAGACTAAAAGAGCTCCTAACATGTCAGATTCTACATGCAACGAGGTGGGCGCCTGGGATGGCTCAAAGTGTACAAGCTGGAAGAATAGTGGCATGGCCACCTCTTGCAAGAGCCTGCATACTTGAGACAAGGTTCAGAGAGAATTCTGGGGAAGGTAGGTTGTGATGGCGATCAGTAATTCACTTGGAAAAGACCATGGGAAGCACTTTTGGTTCTGCATGACAGGATTGTCTAGATGTGTCATCTACAGTATAATGCAACACACTGGGTTACAGCCCTGTAGGTTCTGCCAGTCATTACTGCTGACTTCATTGGAGCAGGAGCACATGGGGGAGGGCATGTCAATTCCCTGAGTTGGGAATCACTCAGTTTCATTGGTTGGGCAGTGAAGAATGTGTTACTACCTGCACAGCTACATGAGCAACCTTATTGAGCCAATGGAGTTTGAGAAACTCCATGCTATGCTTGCACTTCAGAGGGACTTGGTCCACTTGGTGATCAGATGGTTCTCTGCCCTGTATAGTCATTAGTGTCTGATTGGGCTTCAGAGAATGCATAATTATGAGCAGGGCTAGGCAAGCAACTTTCAACAGTGGATGAATGCTGAAAGACCTCCTGATATGCCTTTGCTTCAAGGGGGCCACTTGGCAAATGCAGGGTTCACCTTCCTTCGTGGCCATTAGCTTTGTTATCAGGCATTAGAAATAGGGTATTTACCAGTGGAGCTTGCAAAGTGATCTTTTTCTGCAGATACACTTTGACAATATCCTCACTATGCTTGCACTTCAGGGGGACCATGGTGAGACTGTCATCAGAAATTGGAGACAAGTTGGAAGGGGTGGCCAGCACAAGATGGGTCGAATATGTGTGGATGGGTGACTTGGTGCATTAATCATTGGTGCAGACATTGTACAGGGGATGAATAGCTGAGTGGATTTTTGTAGTTGGTAGTGTAACCCTTAAATCCACTGATGGCAGGGATATTCCATGAGATGAACTCAGGTGAACAGAAGAATCTTTGCCTGACAATAAATGTTGCCTACTCAATGGATTAAATTAATACTACAAGCTCAAGGACATCCCATGAGATGAACTCAGGTGAACACAAGAATCTTCACCCGACAATAAGTGTTACCTATTCACCTGATGAATTAATAATGCGAACTTAGATCTTACAGAGTGGTTACCAGTTGACGATAGTCTTTCCCAACAATAAGCAGACTGAATCACATGAAAGGACTGCTGGTACACCTGTGCATCTTAATGCCCATTAGACCCTGCAATTAGCAGATGACCTGGAGAAGTGTAATTAATTAACTTTGTGTAAGACAGTTCCTTCTCAACAGTAAGAACGCTGAGATGACAAAAGGACCGCTGATGCACTGTGCTGTACATTAGACTGGACAATTAAAAGATGACCTGGAGGGGTACAATTAATTAATAACTCCATCTTCATGTAGGACAGTCCTCTTACCAATAAAGTCACAATGAGCACTGGCAACTATTAGATTATTGGCTGATGTAATGCCAATGTATTTTGATCATGATTTAAGTTGGAACTGGGGATCTGGGCCATTGACACACAATAGTGTTGATATGGTGGGAGTGTGCTAGAGGGTGAGGAAAAGGAGTCTGCAAATGCATATATCAAAATGCAGAAAATCAACTAAACTAAAAAAGACAACTTATTGAGTTGGCATGATCTCAAGCCATCACATAAATTATCATCCTCATGACTGCATGTTAGTGCTGGGCACTAAGGTGAGCTGCAAGGACAGATAACAAGGTCTATCACTGCATGATAATCGATGGTACAGCTCATGAGGACAGGTGGCATTAGCAGCTGGTACACTTGTACCTAGGGAAGCCATTCAATCGGAGGTGCATGGGACAGGCTTCACAATGACATGAAACTTAGTTGTGGTCTTCATGTCATGCCAATCTCGAAGCTTAAATGTTCATGATGCTTGAAGCTTGAACCCCAAACAATGACCTATAATGTCCCATGTGTTCCTACCCATAATATAGTGCTGCACTTATTGCTGTTGAGACAATTCAAATTCAATAATAGTTGTACTTAATAGTTAGTGAGAGCTACTACTATTACCATTGCTACAGGCAGGAGGATGTATGAAAGGAAGTAATGGTAAACGTAGTGATGACTCTTTTAAACTGAATGGCATTTCAAAGCCTGATGACAGTCCACACTGCGGACATTGGTTTGCTAACTGGCAATGTCCATGCTTTGGAACCATGTCTGGTAACAGTCTGGTCACCATCAGCAAAACCATTAGTCACTGTATGGCACTGTACAGCTTGTGACAGCCCACTACAGTGCCCACAGTGCCACAGAAAGGTCCCCCCCTGTACAGTACTGTCACAGCACTGTACAGTCCTGTACAACTTTTTTCCTAATCCCACTACCATTTTTTCCTAATCCCACTACTGTTTGTTCCTAATACCACTACTACGCTTTTTTCCTAATCCCACTACCATTTTTTCCTAATCCCACTACTGTTTTTTCCTAATACCACTACTATGCTTTTTTCCTAATCCCACTACCATTTTTTGCTAATAACACTACTACGCTTTTTTCCTAATCCCACTACACTTTCAAGCTAATAGGAACTCAGTCACACAGAAATCAAATCAAAAGTAGTAATATGTTCAAATTCAAGTACTACCACATAATAGCCTAATACAACTACTCTTTTTTGCTAATAACACTACCTACTACACTTTTTACTAATAGTACTATGCTTTTTGCTAATACTACTACACTTTTTACTAATAGTACTACGCTTTTTGCTAATACTACTACACTTTTTGCTAATACTACTACCCCGTTTGCTAATACTACTACACTTTTTGGTACTACTACTACACTTTTTTCTAATACCACTACACTTTTTGGTAATCAAATGCGTGGTAGTAGTGGGCTAATGGCATACACTACCCCATAGTAGGAATTGGCCTTTGTTTGGTCAGCTTTGGCTGCTTGCATGAAAGGCGTGAGTTTTAGTGTCCACTATATCACATTTTGGGGTATTTTTGTGACTTTGCAAAATTTCGAGGCATTAGCGGCTGTGCCCACTACACAACAATCCTAATGATGACTACGCTTTTTTGCTAATCAATACTACTGTACATTTCCTAGTCACACTACAAATATTTGGTAGTCAAAAAAGCGGACTCTACTACACTTTTGGTAATCAAAAGTGTACACAACATTTAACTACTCAAACACTAATCAACACTATGCTTTTTTGGTAGTCAAAAAAGCGAACTTTTACTACACTTTTGGTAATCAAAAGTGTACACAACATTTAACTACTCAAACACTAATCAACACTACACTTATTTGGTAGTCAAAAAAGCGGACTTCACTACACTTTTGATAATACACATCTACACTACACTTTGCTAATCAAAACACTACAAAACACTACACTTATTTGGTAGTCAAAAGAGCAAACTTTACTACACTTTTGGTAATACACATCTACACTACACTTTGCTAATCAAACACTACAAAACACTGCACTTATTTGGTAGTCAAAAAAGCGGACTTTTACTACACTTTTCATAATACACATCTACACTACACTTTGCTAATCAATTACTAATCAACATTTTACTTATTTGGTAGTCAAAAAAGCGGACTTTACTACACTTTTGCTAATCAAAACAATTACCACTACACTCATTAGGTAATCAAAAATGTGCCACTACACTTTTGGCAATAAAATGTACACTACACTACACTACACTAATTGTATTTTGCCTATATCTCAACCATTTTTGCATGGATGGATGAGATAAGCATACCTCTGGGGTCCTCTAGTCAGGCACTACAACTTTCATTATGACATCTTTGAAATTCAATTTTTGAGATGTCCAATTTTTTCAGTATTTTGCATTTTTCTCACACATTTTTGGGCATATTGATGAGATAAGCATATTCCCACAATCCTGTGATCCAGCCCCACAACTTTCGTTATGACATCATGACTGTACAGTGACATCTGTGGGAAGCCCCTATCTCTGTAGCACTGTGTGTCTGTAGGCCTGTCACTGTGACATGGTATTGTCACACAATTGTCACACTGTACCTGACTGTGCACTGTGACACTGTGACACTGTGGCACTGTAGGATGCTGTGACATCACTGTGGCACTGTGGCCTCTGTGCCAAAAAGATGGTTTTGCTGATGATGTGTTGGTCCAACACTGTCCAGTTCATAAGGCCACCATTTTCACACCATGTTCTTTCCATTCTTGTCCTTCATCATTGCAGCAATTTGACCACAGTCACAGTAGTAATTTTAGTTGTAGTAATCCAATCATTTCCATGTGCAACAAAAATCAGAACAATACAGTAATCAAGTCATTTCTGCATGTGACAAAAGTCAGAACAATACAAGGTGCAGGGGTTGACACATCTAGTGATGGGGCACTTATCATGGGTGAATATATGTTTTGTGGTCAATCTAATCCAATATTTCAAAGGCCCCTTCAATTTGGGATCATGCCACATGGCAGTCTATCTCAGGTACCACAGTCCATGTGCAATTATTGTGTTTGAGCATCTGTTGTAAGTGTTCTGCACAAGTGTAGGTACTGATGAGTTGATGATCAGAATTTTTAGGGCTTTTTACTGTACATGTTCATCAAAATTCATTGGCCTTTAGCAGGTTCCATGAGTGGCCATCACAACCTGCCATCTTTATTGTCTTTTAATATAGTATTTCAGCAGTGATCTTCTCCTAGGAGACAGCTCATTTTCCACTTCTGTGTATAGTTTCTTTTCATGATGCTCTGAAAATTTCTATGTCCTAGCACTGCAGCTATTGTCAGGTGACAATTTACTGCAACTCCCTCCAAAGATTAATCTGAAGGTCCATTGGCACATTTTCATGCATAGTTTCTTTTCATGCGTCAGTGTTCCAAAATTCATTTCCATGTCCTAGCACTGACTATTGTTGGGCAATGATTCACTGCAACTCCCTCCAAAGATTAATCTGAAGGCCCATTGCCACTCTTGGGCATATGGGGTACTTAAGCCTGTCCAACTGAATCCCAATATCACCAGTATCAGTAACATGAGGGGTTCTCTTTGCCAGAATCATAGTTCCTCTTGATATCAACCATACCTTGGTGGGTCAGCAGGCTGACCCTCCCCAATGTCACCCAACTTATGTCCTCGGAGGCTCACTTGTAGTAATGCAGTGATCCTTCAGTGGAATCTTGGTGGTGCTCACTTGGTGGGTTGCATGTGACCATTTTGAAGCACTGTTCATAACCATTTTTGTCTAGGTCATCTCCATGCCATCCCATTCATCAGAGACAATGATAACCATGCCAAGGTCAATGACAACCGATTTCAATTCAACTGGGCCCCCTCCTGACACCCTGGTCCTGATGATGGCATCAGAAACCCTCAATTCAACAACCACAATGATGCTGGAAACCTTGGATTCTGCATCCAGCTTTAAGACAGCAGCTGGTGAGTAGTTTCTGTCTCTGCCTTCCTCCCTAAAGTTAACTCCTGTAGGCAATGACAATGAGGATGAATCAGTCTCTGCTGACAAAGAGTTATACTTTTCTGCCTTGTCCTCCCTGTCCTCCTCATCAGTTGTCATAGTCAACTCCTCCCCTACAATGAGCTTTCCTTTACAGCCAACATCAATAAACCTCCCACTGGCCTTCAAGCAGAGTGTGTGAAGGGCAGTGCAACAGCAGCTGAGGCACTATGCTCCCAAATTGGATCCTGAGACTTGCAAGGTGGTCAAACTTGGCATATCAGACACTATTGACTTGGCTCTAAGGATCTTGGGGAGATCCCATAAGCCACTGGTAACTCCAGTCCATCTGCTACTTTGACTGTCACACTGATAAGCACTCACTTCTAGAATATGCTGCCCTTCATGGGCACTGCTGTGGCAACTCATTTTCCTGTCATTCCTGCAGCCCCAGCACACCTCCACTCTGCTGCTCTTAGTTCTGTGTTAAGCCACCTCGCTAACAATGTACTTCAACATTCTTTGAAGGTGGTCCACTTAAGTGGGGAGCATTTACTTACAGTTCTTAACCCATGAACTGCAACCAAACCAAAGCTGATGCCCAACACTTATGAGATGGTGAGGTTAGATGTCTTGATACCTCAAGCACAGGATACCCTTATCCCTGGTGAATGGGACCAGGATCAAGATTAGTAGTCTACAGCAGTGGCCAAGCACAGTTGCAAACAGTTGTACTAACCCTCTGTATTACACCACATCCACATCGGTTATGTATTGCTACGATGACAATGCCATTGTAGTGGGTTAAACTAAGCTAGGCAAGTGAGACAAACATCCTCAAAAGACATGACCATCCCACCCTCTGTAATGACTTTTCAGGCATTCTTCTGACAGTGCTTGATGTTGAGCACTTCCCCCAAATGAGGACCCTTTATAACTACACACAACTGATTTTTTGCGGCCAGATTTGCAGGTTTCAAGCAACTCGCAGGAATGATGTGGGTCTGGATTGCTGAGCCCTGGTGTGAGTCGACATGTGGATCAATGGCAAAAACACCAAAAAAAAACCCAACATAAAGACAATTGCCAAGTTGGTGGTTTTCCTATGCGGGCTTTGGCTTGAGGGATCTGTTAAAATAAAATGGGGGAGGGGTTCCATGCACCTAGAGGGGGCTAGGGCAGAGGGTATGGGTGCTCCTGATGAAGGGGGAGCAGGGGAAGACTGAAAAAAAGCGAAGATAGTAGGCTGCTCTGAGCCTAGAAGCGATGTAGAATGATGAAGAGGACAGTAAATAGACCCTTAATGGAGCCTCAGATACTGCAGGAATAGAGATGATGATGATGAGCTTAAAAGCGACGATGATTGGGCCTAATAGGTAGGCAATTGAGTGGGCAAGTAGCTTGGCTAGTAACTTGGCTAGTAGCTGCTTGATTGCTGTCAACATATTGGTACTTTATATACAAAAGGTAGCATAGCCTGCAGTAAATATGGAGCAACACTTTGTAAGTGATCTGTAAGCAATTGGTAAGGGGATTGGTAAAGGATTGGTAAGGCTTTGTAAAGATGAGTAAGGACAGTAAGCAATTGGTAAGTAAAACCAGTAAGCATGACGAAGATTATCACTAATCAATTTGAAAATGGAATGAGTCATCAAGGAATGGATGAATAATGTGAAAAGGGGAATGAGTAAGTGCACTGGTCACTGCTGATTAAGGGATATGACTGCAAATGAGTCATAGTGACTCCTAGATCTGAGATCTAGATGGATTAGGGCAACTTGCTGTGCATCCAAACGAAGAATGGTGGGGGTTTCTGCCAGGGGCCAATTTTGGGGGTCTCCAGGGTAGTCAGGGCATAGGATTTCGCAACTTTCCCCCTTTCCTCCTCTCTGTAAAGTGACCTGCATTAGCTGCAGCTAGTGTTCTGGAGGGTTTGAGGAGGAGGAAGGGCCATCTTCTCCCATAAGAGCAGGGAGAAGTGTCTCAAATTCATCATGAATGTGATCAGATAGACTGGATGACAGTAATTGGTATTGAACCTGTCGCAATTTTGGAAGAACGAAGGATGGGATTGAGAGGTAGATGTTGCAGGGCACAGGGACAAAGGATCCATATGCTTCTTTGACTGGAGAAACTGAAACAACCACATATGATTTTTCAAGCCTGATAACAGACCTGAGATGACCAAAGAAAGTCCTCCTCGATGTCAGACTGACAAGGAGAACTCGCTGTCCCAAAGCGATAGGATGGGAGGTCATGGATGAGGGAGGGATGAACCAGGAGGCTTCAGGGTGAATGCTAGTGGGGATTCCTGGCAAGTACTCGTAGTTATTCTCCCTGGCAAAGGGGATGAGCGAAGAGATTGTCAAAGAGGTGGCCATTACAATAAAAAGTGGTGAAATGGGCGTTTGTTGGCAGAAATGATGCAGAAAATTGTGGAGGGCGAGGATCATCACCAAATTTGGTAGGCAGGATGGCGTGGTCGAGAGCTTTCTGTGAGCGTGGGAACGATGTCGATATCTTTAGAAATGGCTGAGATATTTGAAAAATCAGAATGCCATAAACTGGTGCTCGAAAACTTTTATTTGGCGCTTGAGCGGTTTCTTCCCTAATGTTAAGGGTGGTTCTTGTGTGATGGATGACTGCTAGACACTCCAGTCATTCTGCACATTAGGGCTAGGCTTCTCCATTCTTCATCATTCAGCTTTTGGGTCCATGCTCATGTCGCCAAACACCTTTGGTGTGTGACACCGGTTGTGGCCAGTCACGGTAATGCACACATGGCCATGTGGAACAGCGCCAGAATTGTTGCAAAATGGATCAGGGGACCTTGTTTGAACAATGCATTTGCCTAGAGATGTGTTGTTATATGGCTGGTATTGATCATTCACAGTGAAGCCCAAATGGAGGTGATGGAAGTTGCAGAAGTTGGGCTGAAACAGCCATGGAATGTCACCTGTGCTGCATGAATCAAGGGACAGGGTACAGGAGATATAGAAAGACAATCGAACCATATCCATGGGTGGCAGGAGAGAGATCTTCCGCTGTAACCATCCATGCATCTGAAGTTGTTGCTGAAGAGCCCTCCAAAGGTGGGGCCATTGATGGTGGTGGTGGTGGTGTGATACTCCAAACAACAGGGACAAATGATTGATGTTGAAGTTCTTGCACTGTGTCAAGAGGAAGAATTGTCCCATCTAGCACCAAGCCAGTCCTAATGATGGGATTAAAACTACTGAAAGCAGTGAACTGGGAACCTTACAGTGTAGCAATTTGGTTGTTCCTCAACTGGACTGGCTGGCCTTGCAGCGCAATGTGGCTATTATCTCTTCCAATAGACCTCAGTGTCCCTTGATTGCCTTTCTTGTCACCACAAATCACCCAGACATCCCGGCTGATCCATTGGGATAGCTGCACATCAGAATGCTCTGCAACCTTCCTCCAGAAGGTGATCAGGACACTTATCTAAATAGATGTTTAGTGATGGAAAACAAATTGTAAAGCACTCACCTTCTGCCCATATGTGTCACACATGAAATCCAGGTATGCCTTGCCCACATGCACCACCTGGACCATGCCCCTGCTCCAAAACCATTTGCCTCTCACTACTTCAATATCATCACCTATGCAGACATTGAATCCTTTTTCTGTTGAGAAACTTATCATATGCACAGCTCTATACACCCAGATGTCTTGGAAGTTTACAGGCACCATTATGCAGTCCACATGCAGATTGATGTGCTGTGTTGGAGTGCTGCCAGTGTCACTCTCTGCACTGAAGGAATCTGTACCCTTCTTTATGTAAATCCACATCTGATTACCGTTGGTGTTCATCCATTCTATGGGGGCTTTGGCACCCTCATATGGTCCTTTACAGACAACAGCAGTGTCACTGGGCTGGCTTCCATCCATTGGTTCAGGAAGATGCATGCACATGCCTGTATGCCTGGTAGAGAGGGAATGAACATGGTCTGGCACATGCATTTCCAAAAGTAGCTCAGAAACTTCGACCTACATTGGATATTAGTATGGGATGAGAACTATGGAGTCTAAACTTACACTAGTTGCTGGACCATCATACTGGAGGCTAACAGTACCACTACAGGCCGCCACAATATGGCCAATGTAACTGCAGTAAGGACCTGCAATGATCCTCACTGTTTGTCCAGTGCTGAAGACCCTGTGAAGGTCCTGTATGGACAAATGGATTGTGTTCTCCTTGCCACCGAGATCTCCTTTGCGCCCCTCAGCAGAGTGAAGTAGTACAGTAGCAGTCCGCTTGTGCCATTTGATGTCAATGAGAGTACCTGTGCTGCCATGAAGCTGCCCACCATGGATTTTGACTGCATCGAATTCTTGCCAAAACTGGGCAGAAAATAAGTGCATCATTTTCTCAATGAATGATCATTCAAAGCCCATTATCATGTGAAAGGCAATATCATCAGGCTGAGGAAGCTCGACCAGGGTGACTGAAGAGGTTGGTGCTGTCAGGTGAAGGAGACCATGAATAATGTCATGATCACCACACATGAAACCGATTTCCACTCCAGCAGGGGATACATGATAGGCTCCATCCTAAGGCCTGCGAGTGTGGCCAACTCACTGGAGAAAAGGGACTTCTTGCTGGACTGTTCAGGCATATCATACAGATGCTCACAGGGGGCGACTACCAAGACAACATGGGTTTGATCAGATTGCTCAACAAAGCTGACATCACCTTTGTAGATGCTCTTGTTGATATGAACCCAAGTTTGGACTGGCAGCATCTGTTGAGTTTTGAAGTCTGTGAGGGATGTGGCTTCTATTGGTGGTAGGAGAGTTATTTCCCTCATGACAAAGCGGTGGGAAGGGGGTAAACAATTTTGAATTTCTGCTGGGCAGGTGCCCACCACATAGAGTCAATGGGGTAACCAGGGCAGAGATGTTATGTCGACTCCCCTTGACTGCATGTATTGATGTATGAAACTTTGAGCACTTGCTGTATGAAAGGATGAAATGAGGAATATGATCACCCACATGATGTAAATGCAAATGTACCTGAGAAAAGGTCCACAATGTATATGTTCTTCATCAAGGGCAGGGGGACACCTTCTGGGACCTGCGGCAAATCCTGGGTGCAAGCATCTTGATGCCATGACATACCACTATATTGTGCAACCATGCTATTGATAGCTCAACTGAAAGTCTCTCTCCTGGAAGGACCTGTGGCCATGGGGCCACCTGAGCTCCCTTCAGTTTGGCTGACATCTTTGTCTTCATTTTCATTCTCCTCACACTCGTCATCATCCTTGTCAGTGGCCAAATTGAGCAAGTTCATGATGCTTGTCCTTTGGTGCTTCTGTTTCTTTGGAGCTTGACCAGAAGGACATTTCCTTGGAGCTTGACCAGCAGGACATCGCATTGCACTCTGGGGGGGGCTGGGTTGAATTGTGGAGGCAGTGGGCAAATGATCAGCAGGAGCAGCAAAGCGAATGCCTTGGATCTGCATGGAGTCTTTGACAAGAGAAGAAGGTTGCTGCAGGTCTTTGTTAGAGGGGTCAGACAGTGCAAATATTGCATTGATCAGTGGCTGCCACTCTGTGTGGACATATTGTGGTCCAAACTCCCTGATTTTGTTGTCAAATTCCAGATAGTCCATTTTGTCTTGGGCCCAATCCATCATGAGACACCATGCAGATGGATCTTTGAGCAATGGACCCACTAGGTTTGGCAATTATGAGGAAATATCTATGGAATAGGGGAGAGATACATTTACCTGATGTTGTGCTCAGCATACCTTTGCTGCTGTGGCCCTCAGCAGTTAAGTCAGACATCGCAAGGTTAGGTTGACCCTTGAGTGATGGACCAGCTAGTTTTGGTGGATCCAATGTAGGTGAAACTATAGTGAAGAGGGAAACATGCAAGGACGCACCAGTTGCATTCCTCAACTCTTGCTCTGCCAGCATCTCCACAAATTCTTTCTCCACATCAGCAAAGTCAAGTCAATCTAACAGAATATTCTGTGTCAACTCCATCCATTCATCTTTGTCAAAATCAGACTTGAGAATGTATTTTATCTTGTCCAGTGTGACCTCCAAGGTAATCATACATGAGACATATTGGCTAAGCAGGCAGAGGGCTTCTTTGTTGATCATTCTCAAGGTGAGGTGGAAGTTAGACATGATGAGTCAGACATTTTGCAGAGGCAGGCTTTTCCAGTTTGTGGAAGTGGGCAATTGAAATGTACAGATATATTAGCAATGGACAATAGAAGCACTATCTTGAATTACCTAAGCCAATGAGCTATTGTGACTTTAAGGGCAGGTGATGGACCTACAATACAAGCATTTGTTAGCTTTGAAAAAAATAAGGGGAAAATAAACAGGCACCAAAGTTTCATGTTGTACTTCACACTGCAGTCCTACACCACCACTGCATTTACTTGCCTGATTGTTACATTTAATTACCATTGTACCATCATACTTGTCACTCATTCAATTACGCCCAGGCCACATTTGATTACTGCTATACCACACCACTACCATTATACTAAACTACTGTACACAGAAGAGAAGCGATGTGTTGGAAGAGGTGGAGGAAAGAAAGACATGTTTGATAGCCAGTGGCCTTTTAAACTGAATGGTATTTCAAAGCCTGACAGGAAGTCTGTATTGCGCAGAGGTGCTTTGGGGCAAGAGGGACAATATGGCTGAGCACTTGCCTTTAGTTTCAGTTGAGTCTTGGTCTTGACTTAAGGACTGGTAGATGGTATGAGTGTGAGTTTGAATCTACAGCAACTGGACAGAGTCCCAGTGGTATATATACACTTGTGGTGCACATGGACCATGTGTGCTAACACCTTGTCCTAAACTACCATGTGTGTAAGTATGAGGACCTTCCTTATAGGTACATCTCTCACTTTCTCCTATGGATATAAGTATAGCACCTGTGATGTAGAGGAACTTGCTAGTCACGTGTCTGGTATTCCAGTATTTGTCATAGCCAAGTTATCACATGAATGTTCAACACTCCCCCTCACTTTAACCTGGGTTGGTCACCAATCCCAGTGACAAGTGATTTTCCTCAAACTTCTGCCAGGTTAAGGACTTGGTTAAGCCATCAGCCCTTTGTCCAGTCATACTGACATATTCAATGGCAAACAACCCTTCCTTGACACTTTCCCAAACAAAGTGCCACTGGATATCGATATGCTTGGATCGACCATCAGATACTGGATTCTCTGCAATGAAGCGAGCACCCATGTTATCCAAATAAAGAATGGTCCTGTCCATCTTGAATGATAATTCCTTGAAGAGCATGTCTAACCACTTGATCTGCCTAGCAGCATTGCACATTGCCATATACTCTACTTCAGTTGAAGACAGGGCAATTGTTTTCTGTTTTCGTGATCCCCACAAAATGAGGGAACTGCCATAATACATGGCATAACCAGTTGTGGAATGACAAGTGTCTTTGTTTGAAGCCCAATCAGTGTCTGTGAAAGCATAAATTCTACTCTCTGTTCCATGATATTTCAGGCATAAGTTCGGTGTGGATGCCACATAATGAACTATATGTAATGCCTGCTTGAGATGCAAGTCCATTGGATTCGACATGTACTGCGACATTCGGATGACCAAATATGCAATGTCTGGTCTGGTTCCCAGTGCCATATACAGTAATGATCCAATTATGGACTGATATCTTGAATGAAGTTGGGAATTTGCTTGATACATTTGTGGAGCTTTTTCAGGGTTATACCCCGATGGTAATGGTGTGCAAACAGAATTCATGTGTTCCATGTTGAAATGCTTTGGAACTTTCTTGACATAGGGAATTTGGTGTAACCACAGTTCACGAGATTGGTGGTTTCTAGAAATATGGATTCCAAGGTATTCCTTCACCTCTCCAAGATCTCTGGATTCCCATGTCTTCATGAACTCGTCTTTCTTCTTCTTTAGTAGGCCTCTATGTGATCCAAGGAATAGTCCATTGTCCACATATACCAAGAAGATGACACATCTGGCTTTTGACTTATATGTGTATACTCTGGCATCTACTTTTGATCAGAGGAAACCCATCTGCAAAAGTGACTGGTGGAATTCCTTATTCCAGGAGAGTGCTGCCTGCTTCAATCTGTAGAGAGCTCACAGCAACCGATATACTTTGTGCTCTTGACCTTTGACTTTAAATCCATCCAGTTGTTCCATGTATATTTCTTCATCTAGCACTTCCATTTCCCAATTGTGCTGTGCTGCATGAGCTAGGAGAATCTGCACTGTCTCAAAGTGTGTGACCAGTGAAAAGGTATCTTCAAAGTCTATCCCATACTCCTGTGTAAAGCCCTTGGCTACCAAATGAGCTTTTTGATGACCATCGCTTTTAATAGCAAAAACCCATCTTTATCTGACTGGTTTGCAACCTGGAGGAGGATCCACTAGTGTCCACACCTTTCTTTCTTCAATTGATTTTATTTCATCCCTCATAGCATCAAACCACACTTTTTGTTCAGTTTGAGGTAGCCTAACAACATCTCTAAACTGTTCTGGAGCTTGTTTAACTCGTGCAGCTAGCAAAGTGTTTATATCTCCCACTTTGTCCTCAGAGGTTTCCTCGAGAGCTCCTGGAAAATGTGAAGTTCCAGCTTGTTGCTGATCCTGGACTGGAGTAGATGGAGGCTGTACTTCCTGCCCGGCATCTCGGTGTGACTGAAGGTCCTCAAACCTTCGCTCCCAAATGGCCTGATGAATTCTCTCTGCTCCTTCCTCTGTCCAATGAATTTGTTTGTGCAAAGCATCCTGCTTGTTCCTAATTTCCCTCTCAATCTCAGTTGGATGTCCACATTCACCATAAACATTTCCAGGTCTGAGTGGAGGTCTAGTTATGCGACGATTAAATTCTCTTGGCATTGGTCTTTTCAGAGGATTGTCCTGTGAAGGTATGCAATTGGTATGAGGAGCTGTCCCAGCTGGTGGTAAATGAGGTCTTCCATCATCATGGTCATCATCACCACTCCTCAGTGGGTTGTTAACAGGTGGAGTTCATGGTCGAGATTGGGGTCTCTCGTCCATGAGCTGATCAGGCTCGTTATCCATCCCAATTCCTATGGGTAGGTCACCTGGTCTTTGGTCTGTCACAGGTATTTGGTCGAAGTTATTGGATTTGTTGTCCTTAGTATTATCTGTGCTACAAAAAGGAAAAGAATCTTTGACAAATTCTGCTGTTCTGGCAAGAACCACTTTTTGACCACGCAAAAAGCAATAGCCCTTGGTGTTTGCTTCATAGCCCATAAACACCATTTCCTGGGCATGAGGCTCTAGTTTATCTTTTCTTTGGTCTTTTGGTATCCAGACATAAGCTAGACATCCAAAAACTCTAAAGTAAGATATGTTGGGTGCTTTTCCCAGAAACAATTCAACTGGAGTCCTCCATTGTATCCACCTCAATGGAGTGTGATTATAGACATGCAAAGCACAGTCAAACGCAAAATTCCAGAATCATTTGGGTATACAAGCATGATGGCAAATCGATCCAGCTTTTTCCAAAACTGTTCGGTTGAACCATTCAGCTCGTCCATTTTGTTGTGGCTGATCTGCTATCAATAGTTCATGTACTACACCCTTGGAGTTGAGGAGCGAAGAAAACTCCTTTCCCATAAACTCTCCAACTCGATCTGAACAGAAAGTCAACAACATACAACCACAATGCCATTCCACATTGGCTAACCAATCAGTGAACCTGGCCAGGGTGTTGGACTTGTTTCAGAGATATAGACAAAAGCCCATTGAGGAATAGTCATCCAATAGTGTAAGGCTGTGGTATTGCCTTAGTTCACACCCATGAACTGTACCATATGGTATTCACAGTGTGATAGTTAAAGACAAAATTATGTCCTTAAAAAACTACTACGAAGTATATATACTAGGCATGCAGGCATGTGATACTCTGGTATCACATGCCTGCGAGTGATTATGAACTACCTTTTAGGGCATGGCCCCTAACACCCTCCCCCTGTAGAGCCGACTCAGGCTCAGAACAGTCTAAGTAAATGAAAAGAAAAGAAACGATAGGAAAAAATCCTATATACATTCATGCGAGATGTTGAACCTCATGACACCACTGAGCCGAGGGTTACGCCTCATTTCAGTAATGTAAGCTGAAGCACAAAGGGTGTTGAACCCTTCATGCTATGACTTAGTGTTGCCATGGCTCGGCAAATCGGCTCGGCTGTGGCTTGGCTGCTTGCCAGCTCATTCCGGCTAATGTCCAAAAAAGGAAATATTGCACAGCCTTACCACTCGGCTTGAGCCGGCTCTTAGCCACAGCCTGAGCCAGGTTGATTATGTCATAATCATTTTCACTCCTCATGCAGTTTGCAGCGTTGTCATCTATTCTAATCCTACCAGCAATGGTGAGTACCAACGAGCGAGACAGTTGGCGAGTCCTATGCTATCCTATGACACCTTCGCTTTGCGATCCTTCGGACACCCCAGAAAATCTAACCTCTGGTTACATCTACAGGGCTCCGCCCGCCATCTCGTCACTCATCCTCATTGCAGGCTGCTCTATCCTCCCATGGCATGGCCACGAACCACATAGCGCTCTCCCTTTGTTGGTGGACGAAATTGACTTGCAGGCTGCAGGAGAAGAGGTCCTGTGTGGCTTTGCAAGATTCCACTAAAGGACATTGAGAGGAAGATGGAACGGGTTGATGATGCTGCAGTGGAGAGGGATTCTCTTGAGAAAGCCATCGCATCAAAAACACTTTGACTGTTATCTGAGTTTTGTTGATATTATAGAAGCGGTACAGCATGTGGCAGGTTTACACTACTGTCCGTGCAGTGCAGAGACCCATGAAGTGTAGGCCTTTCTTCCTAGTTTTTGCGATTGGTGCTTTGCTTGATACTAACATCGATTACCAGTTCCCTGGTGGCAGATCGCCACCTGACAAGATCCATATCGATTCCAACTGACAATCTTTCTGTTAGTTTGCATGTCTATTTGCCGATCCGATATTTATACCGATTACAGTCTTATAGATGGCTCTTGAGTGTTTTGGCTTGCATCGGATTTCGTTGCAAATGTCACCGTCCGGCATCCGAACACTGGCTTCCGATTCGCAGAGTTACTCCACTATCCTCGAGCTCGACTGTAAAGTACGCAGTTTCCCTGTGCCTGAAGCCGTTGGAGGTTTTGCTGCTGCTGCGCCTGGCACCGTCCCGACGTGACCTGCAGACAGGGACATCGTGTTTGGTGGGGGGTTGGTATGTTGTGTCCAGTTCGTGGGGAGTCAGTGAGTCGTTTCTACTCATTTTTGACAAGATTTGTGCAGCTGACGATGATAACTTCTTACTTTACATCCATGGCACTGGAGTTTTTTTGCGCAAGCTCCATCAACCCTCTGAATAATCCACACAGGCCATCCCTCCTGGCAGCATATCTTTGACAACTTTGCATACAGTCAAGGTGCGGCCCACAGTTTTAATATTCTTGCCATCTCAATGCTTATTTGGTGATTATGGTAGGTCGTGTTTGGAACAATCGTGACGCACGGCCAACGGTCACCTATGGCCTCCAGCGCAATGGAAGAGCTTCGTGATGTTCACCTTCTTTCTTCAAAAGCATAGTCTCGTAATCAGACGGCACAAAAAGAAGTCTATTAAAGGACAGGCAACAAATGGAATGCCGGGGCAGTGTTCGGATGTCGATGGGTTGATGAAGCCGTTGAGCGGTTCGGCATCCGAGTGGCAGCAAAAGTAAGATGGAGGTGAGCCTGTGGTGCTGCAGTTGTATAGTCGTGAACAGTCGGGTTCTACATGGCTTCGACAGGCTACAGCCCGGTTCCACGATTGGTCTGGAGTACATGCAAGAGATGTCAACGTGTGAATGGCCACTCTATCCAGATGTTTCATTTCAGTCTACACCTCACACAATTACCACCAATGATGCTGCAAATACACCCTGCTCCTGCGCCGTTGCAAGTAGTGGTGCTTGGTGGTGCTGGTCGGGGATCGTCTACATGTGTATTGCAGTCTTCTGATCCATACTTGATCGTCAGTCTTTCTGAAATTTCCGTTCACAGCGCTGAAGGGTATCATCCACAACAGCTCTGGTATGACCAACGACCGCGTCCTTTAGCATCCCCTGTGTGTCAAGACTTACGCTGATCGACCTTGAGGCATCGCCCACTACCTGACCAGACCTCAATTCGTTGTTCAAAGTTTCGCTTGTGAGATGAATCACTGCAAGCAACACCCACATCGTCCGACGGCTTCTAAAGTTTGCTGCCCACTGCCTGAGGCCTAGAATTCGGGGTCCAGGACTCCTGCCTGGTGCGTATCTTATTTCAATTTTCAGCAGCTTAAATAGGTAGGACTAGCACCGGAGAGCCCTTAGTTTCAAGTTTGCAAGATGCCTCCCAAGAAGAAGAAACAAATTCAAGCATGTTCACAGTCTTCGACGCCCATTGACATCGAGTCTCCCCAGCATCTGGTCCCACCACACATAGCTGCACCACCGGTTGCCCAGCCCATAGAACCTGCACCGGTGCCGATGCTGCAACCCAAAATCACAAGATCAAGGGCACGAAGTACTCGAACTTCTCCAAGAGAACCCACCATGGTACTCACAGGTGAGAACAGCGCAGTCCCTGTAATGCACACTCAGACATTGATAAGCCTTCGAGATCCAGACCCGAAGTCGCTGCCTACACAGGTTAATGCAACAGCGGCTGCCACCAACTCGAAGCGGAAGGAAGTTGTGCAATCGAGCGTAGATGATGGCAGCACAACTGCAGGTAAGACTCATAAGTGGTAACAGCGTCACGCTGTCTCGACATCTCAGCTAATATCTCTGTCAGTGCATAGGATGGCTCGGCCTGTTCCAGCGGTCAATTGTCCGTTGCCTTGCGTCCTTCCGATTCGGACACATAATAAATCCTTGGACTCCAAAGAAAACTTTGACCTCGACATGTCCACGGACGATTCTGATTCCGAACCCCTGCCCCGGCAAGGGAAGACAGCGCGGAGTCAGGGGCCACATAAACTCAGAGTCCAAGCTCAACAAACTGGATCATGGTCACCCTCACAACCCCCCCCACAATCTCATGATGCTCGACAGAGTCCTGCGCCTACGAGCACTACAAGTCAAGCTATATGTGGTGGTAACTGTGACTGTGCCCTCCTTACTGGCTCAGAACTCGACAGGGACGTGGAACTGGATGACAAGAATATCAAAGTTAGCGATATCAAGCATTTCTTCCAAAAGACGGCCGCTGGGACTTGGGTATGTAAGAAATGCAGGTGAACGTGAAGGTTTTAGGTCCACAAAGCTGTTCTAATATTTTGTTGTGCCAGCCGTAAAGCCAAGAACCACCCGAACACAATTATTCCAAGTTACACTTATAGCTGTAAGACTTCAACCAGCGTCATTCGAGAACATCTCAAGTACCATCAGGAGAGTCACGAGCGATGGTGCCACTCATCTCAAACTGCGGACAGGACGAAGTGTGGCAAGGCAAAGCAAGAGGCGTTAGAGGCCACAAAGAAGATTCACAATGTGACTCCGAAACGACCGCAGTTTACCCAGGAAAGATTCAAAGAGGCGCTCGTCAACTTTATAGTTGCAGATGATCAAGTAAGTCTTTTGATTTCATACGTTGTGTGAACGTGCTCACTTCCAATTCAGAGCTTGAATGTGATTGAGTGTTATGAATTCAGAAATTTACTCCTCCTTCTTCGAGGAGATCTTTTGCAGTCAGACATTCCCAAGCGGACGAAACTACGTGAAATGATCCTTGTATCTTGGAAACAGCATATGGATGTGCTCAGAGCGGATCTTTCAGTAGGTTTTTCCTATCTCACCATCCAACTGAAGAGTCGGCACTAATGTCCCGTTTATTTGATCAGCGTTCAGAAGGAGCCATCTTGGTCACGGCAGACATATGGTTGGACTGCAATCGACGGCCATACCTAGGAGTGACTGCCCATTGGATCAAGAAGCTCACAAGTGGCCACTTAGCTCTGGAAACGGCTCTGATCGCATTTCACCACATACTTGGCCTTCATGACGGGCAGAATCTGGCAAAGGTGATACTTCAACTCTTGGACCATGTCAGCATCACGATGAAAGTAAGTCCCGTAATTTAGTAGTATCATACATGATATTGTGGACTGGGATCTCAACCTGATATTCTGACCTTTAGGTCGGTCATTTTACGATGGATAACACCGAGAACAATGATAAGATGATGGAAGTGCTCGAAGACCTGCTATCAAAGCGTGACATCCCATTCGACAAGAAAGACCGACGCATACGATGTCTCCCCCACATTCTGAACATTTGCTCTGGTCATGTTATCAGTGCACTAACAGACCATCAGCTCATCGATGCTGCAGGTGCTCTCTTCTCAGATCCAAGCCTGGAAGATCGACAAACCTACAAGGAAGCTCTGGAGAGTGATCTGATCTCATTGGGTCGCAGCATTGTCCAGTCATTGCGTGCATCTGGTCAACAGCGAGATGCGTTCGAGGCTTACATTATCGAGGGTAATCAGAATGGTTACTGGGACGCTGAAGACGCAAATGGCACACTCACTGGCGAGAAAATGCAGATTGACGTCCTCCAACTCCTCCATGACGTAACAACTCGCTGGGATTCTGTATACTACATGACACGCCGTCTTCGCTACCTTCACCAGGTATGTGTCCTAATCCCACCACCTACTCCTGGACAATTCCTCTAACTATCGTCGCACGGTTGCACAGCCTATCGATGCATTTTTCGAGCGCCTGAACAACAAAGATCTAAAGAAGTATAAGCTATCGAAGATGCAATGGAAAGTCTTGCAAGACTTTGAACTCATCCTTGAGGTACGCTTTTCTTTTTCCCTGAAAAGCCTCCTAATCTGATGGGGGTTTATGACAATGGTATCTATCAGATCCCGCACCAGGCTATTCGAGCGCTATCGCATGAGCGCCTTCCTACACTATGCAAGTACTTGGCCATGTTCGAGAAGTTCTACGTACCTGGAGTAGACTCAGCAATGACGAACAAAACCCCCAGCTTCGTCCTTTTGTTCTGAGAGGCTTGGAATGGGTCGATAAGTATTATCGTCGCATGGGCAACACGAAGGCATATATTATTTCATTGGGTGGGTGGGTTTTAGTTTGAAATGCAAGATCACTAATACTTACAATGTGGAATGCCAGTGCTGAATCCCAACCACCGAATGGCATGGATTAAAAAGTCTTGGGATGCACTGGAATACAAGCAGGCAAAGAAAGTAGTCACTGCATCGGTGAGTTCTCCTATCACCCCAGTCGACGTGTACTTAGTGAGCCGTGTCTAGATGTCCAAATATCGCAAGAGCACCAGGCTTATGGAAGTCCATCCTGGGCCCGTTCCTGCTGCCCCCTCAAAACGGCCAACACTCGCATGTCACCTCGGCTACAGTCTCAACAGCGACGATGAATCCTCCGGGCCAGAAGATGCCAATGCGATGCTGTGCTCTGTCGAACAGGAACTAAATTCATACGATTCTTGTTATGTGGAGAAACGGTCAGATACATTGCAATTTTGGCAGGTAAGTGCAGTTCTACAGGGAAACACTAGCGTTTCTTGATATGGTTTTACAGGGGAAAGAAAAGCTCTTCCCGACACTCTACCATATGGTGATGGACTATCTTCCCATCCAAGGGAGTGCTGTCCCGTGCGAGCAGATCTTCTCGTCCAGTGCAGAGACCGACACCAAGAAACGGAACAAGATCAGACCAGCCCTAATGGAAGCGCTTCAAATGCTGAAGTTCCACCGAAAGAAGTCTCGCCTTAGTTTCACCTACGGACTGTTACCCGATGAAGATGACTTGGTCAAAGATGGCGAAGATGCTCTTGGGATGCTTCTTGCCACTAATCCGGAACACACACAGGAGTCATTGGAGGGGCTTTTGAGAGCCCTCGGTGAAGACGATCACACGGCGAATGGCTCAGATCCTGAAGACTCGGAAGAAGGAGAGCAACTGGGACAAGCCCATGGCATGGATGACCTTATTGATACTCTGAATGATGCCAAGGGTGAAGAGGTCCAGGACGAAAGTGACATTGGGGGGAATGTTGCTTAAGCTACGCCCTACGGAGAACTTTGGACTTTGGCTGTGTTCGGTCAAGCTTTGATATCGCCTTATCAATAATCATGCCAGTATGTACTTCGATATGCTTTGAATATCACATGATTTTTGTTCGTGCACGTTATTGATCTATGACTGAGCAACTAACTCTAAGTACAAAGATACCACGACTGAGTTTGAATTTCAACGTTGAACTTCTGCCAACACCACCCAGCACTGTTGCATTACATACAATATGCTTTCTCAACAGTTGCTAGGATCAGTGAGCAACACAGATTCCATGGATTTTGTGAGAAATTTTCCATCTTTCATCGGACAAGTACTAGTTTACTGAGTCCTTTCTGTGGACCATGTAGGCATCTGAAGGTGCTGGCCAGGCATTCCTCCGCTCAGAGGGCTATCACATTATAGATGGACGGTTCAAATTATTGAAAGAGATTGGGAGGGGCCATTCCAGTAAGTACATATGGCTGCGCGAACATATCAATCTCACTAGCCCAGGTGTCATATACGCTGCTAGGAACATTCTCTCGGGTAGCGACGTAGTTGCCAAACTTCAAGACACAGAACATGGTCAGACCCTGCTATATGAATATCGCATCCAAAAAGCCCTTGCTGGCGGTTTGGGTATCCCTCGTGTGTGGTGGTCAGGAGTGGATGACAGCGCCGAAGTACTGATTATAGATCGGTTGGGCCCATCACTGGAGGACTGCCTCTCTCACCAATCCTCGCACATGTTTTCCATTGGAGCTGTTATCGAGATAGCTCTACAAGCCGTATGCAACTAGTTTATCACAGAGGGATGCAAGATTGATCTCTTGATTCTTGCAGGTCTCCATCCTTGAGCACATCCACTCAAATAACTTTATCCATCGTCACATAAAGCCCTCCCATTTATTGTTTGGCTACGGTGCAAAGCAAGACAGTCTCTATCTCGTCGACTTCGCACTTGCGTGTGCATACCGTCACCCCGGAACTCACCGTCACATCCCCAACAAGAAGCAACTCACTTTTTCTGGCACGCCAGCATTCACATCTATTAGGGCCCTTCGTGGTAGGGAACAGTCACGACGGGACGACTTGGAGTCCCTTGCTTATGTACTTATGTACTTTCTCTGTGGCTCCATTCCCTGGCAGGATGATGGCCTCACTATCGAAGAGATTATCCAAGCAAAGGAGAGGGTGCCATCATCTCTTCTGCAAGGTGGTGTGCCTGCGGCACTTGTGACTTTCCTCGAGTATACCTGCACTTTGGCATTTGACCGTCGGCCTGACTATGATTACATTCGCAGCCTTGTTCATGATTTTCGCGCATGTATGGACAGATGCTTGAGTCGTACCTGACTATGTGATCCTTGTGTCATAGTACATTAGTTCCTACATAGTCTGTTGTAATCTTGTATTGTGCCCTTGTCTTCTCGAGCCCCGGCTTGGCCCAGCTTAGCCGCGGCTTGCTGCCAGATACAGCCGGGTTCATTTACTAGTGGGCATAATTTCACTTGTCACTTTGTAAGATAGCTGGCGCTCATCTGGCTTACTAAGCCATGGCAACACTACTATGACTCAATTTGAGGGGTTATGCCCTCAAGAGAGCAACCCGACATCCGATGTAGTGTCCCTTCTACATCGGTGCTGGTTTGTCTCTCATTTCGCCCTCCTTGGGCCCATCATCTTGGACTGGGGGCTTCCCCCCTGAACTTCGACCTTCCACCCCCATCTCATGGGGTAGGTCATATAGGAGTGCCACAGTGGCAAACTCCTGGAGGATATGGAGCTCCTCTGTGGTGAATGGGTGGGCCTCATAGGCCACAATATGTTCTGTGGAGTTCCCAAGGGCCCCAGCTTGGACCTTGACCCACTCCTTTGAATGTTTTTCCCCCAAAGGCTGAGGGTTGTTGACTGCCATTCTCAGGAGGTCGAGCGCAGCTCGAACATTGGGGTCTCGGTCCCCTCCATTATTTACAGTGCGGGTAATATATTCATTACCCACTCTTTGAGCCCAGATCAGGATGTCATTGGCATCATATGGGGTGATGCCATTGGCCATGAGGTAGGCAGCAATATCAGCCATACTGGCTGTTCGAGTGAACTCCCCTTCCCAGGGGACATGGGGACCAATACGAGGGGAAACCTCTGCCCAATCCAGAAGGGCTCTGTATCGACCCTTCACTGTGAGGAGATGGACTAGCTCCCAGAACCAGACCATCCGGTCATAGTTCCCTCTAGGGACTGGAGCCAGTCGCTCATAGAGGAGGAATCCTCATACTTGTTGGGCAGTGGGAGGACTGATATCCCACTTGCCATTGTTGGGGCACTTGCTGACACCTAGCACCCCAGGGAACATTCTCGAGAGCTCAGAGCTCTCATCAGAACCATTGTACCTATTCTGGTACGTATTGATAAAACTGACCCAGTCAGTGACTGGGGCATTGAGGCCAGGGGCTTCTCATGGTAGATCAGGGACTCCCCCTCTTGTCTTTCTTCCGGAGGGGTGACCTCCTCCTCTGGGTTGAAACGGTTGACCCCTGGTGGGGGGTCTCTGATGAGTGATGAGGGCTTGGGGAGCCCCAGGACTTTCAACCATTAAATGGTCATGAAGGGGAACGATGGGCCTCTGTCCCATCTCTGGCAAAGGAGCGGCAGGGTGGCCCTCTAGCTGCAGTTGTAAGGCCGGTTGTCCACCGGTGGGCTGTTGTGCGAGGGCTTCTTCCTCCCTCCATGCTCTGTCTTTTTCTCTTAGTGCCTCTCTCTTCTGGTGTGCTTTTTGGGAGGCCCAAGCTGGGGACCTCCATTCCTTCAATGCGAGCTCCATGACTCCATTCATGTCTAACCTGCACTTCTTCCACAGGTTAATATAAGTAACCAATTCTTGTGCCCTACAGACGCAAGGAGCCTTTTCCTCAGGCTCTTCATATGCCTGTGTGTACAATTTGTGGATATCCTCTGTGGTGTTAACAAGTCTGATGGGACCCATGATCCCTCTGTCCCATCTAGTGATGGGGACAGGGAACTGTCCTTGTTTGATTGGAAGAGGAGGGGGGGTCCCCTGCTGAATGTTGGCAAGGGCAGCACCAAACCTCTCATCGCTGTAGGCGTAGAGGTTGTCGTTGACCCTCATAAAGAGGATCTTCCTCATGCCATCCTTGCCTTGCCTGAGGCAGAGTACTCTATACAGGTTTTCGTGTCCTGTAAATTCAGGGAAGAGTGTTCCCTGGGTAGTGGTTTCGACGACCATAGGAATGTCATCATATATTTGAGTGGAGGTGATCTCATCCTCTGCAACCATGAAATCATATCCAGGTGCTACCTGGTCAGCTTCTCAGGGCGCTCTTTCTTTCCCCTTTTTTGACACTACAGGTTCAACCTGCGATGCAGGTTTAGCCTGTGCCCTCCCCTGCGAAGAAGAGGAGGGTGGTGCAGCTGGTGGGGGAGCCACCCTGGAGGAACCAGCCTCCTGATTGTAATCATAAATGCCCCCCCTAGGGAGGCGATACGAGCACATTCCAAGTCACATGCAGCTTGCTCAACTGTAGTGGGAGCAGGGATGGTGGGGGTGGGGGCATGTGGTGCGTGTTGAAGATCATTGACCTTGTGAAGGGCACGACGAAGGTCATGCGATGTATCTTCGAGCTCTTGCTCGAGACGACTAATCCGACAACGTAACTTGTCCTAGGGGGTACGTCTGACGAGACATGCAGTCTCGTCAGCAAGGTTGACAATAGCAGGCATGATGCCTGCATCGGACAAGGCCATGCCTTGTGAGAGATGAAGTGTGTGCAATGTGCAGGTTTTGCAAGTGCCATGATGGCACAAGAAAGTATGGGCAGCAATGTTTGTCCCTGCAGCATTCATGCTCGAGGGACAGTGAGTGTGAAGTGGAAGGGGATTGTGGCTGTTTCTGGCCACTACTGACCATATGCAAACTGCATTGGTCGACAGGGGATGGGGAGTAGGGATGTGAATACGATGGTGAACCATCAGAGTACGTGTCTGAACATGCAGGAGATCTGCCTTGTTGAGATGATGCAGACCTCAAGGGGTCAGGACTAATAGAGCCTTCTGGGCTCAGGGATACTTTGTGACAGTGATCATGATGGGACATTGTAGACTACGAGAACGTTGTGAGTGTTAAAGAAAAGAAAAAGAAAAGGACAGAGTAATAAAAGAAGACACGTGACCAGTAAAGTCAGTGCACATGAAATAGTGAAAAAGTGATCGGAAGAAAGTATATACTCTAATTAAATTTGGTAACTATGCTGTGCTCGAGGCCGACAGTATTGTTTCTATTTTTGTTTTATTTTTATCTTTGCTGTTTGCTTCCGATAGTAGTCTTTGTACTACGTTTAACCACTTAGTGGTTACCATATGCTTATGCATACTTTTTTGCCCTTCGGGGCAATTGGTGTATATCTTGTACGCCCTGGAGCTCAAGGTACCTGTCAAGGGCCTCAAGCTCCTTACAGTTAGACACTGGCTCCCATGTCGTGTCTCTGAGATTCCATTTTACAAGGAACTCTACCTTGTTATTCATCCATCGGTGAGCCATTATCTCATCTACTAACCATTCCTCTTCATTGGTCATACCGACATCATAGAATGCATGTGCATCATGCCTTGGGAACAGAGCATCATCGTTCTGTTCATACTTGTGCAATAACCTGACATGGAATGTTGGGTGTATGCGCCATCGCCGCAGCTGGTCTGGTAGTTCCAGAGTGTACGTATCATTTGTGCTATCACAGCACAATACCTTCATCGGGCCGATGAATTTTGGCACAAGCTTTCGTGCACGTCCCTTTGGAACATTCAAGTGCTGCGTGGAGAGATACATGAGGTCCCCCTCTCAAAGGTTGAACCCTTCTTTTTGTTTCTTATTTGTGTGGTATGTCTGTATCACTCTGCTCTCAATGATGGCGTCATGAGCCATCCCTAGATTTTCTAGTGCTCACCTAATGAAGGTCTTCACTCCTGGTGCCATCGAGGGTGTCCCCCTTCTGATGCATTGCATCATCTCAGGCATATACCCATAATTTAGCTCGAAGGGTGCGAACCCTGTTGAGCTACTTATGCTCGAGTTGATCACAAACTCAACCATTGGCATCTTCAATGTCCAATCTGTTTGGTCTGGTCAGACCATCGCTCATAGCATTTGCGCTACATTCCTTATCACTTGTTCAGACGCTCCATCCATCTGTGGATGGAATGTCATCGACATCAGGAGCTTTGCTCCTAACATTCTGTGCGTTTCACACCAGAAGGCTGACGTGAACTTTGCATCTCGATCTGAGACTATTGTCTCTGGCAGTCCATGCAGTTGGGCAACTTCTCTTATGAATATTCCTGTGAGCTCTGATGCTCGTATCATTGTAGTCACCAGTACTAGGTGTACCATTGACGTTAGACAGCACAAAACTACCCACAGGTAGTTGTGCCCATCGCTTGGTGGGAAAGGTCCCACAAAGTCCATTGCTATCGACCCCCAGGGTCTTCATGGCACAGGTAAACTGTGCAGTAGACCCTTCAGTTGTTGATTATCATTTTTCATCATCTGACATATTGGACATGTTTGACAGAACTTGTCCACTTCCCGGCCAAGTTTTGGCCACCAATACCATCTGCGGATATAATCTGCTGTTCTCTGGGGCCCGAAGTGCCCCAGCGTCCTATGCACCTGATCGATTACCTTGGCAATAGTGTCATCGCCTTCATACTTTGCATGCAGAAGGCACAACACCTTCTCTCCTCCATGATTTTTCGTGTAGAGGAGGCCACCTTCCTCTTCGAATTGGGGATAGTGCGATGGCTGTGCCATCACTTTTGCAAGTACAGAATCGCTTTTATACCCTTTATGGACAGCACTTAAGAAGCCTGGTGCTTCACCGAGCGTTATGGTAGAGGCTCTACTGGCCTCAGCAGACTTGAGTATCATAGGGTCTTCCTGTGCACTTGTGCTAGGGGATTCCTTGTTACTCTGCTCTGCAGCTGAGGCCATCTCTCTAGCCTCTTTGTACCTCTTTTTGACCTTTTCTTTCAAATGGTTACTCTTTCAAGGGACACTTCCCTCTCTCATCGCTGATAACTTCAGTTCTCACCACCTGTCTTGAGGGAGATCATCTCCCTCTGGGTCCAGACATATATCTGCGTCTGCCCATTCAACTTCATCATCAGAGGCTATGTCTCCTCCTTCTTGTTCATAGTAACAAGAGAGGCAATCTGCTATGC
Organism: Pisolithus microcarpus; assembly: GCA_024613185.1. Classification (NCBI taxonomy): domain Eukaryota; kingdom Fungi; phylum Basidiomycota; class Agaricomycetes; order Boletales; family Pisolithaceae; genus Pisolithus; species Pisolithus microcarpus. The sequence goes on from JANFAI010000034.1 coordinate 544,381, forward strand.
AGTTCTCAGTGCCTTTTGCATAGACAATGTTTGCGTCGAATTGTGACATATAGTCCAACCAGCGGACTTGTTGACTCGACAATTTTTGTTGAGTTTTGGGGTACCCCAACACCTCATGATTGGTAACGATCGTAAATTTGAAACCGAGGAGTTTATCCTCCCATTTCAGAAGCACTTTGATTATTGTGAGAGTTTCTTGCTTGAATGTTCAATAATTTTGTTGAGCATCACTCAACTTTTTCGACATAAACCCAGCTGGCCGACAGGTCTTCCAATCAGGCCCCTGCCAATACAACGCACCTACTCCATAGAGTGACATGTCACACATGAGCCAGATTGGCTCTTCCTTTCATGGGTCGATAGGCCGCAAAATCAGATACTTGCATGCAAGATCCTTGATCATTTGGAAACACCTATCATGGATTTCTCTCTGCTGAAACAGATGTTCATTCCACTGAATACCAGTCAGGGGCATAGTATATGCCAATATTTCTGGCATGAATTGTGCCAGGTATTCTACTAGTCCAACAAATCATTGGACCTCGTTAAGGTTCTTAGGAGTCCTCCAGCTCCTGATTCGAGACATCTTGTCTCTATCTGCATGTATGCCCCTGGCATCTATGATATGCCCTAGGCAATCGAGCTTTTCTGTGTAGAGGACGCACTTCTCCTTCTCAAGGTAGAAGTCGGCCTTTTCTAGTGCTTCAAACACTATTCTGAGGTGTTGTTCGTGGTCCTCTATCGTATCACTGTAGATGAATATGTCATCGAGATAGACGTATACAAAGCAACCTATGTGATCTCTAAAGATCACTGTCATTAGATGTTGAAACATCGCAGGGGCATTACAATCTCCCTGCTGCATAACTAAGTCCCATATATTGTCAAGAAGGCCATCTTCCAGACGTCTTCAGGTTCTATATGAACTTGTTCATATGCGTTTGACAAGTCAATCTTAGAGTGATACTTCACTCGAGCTATGTCCATTTGTATTTGATCTTGATCTGGGAAGGGGGTGACACTGCAAGCATTTCACTGTTTTTCTTCAGAAAACATGCTGAAAAAAAGGAGGGAAGAGATACTCTTTTATTTTCCATGTTTGGAAAGAAAAAATGCAAAAATAATATTTTATGTTTGTCCACAAAGCATGGATTGATGGTAGTGTCCATTAGCTTCTATTCTAATTGGCATTAGCATCAATTCATATTCTCTGGAAGAAAATGATACATTATTTTTGCATTTTTTCTTTCCAAACATGGAAAATAAAAGGGTATCTCTTCCCTCCTTTTTTTCAGCATGTTTTCTGAAGAAAAACAGTGAAATGCTTGCAGTGTGACATCCTTCACTGTATTTTCATTTCTTTTGCAGCAGTCAATGACTGTCCACAGTTTTCCATTTTTCTTGGGGATGCATAGCATTGGGGCAGCTTGTGGGACACTTTTCAGCACCCACCATTCTGCATCGGTATATAGTCAGATTTTGTCCGACAACTGTTGTTTTAGCACATCAGCGCATCATGGCAGATGATATGCATACTGCTTCTTTTCATCAACCAGGGGGATCCTGTGATTTACCTCCCATAGTGGGGGTAATTTCAGGATTACCCCGCTAAGTCTGTGCTTATACTGATCAAACCATCGGTTTCATAGCTGAGGTATATCCTCATTTTTTAACAGTGTCTTATTAGGTTTTATTATTGCGAGGTGCTCCTCACTTTGTGATCCACCTGGCTTTTTTAATCCATTGGGTCCCCTCCCCCCTTTAGAGCCCTTGTGAGGCCGAGACCTCGCAGGGCACGATAGTCAATTATTATGATGGGATGTACCCGTTGTTAGAGCCTCGGGCTCTGTGAGAAGAGGCATGCACTCACCTGCTATCTCTATTGTTTTCCTTGTGAAATTCAAAATTGCTTTAGTTTGCCTTAGGAAGGGGATTCCTATCATACAATTGTAGCGATCAATATTCACTACATCGAAGTATATGTCTACTTCATAGTTTCCAATCCATATTGTGGATGTTCCACCATGAGTGATTTTCGACCAGCTGCCTATGCAGCCTAATTGCAGCATTAGCTGCTGTTCGAGGGGAAATACCCTCATCTTTGTGACCTTGGTGAATGCTGGGCTCATGAAGTTTCCTGTGCTTCCAGTGTCTATCATCGTATACGCTGTGCACCCATTGATGATACTTTGTAATGTTGCACATGTTCGCAATTCTGGATTTATTTTGGGACGAGATCCCACTATGTTATTCATATGCATAGCATACCGAAACAATTGAGTTAATGACCTTGTCATTGGTTCAATCTTTGCAGCAAGATTCATTGTTGCCAGCTGTAGGTTATAACGATGTTGTTCTTTGTCATTGCTGATAATCATGTCCCCATGGGGCATTGCCACTATCATATCGTTGGGGTATATCCCGACATGATTGTTTCCTTCAAATGCTCATTGGAGGTGAGCCTCCATTATTCCAAGTGCTCTTTGCATTTCTGGAGTTATGCCACTGCATTCCCCCAGCATTCCTCGGATATCTGCAATCACCTGAAGTCTATCAGCTTCCATGGACCGTATTCGGTCTGCCATGGTTCACATTGCACAACGTGTATGGTCTAAACTCATACCATGCCCTTCCATTTGCACTCAGTCGCAATCATCCCAGCCACAGTCATATTCCCTGCGAGCTAGTTGCTCTGGATAATGTAATGCTACATTCAACGTAGTATTTCCATTGATTGCCAACTCAGAACCATGCTCTATCCTCTGAGCGCATTCTCAGCATGAGACTTCCTCATGAGTAGCACTGTAGATGGAAGACCAAGTCCATCGGCCTGTTGTAGATGAACCATCTACTGCACTTTCGGTCTCTATGGGATCTTCCATTCAGAAGTCCATATCTTCATCCTCTATTCTTAGAGACACACTCCACAGGGGATCCCCTGTACTTTCCATGATGTTTGGTCAGTATTCCACCATATTATCTCGGTTGACCCAGACTTTACCCCACAGGGTACTTACTACTACCATGTCGGGGTAAATTCCGATGTTACTTCCTGACATGCCTTGACAGCATATGTTGAATATAGCACTGTCTAGGTATTCATGCAAGACCTGATTATGTCCTGGCAGTCGTCACATGTTTTCTTGTGCCAATATCATTTGTCTAAGGGCATTCATACGATACCCTTCACACATCTTGAGATGGGAAGCCATCACCTGTAAGGCAGCCTGTACGTGTGTCATACTACCACCCATGTCCAACAGTCGTATTCAGTTTCCATCATCCATACCTCTATGGTATTTGCACCTAGTGTGATCTTCTGGTATTTCGAGTGCCCGCTGTCACGCACCAAAGGTGTTTGGTGACGTGAGCATGGACCCAAAAAGCTGAATGATGAAGAATGGAGAAGCCTAGCCCTAATGCACAGAATGACTGGAGTGTTTAGCAGTCATCCGTCGCACAAGAACCACCCTTAACGTTAGGGAAGAAACCGCTCAAGCGCCGAATAAAAGTTTTCGAGCACCAGTTTACGGCATTCCGATTTTTCGAATATCTCAGCCATTTCTAAAGATATCGACATCATTCCCACGCTCACAGAAAGCTCTCGACCACGCCATCCTGCCTACCAAATTTGGTGACGATCCTTGCCCTCCACAGTTTTCTGTGTCATTTCTGCCAACAAACGCCCATTTCGCCACTTTTTGTTGTAATGGCCACCTCTTCGACGATCTCTTCGCTCATTCCCTTTGCCAGGGAGAATAACTACGAGTACTTGCCAGGAATCCCCACTAGCATTCGCCCTGAAGCCTCCTGGTTCATCCCTCCCTCATCCATGACCTCCCATCCTATCACTTTGGGACAGCGAGTTCTCCTTGTCAGTCTGACATCAAGGAGGACTTTCTTTGGTTGTCTCAGGTCTGTTATCAGGCTTGAAAAATCATATGTGGTTGTTTCAGTTTCTCCAGTCAAAGAAGCATATGGATCCTTCATCCCTGTGCCCTGCAACGTCTACCTCTCAATCCCATCCTTCATTCTTCCAAAATTGCGACAGGTTCAATACCAATTACTGTCATCCAGTCTATCTGATTGCATTCATGATGAATTTGAGACACTTCTCCCTGCTCTTATGGGAGAAGATGGCCCTTCCTCCTCCTCAAACCCTCCAGAACACTAGCTGCAGCTAATGCAGGTCACTTTACAGAGAGGAGGAAAGGGGGAAAAGTTGTGAAATCCTATGCCCTGACTACCCTGGAGACCCCCAAAATTGGCCCCTGGCAGAAACCCCCACTGTTCTTCGTTCGGACATGCAGCAAGTTACCATAATGCATCTAGATCTTAGATCTAGGAGTCACTATGACTCATTTGCAGTCATATCCCTTAATCAGCAGTGACCAGTGCGCTTACTCATTCCCCTTTTTGCATTATTCATCCGTTCCTTGATGACTCATTCTGTTTTCAAATTGATTAGTGATAATCTTTGTCATGCTTACTGGTTTTACTTACCAATTGCTTACTGTCCTTACTCATCCTTACAAAGCCTTACCAATCCTTTACCAATCCCCTTACCAATTGCTTACAGATCACTTACAAAGTGTTGCTCCATATTTACTGCAGGCTATGCTACCTTTTTGTATATAAAGTACCAATACGTCGACAGCAAAAAAAAAAAAGGAAGCTACTAGCGAAGCTACTTGCCAAGCTACATGCCCACTCAATTGCCTACTTATTAGGCCCAATCATCGTCGCTTTTAAGCTCATCATCATCCTCTTCATTCTTGCAGTATTTGAGGCTCCAATAAGGGTCTACTTACTGTCATCATTATCATCATCTTACATTGCTTCTAGGCTCAGAGCAGCCTATTCTCTTCGCATTTTCAGTCTTCCCCTGCTCCCCCTTCGTCAGGAGCACCTATACCCTCTGCCCTAGCCCCCTCTAGGTGCACGGAACCCCTCCCCCATTTTATTTTAACAGATCCCTCAAAGCCCGCGTAGGAAAACCACCAACTCGGCAATTGTCTTTGTGTTGGGTTTTTTCGGTGTTTTTGCCATTGATCCACACGTCGACTCACACCGCATCAGGGATTTGTCTCCACTAAGTAGCCCCTTGGCTACATGGTCGACTCTATGTCAACATTCATCACACATTCCTTCGTGCACTGCACCGTATATCCCAGACCATTCCCATTTTTCTTCTCGAGGTTCATCCTCATGTGAACTTTCTTCATTCACTTCCAGGTCATCACTCCCTGATTCAGACCAGCACTCTTCTTCTGATGAACCTTCGTCCTCATATATTACGCACATCATAGCGCAGGACACTACTTCTTTGGAAGTAGTGGATCCATCCTCTTTGCACATAGCCCCAAAATATGTGATGGGTTTGTCATCATCATCAACCTCCAAGTATACCTTGTACTCCTCGACAAGACTTCCTTCGTCATGTTGCGATCCTTCCTTGTGATCGCTAGTTTCTTTGTGCTCATGATTGCCACCTGCAATCTTTTCTTCATCAGGTTCCTCTGACTGTTCTTTCGCGAGGGTATCTTGTCCCTCTTCTTCTTGGACTTCTACTGTGTATAACCATGGCTTTACTGCTGCTTTGTTCTTGTCCCTTCGAGGGTGAGGACAATCAGGGGCCATGTGGCCCACCTCTGAGCAATTGAAGCAAGTTATGCCTGGCATAAATTTGTGGGGTTGCTTCCCCTTCTGCTGCAAGTCATCTCATTCTTTGTGATGGAACCTATGGTCACCATCCTTATGGTGGAACTGTCCACCTTTCTTTCCAACCTCAGTGCCCTTTGGTGAAAAATTCATCTTATGTCGATATAGCATGTTTCCTTTCTGGAAATACTTAAAGTTATCTTTATTCATGGAGCTTCCTGCGCTCCTATTTCCATGTGGGAGTGAGCCACTTCATCCCTGGGAGGTTTTTCCTCCAGAGCCAGCATGGCTCATTCTCATATGCATGTTCACTGCTTTCTGTGCAGTCTCCATGTGCCTCACTTCTTCAAGGATTTCCTCGATTGTTGAATGTTCTGTGGAGATACTGCAAGCTTCAAATATAGATTTGATTATAGAGTGTGGTAATCCCCGCAAGAACTTCCTCCTGAACGAGTAATCATCAGGAGGTTGCACCATTCGATGCACACGATGCTTCAAGTCATTATAATATGCAAGGGCTCCCTTGTCATATTCAAACCTAGTTTGATCATACTTGTTGGCTGCACTCTGTGCTGATGCTTCATGGATGAATTGCTTGAATAGTCCATGGATTAATTCTTCGAAAGTCCAATGTTGTACCTGTCGATTCAGAGAATTGACTTCTTGATCATACCATTGGGAGGCTAGACCCTCCAAGTACAATCCAGTGTACAAAACGCGATCTTCATCACAATCAGGGCCAGTGACCTTAAATGTATGGAAGTACTTCAATATCTGGCCCAGCCAGTCATCGAATTTATCCAGGTCATCCTGGCCTCCATATTTTCCAGGCTTTGGTGGATTCATTGCCTTCACCTCAGGTCCAACCTGTCCTGTTGGTAGACTGACTTGTTCCCAGATATGCTGAGTGTATCTGTTCTGCATAAAGTCCATATACCTTGTGTTACCTGGGGTAAATCCCCTTAGATAGTTTGGTCAGTTTCCCTGGATGAAACATCGTCCCCCGACTATGGGAGTTCTCCCATATCCTTGAGGACCATCTTTGTCCTCCTCTTCAGGATCTTCACTGCCTGGTGGTCCTCCTCCTGGAGGGCCACTGTCAGGGGGACTGCCCCCTGGGAAACCTTGACCATTGAAGTTTCCTCCATAATTGTTTCACTCAGGAGGACCGCCTCCATCTTCACCTCTCTCAGGAGGCCTACCTCCGTATTCTCTTCAGCCATATTGATCATCAACCATTCTGATTCTATTATTTTCTCCAGGGGTATTATCTCTGTTTCCTGCAGCAGCATTTCTAGCTGCAATGGTATGGTCTCATGCCATCTGGTGGAGTACTGTGGCCCCCTGCTCATTCCCAAACATCTGTCAGATTATATCTGAGTCCTGTCTCAAGAAGTATGCAGGGCAATCCGGCATATTAGGGGCAAATCCACCCCTTCGACCAAGTGTGTCAGTTCTTTCGACTGGAGGGTTTTCCCTCCTCACTGGCATTCCCGGCCAGAACTGAGGGATTGTATCTTCCCTCTTGAACATAGGTTCGACATCCAGGGTAGTTGTCCTACTCACACTTTTGGCAGCGAGAGCCCATCTGTACCTTTCTAGCTCTTCTGCATGATGCACACCAGGGTTCACCCCATGATTATCAAAGCCTTCAGGGCCATACCCGTATTACAGCCACTGTTGCTGCAGACTTTCGAGAAAGTCATTCATGGCTTCAAAGGCCATGCGAGGGTCTATTGGGGCATCCCTCTCATTGGTCTCCCTTTTCAAAGGTGCTTCGCCTTCTTCATATATTTCAATTGGAGGACTCTGAGTCCTCCATACTAAGATGGGATTGGAAGACATCCATGAGTTATCTAACTCAGTACACTGAGGAGTAAGGGGACTCATTGAGTCTCTGGAAACCTCTCTTCCCTCTCTTGCAGCTCGTTCAGTGCTGCTTCCCAATGTCATTGAGGTATTTAATCCTCCATGCATATGCACATCTGGCACTCCAGGTCCGAGCTGCCTAGCATCCGTTCCTTGGTCAGTGCTTCCAGCCAGCGGCTGAGTTTCCTCCAAGCTTCTATTATCCTTTTGGACCTCGGAAGGTCCTTTCTGTTTTCAACGACTATTATCGTCTGGAGGGGAATCCCCTCTGTCAGGTGGCTTGCTCTGACCTGACTTTACTGTGTGAGCATACGTGTGAGTAGCTGTGCAGCTCATTGTGAATACTTTGACGAGAGTTCAAAAAATTGTAAGGTTGTGGTATTGCCTTAGTTCACACCCACGAACTGTACTGTATGGTATTCACAGTGTGATAGTTAAAGACAAAATTATGTCCTTAAAAAACTACTATGAAGTATATATACTAGGCATGCAGGCATGTGATACTCTGGTATCACATGCCTGCAAGTGATTATGAACTACCTTTTAGGGCACGGCCCCTAACAAATAGGGTAAGAACATATTGACTGTGGTAGTAAGATTCCACAGGTAATTCCAACAGATCTGCATGTACTAGTGCTAACAGAGCAGTAGCACATTTAGACAATGGATGGAAGGGATCAGAGGCCATTTTGCCCTGAGCACATCCTTGACAATGTAAGGGCTTTGTGATTAATCCAGCAGGGAGTCCCTTAACATTATTCTTGCAGTTTTTCAGCATGGAAATGCCTGGGTGTCCAAGGTGATTATGCCAAAGAGTATAGTCGTCCAATTGTATAGTCCCTAGGTCTATGGTCATAATACTGGAGGAATGGATTGGTACACCATAGAACCAGTGTAACCATGATGTAGACAAGCATTCCACCTTGAGGACAATGCGACCATTGGGAGCACAAATCACCTCATGGTGTTTCATTGCTCGAGCAGTAAAACCAGCTCGTAGCAGTCAATTTCGTGAACATAGGCATTTAGAGAAGTCACCATACATGACTCCATGTAACCTCAGGATTTTGCTGTTTTCTAGTTTTAGCACAACAGTGCCTTTTCCATAGATCCTAACTGGTTTCCTACCAGTGGTAGAGGCGAGACTGGACATGGCAGTATAAGTTGAGAAATCTTCCTTGCAATGCATGACATGGTCTGAACAACCACTGTCTAGCATCCACATACAATTCTTGGAAACAGAAGGATAAGCATCAAAACAATCATCATTGAAATACACATCTGCAGCACCATACATCCTTTCATCAATGTCGTCTGGTAAATGTACCAAAGGTAGTCTAGGCAAAGGGTACACATGCTTGGTTACTGAAGCATGGAAGTCCTGTAAGGACACCATTACTCCCTTGCATCTATTACTATTCCTTGACTGTCTTTTACCCTGGCTACTCCAGAATCCAGGAGTGCTTGGGTGAACGTGTGTAGACTGTTCCTCTCTCTGAATATCACCTCCTCATACTTCGAGTACTTGTATGTTCCTCCCACTTCTGCAAAGAACTCTATCAGAGTTGGCCATGGAATTTTGTTAGGGAGAATCCCATCTAACAGAAATCCATTGCCTCCCCTCTGCATGCAGAATTGGATCATGAACAGAAGTACTTGGTACCACCTGTAAATCCTGGCCTAGGTTTTGGGTACAGATTGAACAGGTGCAGGGAGAGTCTTCAGTAACTGTGGCATTTGGCAACAACACAACATACTCAACTGTTGTCTCGTCATACTGATGCACAGGAGTTATGTCTTGATTAAACTCTTCAAACCTTTGAGCATTATCAAGCCACTCAGCTTGGTTTATTTCAATGGCATATGACTCATAGCCGTCTCCCTCGCATTGGTTGGAGTATTCAATATCCTCAGGATAGTCCTCCTGGGCATCATACTCTTGAGATTCCTCAAGATCTACTTCATTAAAGTCAACAGTGTTAAAACGACCTTGACCTCGACCTCATGTAGCTTGGCATTTGCCTTTTGCTCTAGCAGTTTGTTGGTGTTGTTGCTGTGGAGGTACTCCCCCATGGTATGAATTGCCATGTCCTCTGAAGTGTCCATGACCTCTACCCTGATACTGAGTAGGTGGTCTGTGGTCCACATGTTCTTCAGTTGAATGTTTACCATGACATTTCTGGCAATGCACCAGTTTGGATAATTGGTTGATAAGGGGCTGAGAGGATGATGCTTGTACAATGGGTTGCTCGATCCTTGGTAACAAAGATTGTCTGCTCTGATGAGAAGACAATTCTTTGAGGCATGCTGTGATTTCAGTAATCTTCAGGTCCTTTGTGGCCACTGAAGATAAGATGTTGGTAGGTCCCTGACCCCACTTGTTGGAAAATGCTCCACACAACAGCATGCACTGTACCAGTTCCTTGAACTTGATACTTTGAGTTGCAAGTGACCCAAGGATCATGTTGAATTCAGCCAACTTGGATCCCAAGTCATCTGAAGGTTGAACCCAGATTTTCATCAAGTGCAAGAAGTCTGTGTAGGCTGACACGGCTGTAGGAGCTCCATAGAGACCAGCAAGATGGTCCCACATCTTTTTAGATGTATCCAAGGCATCCAAGGATACCGAAATCACTGGGTCACAATATAGCAGGATGGTTCCCATCCCCTGGTTATCCTTTGTGTCCCATTTCACCTGTTCAGCTGCACCAGCAGGACAAGTCTCCATTCCATTGACTACATTCCAGATGTCCAACATCATGAAATATCCTTTAATCATTGCCTTCCAAGAAGAGTAGTTCGAGCCATTAAGGTGCAGGATGTTTTTAGTTGCAGAAGATTCCTTTTGTTCTGCATTGTGATCTAGAAGTGTTCTAGAGTCAGCATAAAGTCCAGAACCTGATCATCATTGGTAACAATCTGAGATTTCTGGTTCAGTCTCTTTCATTGGTTTGATTCCTTTCTTGACCTGTGTATGTGCACTGCAGTTTTTATTGGTATAGAGTTTCCCTTTGCCTGGTATCTTCTTCGTGATAGGAGAGTCTCTCCAAGTCAGTAAAATCCAGACTTGGGAAGTAATGATATGAGATTTGCACTGGATGTACGATGTCCAGCAAAGATGTAGCTGGATTTCCAAGCTCATCTTCTCCTTCTTCAATTCCACACTCGAATGGGAGAATCAAAGTGTTAACTTTGATTTGTGATGATACAAGTACATGTATGAAGGAAAATGGTCTCAATTTCTCAGTATCATCTTCTGTCTCTATCCTGTATCCTAGATAAGGATACCAGTCATTCCCTGGCAGCGGAAACCGCAGTACCACCTTTGTTCTCATAAGCTTCTCTAGTATGACAGGAATAGATCCCTTGTCTAGGTTCAGGGTGGTCAATTTCTCCACTACCTTTCTCACATTCACGTTCCAGATCCTCCAGAACTGTTTTTGTAGAGGGCCATAGGATCCACTTTGTATCTCCGCTAAGAGGTCTCCAGGCAAGACACTGTGTATCTGCATTGTAACCACAGTGCCTGCCCATATGGACCGTAGCATGTAGGATGAACTGCTGCAATTGTAGTAAGACTGTGGGATCAACCTTGACACAACCGTCTCTATGTCTTGTCCAGAGGATACTCAGGATGTAGCCAAGCCTGGCTGTGCTGTCATTCCAAATTCTTCGGAAATGGCCTTCAAGATAGAGGTTCCAAACCTGAAGAGAAGGGATGAATCCATGGAAGGCTCTGTGGTCGAAGAATGGATGGGCTCAACTCTTGAAGTAGAGGTAAGTGTCATTGGTGATCGTAAGGGCTGGGATTGTTTTGAGGGAAGGATCTTCATAGTTCAAGGATGGAAGATCTATGCCCTTCCAGTTAGCAATTGCATGCTTAGTTGAAGCAGAGTGTAGTTTTGGATAAAAGTTCACAAAGAACCCATGAAAAGCAAGATTTAAAGTTGCCCAAGAAAGTGGTTCATTGAGCAGATCAAGGCAGTTGTCCAGGTCAACATTGATAGATGCCCAGGCTGCTTCAATAGTGATAGTGGGGACCAGATGAAACGACGAAGGTACTTTTGAGAAGGGAAATCCTCCTAGACCGATAACGTGCCAGTGTAGGCTCCTTTCAGTGTATAATCCATCCATATATCATATAATCTCCTTAATGTGTCACTCCAGCAAATAACACTCCATCATACTCACCTTCTCAAGAGCAATAGTGATTTCTCGCTCTGCTGTGATCAGGAAGGGTTGGGAGACATTAAATGCAGCGGCGGTTCCAAAGACATTGTTCCTGTTGGTGATGACAGCAGACATCTGTTTAGAAAAACAGGAGCTGGTCATTAAATGTACTCAAAAGGAGAAGAAGGAGACACAACTACAAGAGCTCAAATTTGGCGAAGCCCAAATCCAAACCCTCATCATCTCCTTCTGGAGTCGATGGAAGTTCATCCCAAACATTGGGTAAACCTCGAGCCAAAACAGGATCAGTCTGAATGAAATGATGATTACACCACCTCTAGTTTTCCATGGAAATCATCTGTGATTTGCTCTGCATCTGCTGCCAGCCTCGATGCACCATCTGGAGTTCATCCTGAGATGGGTCGAAGGCTTGAGCGATTACAGCTGGATACTGAGGCAGAGATGTAGGATAAGGTGGAACCAGAGTATAGTTGGGGATTGCATCAACATTCCAGTGAAGATGCACTTTGTAAGAAGGCAGACTACCATGCATCTCTGGCAAAGCCATGTCTCGCATGTCACGCACTTCCACACTAGCAGCTATCCTAATCCATAGTTGTCAGTAACGACCGATATGCATCTGATACTTGGTATAGGCAGCAAAAATGCCATGCCATGCTGGGATACCTAGGAAAGTTCCCCACATCATGGTAGAAAGAATCATAGCCAAATGAAATGAACCTCCAATGGAAAGAACTAGAAACGTTGCCTGACTAAAGCCTAGCATGAACAAAACAACTAGGGTGGCCAAGGCCCAACCTAGCACTTCAGGTCCGTTCAACAGCATTGTCCACGACAGATGTCTCTCTCAAAGATAAAATGCATGTGTAACGTTAAGAACCCTTTAGGTGGGGCTCATAACCTATTGCACAGAGGTGCTTTGGGGCAAGAGGGACAATATGGCTGAGCACTTGCCTTTAGTTTCAGTTGAGTCTTGGTCTTGACTTAAGGACTGGTAGATGGTATGAGTGTGAGTTTGAATCTACAGCAACTGGACAGAGTCCCAGTGGTATATATACACTTGTGGTGCACATGGACCATGTGTGCTAACACCTTGTCCTAAACTACCATATGTGTAAGTATGAGGACCTTCCTTATAGGTATGTCTCTCTCTTTCTCCTATGGATATAAGTATAGCACCTGTGATGTAGAGGAACTTGCTAGTCATGTGTCCGGTATTCCAGTATTTGTCATAGCTGAGTTATCACATGAATGTTCAACAGTCTGCATCATTCCAGTAGAATGTGTGCCCAGTCACATGGAGGTTCGTTGCTGTTCAGTTTATAAGGCCACAATTTTCACACAATGTCTCTTCCCACTTCTTCTGCCAACTAACTAGCCAAGAGCCATAGTACAAGAGTGTCACATCCATGACACATGACTACCGTCTGGGTCGAACTCCAGATAATATTAGATAAGTTCTAGGCCTTCGGTAATCTGTTCCATGATGGAACTCCGTCCTATGTTTGTCTCTTATCTTTTGTTTCATATATAGCTTCTATATTTAGTAATAGTTTCCCTCACTTTGTTCTTAGTTGCTGTTCTGACATTTTATGACTAATCATCCTGTTTTCCGGTTGACTGGTGACTACTGGCTTAGCTTACTAATACCCTCAGTCATCCGCACTGCTCTCCAGTAGTCCATATGTTCCAGACATTGCCTTTGAACATTCTCTGTAGTATAAAAAGTCCTGTACATACTTTGTTACACCTCAGTTTGAATATCAACAAAGATACTCTTCGATCTCACTCGATTCCAGTAACTCCCTGGATAGTTCTGACTCTGGAACTCTGCAAGTCTAGTATACAAAGTTGTGTACTAAACTCCAACAGTCCAGACTTTCGACCTAACATCACTCCCCGACCTCAGACCCCCTTGGAGACCATAGAGAACCAGTCTTGACAAAGAGCTGTAGTACAGTTGTGACAGTAATTCGTGTATTCCGACATTAAATCTAATGGTAGTAATCTATGGAGTAGTAAATCCACTGAGCAAACAAAACAAATGCAAAGACAAAACAAATCTCAGAGCTGTGCTTTGTGATGCCGCTCTCTCCATAGAATGTGCATCTCATTAAATCTCCTGAGTATGCAATGCCATTTTCTAATCATCGACTGTCTGCAGAGATTTACAAGAGCATGTTCTTCGTGTTGCAAGCAAGGGTAGAGCTGCCAGCAGTGGCACTTCCCATGTACAAAGACAAAACAAATATCCCCCTTGTAAATCAATGTATGTGTTCTGCTTTTTTTGGTGCAAGATTCATTTCATTTCATGTATCCCCTTTGTAGATCAATATTGATCAATAATGTATCTACCGACTTTGGCTTTGGCCCATCATATTGGTCCTCACAACTTCACCAGGAGGCATAGTTCTAGCCCATTTTTGTTGATGAGCTTTAAAGGACAAATACTTCAGTTGGAGTTGTACAAGGTCTTGAACTGGCCAGCAGTCTTTGAAGTCATCAAGGTCAGGAAATTCAGCTATGGCCTGGCTTTCCTGGTGAGTTGGCATTACTACCATACAATTATTACTTACCACCTTGCTCACAGTTTCCAACACCTTATGATCTTGCAGGCTTCGACATTTTGTTGGATCTAGATGTCTTCTCACTGCTTTCTTTACAAACCACTGTCATGGTAAATCTCAAATGCCATGAATGCCAAAAACTAGAACTCACCTTTAATTTCTTGAAGCCATCTTTGCCCCAGCCCAACTGATCCTCTAAATTGTAGCCACTGTGCCCTGGCTGACCCACCTTGCCATTGGGTTTTGGAATTTTCTTCCTGTCACTTTCATCTTCGTCCCAGGACAACAAACTTGACTCTGATGATGAGGGTGAGTCAAGACTTTGGTCTTCAATGATAGTAACTGACTTTTCTGCTACTTTCCCCAAAGATTTTGGCACAGGTGTTACCACTCTGGGGGTTGTTGCTCTCGAGCTGGTTCCAGGTGTACCCATGCATAGTGTTTTGGTGGTCAGCTTCATGTTGGTTGCAGGTACAGCAGTCAGAGGGTGTGATAATGACATCTCCTCCATGGCTGATACATGCACACAGGTTTTGAGCTGGTAGTACATCTCCAACTGTGAAGACAACATCGGCAACTGTGGTGGCTCATTTGTGTCATAGAATGTGGGGATGGGGCAAGACTTGATGTAGTGCATGGAAATGGTGCATATGGTGTGTATGGTTGTATCAAATCTTGGGAGGCACTTATCATATCTTTTTGTTTTGCCACATCACAATAAGGTATCAGGTAATCTATCAGTGGATACTGTGGACTTGTAACTTGTCTCCAGGCAACCTATCTTAAGTTGTACAGAGGCCCATGCTAATTGTTAAGTTTTATGGGCATCTCTACACCTCATGGCATCTCATTGTTAAGTTTTATGGATGCTAATTCAGAGTCCCTGCCTTCGTTTTGCTCTGCTCTCTTGTCTTTCTACCATTTATTCAGAGTTCATTTATGCACACCCAAGCTGCCATGGCTTTCCTCAGATTGTTTTTTGGGAATTCTGCACAGCAAGACAAATCCTTCACATTAGAGTCTCTTGAACAGTCCTTGCCCACCATGGATAATCTCAGAGGTAAGAACACATTACACAGAGCAGACAGTGTGACACTGATGGATGCTGATACCACTCCAACATTGACACCCACCAATACCATACTGATGGATGCCAATATCACCGATATCACACCACTAGCCATGCCCACCGATACCCTACCCATGGATGCTGATACCACTCCAACACCCACCAATACCATATAAATGGATGCCAATACCACACCACCAGCCATGCCCACTGATACCCTACCCATGGATGCCAATATGACACTGCCAATAATACCTGCCAGTATCATACTGATGGTTGCTGATACCACACCACCAGTCATACCTACTGATACCTTACCCATGGACACTGATACCACACTGCCAGTAGTGCCTGCCAGTATGATACTGATGATTGCCAATACCACACTAACACCAACCTTGCCCACCGGTACCACACCCATGGATGCTGATACCATACCCACACCAGCTGTACCCACAGATGGCAATACTCCAGGCTCATTCCCTCTCAGTGTGATTTACTACTAGGGAAATGTTTCTGTTCACCAATGTATGTGACAGGTGGTGAAGGCACCATGGTTCTCTACAAGCAACCTTTTGCACCTGAGTCTGCCTCAGCCATGGTGTGTGGAGTCCAGGTGCTAGTGGTTATCTATTTATTTGTGATGTTAGCCTCCACCCAAGGTCCTCTTAAGAGAAGTTGACCAATCTAGCACCTTGCATACTCAGGTCTACAATCTGAGGAAGAGTCTCTATCACAGAGACAGACTTCAATGTATGCTCTACCTTGTGTACCTCCTGTCTTGCTAATGACCAGTGTAGATACTAGAAGGAAGATTTCATCAAAAAGAGGCTAGTTTTGGCATACATATCACCTCCTACTGACCCTTTTCCACTCGCTCAGAGTCATAGAATTTGGAGGCCCAAATCAGGGGCAAGGATGTCATCATTGCTGAGCAGGCTCAGCTTCTGTCTCAACTCAGGCAGGGCCTTGAAGAGGTGAAAGAGCAGACTATCACCCAGAGCTTGGCACTAGCCCAAGTTGGCAAGGACACCATGATTGCACAACAATCAGAAGTGCTGCACAAACTGCAATGAGATCTCACTGAAGTGCAGAATAATGTTCTACTGAACACAAAAGCAGAAATCCAATGGCTACATGTATGCCATCTTGTTGTGTCATCTTCACCAGTAGCTAACTTGTTCTTCAGGTTGACAGGGAATTGGAAATGCTGGCACTAAACCAGAAGTACAAGTTGACTCTCCATAAACTACAGGAGGTAATACTTGCTCTGTCACTACAAACTAGTGTTCATGCATGGTGTCCATAGCTCCAAAGTCATCCTCCGATGGTGGCTGATCCATCCCTAAGGGGGAAGCACACATCCTGTCCCAGGAGGCTCATTTATCATTATCTCAATGTAAGAAGCCTCATTCTTGTTTCCTCATTGGTCATTGAGTGCTGCACAGGAACAACAGGACCAGGAACAGTTGGAAGCACCTGCCCCAGAGATGTTGGTGCCAGCAGCACCCAACCTCAACAATCATGTTCTGCAAGGGGTGAATGATGACCCTCCACAGACTTCCTCGATGTCTTCCAGGAGAGGCCAATGGAAAATGCAGGGGTCGCCTGAAGTAGTTGACACAGAGGAGCAGCAGTTGCAGAACCTTGTAAGAATTCTACAGTGTGTCCTACAGTGTGTCCTACAATAATCCTCCCCTTCACGACTGCCTGTGCAGGCACACGCTAGAGATCTGTTCAAGACAGCCTTCAAGGTTACTCAAGATGAAGAATTCCTACAGTGCAGTGGTGTCTCGAGCCAGATCGCAAAGGCATTTGCTGAGGGAACTGGCCCTGGACCCAATCCATTACAGTTGCGATGGGATTTTAATCGCCCTGCTTCATCCCCTTGGAACCAGGCAGTCATCTCTCAGCTGATGTGCCTATTGGTGGATATGCGATGGAAATGGACAACTGAGGGACAAACTGATGAATATTGGGTTGCTAAAATCACACAGAAATTCACTCAGATCAAGAAATGTGTTGAGAGGGTGAAGCCTCATGTCCATGATAACCTCTCTGTTGAAACTGGTGTGGAAGTTGCCATGAGGCTAGCAAATGAGAAGGATGAAGCTCTAAAGAAGGCAAGGAGAGATACATGGCAGCAAACAGTAAGGCTCTTTGATCATCCTCCAACCTACATGCTAATCCGGAACAGAAATATCGACATTGAAAGGAAATAACAAAGTCAATGGTAGCTGTCAAGGAGGTGAAGGGTGATGATGACATAGTTGCCTGGTGGTTCCTCAACAGTCTCATTACAACATTGGGCAGTGATGGTATGAGTTCTGAAGACAGCGATGGTGAGGATACTGAAGCCATTTTTTGCACACGCACACTTCTGTGGAGGAGGGATATTGTCAGGGAGCTACAAATCATTGACCAACAGAGGTTGCGAGACTCTACTATCTTTTCCCCCAGAGGTGCCAAGGCTGCAAAGCAAATCAGAGGCAACAACTTCCCACAATCAGAGTGGAAAGTGGTCAAAGGCCTACCCCACCCATTCTACAACGAAGGTTGGTTGGCTCAGAATAAAGGGATGTCCTCTGATGAACCATTCTGCTGGATGATGATCTATGTGCAAAGTTAGATGACAATGGCCTGGAACCTTGTCATAATCTCCAATACTACAAATACAATGTACATTATTCCAGTGGTATTTGTATCTGCTTGACCATCACACAACCACTCCATGGATATTGCCTGACACAAAATCCAGTAATAATACTTTTGTTGGGGGACAGTTTACTTCTGAGGCGACTCACTTCCAAGCCTCCAGTACTATGTAATGCTTGCAAACTTGCCTCTTTACACCATCTGCGAACTCCTATGGACAACAATACATCTACAAAACTCATCTCTTTTATACTGTCTGTGAACTCCTATGGACAATGATACTAGTATAGTTGCAGCAAGAGTGCACTCTCAGGTGCTAGTGCCTCACTAATCCTAAAGCAAGATGTAAATTAACTGTAGCAAGTCCTCAGCATCAAAACACTCACTTGCAATAATGGCAGTATGATGATACGTTTCTCTGAGAAATTCCACTGAGCACAATGACACATCACCCATTCCAGATGAACCACCTCCAAATCTTCACCTAGTGCTGCAGAATATAAGCATGCTGGGAAGTATGGATAATGCTGAAATGCATCAATCACATCTGCTCTGACAGGAAGCTGTCACTGGACTGCTAATTGGGTATGCCCATTATCTTCAAAGATATATTTGATGCAACCAGGAATGGGAGGACATGATTGGCTCCCTCCAGGATAAAACATGATTGAGCTATTGCCTTGATGACTTGAGTGTCAACTAAAGACAGTGCCACCAAAATTAGTGCATGCATGGAGTACCAGGTCCTTCTGGGAAGTCAGCAACTGAAGTTCAGTTGGAACAGCTTGTTTTGGGGCTCTTTTGGGAACAAACTTGCTAATTGAGACCTTGCTGTTAGATATATATTTGTCAAAGAGGAGCTTGCACTCTTTAATGGCTGCAGGGCTGTCTGGCCAACCTAACCAGTGCCAGAGTTTGGATCCCTGAATGAAGGAATCCAGGACTGTTTGTTCCAGTTCACCTGGTTGGAGGGTTAGAATGTGGTGTAGTATGCAGGAGAGACAAACCAAATTTATGATTTATTGGTAAATGTTGCAAATGGCCAATTAGATGCTCAAATGGGAAGCACCACCACGAGTGCACAGGTCCAAAGAGCTTGGGATAGTTGGAGATATGACAGGCCATGTGACAGTTTGGGCGAGGCTTGGCAGCTGGTAAAGTGTTCAGTAATGTCGACAGCCAGGTTGTTATGCAAGTGCGGTATGCCATGATATGTGACTGAGTCATACTATGAGAACAGGCAATGCGGATTGCAGACACTAGTGCCATCGTGTTGTCCAAAATCTCCTGTAGGTGAATGGCCTCATGTGATCAGTAAGTTGAACCTTCACCCCAGAGACTCACCAGAGCCAATTGTAGGTAGATGGTAGCTAGAGTATGCCATTCATCAGCTTTCAAAGTGCCTGCTTTCACCTCCCCAAAGTTCTTGGGCACAGATCTGAGCCATGATGGAATGGTTGTTTCCTTAATAATGTTCTGAATATGTTGCATAACTTTGGGTGTCAATATCATAGTGGGGGTGCATGCAACCATTGGCATTGTCTTGCGCTGTAAGTACCAGTGAGATCATACTAGGGAAATGTGTAAGAAACCATACCCATTCCACCAAGGCATTAACCCAATGTACTTTCCATATTTTGCCTCCCAGCATCATGCATAATGTACCTCTGGTGTCCTTGCACAAGGGCCATAGTTGCAGCCCCTCAGCCACAAATTGAAGGGCAGCACAGTTTTTATTCATGAGCTTCAACTCCAAACAAGTGACTTGTTTTTTGACATCAGAGAGGTCCTCCCCCTCTACATGGTTTTTCACAGCACTCGTAAGAAGGGCTTGAATGCTCTCAACCTGAGAGTGGCCATTCTTTGGGAGGGCCATAGCTTCAGGAGTGTTGAGGGAGTGGAATGTGTACAAGAATGCAGGCTGCAGGTTAGCATCCAACTGAGCCTTCATCACAAGAGTGGTGGTAAGACCAAGGTATTTGTGGAAGTGTGCTTGTGCCAGGCCCTCCAACAGGCAATGCATTGAGTCCACAACAAGCTGTCTTGCAGGGTCCCAATAGGGAAGGCACCAGAATGGTGACCATCACACACCGTTGCTGCAAAATAACCTGTTCTGCTCTTTGACAGAGTTAGTGTCCCTATAATGGAAGGTGCAGGCTCGCAACTCAGCCTTATCACGAAACTGCCAAAACTTAGAATTGACATCTGTGTGACCAATTGTCAAAGTTTGAGTACAATGGCAGGCACTACAGTAGAAGTGGCTGGTGGCACTTGCTAGTTGGGCAGATTCTCTGGTGGCTGGAAGATTGCAGATGACACAGACAATGGCAGAGCAAGTAATGCAATCTTTACATGAAGCACTATAGGAGAACTGAACCCCCCTTTCCCAACTCTCCACCAGGTCATCAATGAGGGGTTCAAGAAAGTGGTTGAGCTGGTCACTGGAAGGCTCCATCGGTCCAGGTATAATACCAGCTGAGTACATGTTCTCTGGCTTGTAGCGGATATCCAATGGCAGGTTAAGGCATGCACAAGAAATGATGCCACATGACATCATCACATTCCATTGACGGTTTCCTTCAATGTTGACTTCTGTCAACATTGAGGGAAAATAACAGGTGGCCTTCGCCTTGGTGATCCACAAATAATGATCCAATGTGTGGTCCCTCCAAGGTGCAGAGGAACTCTGCATCCCACACATCCTTCAAAATGGATGGCACTGCACCAGGCAAGCTCTGCATGAGATCATCACAAGCCTTATCCATCAAGCCTTCAAAACCTGGTTTGGCAAGAAGGCTAGACATGTAGTTGTGGAAATGATGGTAGACAAACATCTTGATAGGGGTGCAATCCCCATTGTCTGTGTCACAAAGGAGGGGTGTATGGCATGAGCTGCCCCCTGGAATAGGGCGGTTTGTGCAGTGGGGAGGGTATTTGGGCACATCTGGGGACCCCAAGGGCTTGAAAATTGCACTGCAGGAAGGGCAGACCACATATGTAGTAGTATGCCCATTGAGGCTGAAGTGTTGGAGGGCAGTCTTCATATTTTGGGGTATCTGTGCAAGCATATGATCACAGAGGGTATCACCCCTTTCACCAAGAAGTTGAAACACTAAGGTAAGGATGATCAACACGACACCAAGGACAAACTCTCCTGCTTGCCAGCTGAGACCAAAGAGGACAACAAGAACTACACCAAGGAAGATGGAGACTTGGGCAACCTCATCACAAAGATTGATGGGACAATTGAAATGATGGGCTTCAAATTAATCAGGATAGACCTCTTCATGATCCAGAACCACCACTCACATGCATCATACTTCATAGGCTCAGCACTTGAGTCTCCATCAGCAGTGATATCCTGCCCTAACTGTTTTTCACCCCCACACTGTGAATGGACTGTATGCATATCCACTGACACTGATTTGAGGACATGCTGCTGAACAGCAGGGTTCCGAGCTTCGACAGAAGTATGAACTTGAGGGGCCTTGGATCCTCTCCTTGAGAACATTTTCATTGTCCAACAATGGGGGTAAATGAGTTCAAAGTGCATGCATTTTAGCATGAATGAGTAAGGAAGAATGAATGCAAAGCAAACCTATCCCCACTAAAAAGCCAGGCAATGGTGTCAACCAGATCATTGATGTTGGGAGTTCCAATGTCACCAATGCTCATTCTGGCTGACTCCTGAAACTCCTTGCAAGACACCCATAGTTTGCTGGGCTGTGAGTCAAGGTCCAGCCCATCATCACAGAGGGAGGATGCAAAGAGTGAAGCATACAGGGAATCGGTGTTAGAGTTGCCATGCTGAGAAACTGCCCTCAAGGCAAGATTTTCAGCTGCGACCCGGGGTATGTTAGGGGTGTCCAACGAAGTAGTCTCACAAAGGTGGATAGCCTTGTGTCTCTCCAGCTGGAATTTCCCAGCAGGATTGCCAGCTGTACTATCCCAATCCACCCGACAGCACTCTGTACAGTAGCAATGATATGATGTGTCACGAGACAGCATACTGGGGGAACTAAAACATCTTGCTCGGAGATGTCGCATCTCAAACTTAAGTATGACCAATCCTCTCACCTTGTGGTGAAATTCTGATACATAGACCTTCCCAACAGTAAGCAAACTGTGAGACAAAGAAAGGATCACTGGCACACTGTAACACACATACAATTAGCAGAGACCTGAAGTGGTGCAATTAATTAATAACTCTATCTCTGTGAGATGACAAAAGGGCCACCATCGCACAGAACTGAAATACATATTAGACTGGACAAATAGCAGTCAACCTGGGGGCATAATCAATTAATAACCCCATTTTCGTGTGGGACAGTCCCAGCTTTACCGATTGAGGCATGATGAGCTCTGACAATTGTATTTCCATCACGACATTGGATTTAGGTGGCTAACAGCAGAACACTACTGATAGTTCAGTATGGGAGAGGTGGGTCATCAAGACAAATTTAGGTAACTAACAGCGAAACATTAGTGCCAGTATCAGAGATCTGGGTGGGCACCAATGTGGTAGGACAGATAACAAGGTTATCATAGCACAATGATCTACAGTATGGCTTGTGAGGACAGGTAGCAAAAATAATTGATACATTCATACCTGGGAAACTGGACCAGCCTGGGGCACACAGGAAGGGCTTCACAATGGTGTGCAACTGTCACTGCCTCCTGCAGTCATCGCACCACCCCAGTCTTGAAGCTTTAAGCTTGACACTTGAACATTTTGTTCAGTATAAACTGCCCCTGTTAATATTATACTTAGGTGGGAAGGTTTTGTTGCTTACATAAGCAAAAATGCGTACATACAGTAGAGTAAATTTTCTCCTAGTCTCCTCAGTAGCTTGTTATTACTGAGGAGTAAGTCACCCTTTCATATTTAGTCCTACACTTACTGACTACCTGTAGAGTAATTATCTGACAGGTACATATCAATCCAGTAGCTTGTTATTACTGAGGAAGTAGTTATCTGACACATTTGAATGGTGACCAGCAATCGTCTTGTCTGTTATAGTTTGTACACAATATACAATTACTGATATTGAGACTACATATTAGTTATATTTTGTTAGAGTTACAGGGGTAGTCACTACAGAATGGGATGAGCAGGAAGATATGGGGAAGGAAGAAATGGTTACTTGAACTAGCATTAGTTCTTTTTAAACTGAATGGCATTTCAAAGCCCAACAAAGGTCCACTGTCTGGTGAAGTCCATGCTTTGGAATTGCATCAAGTAACAGGTCACGTGTTGGCTCAGTGCTGTTCAGTTTATAAGGCCACCATTTTCACACAACATTCCTTCCTGCCTTTCCTCTTTTTCTGCTGTACCAACCCACCTTAGTTGTAGTCATAGTAGTACTAAGTGATGAGTGATCAGTAGTAGTTGCAGTAATCAAATCAATCCTGTGCACCACAAAAATGAGAACAATACAAAGTTCAGGGGACTTGTTTTCATCACATCTGTCAGTGGGGCACTTGATGTGATTACACTGATGGTAAGTGATGCTGTCCATATATGTTTTGTAGTCAATCTAATGTCGTCTATAGCATATCTAAGGCTCCTATGACTCGAGATGTGAATCTATCTCGGACATGGCCTGTGACAATATGCACAATACTTGTTGATCTCAATTCCAGTCATATATGTATATTGTTTTCAATGCACTTGTCCCAAGTGTCCACCATATAACCATAGCTGAAGACTGCAAACACAGTTTATCCTGCATACTTCAATTCATAGACCCTCTTTGCAGATCCTGCTGCCTTTTATGCTTTTCCACGCAGCCTTGTGAGTGTCGACATGTCCCCTTGCTGTGAAAGGCCTCATATTTTGAATTTAGGTCATCTTGCCCATAACAATGTACTCACCATCATTTGGATGGCTAGAAGTGCAATCACTACTACAGTCATGAGTTGTGCCACCATCTGTAAGACCTGTCACACCATGGACAAGAGCTTCAATTCACCTCTTCTCTCAGGTTTGGGTTGTGTGCAGGCCTCTTTTCTCCATACAGAAATCTGTGTTTCCATTTCATTGCTTGATGTGGCTGCCAGAATCAAATGGATGTTCCCGGTGTTATGTGTCTTCAGTGCTAAATTAGTTTATGGGCAGTCATCATATGTTCTCTTTCTTACCGTAACTGTTTGCACCCTGCCTCCATTTGAGTGCTGCAAGGTCTGTATAGCTTGCCCCATTGCTCTGTCGAACACATAAACCAATCCATTCTCCCCTCCACTGACTACTACCATTGCCTCTTCTGCGAGCGCAACCTGCTTTGGGAATGTCTTTGTCAGTTTCATATTGAATGTTTTCATGCAGATGGCATCATCCATGCGATGCAAGCTAAACCCATTTGCAGCATTATCAATGACAAAGAATGTACAAGTGGGGTCGACCATGATACCACCCCTGCAAAAGAACCATGACATTCTCGATATTCACTGTGGGCTGATAATAGTCTGATACTCACATCATCCTTCCTGTAGACTTTGTTGCCAGAACCATGCCGTCTTTGCCATGAAGAGTATGACTGAGAGTTCAGTGAGGTCCAAGTCTGTGCGATGTATCAAGAACTCACATTTCTCTGTTATACATCCCAAATACAATAATGTCTGCACCATAGGAGTATACAGCACATGGAACAGTTGTCAGAAGCTCCACACTGAAGATACTCAACAGATTGTATCTGGAATTGAGGGCCCAAGCTTGGACACACTTATCTTCATCAGCAAAACAACCCTCTCTGTAGACTCTGTAGTTCTCACTACCTTTCTGTACAGGATTCTGTACAGAGACTACAGGGTTCTACAGAGGAGGGTTGTTTTGCTGATGTTGCGTCGCGGTCAATACTTGCATCCCTATTTCCAAAGTGTCACAGCTGATGGCCATAACCTCCTGACCTGTACCTATCTGTCTTGCTGAGGTCTCCTCAAACTCATAACTGCATTTGCTCCATATGAACAGTAAACCTAAATCTGTACCACCACATAGTAATTCCTTGCTATTGTCTTTGGGTGTCAACCATGCTATGCAGGTAATGGGATCTTGCAGATTCCATGTCTGACTAGGCTGTCTTACTTCAACCCTTTTTTCCAGGTCCCACAGTCTCAATCCATTGCATCCTGTCAAGCATCAGTATTCCTTTCGGTGGTTGATCGAGTGGAAAAATACCTCCACTGGTGAGTGTTTTTCTGTTATTCGAGACTGCCAGACACAATATGGCATCGTTGTGTCCCGACAAATGACACTCGAGAGTATACTTGTTGGAGTGGAAACAAAGAAATCTTTTGAGGGACATGGTGAGTGTTGTGGTTCTCCCCCATGCATACTATCATATGCTACATATACAAAACCTGGTTCCTGATGTCCTAACGACAATTGCCACCATCACCATAGCCCCAGACAAGGTGTACAACATCGTCTTAATTGAGGCTAGTTGACAAAATCTATTGTCAAGGTGCAGGTAACAAGGACAATGATTATCATGGTACAGATGTACCAAATTGTTCACCACAACTTCTTATGAATTGCACTGCAAATTACCTGCACTGGGTTAGTGTTGTCGTTTCTCCTTGCAGAGATGCATCCATCCCTTGTAGTCACACAACAGATTATGCAATGGCTCAGTGCCACACCAATTTGGTACTGTCCTTTCAGTTCAATCAATCTCGGTATGCATATTCATAGACACTTTCTTTCACACAGATGCTGAACATTTCTTACATGTTGACGGCTCAAATCTTCCATACCAAACTAGTGGTTGTTAGGTACTCAAATCTGGAATGATGATGGATGTATATCGGCCATAATTGAACAACTGCTGGTGTCCATCATGACCTCATCAGTAAAGGGACCATCCTATACAAAGCTGCAGTTGATTAATTAACTGCAGCAGTACAGCTGATCTGCTAATTGTCCAGTCAAATGGTGACAATGCTTTGTACTGAGTAGTGACTTTGTCGGAAAAAGGGCTGTCTTACATGAAAGTGGAGTTAATTAATTAATTGCAGCAGTACAGTTGGTCTGCTGATTGTCTGGTCTAATGGCAGTGATTGTTGTATTCACTGTTGAGTCTATCTCATTTGTTATCTTCAGAATCAGTGGTAATGACATGCTTACAGCTTATTGTCACTTACCTGGGATGGATTTAATACTTGTTGGGCCACTATTAGTGTCCTGAGCTCATAGTCCCAACTGTTATAAGGCCAGGTAGTCACCATTGTTCAAGACCTTGTCATCCAGATATTGAATAGAATTGTGCCTTGAGGATTCCCCATCACCACCGATATGCAATGAAGTGCAAAGGTGAGTCTCCTGCAGTCCTACTGAACTTGAGTTCAATCATGTCATAGCGTAGCCCCTTCTGGCACAATGTGCAAGATCAAAGACAATGACCACTTCTTTCTATGGCCCAAGTAAGCACTTGATACCAATATGGCACCGCTGAGCTCATTGCATATATTACAGAGGCTCCTCCTATTTGTTGAAATATTAGATGGCTATACAGATAGATCTTACCTGGTCACATGATGGTATAGTTCCATACCATTCTAAGGTGTTCTCTTGAACTGAGTTACTGGTCTTTATTGTTCTAGTAGAAAGACAGAGGAACCCCAATAAGGAAGGTCCTCTTACTTACAAATATAGTAGTAGTTATACAGTGCCAGACACACCTGGTCTGTGCGCACCTACAATGTATATAAGGGCCAACTCTTAGCCCAGAGTATGGTAGAGCTCCCAATTCACTCTATACCTCATACTACTCCTTCAAGTACTACCTTAAGACCAAATGCTCAACTGAAAGCATAAGGCAAGTGTTCACCTTGCTCTCACCCCCTGTAAACTCTCTGTGCAATAGGTTATGAGCCCCGAGCTCATTGTCTAACAGACTATACACTTTGAGAGAGACATCTGTCATAGCTATGCCATTGAATGGACCTGAGGTGCTAGGTTGGGCTTTGGCCACTCTAGTCATTTTGTTCGTGCTAGGCCATGCTCAGGCATCCCTACTCTATTCTCTTTATGGCGGTTCTTTTTCCCTTGCATTGGTTATGTCTTTCATCATGTGGGGTACATTTCTAGGCATTCCAAGTTGGCACAGCATTTTTGCCTCTTATCAGGAGTACCATATCCAGCTCAGTTGCTTTTGCGAGCTCTGAGTTCATGCTGCTTTGACTGTCAAAGTGAGGCAAGTACTGGCTTTGCTGAGAACCAGAAGTGTGGCTATGCCAACTTTTGAACCTCCTTTGTACGAAGCTCATGTGTTCTGGAATCTGGACCCTGATGCCAACATAAATCCAGTACCTCCATATCCAATGTCTCCACTGCAGTATCCTGTGGTTCTTTCTGAACCTTTTGATCTTTCAATCAAGGAAACTCAGGAGCTCCATCATCAATGGTTGGAAATGCAACCCCAGCATCAGGCATCACATGTTGGTATCATTTATAGTGACAGCATCCACATGATGCAAAGGTGGCATAATATTTGTCTTGGTTCTGTTCCTGATCCATCTACAACTTCCTTGCCCCATTTGGTTGAGGAGTTACCTCCCACACCAACTCCTGAAGGAGATGATGAGGGTTCAGATTTGAGTCTTTTCAAGTTTGATCTCTTGTAGTTGCATCTCTCTTCATCTCCTCTCGAGTTCATTAGCTAAAGTCACTCCTGCCTTGCAGATGTCAACTGTTGTTGTAAACCAGAACAAACTGACAGAACCACCAGTGTGGGCATCCCGACCCTTTCCTGTTGCTGTTGAGTGCGAAACCACTCTGGTGATGGAAAAGGCAAGTACAACAGATGACCCAGCGCACAAATGCTATATTGACCACATTATTGGATTTATCGAGGAACTCTATGTTCCTAAATGCCCAGATTGGAGAAATGCATCTATTTCCCACAATCGATTGTTCTATATTCGCATACCTTTCCCCTGGCATCTAGTTCCAATGATTGCCATCAACAGTCTTGGGATTTGATTCCCACAAACATTGCAGACTTACCTCTTGAGGACAAACCTTTGTCTGCTTCTCACCTCCATATAACCTATCACAGTTATCTTGCAAACTGTCTTCCAAAATTAACTGCCACTTCTACTCTGCATGCACATGCTAACTTTAATGGCACAGATATTCCCAGCTTCACTTATGAAGATCCTGCCCTTGATACCATCCCGGTGTTCACCCTTACCAATGACTTCTTCTTCTACTTTAGGGGAAGAATCCACCCAAATTACAACTACTGAAAGTTCCATGGGATCATCCCTCCTCTTTGGTTATGGAACCAGCATCTTGAGCACAATTTCAGAAGAGTTTGGATTTCCAACTCAATTGATGCCAGACATGTTCCAAGGATCCTCCAAACCAGACACTGCAACAGTACAGTCTCATTTGATCCCAAAGTCATATTACTCCTATTGGACAGGTGGGGTGTTGCCATGTGGGGTATGGAGCATGACTCTGGATATGATGCAGAGAAGGAGCATCTCTGGTGGAAATCTGCTAGCAGAGGTAAAGACTGGGTCAAGTGGCCCTCTACAGTGACAGTTTTACAGGATATTCAATGAGAATGTGAGAAAGGTTCTGGAGAGGATATCCCTCCTGCATGTACCCAAGGAATTCTTAGAAGGCATTGTCAATCAACATATGCACCAGGAGGTTCTAAATGTCTTTCCCCTGCCAGGAAACATGCCTGAACCATATATTGGTTATGGCAGAGATCCTTACTTTTCCCTTACAAGAAATAGCTACCTGCCTATGAATCTCTTTATGGTTATATGCTCTAAGATATCAAGTACACACAGTTTATATTGCAATTCATTTGTGGTATCCATGAAGGATTGACAATAGACAGAACTCTGTCACTTATGCTGCTTGAGAGCTTGTACAGATCATGCAGTTTAGTCCAAGTTTCCAACCTTCCAAGATTGTTCATGTTTGTGAAGCTGTGCACAACCTCACTACCATGTGCATCGGAGATTGAACTCACTTGCATATGCCGCCTGATCATTCTGATGTGTGCTGACTCATACTCTGATCCTTCTTCAGATGCTTCTGGGCATGTTATCCAACCTACTCAGATCAAGTGTTTGTGGAGACCCCATACCATATCATATGTCCGGCCTTACTGGTGAAATGTGGGTGCAAGAGTTACTCACTGGTCATCCTGGTCGTATCCGCTGTGAGCTCGGTATGAGTAAAGAGGTGTTCATTCAGCTCATTGAGGAGCTACAAGGCATGGGTCATTGAAACTCTAAGTTTGTTACCCTGGAGGAATAACTTGCTATATTCATGTACACATGTGTGACTGGTCTAACAGTCAGGCATGTGGCAGAGCGTTTTCAGTGCTCAAATGATACAATATCTCGGTATGTTCATACCAAAATCTATTCACAATAGTTCTTATTTGTGCATAGTTACTTCAAGAAATTGCTCTTCATATTTTCAGACCAACCGTTCTATTCCACATATGTGCGCTGAAGAGAAAGATTAAATTGAGTCTGGGGATGAGCAGTGATCTGAAAGGGGAGGTCTTCCAAAGGGGCTCCTATAGCCTGGAAGAGAGAGCTGTCTGAGGGGGGATGTCTGAGGCTGTCTGGGGCTGTCTGGACACTGAAGAAGGCAACTCCAAGCCTTCTCGAACTCAAACTCAAACTCCTAACACTCGGAACTTCGTTATTTTCTTTGTAATTAGGTACAGTGTCTAGTAAGTGCGCGAGTGGCTTACCTAAGCCATATCACGTGTCTAAACTCGAAGCACTAAGTAAACACTAGAGTAAATGAACAGAAAGAAAAAGAAAAGAAAGTAAAAACAATAAAATAACGAAAATCCCCATGGTAGGGGAAAACCATTCCCTACAGCGCTTCCCCACTGATGGATCCGTCCATCTGAAAATATGAAGTAATCCCAAGTTCTGGCTGTATTTTCAGAATGTGATCAGTGTGATAGATGGCTGCCATATTCCCGTATCCCCCCCTGCAATCATATGTTCAAACTACCACAATCACAAGGGTTTCCTTTCGCAAAATGGCCTCTTCATTTGCAACTTCGGGCTGGAGTTCATGTGTGCACTGACTGGGTGGGAAGGGTCTGTGACCAATGCTCGAGTCTATGGCAATGTGGTATCAACCAATCTTCATATCCCTGCAGGTAAATATCTTCTCGCCGATGCTGGTTATCCCTCCTGTCGAGAGCTACTTGTCCCCTACTGTGGTGTTCAATACCACCTTGCAGAGTGGGGCCATGCTAACACCTGGTAAGCTCTTATCCTTATTTCTTTTCATTCTTTTTATTTCATTTCCACAGACCTTCAACTAAAGAAGAACTGTTTAACCTACAGTATGCATCCACAAGGAATGTCATTGAAAGAATCTTTGGTATCTTGAAATGTCACTTTTGAATCCTTCTCCTGGCCCTGGAGTATGACATTGATATACAGGCATGCATCCCTGCTGCACTATGTGTACTGCACAATTATATTTACAGCTTCAATAAGGGTGAGGAGGACACATTGGACATCCTGCTTGATACCAACGATGAAGAGGAAGGTCAGCAGCAGTCAGAGAATCTGATCAATCCTCATGTAGCTGCAGGCAGTATGATGGACACAGAGGATTTTGCTGTGAGCAGTATATGTGATGATATTGTGATTGCAATGTGGACTGACTATCAGTCCATCTTGGTGGAACGTGCACAGAGGGATATGGATGCCATATCCAATGATGAATCAGATCTCATCAAGGAAATTAGCACTACCTTATAGTCTTGTAGCTTTTACCTGTTGTTTGTGATCACTTCATGATCAATTCAATTCATTGCATGTCGCTTCGAATCAATCTAAGTATGCATAGCCAAAGAGATAGAATTGTGACGAGACTACAAGACATTGCAAAGTGACTACATGGCAACAGCTAGAACAACATGAGATGTAGCTGCAAGATAAAATTTTGGCTGGCAGCACCACTCACCCCCACTTCATTCCAGTTGACATACATATCTGCAACATATTCACGCTGTGCTTTGTCATCAGGTAAAGAGATATAAGCCACTGCAGAGTTGGAGTTACCTGTAAACTGATGCATCATGAATGAACAGTGGACAGCAGGCATCTCAGGATCCTTGTAGAGCATAGTAGTGGTCATTTGAACAGCAATGAGGGGATCCATGAACATAGTTGCAAGCTGATCCCCCAAGCACCAGATTGTATTGTCAATGGCAATGACTGCAACCATGTGAGAAGCTTGAGATGCTTGGGGCTTTGCCTTGCCTGCCAATTGAGCTGACATTCGACTGTGCTTGCCAGTGGGGGGAACAGAAACCAAAGTTTGAGGGGGACGATTGTCCAAGAAGAGGAGTGAGGGGGATGTCATATCCACAACCTCAGAAGACATTGCAGTGAACAAGTGCTTTCCACCAGAATTGGAAGTGGGGGGATTTGGAGCAGGGGAATTTGGAGCGGGGGAATTTGGAGCAGGGGGATTGGAAATGGGAGGATTGGAGATGGGGAGGTTAGAAGCAGGGGCTGCAGGTCCAAAGGATGCAGGGGACGTTGCAGGAGTGGAATGAAAATGGACAGGGGTGGAACTACTATCTTCAGTGCTTGCAGTAGGAACTGTATATTGTGATGTCCCAGCATGGAATGCGTGCATGCTGGTGGCACCACCCTGCAGGAAAATATCCTCCAAAAAGTCCATGTACTCCCAGCCCTTGTTGCAGAATGGCCTCATGAGTGCATTTCCCTATGTAAAACTCAGGGAAGGCTGATCATGTACCGATATGGAATTCATACCTTCACAGCGACATACTTGCTCCAGTTCTCCCCTGCAAGTGCCCCACTGATATTAGTGCCATGTTCATTGTCCCAATGTTTGCCCGATTTGCTATGATAAGTTATGATCACATTGTATGTTTGTTTGATCTATGTCGGATGTCAGTAAAGTACACTGCATAGGAAGTAGTGGACTTACCGCTCCCCATTTGATTGATACGTTCTTGTGATCTTTGATCTTGCCAGAGACATGGAGCGGTGTCACGCACCAAAGGTGTTTGGCGACGTGAGCATGGACCCAAAAGTGGAATGA
This sequence comes from Pisolithus microcarpus, assembly GCA_024613185.1. Taxonomy (NCBI): domain Eukaryota; kingdom Fungi; phylum Basidiomycota; class Agaricomycetes; order Boletales; family Pisolithaceae; genus Pisolithus; species Pisolithus microcarpus. Next base: position 576,476 of record JANFAI010000034.1, read on the forward strand.
TGAAGAATGGAGAAGCCTAGCCCTAATGCGCAGAATGACTGGAGTGTCTAGCAGTCATCCATCGCACAAGAACCACCCTTAACGTTAGGGAAGAAACCGCTCAAGCGCCGAATAAAAGTTTTCGAGCACCAGTTTATGGCATTCCGATTTTTCGAATATCTCAGCCGTTTCTAAAGATATCGACATCATTCCCACGCTCACAGAAAGCTCTCGACCACGCCATCCTGCCTACCAAATTTGGTGACGATCCTTGCCCTCCACAATTTTCTGCGTCATTTCTGCCAACAAACGCCCATTTCGCCACTTTTTGTTGTAATGGCCACCTCTTCGACAATCTCTTCGCTCATTCCCTTTGCCAGGGAGAATAACTATGAGTACTTGCCAGGAATCCCCACTAGCATTTGCCCTGAAGCCTCCTGGTTCATCCCTCCCTCGTCCATGACCTCCCATCCTATCGCTTTGGGACAGCGAGTTCTCCTTGTCAGTCTGACATCGAGGAGGACTTTCTTTGGTCGTCTCAGGTCTGTTATCAGGCTTGAAAAATCATATGTGGTTGTTTCAGTTTCTCCAGTCAAAGAAGCATATGGATCCTTCATCCCTGTGCCCTGCAACGTCTACCTCTCAATCTCATCCTTCGTTCTTCCGAAGTTGTGACAGGTTCAATACCAATTACTGTCATCCAGTCTATCTGATTGCATTCATGATGAATTTGAGACACTTCTCCCTGCTCTTATGGGAGAAGATGGCCCTTCCTCCTCCTCAAACCCTCCAGAACACTAGCTGCAGCTAATGCAGGTCGCTTTACAGAGAGGAGGAAAGGGGGAAAAGTTGCGAAATCCTATGCCCTGACTACCCTGGAGACCCCCAAAATTGGCCCCTGGCAGAAACCCCCACTGTTCTTCATTTGGACACGCAGCAAGTTACCATAATGCATCTAGATCTTAGATCTAGGAGTCACTATGACTCATTTGCAGTCATATCCCTTAATCAGCAGTGACCAGTGCGCTTACTCATTCCCCTTTTCGCATTATTCATCCGTTCCTTGATGACTCATTCTGTTTTCAAATTGATTAGTGATAATCTTCGTCATGCTTACTGGTTTTACTTACCAGTTGCTTACTGTCCTTACTCATCCTTACAAAGCCTTACCAATCCTTTACCAATCCCCTTACCAATCGCTTACAGATCACTTACAAAGTGTTGCTCCATATTTACTGCAGGCTACGCTACCTTTTTGTATATAAAGTACCAATACGTTGACAGCAAAAAAAAAAAAAAAAGGAGCTACTAGCCAAGCTACTTGCCCACTCAATTGCCTACCTATTAGGCCCAATCATCGTCGCTTTTAAGCTCATCATCATCCTCTTCATTCTTGCAGTATTTGAGGCTCCAATAAGGGTCTACTTACTGTTATCTTCATCATCTTACGTCACTTCTAGGCTCAGAGCAGCCTATTCTCTTTGCATTTTCAGTCTTCCCCTGCTCCCCCTTCGTCAGGAGCACCTATACCCTCTGCCCTAGCCCCCTCTAGGTGCACGGAACCCCTCCCCCATTTTATTTTAACAGATCCCTCGAGCCAAAGCCCGTGTAGGAAAACCACCAACTCAGCAATTGTCTTTGTGTTGGGTTTTTTTCGGTGTTTTTGCCATTGATCCACACGTCGACTCACACTGCCGACCCTACGTCGGCCACTCATCTCCTGATCCCGACCACCCCTCGATGGTCCTTGGATCCCAATGGTCTCCTCCACCTCGACAGCTGCATCTTCGTCCCCGACATCAATGACCTCCGCCTCAGAGTGCTTTGTTTTAAGCATGATCACCCTCTTGCAGGTCATTTCGGGCAGAACCGCACCCTTGAGCTCATCCGCTGCGAGTACGTATGGCCCAACCTTCGGACCGATGTGAAGAACTACGTCCGCTCTTGTACCGCCTGCGGCCACAGCAAGGCTCAGCGGCACCGCCCATACAGCCTGTTGAAGCAACTCCCCATCCCCGAGAGACCTTGGAACTCCATCTCGATGGACTTCATCGAACACCTCCCTACTTCCAATGGCTTTACTGCCATACTTGTCATCGTAGATCGCCTCTCTAAACAAGCAGTGTTTATCCTGACACACGACTCCGTCACTTCAGCCGACCTTGCTAAGCTCTTCCTCGCCCATGTCTTCTCTAAGCATGGAGTACCCGCTCATGTCACCTCTGACAGAGGCCCTGAGTTCATTTCCCATTTCTTCCGCTCGTTAGGTAAGGCCCTTGACATGCACCTTCACTTCACCTCGGGTTACCACCCTGAGGGCAATGGCCAAACTGAGTGCACGAACCAAACCCTCGAGCAGTACCTCCGCATCTACTGTAACTACCAACAAGACAACTGGGCCGAGCTACTACCCCTAGCAGAGTTCGCTTTTAACAATGCCCCTAGTGCCACTACTGGAGTCTCACCATTCTTCGCCAACAAGGGTTACCACCCTAACCTGTTGGTCACTGCCGATCACGACTTCACTTCCCCAAAGGCCCATGACTACGTCATGGAGCTTTCATCCCTTCATGATTTCCTCCGCACCGAAATGGCTGCAGCGCAGCAACGCTACCAGGGACCCACCGACGCTAGGTGCCTACTGCCGCCCGAGTTCGACATTGGCAGCCAAGCCTTCGTCAAGGCTAAGTACTTCCGCACCACCCGCCCATCAGAAAAGCTAGCCAAAAAGTACTTGGGCCCCTATGACATCATTGCCCGACCTGGTACACACTCAGTCACTCTTAAGCTCCCAGATAATATGCGTTTGGTACACCCCGTGTTCCACATATCTCAGCTGGAGCCTGCCTCGGCCAACCCCTTCCCCAATCGGCACCAGCTGCTGCCCCCACCTCTAGAAGTTGACAGTGACCTTGAGTACAAGATATCTGAGATACTGGACTCGAAGATAGACCACTGCCACCAACACTGCCAGCTACTGTACCTGGCAAGGTGGGCTGGCTATGAAGGTACCGACGAAGAAACTTCATGGCTATTAGCCACCGAACTAGAACATGCGTCGGAACTCATTGCCACCTTCCACAACTGATACCCGCATAAACCTGGGCCATATTCACCCCTGACATGACCACCGCCTGTTCATAATCACGCCCGACACTCACCTGCCCATCGGTGGTCATGCCCGACACTCGCCCGCCCATCAGCCACCTCGGCTGAAGCCTTTTCTTTTCCTTGTGTTCCACCCTGTAGCTTACATTTCGTCTCTCAGAAATCAAAGTCTAAGTTCTAGTAGTATACAGGAGTTTACAAGCCAAAAAAAAAAAACAAAAAAAAGAAGAAAGAAAGTCTATTTGTTGTCCATTTCATCACTCCCTCGTACCCGAGCCTCACTGCTCATTGACCACCCCAGTGGCTGACACAGCCCCACCTTGGGGTACCCCCACCCATGGTGTCATTGTCGGTGGGAATGGAGGCCACATCTGACCCTGCATCGCCTGCACGTATGCTTGTATGGCGACTGCTTGGGCCTCTTGAGCTGTGGCCATTTGCTCCATCGCCATCACCTGTTGTTCTTGGGCGACGAGGAGCCGCCCATGGTACTCGTCATTGGGGGGCAGCCTTCGCCTCAGCTCCCTTTCTCCAACGAGGTGCGAGCCTGCTGCTTCGAAACGAGGTGCTGACATCTCAGAACCCTCATCGACCCCCACCTCTTCGTTGACCTCTTCATCTTTGGCCCCACTCCGACCCCTCTTCTTCTTCTTGCCCCGCAAGCCTCCTGTCCCAGCCCACTTCCTCATGCCACTTGTTGATGCCTCTCGATCCTCGGCCGCCCAACTGCACTTCTTTTTTTGTTTCCTACATGGCCCACAGGATCGACCACCCGCTGCCACCTGACACTCTTGGGCCTCCCCTCGCTGCTGGCACTCGTCACAGGCCGCCTGATAGATCAGGACCGCCATCTCGCCAAGCTTGGCCCCAGTTGTGGGGGAGTAGATGGGCATGCTGCCCATCCTAGATGAAAACATCAGTAGAAGCTCACCATCCAGGGGTGGGCCATGCACCTTGCCGTCTGCACGAGTTGCCCCTCTCTCTGCAGCTCCTCCACACACCCCTTGCCCTTGCTACTGGCAGCCTGCTTGGCCACCTCCTCGGCCCTCTGCCTCTCATGCTCTTCCTGCGCCCGCCACTCTTGCTCGGCCCTCTCCTGCACCAGGCACTCTTCTTCCGACCTTTGGCGCTCCTCTTCTGCGCGCCACCAGGCCTCTTCTGCCCTCTGTCGACACACCTCGGCCCTTCTCTGCTTCTTCACCATCTCCCGCTGGTCCTTCTCGACCTCCTTGGCCTGCTGGGTCCCTTCAGAGTCATCTGTCAGGACCTCTAGTTCTTCATTGGGGACCTGGGTCCAGTCCCGAGAGGGGGCGGCAGTGGTTTGGCAGCTCGTACCTTGTGGTTGCTGGGACATGATGAAAGTTGGAAGACAAGTAGGCATGCGTGTGGGCACGTGCCTTATATGCAACCTTTCACGCTCTGACTCAACCCCACTGTGGCGATCACCGCTCGCCTCATGTCGCTTATCAATTGCAAAATCAAAACTCGTGTCGGTCTGGCCACACAGCCCAAGGCCTTCAAGGGTTCAGGCCTAAGGGGGGGATACTGTCATACCCATGCCTCATTCTGGCCCTCCTCCGTTCCCCCAGGCCACCCCAACGACCCTAGACCCACTTCCTGGTACACCCGACCAGTTACTGCCCCTACCCGACAATGGCTGCCATGCATATCACACGGCCGACGCATCTGCCTGCCTCCCTGCAGTCAGCATCGGTTGGCACTCCTTGGCATCGGTCGGTCTTATCACATGACCACCACCAACATTACTCAGCATCATGCCTTGATCAGGTGACCTCCCTATAGGGGTTGATTCTCCTGTTGGATGTCATGGCCCAGCCTAAGCGCAGTGCAGCAACCATACCGCATGGTGTACCACAGGGTCATTGCCTCTTTAGGCTTTCGGCCCACTCTCTGATTGGCTATCGGTTGAGTGCCCCGAAGCCATACCGCCCATACCTTTCCTGTTATACTCAGTCCCTTTATCCCGACCCTCGCCTCCGCTGTCTAGTCTGCATTTTGTGAAGTTTTCTGACATCTGTCCCCCTTGAAAACTTATAGTGTTTGTTATGTCAGCTCTGCCATTCCATTACTGTACCACCTTGATGGCACATGTACCATATATAAACCCGCCGCACTTGGTGGTGATTCTTCAGTACGAATATCACCATAGTTTACCCCTCCACAGTCTACGACTGGCCTCCCCTAAGTTTGTCAGCTTCGTACCGACTCTCCTATATCTCCGAAATCCGAGGGCTGGGCTCGTACAAGGGGGCAGCACATGAGCTGAACCCGACGCCCTCTCCCGTACCTCTGTCGCGACTGTCGGCCAGCCTTTGGCCATCGTTGCTCTCTGTCAGCCCGTGTCGGCCAACCCTCAGCCACCATCGGCCCACCTTCACTTGTGTCCCCCGGCCTCTGTGAGTGTCGAAGATCGTCGGAGAAGGACCGAACTTAACAAAGAGTCAGAATCAAGTCTAGAACCTGATCTGAATTTGCAGAAGCAAGCTTGGCAGCCTTGCGGTTTATGTGGGTATGCTGCTGTCTAATTCATCTGTGTTCACATTTCAAAGTCCTATCTCTTTTTCACTTTTCCTTTAAAGGAACACTACAGCCCTTTGCCATAAGCCTCCTTCTTCCCAAACTAAGATGCTCCAGATCGGTAAAGCCAAGATCTGGGAAATAGTGGTATGTAAGAATCTTAGGTTGATATGCATCAGAGCTTGTATGGTGTAGGGAGGGAAGCCTCCCTACTAGGTGAATTGTTTTTACTTACTGTTTGGTTTTTATATTTTTATTCTACTTTTTGACTTAGTATTTGGACGAGTTTGGCTTATGTAAGCCAGACTTGTACTTAGGACATACTGTACACACTGGAAAAAATAACAACCATGTTACTGGAGACGAGAAGACGAGAATCTGAGCCCAAGGGACTCGGACTATTATTTCTCCATTATCAGACCTTCATTAGACGTTATCTTGACCTTCTTGGGACTTTAGGGCATGTTCTAAGTCTTTTTCACTTCTCTTTGACCTCTACCAGGCAACTCCAGTTCCCTTGGGTCGAACTGACCCCACCATTCCAAAGGGAGACCCACAGGCATCTCCCCCCACTCTCATTCACCTGACTTTACAACGGATCACGCAGTTAGCCCAAGTTTGCAACCTGCTGGGATTGTTCATGTTTGATGGGTGGTGGAAAACTCCAGACCAATTCATCGGAGATTGAAGTGTGGTTTTCTTCCCAATGGTAGTATGTTGTCCTCACCACACCTCGCCTATGCTAATACTCGTCAGGAACACATCCGGTGTGAGTCGACGTGTGGATCAATGGCAAAAACACCGAAAAAAACCCAACACAAAGACAATTGCCGAGTTGGTGGTTTTCCTACGCAGGCTTTGGCTCGAGGGATCTGTTAAAATAAAATGGGGGAGGGGTTCCGTGCACCTAGAGGGGGCTAGGGCAGAGGGTATAGGTGCTCCTGACGAAGGGGGAGCAGGGGAAGACTGAAAATGCAAAGAGAATAGGCTGCTCTGAGCCTAGAAGTGACGTAAGATGATGAAGATAACAGTAAGTAGACCCTTATTGGAGCCTCAAATACTGCAAGAATGAAGAGGATGATGATGAGCTTAAAAGCGACGATGATTGGGCCTAATAGGTAGGCAATTGAGTGGGCAAGTAGCTTGGCTAGTAGCTCCTTTTTTTTTTTTTTTGCTGTCAACGTATTGGTACTTTATATACAAAAAGGTAGCGTAGCCTGCAGTAAATATGGAGCAACACTTTGTAAGTGATCTGTAAGCGATTGGTAAGGGGATTGGTAAAGGATTGGTAAGGCTTTGTAAGGATGAGTAAGGACAGTAAGCAACTGGTAAGTAAAACCAGTAAGCATGACGAAGATTATCACTAATCAATTTGAAAACAGAATGAGTCATCAAGGAACGGATGAATAATGCGAAAAGGGGAATGAGTAAGCGCACTGGTCACTGCTGATTAAGGGATATGACTGCAAATGAGTCATAGTGACTCCTAGATCTAAGATCTAGATGCATTATGGTAACTTGCTGCGTGTCCAAATGAAGAACAGTGGGGGTTTCTGCCAGGGGCCAATTTTGGGGGTCTCCAGGGTAGTCAGGGCATAGGATTTCGCAACTTTTCCCCCTTTCCTCCTCTCTGTAAAGCGACCTGCATTAGCTGCAGCTAGTGTTCTGGAGGGTTTGAGGAGGAGGAAGGGCCATCTTCTCCCATAAGAGCAGGGAGAAGTGTCTCAAATTCATCATGAATGCAATCAGATAGACTGGATGACAGTAATTGGTATTGAACCTGTCACAACTTCGGAAGAACGAAGGATGAGATTGAGAGGTAGACGTTGCAGGGCACAGGGATGAAGGATCCATATGCTTCTTTGACTGGAGAAACTGAAACAACCACATATGATTTTTCAAGCCTGATAACAGACCTGAGACGACCAAAGAAAGTCCTCCTCGATGTCAGACTGACAAGGAGAACTCGCTGTCCCAAAGCGATAGGATGGGAGGTCATGGACGAGGGAGGGATGAACCAGGAGGCTTCAGGGCAAATGCTAGTGGGGATTCCTGGCAAGTACTCATAGTTATTCTCCCTGGCAAAGGGAATGAGCGAAGAGATTGTCGAAGAGGTGGCCATTACAACAAAAAGTGGCGAAATGGGCGTTTGTTGGCAGAAATGACGCAGAAAATTGTGGAGGGCAAGGATCGTCACCAAATTTGGTAGGCAGGATGGCGTGGTCGAGAGCTTTCTGTGAGCGTGGGAATGATGTCGATATCTTTAGAAACGGCTGAGATATTCGAAAAATCGGAATGCCGTAAACTGGTGCTCGAAAACTTTTATTCGGCGCTTGAGCGGTTTCTTCCCTAACGTTAAGGGTGGTTCTTGTGCGATGGATGACTGCTAGACACTCCAGTCATTCTGCGCATTAGGGCTAGGCTTCTCCATTCTTCATCATTCCACTTTTGGGTCCATGCTCATGTCGCCAAACACCTTTGGTGCGTGACAGCGGGTAGGGCGGCAATGATGTTGGAGTGTAGTGTGTCAACATCGAAGACCATGGCAGCGCGTAAGACAGGGGCCATGAGGTGAGTGGTATGGAGGGACGACGTGAACTGTTCTTGAGTGAACATAGGGCATAGGTTGTGCGGGTTGACTTTGGCATAGTCCCTATCCCCCCCTTTTGGGTAGACGTCCCACTGGCGGGTGAGTGCATTGGGTTTGGCACCTAAGCAGCCTGGTTGGAAGCGGATCACCAGGTTGAATTGGGAGAGGTACTCTGACCAGCGGGCCTGTCGATGGGTCAAAACCTTAGAAGTAGCAAAATACTCAAGATTTTTATGGTCAGTGACCATGTCGACAGGGGTGGCAGAGCCCTCAAGGTAGTGCTGCCAATGGTGGAAGGCCTCAAAAATCGCCAGAAGTTCTTTGTCATGGGTGTCATAATTGAGTTCAGGAGCGGTAAGTGTGCAGGAGTAGAAAGCGATGGGGCGAAGCTTGCCATCAGGGCAAGTGATTGACAAAATACCCACAATGGCATAGTCGGAGGTGTCAGTTTCGACAGTGATTGGCGCATCGGGAACCCAATGGGTAAGTATGGGGGCAGAGGTGAAGGCATCTTTGAGGCGGATGAAGGTGGAGCGGCATTCCTCGGAAAAGTTCCAAGGCATATTTTTTCGGGTAAGGCGGGTCAGTGGCATGACTATCTCAGAGTAGTTATGGATGAATCTTCAATAGAAGTTTGTGAACCCAAGGAAGGATTGGATGTCCCTGACTTTTCGTGGTTCAGGCCAATCACGGATGGACTGAACCTTGTCAGCTGACATAGTCAGACCAGAGGGAGAGAGGACGTAGCTGAGGTACTTGACCAAGTCCCGATGGAACTCACACTTTTCGGGTTTGGCATACAAGCTGTGGCGGCGCAGGCGGTGAAGTACCTCTTTTACATGTTTTCGGTGTGACTCCAGGTTGTGGGAATAGATAAGGATGTCGTCGAGGTAGACCATGATGCAGACATCTAGCATGTCAGCGAAGATGCTATTTACGAACCACTGGAAGGCGGCCGGTGCATTAGTGAGGCCGAAAGGCATTACTCGCCACTCATAGGAACTGTAGCGGGTGCGGAAGGCGGTCTTCCATTCATCACCATCGGCGATTCAGACAAGGTGGTAGGCGTGGCGGAGGTCAATCTTGGTATAAACTTTCGCACAGCTCAGGGAGTCGAGAAGATTGGAGATGAGCGGTAGGGGGTAGCGGTCCTTTTTCGTGATCTTGTTGAGACCTTGGTACTCGACACAAAGGCATAGGGAGCCGTCCTTCTTCTTGATGAAGAGGACAGGCACACCGTGAGCAGAAGTGGACTGCTTGATGAAGCCATAGCTGAGGTGCTCGTCAATGAAGGTGCGGAGAGCTTCGAGCTCTGGTGGCAAGAGAGTAGATCGTGCCAATGGGTGGGGAAGTGCCCTCCTCGATATCGATCTTCAGGTCGAAACCATGGTGTGGTGGTAGCTCGGTTGCCTTAGCCTTGCTAAAGATGTCAGCAAACTCGTGATAATCGGTGGGGACCAAAGAGACATCAGGAGGAGACGGCAGGACAGAGGACACACGTAGTTTAACATTGTCAGGGTGCAAGTGCAAGCTGAATTGTACCAAGCCTGGTAGGGCACAGGCATGAGCATAGGCAGCGGCCCTGATGAGAGAGATGTGCAGAGGTGGCAGCGAGTCACAAGCCTTTGAGAAAGGCGGTGGAAGGTCAGGTGACGGAGCGGAGAGTGTCAGTACCGAAGCTGGAGGAGCGGTCGGTGGTGATGGAGGCGCCAGGGGCATCGGCATTCTCTGTGGCGGGGGTCGGAACGATATACTGCCCAGTACCCAGTCAATCAACGGATTGAAGCGGGTGAGCCAGTTGTGTCCCAGTACCAACGAGCATGAAGAATCCAACGGAGTAACATAAAAGGAGACAGAGGTGACATCGCCAGAAGAGAAATGGACAGATAGATCTACTTCCTGAGTGATTACAGCATTTGTACTACCATCAAACAGGCGAAGGGGAATGGGTGGAGAAACAGACTTTGTCGGGACAGAGTATTTACCGACTACAGATGGGTCTATGAAACAATGGGAAGAGCCTGAGTCGACTAACGCGGTGACATTGTCTACAGAGAGGTCAGGAAGGGAGACTGAGGGCATAAGCGAATTAGGGTCGGAAAGAGTGGACACGTTGAGTCGGATGTCGGGGGATGCACAGATGGGGTCAATGCTTCCTCCAGGCCATGCAGGCTCCCTGGAGGAGCAGACTAATTTTTTGCCTCTGCCTTCTCTGCAGGTGGAGCAGGTGGGGCTTCAGCCACAGCAGCATGGGCCTTGGCGGCGTGGGAGGTTGACTTCAGGCAGTCCTTCGTGGAGTGGCTGCCCTCACCGCAGAAGAGACAAAGGTTGTTTGTGAGGTGGCGTTGGCATTCAGCGGCATTGAGTTTGCCGTCCTTGCTGAGAAGGTGTGTGATGTCAGATTTTACCGCATCAGGCTTTTGGTTGTCCTTTGACTTGGACTTGCCCTTGGCGTCGGAGCGGGGAGCGGATGGGGAAATTGATGAAGATTTTTTATCGTCGGAAGGTTTAGCAGACAACGACTTGTTGGCGGAGGGTTTGGCAGTACGGGAGATTTCAGCCTTGCGTTCCCAATACCATGCATCAATGGTTTGGGCTAGCTCACGCAACCTGACAAGGGTGGCAGGCTTGCCGATGCGAGAGATTTTGTCTTTGATGCGGTCGGGGAGGCTGGTATAGAAGTGGTGTCAGAGAGCACCCTCACCATAGTCCTTGACCTGAGAGGCCCACCGGTTAAACTTGATGACATACTTTGGAATGCAGGAGGAATCCTTCATTGATAGATTTTCGAGGTTTTGGACAGCATCGGCAACCGCATCATGTGGGCTGAAATTAGTTGTCAGCTCGTGGAGGAATTCTTGGTAGTCATCCATCCATAGTGGACGGTTGAAGTAGTCATCAGGGTTGAGCAGGTCCGGCTCAAACCAGGCCAGCGCCATACCCTTGAGGTAAGATTGGGCGAAGGTGACCTTGGCACAGCTAGTTCAGAAGGCCTTTGGACAGTCTTGGAAGTTGAGCTCGCACTGTACGAGGAACTCACGGAGCTTCTTTGGGTCGGAGCCGTCGAAGGTGTCTGGCTCACGGACCTTAGTTTTCGGAGCAGAGTCTCTGGAATGCTGACTCGAGCGGGCGAGTGCATGGATGGCCCTCGTAAGGGCAAGGACAGGATCTTCTGGTGGCTCAGCCAGGTCTTTGGGGATACCCCCGTCACCGCTGCCCCCGCCATCAGATCCACCATCAGGGAGGTTGGGTTCTTCGTGATTGGATGGGTCGCCACCGTGGAGAGGCGGCGTGTGGAAGTTGGATTGCTGGGCATCAGAGGGCCCAGCTTGGGAAGCGCTATTGTGTTGCTGTTGACGCCGGGCAGAGAATGATTGGAATTGTTCGATGACAGAGGGCAGGCGTCAGGGATTGCTGAGTGCAGTGGCAAGCCTTTCGTCAGTTTCCCTCTGATGGGTGCGTGCCCAAGTCTGCATAGTGTATGTTTAGTGGTGGGGATGGAAGTGGACTCGTACAAGTGGGAGTACGAATATACTGTTAAGTTCAGTCCTTCTCCGACGATCTTCAACACTCACAGAGGCCAGGGGATGCAAGCGAAGGTGGGCCGATGGTGGCCGAGGGTTGGCTGACACGGGCTGACAGAGAGCGACGATGGCCAAAGGCTGGCCGACGGTCGTGACAGAGGTATGGGAGAGGGCGTCGGGTTCAGCTCGTGCGCTGCCCCCTTGTATGAGCCCAGCCCTCGGATTTCGGAGATATAGGAGAGTCAGTATGAAGCCAATGAACTTAGGGGAGGCCGGTCATAGACCGCGGAGGGGTAAACTATGGTGATATTCGTACTGAAGAATCACCACTGAGTGCGGCGGGTTTATATACGGTACATGTGCCATCAAGGTGGTACAGTAATGGAACGGCAGAGCTGACATAACGAACACTATAAGTTTTCAAGGGGGACAGACGTCAGAAAACTTCACAAAATGCAGACTAGACAGTGGAGGTGAGGGTTGGGATAAAGGGACTGAGTATAACAGGAAAGGTACAGGCGGTATGGCTTCAGGGCGCTCAACCGATAGCCAATCAGAGAGTGGGCTGAAAGCCTAAAGAGGCAATGACCCTGTGGTACGCCATGCGGTACAGTTGCTGCGCCACGCTTAGGCCGGGCCATGACATCCAACAGGAGAATCAACCCCTATAGGGAGGTCACCTGATCAAGGCGTGATGCTGAGTAATGTTGGTGGTGGTCACGTGATAAGACCAACCAATGCTGAGGAGTGCTGACCAATGCCAACTGCAGGGAGGCAGGCGGATGCGTCGGCCACGCGATATGCATGGTGTCTGTTGTCGGGTAGGGGCAGTAACTGGTTGGGTGTACCAGGAAGTGGGTCTAGGGTCGTTGGGGTGGCCTGGGGGAATGGAGAAGGGCCAGAATGAGGCACGGGTATGACACTCTTGAGTTTTTCTAGACATGACAGATCAAAAAGAATCTTCTGCATCCAAGAACATTCCATGCCTTAATGGCTCTAACTATGCATCTTGGAAGGCTATGATTAAAGGATACTTTATGACTCTTGACATCTGGGGAGTGGTTGATGGAACCATCACTCTTCCAGCTGGCCCAGCTGCCAACATAGCAGCATGGAATATGAAGAATAATAGAGGAATGGGAACCATCCTCCTTTACTGTGACCCTGTTATCTCCATATCCTTGGACTCCTTGGATACAGCGAAGAAAATGTGGGACCATCTAGCTACCACATATGGCACACCAACAGCCATATCGGCTTACACAGACTTGCTTCATCTGATGAAACTTAGGATCAACCCCTCTGACAATTTGGGATCCAAACTTGCAGAGTTCAACATGGTACTAGGGGCGCTGGCTACACAGCAGTTGGCTATTGCCGAACCCCTGCAGTGCATGATCCTCTGTGGTGCCTTTTCTGACAAATGGGGACAGGGACCCATAAATATTCTTTCATCAGACCAGGCCAAGGACCTTAAAATCAATGATGTCATTGCTCATCTAAAGGAATTATCTTCACACTGCACCAGACAATCAAATCTGCCTAAACTAGAATCCAGAATACAGGCATCATCATCAGAACCATTGTTAAACCAACTCTCGAAACCTCCTCATTGCCATAAATGCCAAGGAAAACATATGTAGCACAGAACAGCATATCAACCAGGGACAATCCCAAGGTCATGGATCTTTTAGAGGAAGAGGACAGAATCATGGGGGAGTGCCTTATCAGTGACCCCACCAACAACAACAACAACAACAGCAACAATCTTCTCATGGAAAGGGCAAAGCTTGTTGTGGTCATGGTCGTGGTCGAGGTGGTTTCCACATCGTCAACTTCACCAAAAATTCTGAGGAATCCCAGGATTACGACCAGGGTAGTTATGACCAGGAGGAATCTGGTCAATATGACGACCAGTATGACCAAGGGTATGAATCCTACAATGTAGAGATTACTGCCCTTGATGTCTCTACTGCCAATCACCTTGAAGATGAGGAAACCACTAATCGCTTCAAAGAATTTGAAGACAATATCACTCCTGTTCCTGTGTTATACCAGGAACCAGTTGAGTATGTTGTTGCTCTACCTCAACCTCAAAACGTTGATCCATGCTCATGTTCTATTTGTCTGCACAACCCAGCCAACCAAGCTCATCTTCAGTTACTACAGAGTATTCCCATTCATGGTGGAATTCAAACTCTGGAGAGGACCAACAAGTGATGAACATCTGCTGAATCAGATGACCGATGTAGGGAAGGCAAACTCCCTACCAGGGTATGGACTAGGTATGGAGTGGTTGAGGCTTGTTTTGTTTTTCTAAGGGGCTAGATCCCTGTTTTGTAATTGGGATTGGGACTTAGGTGCGAGGCGAGTGGCTGCTTAGTAAGCAAAGTTGGGACTTTGACTCAAGTTTGTATTAGTTACACACCAATCACCACTATAGAGACTGGAGAGCACAGGCTGGTGAGACCAGCCTGTGGCAGTCTTCTTCTGTTGCTTTCCTTGAGTGTGAGGACAGGACAGCCCTAGGGGAGTCCTAGGGTGGTGGGGATTGAGAGGTTTCCTTGAGTTCCAGCTAAGTGTTTCAGTTTCATTCTCTCTACATATTCTCTTCCCCAGGCAGAGTCCCCAGGACCACAAGCTAGCCTATTGGGTAGTTCCCAGCTCTTTTCTATTAATTTCCTTCACTGATGCCATAACAGAACCTCCAACTCTGATCCTAGACTTGATTGGTCTGAGAGTTCCAAGGCACAGGTTCAGTTGCAGGTGGATACAGACATTTCAAGAGAGGAATTGTTACCATACAATCATACAGGCTCTAAGACTTCTAGGCATAGACACCATGGAGTAAAGGTTTCCTTACAGGAATTCCATGCTTCAGTATCCAAGCATCGGTATCCTGAGCCAGTATGATTAGTTAACATTCCTGATGATTATCATCTTGATGTCCTTGGAGCCTCTGGCTTCTCTTATGGTTGTAATGATGACAAATTTTCTTTGTATCCTTGTGAACTTGAGGTTAACCCAAGCACTAACTATGTCTCCAAGAATTGCATGTGGATGTTGGACTCTGGATGTTCACACCATGTGACTCCATACCGGAATGATTTTGCCACTTATTCTGTCATACGAGAAACACAATTTGCTGGAACAGCAGGTAGTGAACCTGTCAGATTAAAGGGAAGATCTGGGACTGTTGTCCTTCAGTTAGAAACTGGGAAATTCCTGACACTCCGAGGAGTTATCCATGGAGATTTTTCTAAATGCCTATGTTCATGAAATCAATTATTGAAAAGTGGGTATACTTCTACTGCTACGAAACGACATGAAGTGATCCATACTCCCAATGGTCGTGTTGTCCTCAAGGTGGAATGCTTGTCTACATCACAGTTACACTGGTTTTATGGAGCACCTGTCCATTCCTCCTGTGTCCTTCAGACTGTAGACCTAGGGAACATAAATATGGATGAATTTACTCTTTGGCATAATCACCTTGGACATCCAGGCATTTCTATCATGAAAAATTGCAAGCATCATATAAAGGGTATTCCTGCTGAGCTAATTGCGAAACCCTTAAATTCCTGTCAAGGTTGTGCCCAAGGCAAACTAGCTTCTGATCCCTTCCATGCTTCTGACAAATGGGCTTCTGCACCACTTGCACTAGTCCATGGTGATTTGTTAGAACTACCCAATGAGTCTTACTGTCAACATTGTTATGTGTTAACATTGTTGGATGACTACTGTAAGGAGGGCTAGCCCCTCCTTACCTGTAGATAGGTACCTAATAGTTGAAGTGCGCTTAGCCCCTATGTGAGTCAGGGGCCAGTGCGGAGTCCATTAGGACAGTTGGACTCCGGTACTGTATAGATTATATAAGGATGAGTGCCCGTACATAACGGGCACTCAAGAGAGACAAACAGTAACTTCTATTCTACCCTACTTCGACACTCGAATATAACACCAGTTGTGTTTATATCGAGTGATCAGTACTTAAGTGGAACAGAAGGACAGACCTTTACAATTTTTTAAACACCCGAACATGTTATGGCACCCAAGTCGAACAAGGGATCCGCGCTGCAGAAAAAGAATTCTCGCAGCGCATCAAAACCCCTCGAGCCCGATAAGGATCGAGAGGATTTATATGGTGACGATCCACCACCATCAGAGAGGACAGATGGATACCAGCAAGCACGATCGTCTGAGACGATCGTGCGAGAGACTCCCGATGAGGCCAATATCGCCATAATCCTAGAAGACGGGCCTAGTGCCCTGACCGAGCTGACTACCGAAACTGCTCTCGTAGAAAATACGAGAGCAGAAGGATCAGGGAAAGGAAAAGAAAAAGAAGGACCTGACACCAGAAAAAAGCCACCCACCTTCCCCAAGTTCATCCGAGAACTCAAAGATATCCTGGCCGAGTGCACCTCCCAATGGGAGAACTTCGGTGACCACGCCGAACGGGGTCACCAGGTACGCACCTTCAGAAAGTTATACGACCTCGTGGATATGCCCGACATCGAAAGCGCACACAACGGAACTGGCGAGGAAGGCCGAGCCCCTGCATGCGCGATACGAAGGGAAGTCCACTACGAAGACGAGCCCACGAGATACGCCCGCAGACACGAAGACACTCCACAAGGAGAGAACCCTCGTGGAGTGGAGACAGCCAGATATCAACCAGCTAACGACTGGCCAGATTGTGATATCCCGCCTCACATGGGAAGAGGTCTCAAACAAGAAGAAACCTACGTCTGGGGAACTGGCCCGGGACACCCAGGCAATGACCCAGGTGATGACCCAGACGACGACCCAGACGACGATCCGGACGAGGATCACCGTCGAAGAAATAATCGCGACAATCGTGACGAGGATCGCGGGAGAAGAGGACCCCCAGCTCCTCCTCGTCGAAACCAGAGAGATGACGAGGAGGAGGAACGCGATCGCCAATACCGAGGGCGATCGCAAGGAATTCATTCACACCGAGGGCTGACCCCCGGCATGAGTGGCTACACGGAATCGCTCCTAGAAAAATATCGTCAGAGAATATACGAAGCAGTAGGCCGTCACACAGCTCCTGCAGGACCAGAAGTGAAAGCCATAAAGATCGCACAACCCAAATATTATAAAGGCCAAGAGGACATCAATGCCTTCGACGAATGGGTCAACCAGACTTTGCGCTGGTTGAAGATATACAAGGTGACAGGCCCAGGCCGTGATGCGGACCGCATCACGTATGCCGGGACCTGTCTGGAAGGAATGGCCACACAATGGTTCGACCAAGAGGTTGACGGCCCAGATTGCACGATCCGTGACTGGACGTTTGAAGACTTCGTATGCGCCATGTTCACCTGATTCATACATGAAGCGTCCGCACAAAATGCCGCTGAACGATACGACAACACCAAGTACTCTCCTGATAAGGGAGTACTTGCCTTCTACAACGACCTGAAGCGCAGGGCATCCAGGATGGTCCAACTGCCAGACGAATACTCCATGAAGAGGAAATTCGTCAACGGACTCCCTCTGCCCATTGCAGAAGGAGTCCTCAAGTCTAGAGGTGTATCGGCAGAACATACGCCGATGGACCAAATCTTGATCGAAGTGCAAAGGATGGAGAGTGCGCTGAAGCTCATCAATAATCACACTCGAGCCCAGCAGTCTAAACAAGCTGGGACTCGTCCCGCCAACTCGGACAACCAATTTGGCAATAGACAGTACACCGATGGGGACTACAGATACACCCAGAAGGGGAATGTGTTGTACAGAAAGGCGTTGGATAATGTGCGCTTCCAGAGAGGAGAATCGTCCAAGCCGCAGGGGTGATGCATGACTGGAGCCAGTCACAAGAGAAGGAGCACGCCAGTAGGCCAGAGTCCAAGGAAGGACTCTGGCCCGCCACGCCAAAATATCAAGTGTTACCGCTGCGGGAAGGAGGGGCACTACGCCAACGAGTGCAACCAGAAAGATACCACCTCGAAGGACAGTAAGACTGGCAAGGCCAGGCTATTTGCCGCCAAGGTGATCGAGGACGATGATGCCGACACAACCCCCGAAACCCAGGAAGCCGAAGCGCCTTCCCATAGTGAGGAAGACCAGGAGCTACATCCAGGGGAAGAAGCAGATGCCGATGACAAAGTCATTGACATCTATGGCGAGTACTACGATAGTGACGACGATGGGGAACCCATCACGTACCTTGGGTCAATGGACGCGCACGATTTCGACGACGACGACGAGCAGGTAAACTACGCTCGAATGGATGTCAAGGAATCCACCGTGGAAGGCGACCCAACTGAGGAGGATGAGCCAGATGATGAAGAGGCATCGTCTGGCGAGAATGAAACCAAAGAGGTAATGGCCAATCCCTGGGGAGTAGTGAACGCGATCGAGAATGAAGCCATGCCGCCTAGGGCGGATGACCATGCATGGCACTACTCGGAACGATTCGGCCTGACTCACGTAGATGACTGTCAGACCTGTCGAATCCATCGAGCTCACATCATAAGAGATGAGCTCGCTGAGGTACCGTCCCTGATAGCCGCCCGAGCGGTCCCGCATCAATTAAGACGAAGGTCGTATGACGAAGGGTGGGATGCATGAGAAGAGGCGGCAGGCGAGGCACTAGCCCCCCACATAGGGTACGTGCTGTCAGAAATGAACGCCACCGAGAACATAATAAATCTCGCCCTCGAACATTTGGGGGGCGCGATGGATGGAAGCTGGCCAACGGTCAGCGTCGACGGGATGCACCAAACCCTGCTCAGCCTGGGACGTCTGGTAGTGAGAACGCGCCAGGCAATCCACCCTAGGGAGAACGACGCCTCGACGAGTGCACTACCCTCGTCGAGGCAGACGAGGATGGCGAGAACAGACATCGATAGGACAGGGGAACTCCTCCAGGGCATCTGGGGAGCAATGACTCGCAATGAACAGCGAATGCAGCAGGCACTGCAGGAGAGTGATCACCTTCGAGGGGACCTGCAAAGGTTGGCCAACAGGCTCTCGCGAGCACGTGAGAGCCTCAGTGGGGAACCACGTTTGTATGTTGATGTGGAGACCCCAGCTATCCCAGATCGAATGGCCGCTAGTTCAGATGAAACCCGACGATTGATGGCCCTCCGTCCGACAGAAGAAACCACCCGTGCATTCCGATACGGAATGCGCACAAATAGCACGATTACCCCGAGACCAACAGTCCCCCCACAAGCACGCGCTTGTGTTATAGTAAAAGCCCAGGTCAATGGCTGTGAAGCATTGACCATGATAGACACAGGGAGCACGACCAATTTCGTGAGCCCTGCATTCGCAACTGTAGCCAAGTTACCTACATTCACCCTGGCCTCCCAGTTGACATTGCAACTAGGATGTGTCGGAAGTCGTTCCAAGATTACGCACGGCTCCCAGACGAAGTTGTGTCTAGGAGCCTTCACGTGCGACACATACTTCGATGTCGCAAATATCAATCGATATGACTGCATACTCGGAATCCCCTTCCTCCGATCGCACGGTGTGCGATTGAAGTTTGATACAAATACAATAGAGATTGGGGGAATATCAGTTCCTGCACACACAGAACTGGATCTGTCCAGTTCTGTGGAAAACCAACCACGAGAGAGGGGACGACGGAAGGATGCGCTGTCCTTGACACCAAAGAGCACATGACTAGCAGGTGGGGCCGCACCGACGAGGAACCATCCGGGCCCCACAATGACTCAATGAAGTATTGAGTCACCAACATCGGTAATCGAAAGCGAAAGGCAAGCCATGCTTGCACACATGAAGCTGCAAAAATACTCAGACGAGGATATCCCCCATCTGAGGGAAGGACTCTATAAAAAATATGAACACCGTATGACGGGAGTGGTGCCAAAAATGCCACCACTCCAAGAAGTAAATCACCGCATACCCTTGATCGACGAGGGTATGCGTTACACCTACCATTTGCCGCGCTGCCCAGACTCGCTGAAACCTCAGCTGGCAGAAAAAATCCAACTATACACAAAGGCTGGATGGTGGGAGAGAGCAAGTGTGTCGCAAGCGGCACCAATGCTCTGCATCCCGAAGAAGAACGGGAAGATCAGAACGGTTGTTGACTGTCGGAAGCGCAACGACAACACGGTCAAGGATGTTACCCCATTCCCTGACCAAGACCAGATTCGGATGGACATTGTGCGAGCGAAGTATCACTCAAAAATCGACTTGTCGAATGCATACGAACAAGTCAGAATCAATCCCAACGACGTCCCGAAGACAGCATTCTCGACTGTCTTCGGCACCTTCCTGAGTCACGTCATGCAGCAAGGAGACTGCAACGCACCAGCCACCTTCCAGCGGCTAATAACGGTGACGTTGCAGGAATATATAGCTAGGATAGTACACGCATACTTAGACGATGCATTCGTGTACAGCGATACAATAGAGGAACACATGGAACATGTGTCCCTCGTGCTTGACACACTCGTGAAGGCCGACTTCTATCTTGAGAAGGATAAGGTCGACCTATTCACCGAGAAGCTAGATTGCCTCGGCCACATAATCGATGACAGAGGAGTCCATGCAGATGAGGACAAGATGGCCCACATCCGCAATTGGAGGAAGCCCACGAACCTGAACGAGATACAACGGTTCGTGGGCCTGGTCGAATATCTGGCACCGTTCATGCCAGATGTGTCCGCATACACAACGCCTCTGACGGGAATCCAGAGGAACAGTCACCCCTTCCTCTGGCGTGAAATTCACAACAGGTGCTTCCAGGCGATCAAGGACCTCGCCTGCAAGTACCCAATCCTATGACCAATAGACCCAAGGTCAGACGAGCCAATCTGGCTCATCTGCGACACGTCTCTATACAGCATAGGGGTGCTATACGGCCAAGGACCGACCTGGCAAGGATGCCGACCAGTGGGATTTATGTCGAAAAAGCTCACAGACGCCCAGCACAACTATCGGACATTCAAGAGGGAAACCCTCACCATACTCAAGGCGCTACTGAAGTGGGAGGACAAGCTTTTGGGATTCCACTTCAAGGTTATCAAGGACCACGAAGCCCTCCAATTCCTTTGCACGCAGCAATGCCTATCCAGTCGCCAGATGCGCTGGATGGACTATCTATCACGCTTTGACACTGAGATCATATATGTCAAGGGGTTGGAGAACAAGGTTGCCGACTGCCTGTCTCGGTACTACGAGACAGACGGGGGAGATGAGGCACAAAAGGAGACTGTCGAATGGGCAATGGCCGACATTCGACTTGATCTGGAGGGAGACAACCTTCCAATCGACAGGTTGAGAGAGTTGCGTCTCGCAGCGATGCGAGACAAGACACCAAAAATCAGGGAACCAACAGAGGAGCATCGTGCAGAGGCCGACGCGCTAAGGCAGCACGCAGAGCAGAGAAGGGAAGAACCCACTCGTGCACCCACGAGTGAGGATCCCACTCTTCTCGACTCTGCAGGGGATCCACAGACACTCGTCACCCACTTCCAGGGGGAGCATGGATTCCTCGACTGCGTCAGACAGGGGTACCCGACAGACCCCGTCCTGGCGAAGGTAATCCTACACCTGGATCACCATAAAGGATTCGACGTAGAGGATGGGCTGGTTTACTTGAAGGCCACGACGGGAGACAGGGTACTCTGCCTCCCTCGTGTAGACTGGAGAAACGACCGACTGATGGCACAAGTGATCGAGCATGCACACAAGACCCTCGGTCACTTTGGAGCCTTGCGCACAGGGGACTACATCCGTAGGTGCTTCTGGTGGCCTGGCATGGGCAAGGACGTCGATCGATTCTGCAGATCGTGCCCGGTGTGCCAGACCACCAAGACCGACAACACTCGACCGGCAGGATTACTCCACTCCCTGCCGATCCCCAAGAGACCATGGAACTCCATAGCGATGGATTTCGTCGGCCCCTTCCCAGAAAGCAATGGTGCCGACTACTTGTGGGTCGTCTTGTGTCGACTGACATCTATGGTCCACCTCGTGCCGGTCAACACCACCATACGAGCGTCCAAACTCACATGGGTCTTCATTCGGGAGATCGTGAAGCTGCACGGTCTCCCTGACATGATCGTGTCCGATCGTGACGCCAAGTTCACGTCGCAATTCTGGCGCGAGGTGCACCGACTTCTGAACGTGAGGTTACTGACGTCCACGGCATTCCATCCCCAGACTGATGAAGCCTCTGAACGGGCGATACGGAACGTATCACAGATACTACGGGGACTGGTCGCTCCAGACCAACGAGATTGGGCTGAGAAGCTACCGATGGTCAAATTCGCTATCAACTCGAGCATCAACAGCTCGACGGGGTTTGCACCATTCGAGCTGACATACGGATACCTGCCACGATCACTGCCCAATGTCGAGGAGCAGTCGATCACGACTGCCCCTGGGGTGATGTCCTTCGTCCGTCGGGCAAGGGAAAACCTAGCGATGGCGCACGATGCAATAATCGAAGCCCGCGTGGTGCAGACACACCACGCTAATAAATGATGGAGAGAAGGAGGGAAGTACACTGAGGAAGATTTAGTATACTTATTGACGAAGAACCTTGCCTTACCCAAGGGATGTGCTTGAAAACTACTCCCCAAGTACATTGGCCCCATGAAAGTCATCCATGCCAACCCCTCGACTGACACCTATACACTGGAGCTGCCAAAGCAGCTCCAGGAGCGACGTATCCACCCCACATTCCACGCAAATCTGCTGCGTCGTCATGAACCCAATGACGATGCGATGTTTCCAAAACGTGACGCCCACGTCTTCTACGACGTGGGCATACCCGATGATGCAGAATGGCTGGTCGACGAAATAAACACCCACCGTTGGGTGGGCCGTCAGCTGGAATTCTTGGTCAAGTGGAGTCTAGGCGACTCCACTTGGGAACCCTACCTTCACTGTAAAGAGCTCAAGGCCCTAGATAGGTACCTCGAGCTGCACGGAGTAGACGACCACCACCAACTGCCTAAATGCAGTCGGCGTACTACGGAAGCAAATGCGTAAGGACTTCAAGACTTGCGACTCGCACAAGTCCCCCACACGTGATCCACACATGACCACACTGCCATGCGCCATCTCATCGTTCCTCACCCCCATTTTCGGACCTGCCGCCGGCTCTGTTTAGAGTGTTTGGCTACGACAGAACTTTATCACCCTGATTATGCAATCGTTTCCTTTTCAAAATTTTCTCTCGTTCATCTCTCTTCTTCGTTCCCACATCTATGTAGTTACCACACATCCATAGATAGGTATGTCCCACCGTCCCCACCCCGCTCACACCCCAGCAGCATCCTCCTGCGAGGACGCTGCTGTATCCCAAGACGTGTCCATGTCGCCCGACGACAGGATGCGTCGTCGCGCCACCAAACAGCCTGCGAGGGACGACACACCCCCTCGCAGGTGTTCGTTTTCGTACTCGCGGTCCCCCTCCCCTCGTCATGAGCGTTCCATATCCCCACCACGTCGACACTGGCACGCCAGTGAATTCGGCATGCTCGTTCACGATGACTGTGGCCGGCCAAACGGCTGCAGCGCATGCTCCCAGTACGCGCTGCATATGGCTCAAGACCTGGTCCTAGGGACCCCTGACCTCGTACACGCATGGTCCGACTGCGTGCGTGTACTTTCACGACTACTCGGCCTCGACGATGTCCCCACCCTACGACGTGAGGTCGACCGTCTTCGGGCCAACCGAGACTACTGGCGGTCCCGCGCTCACCACTACCAAGACAAGTGTGAGCGCCTCGAGGACGACCACGACCTCGAACGCACTCGTCTGGCTTCCTTGGCATCCCAACCATGCCACAACTGCCCACCCCAGCCTGCCGGTGCTGGGCCTTCGTCGTCGAGCCTCGTGGCTCGTCTTTCAGGGGGAGGGTGCGGGGAAGTCCCCACTATGTATCACCAGTCACCTCGAACCCCCCCTCGTCGTGCCACCACCCCCCCAGTCGTCCCCTCTGTGTCTCATGGGGAGCCCCACGAGACGCGCAACACCAATGCTGACGAGCCCATGGAGACACGGCCTCGTCTCAAACGCCCTCTCCTGACCGACCGCCTCAGGGAGGCACGCACCATGTTCCCAATCAGTCAGGGGGAACGACCCCACCAAGCGCTCGTTCTGCTGAATGGCAAGAGGTTCTTGCACGTCCAGGTTCAGCAGAACCTATATCAGTTCGAAGCCCCTCTTCGCGACAATGTGGAGAGGGCAATATCTGCAGGCTACGCTCCTGCCATGTTCGGAGCGATCCCCCCAGGTGCAGTGCACCTGTTAAACATAACCTGTGAGATAGACGACGTCTACGCTTGCGCCACAGAGGAGAACGACGAGGGCCGTGCGCCTAATGCCAGGGCGGCCCAACGCCTCATCACCTGGATCAACAGGTACCTGGCCAACGTCGATAGGTACACAGGGAGGAAGCCAGCCAAGAACCCTGTGGCTGCCTATGCGCTCTCGCAATGGCACCCTCCCGCTTGGATGGCCGCGAAGGGAAAGTCCAAGCGCGAAAACTACAAGCCCTCTGTCACAGGGCTTGCCCCCAACCAACCCCCGGCTTATGAGGAGCGTCAAGCCGATCTCACTGAGGCTCGCAAGGAGCCTATCATCACTCGCGAGCCGAACCCTATCCCCCAGGTGGAGAGAGCCCCACCTGTCATTGAACTACCCCCTCCCGCTGTAGTGACCCCTCAGGTCACGACTCCGATCGCCCCCGTGGTCCCTCCGGTGATTGACCATTGGGACCACAAAAAGAGATGGCACCAGGACCGAGGTCCAAAGGTTGCCCCACACTGGGGGGCACCACTATCTCAATGGAGGGAACACGTCCAGAAGTACTTGGATGTCGCGGAAACCTCGCACTTCCTGGGTGTGCCAGGTCCACTCGAGGAGCTCGCAGAGGACAAGGAGGCTGCCCTGGTTCGACAAATCAGGGGTTTTGTACTGGAGGGGTACTTCGCACCCCGTTTCCGCTACGACTCCAACCGTCACGGTTGGCATCGTAATTTCGCTCAACTCTTCGCTGTCGCTGGCCGGTACAGGGCCATCGTCGAGAGTGAAGGACTAACCATCATCCCAGGGGCCAAGGGCACCTGGGACGCTCCCAAAGACGTCGCACCATCCCCGGCGGACATAGCCCGGTACCTTGCCAGGAACGGGCTGAGCTTCCAGGAGGCCGACGATCTCTATTCCTGGGGCGTCAGTTTCCTCCAAGACGAGAGTGACGCATTACAAGAAAAGGGACAGCAGTGCCACGATGGCCTGATGCGGGGCGACTACCTGCAAGGCACACCTGAGGACTGCATTGCCGACCAGCGCCCCCTCGAGTACTACTTGGAGTGCGCTCAGGAGTCAGGGCTTTCGGACTTCTGGGATGTCGAGCCCGTCCCCGCCAACGTGAACTCACTAAGTGGGGTCGAGGTGGTCGGGGGCGTGATCGCTGCCACCAACTGTGACGACAACCGGGACCTCAATGCCCCGACGGCCAGCAATGTCCAGCAGATGGACGTCGATGACTCGGGCCCGGCCCCTATGTAAGGGGTCCAGGCGGTTCCTTTTGTTTTTCGTTCTCTCGTTTCTAGTGTAGTTGTATACTTGCCGCCCTCGCAGACTGGTCCTCCAGTCATTCCCTGTCTCCCCACCGTTTCACACTTGTGTACTCTACATAAGTGTGAATATTTGAGTTAAAAAATATAGACACCATCGATGCCATGTATCGACTTCGAAGAACCCGTATCCGGGTTCTTCAGGGGGAGGGTGTAAGGAGGGCTAGCCCCTCCTTACCTGTAGATAGGTACCTAATAGTTGAAGTGCGCTTAGCCCCTATGTGAGTCAGGGGCCAGTGCGGAGTCCATTAGGACAGTTGGACTCCGGTACTGTATAGATTATATAAGGATGAGTGCCCGTACATAACAGGCACTCGAGAGAGACAAACAGTAACTTCTATTCTACCCTACTTCGACACTCGAATATAACACCGGTTGTGTTTATATTGAGTGATCAGTACTTAAGTGGAACAGAAGGACAGACCTTTACAACTACTCCTCTTTTGGTTTTTGTTTGTACCTCCATAACAAGTCCAACACCCTGGCCAGGTTCACTGATTGGTTAGCCAATGTTGAACAGCAATGTGGTTGTATGTTGAAGACTTTTCATTCAAATCGAGGGGGAGAGTTTATGGGGAATGAGTTTTGATCACTCCTTAACTCCAAGGGTATTGTTCATGAGCTTTCAATCACTCATCAACCACAACAGAATGGAAGAGCCAAATGGTTTAACTGTACAATACTTGAGAAAGCTGGATCTATACGTCATCATGCTTGTGTTCCTAAATGGTACTGGAACTTCACTTTTGACTGTGCCTTACATGTTTACAATAGGACTCCATTGCATTGCTGAAATTGGAAGACTCCTTGTGAACTGTTTCTTGGCAAACAACCCAATATATCTTACTTCCGAGTCTTTGGATCTCTAGCCTATGTCTGGATTCCTAAAGATTTACAGAAAGATAAGCTGGAATCTCATGCCAAGGAAATGATTTTCCTTGGATATGAAATAGCTACTAAAGGCTATCGCTTTCTGCATGGACAGAAAGTAGTTATCACTCACACTGCAAAGTTTGTCAAAGATATTTTTCCTTTTTGTATGGATAGTAGGAATGAAGACAAATCTGATAACTTAGACCAACCACATCAGCAAAACCATCTTCTTGGCATGGAGGCCACAGTGCCACAGTAATGTCACAGCATCCTACAGTGCCACAGTGTCACAGTGTCACAGTGCACAGTCAGGTACAGTGTGACAATTGTGTGACAATACCATGTCACACAGCCCACAGTTCCCCACAGGCTCCCACAGAGTGACAGGCCTACAGACACACAGCGCTACAGAGATAGGGGCTTCCCACAGATGTCACTGTACAGCCACGATGTCATAACAAAAGTTGTGGGCCTAGATCACAGGATTGTGGGAGTATGCTTATCTCATTGATATGCCCAAAGATGGGTGAGAAAAATGCAAAATACCGAAAAAATTGGACATCTCAAAAATTGAATTTCAAAGATGTCATAATGAAAGTTGTAGTGCCTGACTAGAGGACCCCAGAGGTATGCTTATCTCATCCATCCATGCAAAAATGGTTGAGATATAGGCAAAATACAATTAGTGTAGTGTAGTGTACATTTTATTACCAAAAGTGTAGTGGCACATTTTTGATTACCTAATGAGTGTAGTGGTAATTGTTTTGATTAGCAAAAGTGTAGTAAAGTCCGCTTTTTTGACTACCAAATAAGTATAGTGTTGATTAGTAATTGATTAGCAAAGTGTAGTGTAGATGTGTATTACCAAAAGTGTAGTGAAGTCCGCTTTTTTGACTACCAAATAAGTGTAGTGTTGATTAGTCATTGATTAGCAAAGTGTTGTGTAGACTTTTGATTACCAATGTGTAGTAAAGTCCGCTTTTTTGACTACCAAATAAGTGTAGTGTTTTGTAGTGTTTTGATTAGCAAAGTGTAGGGTAGATGAGTATTACCAAAAGTGTAGTAAAGTCTGCTTGTTTGACTACCAAATAAGTGTAGGGTTTGGTAGTGTTTGATTAGCAAAGTGTAGTGTATATTTGTATTACCAAAAGTGTAGTGTTGTGGCGCTTTTTTGACTACCAATTGAGTGCAGTGTTGATTAGTGTTTGAGTAGTTAAATGTTGTGTACACTTTTGATTACCAAAAGTGTAGTAGAGTCCGCTTTTTTGACTACCAAATATTTGTAGTGTGACTAGGAAATGTACAGTAGTATTGATTAACAAAAAAGCGTAGTAATGATTAGCTTTTTTGTCAAGTGAGCACAGCCACTAATGCCTCGAAATTTTGCTAAGTCCAAAAAATACCCCAAAATGCGATATAGTGGACACTAAAACTCACACCTTTCGCGCAAGCAGCCAAAGCCAACCAAACAAAGGCCAATTCCTACTATGGGGTAGTGTATGCCATTAGCCCACTACTACCATGCATTTGATTACCAAAAAGTGTAGTGGTATTAGAAAAAAGTGTAGTAGTAGTACCAAAAAGCGTAGTAGTATTAGCAAACAGGGTAGTAGAATTAGCAAAAAGTGTAGTAGTATTAGCAAAAAGCGTAGTACTATTAGTAAAAAGTGTAGTAGGTAGTGTTATTAGCAAAAAAGCGTAGTTGTATTAGGCTATTATGTGGTAGTACTTGAATTTGAATATATTACTACTTTTGATTCGATTTCTGTGTGACTGAGTGATAGTCCTATTAGCTTGGAAGTGTAGTGGGATTAGGAAAAAAGCATAGTAGTGTTATTAGCAAAAAATGGTAGTGGGATTAGGAAAAAAGTGTAGTAGTGGTATTAGGAAAAAATGGTAGTGGGATTAGGAAAAAAGTGTAGTAGTGGTATTAGGAAAAAATGGTAGTTGGATTAGGAAAAAAGTGTAGTAGTGGTATTAGGAAAAAATGGTAGTGGGATTAGGATAAAAGCATAGTAGTGGTATTAGGAAAAAACAGTAGTGGCATTAGGAAAAAAGCATAGTGGTGGCATTAGGAAAAAATGGTAGTGGCATTAGGAAAAAAGCATAGTAGTGGTATTAGCAAAAAATGGTAGTGAGATTACAAAAAAAGCATAGTAGTTGTACAGGACTGTACAGTGCTGTGACAGTACTGTACAAGGGGGGACCTTTCTGTGGCACTGTGGGCACTGTAGCAGGCTGTTGCAAGCTGTACAGTGCTGTACAGCAACTAATGGTTTTGCTGATGCAGTGACAGACCTACCACCAGAAGTGTTACTACCTCCTATCCCTGCTGAAGAACAGATGGAAAATGGGCCTGATCAGCCACCAGACAAGAGACCCCAATCTCAACCACAAAGTCCAGAAAATACAAACCCACCAAGGAATGGTGATGAAGACCAGTATCCAGGAAATCCAGATATTCCACCACAGAGAGCAATTCCTTGTACCAATCATATACCCTCACAAGATAATCCTCTGAAGAGACCAATGCCTAGAGAATTTAATTGTTGCATAACTCAGCCTCCACTCAGACCTGGAAATGTTTGTGGTGAATGTAGACATCCAACTGAGATTGAGAGAGAGATTCAAGATAATCAGGATGCTTTACATGATCAAATTCATAGGACAGAGGAAGGAGCAGAGAGAATTCAGCAAGCTATCCAGGAAAAGAGATTTCAGGATCTCCAGTCTCACCAGGATGCCAAAAGAGCTAGAGAGACAGCAGAATCACCTCAGCTACCTCCACTCCATAACCAGCAGCAACAAGCTGGACCTTCACATTTTCCAGGAGCTCTTGAGGAAACCTCAAAAGAAGAGATGAGTTTTGCTCAGATCTTGTCTGCACATGTAAAACAAGCTCCAGAACAATATAAGGATGTCTTACGACTACCTAAAGTTGAACAAACCTTGTGGTTTGACGCAATGAGGGATGAGTTAAAATCGATTGAAGAAAGAAAAGTTTGGACACTTGTGGATCCTCCTCCAGGAAGGAAACTGGTGAAATCAAGATGGGTTTTCACTGTTAAAAGTGATGGTCATCATAAAGCTCGCCTTGTAGCAAAAGGCTTTACTCAAGAGTATGGTATTGACTTCGAAGACACCTTTTCTCTGGTCACATGCTTTGAAACAGTGCAGATTCTCCTAGCTCATGCTGTGCAGAACAATTGGGAAATGGAAGTGCTGGATGTTAAAACTGCCTTCCTTTATGGCAAGCTAGATGAAGAAATCTATATGGAACAACCAGAAGGATTTTGAGTCAAAGGTCAAGAACACAAAGTTTATCAGTTGCTGCACTCCCTATATGGTTTGAAGCAAGCAGCACTCTCCTGGAACAAAGAGTTACACCAGTTGTTACTATGAATGGGTTTTCTTAGATCAAAGGTCAATGCTGGTGTATACTTTTACAACTCAAAAGCCAGACAAGTTATCTTCTTGGTTTATGTGGACAATGGATTATTCCTTGGATCACACAAGAACCTCTTAAGGAAGAAGAAGGATGAGTTTATGAAAACATGGGAATCCCATGATCTTGGTGAGGTGAAGGAATATCTTGGTATCCAGATATGCCAAAATCACCAAACCAATGAGATCTGGTTGGATCAAATCCCATATGTCCAAAAAGTCATAAAAAGATTCAGCATGGAAAATGCAACCTCTGTTCACATGCCATTACCATCTGGTTATATACCAGAAAAACCACCAACTTCTTACCAGTCAACTTCTCAACTCCAATCCAGATATTAATTGGTTATAGGGTCATTACACTATATGGCTCTAGGGACATGCCCTGACATTGCATATTCAGTCATCTGATGTAAGAATTGGAATAGAAATGGGCTGGGATACTTCCTATAGGCTAGCTAGTAGTCTTGGGACTCTGCCTGGGGAAGAGGACTGTAGAGAAATGAAACTAGAAATGAAACTGGGAACACTTAGCTGAAACCTGACTGGACTCCTCAATCACACCACCCTAGGACTCCCCTAGGGATGCCCTGACCTCACTCTCAAGGACAGTAGCAACAAGAAGCTGCCACAGGCTGGTCTCACCAGCCTGTGCTCTCTAGCCTCTATGGTGATGATTGTTTTGTAACTACTACAACTCGAGTCTGAGTCCCAACATTGCTTACTAATCAGCCTCTCGCCTCGCAGCTAAGTCCCTGTCCCAAGTACAAAATGGGGATCTAAGCCCCTTAGAAAAATAAAATACACCTCAACAACTCCATCTCTACTCCATACCCTGGTAGGGAGCTTGCCTTCCCTACACCAAATGTCACAGTATATGTCTAATCCCACTGATTTACATCTTAAACAGGCACTTCATATAGTTCAATATGTGGCATCCACACCAAAACTTTGCCTCCATTATCATGGAAGTGAGAAGAGAATTTATGGTTTTGCTGACTCTGATTGGGCATCAAATAAAGATACTCATCACTCAACTACTGGCTATGCCATGTATTATGGCAACTCCCTAATTTTGTGGAGATCCCAAAAACAGAAAACTATCACTCTGTCTTCAACTGAAGCAGAATATATGGTGATGTGCGATGCTGCTAGACAAGTCAAATGGCTTGACATGCTCTGCAAGGAACTGTCTTTCAAAACAGAGCAGACCATTGTCTACTGTGACAATATGGGTGCTCACTTTATAGCGGAAAATCCTGTGTCAGATGGTCGATCCAAACATATAGACATCCAGTGGCACTTTGTTTGAGAATGTGTCAAAGAAGGGTTATTTGCCATTGAATATGTTAACACTACTCACCAACACACTGATGGGTTAACAAAGTCTCTGACTTGGCAGAAGTTTGAAGAGAATCGCTCATCATTAGGATTGGTAACCAAACCAAATAAGAGTGAGGGGGAGTGTTGTAATATTAGACAGCTATATGGCTAGATCTTACCCAGTCACATGATGGTATAGTTCCATACCATTCTATGGTGTTCTCTTGAACCAAGTTACCAGTCTTTATTGTTCTAGTAGAAAGACAGAGGAACCCCAATAAGGAAGGTCCTCTTACTTACAAATATAGTAGTAGTTATACAGTGCCAGACACACCTGGTCTGTGTGCACCTACAATGTATATAAGGGCCAACTCTTAGCCCAGAGTATGGTAGAACTCCCAATTCACTCTATACCTTGTACTACTCCTTCAAGTACTACCTTAAGACCAAATGCTCAACTGAAAGCATAAGGCAAGTGTTCACCTTGCTCTTGCCCCCCATAAACCCTCTGCACAATACTATTCAGTGTCAGAGCATCAGTCATGCTTGCTCTTGCAGCCATAATTGACATTGTGCACCGATTTCTCTCCCCCAGCTCCTTCTTTGGTCTCACACTTATCATATTTTGTGGATTGATCATGGCTGCCATTTTGCAAAGCTGGGATGTTCTAGCAAGAGATGCAACTTGACAAGTAGCTTACTCTGGATATAGTAGATCGCCAATGACACTGGGTGGGCCCAGTAAATGGGCACTGAATGGTCTGTTAGTGACCACTGAATGGGCACTCAGTGGGCGATAATATTTCACCAATAATGAAATATAATATTTGTCCGACAATTTTGACCTTGGCCCAATATTATATTCTGATGTACATCAAAATAATCAATCAAATATAATGTTTTGCTGCAGCAGTCAAAATATTATGTTTGGCCAGTGTTCAAATCTGAGGCAGAATATAATTTAATAGCGAGAATTTCGATGCCAGTCCAATATATAATTTGCTTTTCCATTTTGACAATGTCCTAATTGTTCTCAGAAGTATATATTTTGGCCGACATTTTGCAGCATGTCCAAATATAATATTATGCCTGATGGAAAATACAATATCAGAATATATTATTTTGCATTTACCTTCGGAATTATCTTCTGCTCATGTCAAAATGTTGAAATCTCCCATGTGTGATGAAGTATGAGTATCAGTGATTACATAATCAAACAAGCGATGCGGAGATACCCGATGGGTTGACAAGGCTCGGACTCGAGCCCGCCACTCGAGAACATAGGCTCACAGGGCTGTCAAAGACATGACTGCGTCGCTCATCAACACCGTTCGCTCCAGTGCGCATTCCCTACTGACAAGGCGAATCAAATTAAACCACGTTAACAACAACATCTCACATAGCATTCCTGCAAGCCTTCCGATCTGTCAATCCGGCGGGGAAATGGAAGGTCCTCGTCATCGACGAAAATGTCCAAAACCTGTTGAGCACCGTGCTGAAGCAGTTTGATATATTGGAGGAGAACGTTACACGTGAGTGTGTGCACTTTTACACTTTCCCTATCTTGTTCGCTATAAGCGCAGGACGGGACCGACAATACGACAGTCATCGAGTCGATATCGACGCACCGGGAACCCCAACGGTTCGAAGCGATCTACATGCTCATGCCCACGACACAAAATGTCGATAGGATAATCCAGGATTTCTCGAACGGACGTCAACAATACCTCGGAGCGCATCTTTTCTTTCTAGACGGTGTGTGCACACTCTCCGTCATCGAAGATCGTCGGATCGTTGTTGATGGGTGTTTCGTTTTTAGGTCTTTCAGATCCTTTGTTTCAGCGTCTAACGTCCTCCCCTGCCGAACCACATCTGAAGGCCGTGAAGGAACTATTCGTTAATTTCTGGGGTAAGATCACACGTGCGCTGAGAATTTGCCTGTCTTCATATCATTCTCTGTTCGTAGTGACGGAGGCACAGACGTTCTCCATGAAGGCACCCGAACTATTCTTCCAGATATACAGTCCTCCTAAAAACGAAGCTTCCTTCCGAGCGGCGAGATCACGATTGGAAGAAGAACTACGGTTCGTAAGCAAGCGCGTACGTGATCCTTTCAACCTGAGTTCGTGTCGTACGCGCAGATTCCGTCGTGCTAATCAGTCCTTCCTACCGTACAGATTGCAGATCTGTGCATCACCCTGAACGAGTTTCCGTATATACGGTATTATCTACCGAGTCACCATCAACCGTTGGGTCCACTTCAGCCCAATCAGCAAACGAGGGCACCACCACCATCAGAGGGAAGCAGTCGATGGAGGACGAATCTGGCAAGAGGTGAAGCGGCACGGCAGTACGAAGCTGCTGATACGGAGTTCGTCACGAAAGTGTTGGCATCCATGGTACAGCAATGTTTGGAGGAACATAAGAAGGCAAATCCTGACTTTCCTGTGTGACGCTTCTTTCTTTTACGCTTCGTCACCTGTCAAAACTAATGATATCGTTGGCCTCTTGGGTGCGTTTTGTTAGAGTCCTTCGGATCCACCTCGGCCTCGTGGGACACTCATCGTCACCGATCGAGCCATGGATGTCATCGCGCCTTTTATCCACGAATTCACTTATCAAGCCATGTGCAACGACCTGCTTCCCGTCGAGGATGGGACCAAGTACTCGTGCGTCTCTCTCCCGTCCGTTTCGTGTGTGCTCTCTGAGTGCGTGCGGGACAGGTACAAGTTTCAATCGTCAGTTGGCACGTATGAAGACAAGGTAGCAACGTTGTCGGATGCAGATTCGGTGTGGACGACCGTGCGGCACATGCATATGCGAGAAGCTATCGATAAATTGATGGCAGACTTTAACAAATTCATGGAGGACCATGCTGGGTTTAAGGGGTGAGTTATGCCGGTATATTGACACGCCCTTCCAAAGGACTGGCCGATTATTTGTATAGTGGAGGCGCTGCGAGTCTGAACGATATGAAAGACATGCTTGCGAATTTGCCGCAGTACCAAGAACAGCGGGAAAAGGTGTGCATCTCTTCTCGATCTCGGGGAAATTGTGTGCTCATGGGGAGAAACTCATGACAGTTCTCCTTGCATTTGAATATGGCACAAGATTGCATGACGATATTCGAAAAAGACAAACTTTCGCTAGTTGCCAACGTCGAGCAGGTGCGTTCTGTTGCGTGTCCGTCTTTTCTTTTAAAGTTCGCTAAGACACGAAATAGTGCTGTGCAACAGGTCTCACCTCCGAAGGGAAAACCCCAAAGACGCTTGTCGAAGAGATGGTTCCGCTACTTGACGGTCGGGAAGTCAGGTAAATGCATCCCTGTCGATGATTCAGAAAGGGTATCAATTTGTTGAAAAATATTTTATTTTATTTGCTAAGCAATTTCAACAAGGTGCGCATGATCGCGTTGTACATTATGTACCGCGACGGCGTACCGGACGAAGATCGGCGTCGGCTATACCAACACGCGAGATTGAGTATGGTAGAGCAGGATGCGGTGAATTCGTTAGTCCACCTGGGAGCGCGAATTACGAGGGTAGGTAATTCTATTCTGTATTTATTGGATGAGGCTGTTGACGCCTTCGATGCAGGGGGCGTCTGATAAAGATACCAAGAGGAAATTGAAGCAGAAGCCGCATGCGGATGAGGAATATGAACTTTCGAGATACAAGCCGTTAATTCGTACCGTGATCCAGGTACGATCAGTAGTCCGTCCGCCATATCGCGCGACTAAAGATGAGAACTTTAGGATCATGTCAATAACAAACTTGATCAGACGCTTTTTCCTTATGTCAAGGATGCGCCGTCGGCACTTACGCCTGCAAACAGCACGCGCCAAGCTCCCACGCCGACTACGTCTCTGCGCAGTGCGAAACCGAGCTGGCACAAGGCCGTACGACCGACCGCACCTGTCGACAATCGCCAGCGCGTGATCGTATTCGTCGCTGGTGGGATGACGTATTCGGAAGTTCGAGAAGCGTACGTCCTCAGCGCATCGTTGAACAAGGATATATACATCGGTGCGTCTCTCTTTGTACTTTTTTTCTTTGGCAATTTTTTTAAAGGAGTCATGTGTTTGGAAAACGTGCATAGGATCGACGCATACCGTCACTCCACGTCAGTTCTTCGACGATCTCAAAGCTCTCGAGTTGTCAGGCGTAGGATCTCGAGCAGTTCCCAACGGCATACCCTCGACTCAACCACACAATTCGTACCAAGAGTACTACGACCAGAAATACTTCATTCCCGACCCGACACCACCACCTCGTACTGAACTTCACGTCCCGAAAGATACCCTCAAGGCGAGTGGAAAATTGAGTAAAGTGCACTCGTCGTCGAGTTCGCCGTATGCTGCTAGTTCGACGTCTGTGAATAGTCTCGGGATGATGAATGGGCCGGAAAAGGAGGAGAAGAAGAAAAAGAAGAAGGGTCTGTTTCACTTTTGAGATATACGATCCCGACCTTGGCTTCATTTTTCTCAGCCCCCCTTTTTTTTTTTTCCTTCCTCCTGTTGTCATTGAATCGTCCTGTGTGGTTTTTTATACTGAATCACCGCTGCCATAATGAGTTGCACAGACCTAGCTTGTGAGACACGGGGTGTATTTTTTTTTCCTGGGTGCTGCTGTTAATGGACACGCTCCTTGCGGTCGACATCGAGCTCTTCGACGAGAGCAAGTCAGCGGCGACGTCATCGTGAACTATTGCAAGGACCATGTTGGCGCATGTCAATCCTTGAAGACCTCAAAAGTCTTCGAAGCCCTGAATGCTAATCCTTCAGCTCAAAGTTATATCTCTTTTCGTACTTGCTTTACAGCTACATTCATAGGTAATTTGTACTGTAGCCCTTTCTCAGCGAGCCAGACTGGCCCTTGGAACGTTTCACCAGAAACTACACAAACCTTATCGCTGGGGTGAAGCAAGGCAATACTACAGGAGTGCATCGCAGGAAACAACCCCAACGGGTAGTCATTGGTGCGAGAATATTATTCCATTCTCCACAGCCAAACAGGATGTAACTCGACAACCGAATTACATGTTGAAAACTCAGACTGCAAGGGTGTGTATCGAAGACAGCATGGCCGTGTATAAAACGTCCGACGACCCACCATCCTCAGCCAAGACAAGAGTGTCTTCCATGCGTTTAAGCACTTCTTCGATATGTTCAGCCGCACCGGAATGATGCGCGACCTTGGCACATGCGGCGTGAATAGCAAGGTAGGTTGGATTGGGAAGAGGGTACTTGTCGGCATCTGGCGTCGAGAAGGTCACATATCGTGGGCGTTGGCAAAGGCAGATTTCGCGAAATGCTTCAAGTTTATATCTATTGGGTACTTCCTACAACCCAATCCCCTGGTTAAAATTCCCATAGACGAAGATAGTGAAAACACGGTCCGTACCGTGGCAGTAAAATAAATCCTCAACTCATCAAAGTCCAGGCGAACGCCTGCCTCCATCGTCATGACATTTTCAAGGCGATGTATGCGGGCACCATTGAGGTCCTGCCGTAGGTTGCGGTAGCCAAAGCGGTCAAGCACAGCCCAGACAGTGGCAGCATAGTTCTCCTAAGACGAGGGACGGCGATCAATAACGAAGTTCATCTCGGGTAAGGAACCAACTGGTGTGATCTCGGAACTGATAGACTCGGGGAAGATGTGGGCACACTCGGTGCATTTCGCATCCGCTCCATCTAGAACGGCCTGTTGCAACGTCCGGTTGTCGTACATAGTGCGGCGATCGTAAACCTTGGTGACGACACATTGGAAGCCATCTCTGATTAGAGCCTGTTGACGACATTTTTAGGACGCGATAGCATGGCCAGCAATGTTTGAAGGGTCGGTACGAACGAGCTTTTTAGCCTTTTGATGGTTTTGCGGGGCGTCCTTCAACTCATCTTCTACCTTTGCTACGAGGTCGTCGACGGACAGTCGAGACGGGTGAGACGAGGGCATCGGTGTGCGCCCTTTTTTATACGTGACTGGACTGCAGGTTAAGTAGGCCACGAGCGTATGGCGTTGAGGGCATACACAGTTTAACGAAGTACACATAGAAGCGCTCCCCTAAGTCCAGCAGCGCTTGGTGCTTACCACTTATAGTCACGATCTCCCTAACGAAGGGTCCGATGTTGTCAGACGGAAAATGTAGGAAGAGATAACCAAGAATTCGACAGTGAATGAGCGCCTTCTCCTTCTCCTTTCCGAGGTCAGCTCGATGTTGAATCCAATCTTCAAGGTCGAGGCATATATTATAGGCGCTTTCGATCTCGTGAGACCGGGGGTGCTGTCGTATCCAACGGGGTAGTGTGTCCACGGGTGGAAGTGCAGGCATGATGGTTGAGTGGTACAGGTTGTCCGAATGGGAAGGTTAAACCGCCAAACTCCTAACAAAAAATTGGGGAAGCGTAAGGGGAACATGTAAGTTTACGTAAAACAGTATGATGCTGGGGTAGCATCAGGCTAGTGAAAAGATATACGGGCACCTACATTTCATACTTGAAACAGTGCACAATCACATCTCATATGGTCTACGGAGGTCGAGTTGTAATCCGTTTAGATCGTCGACTCTCGTTCTATGTACATAAGCGCAAACCCTATGATAATCACGTCTTACCACTTGATCTCAAAGCCATTTAGCTGCCGATCGGTCCAACATGCCGCGCAGGCGCCGCGAGCTATGTAGTTTTCGGGGATTCCTTCCTCGATCATATCGGTCGAGCAGTGAGAACGCATGGCCAGTAATATCTTACCTGTCTTCTCGCGACTTAAAGGTATTCTGACTATATGTACTTACCTGGAGAAAGCACCCGTCGTCCACCTCGGATTGGGGAATTAGGAAGCCAACTACGGGTGAAAGCGATGAAAGAGTTGGTCCGTGTGTATGCAATTATCCAACGGAAAAATCACCTCCGGACACCTAAGCTATATGCATATGTATACCACGGCACGTAGGATGCGGAGATGGATCACAATCAACCCTTCTGCCATGGCTAAAAAAACAGCGTGTGGGCTTTCGCCTATAAGTTCCAAAGATGAAAGAAGATGATGACGGGATTCGAGGAAGGACGATCTCAACTCACCCATTCTTTGATACGTTAGGGTAGAACTTGGAGTGCCATCAGCACCTTCTCATGATTGAATGAAAAGAGTACCATGCGTGCTAGTAGAGGTAGAATTAATTTTTTCTCAAGAATAGTGCCCCTCGGCATCCCGAAACCCCGGTATTGAAGGAGGGTGGAACTTGGACAGCGGTCCACCTAATATTGGAGGCCGTCAATTTTCTTCCGATCGTTCTGCAGTGAGGGCTGCTCATATGAGGTCCGATCCCAGAGGACAGAGCTATGGAAACATGTCATAAAGCCTGCATTAGCAACATCGAGGAGGCCAAAAAAAGCGTGCCCCTGCCGGAACAAGGATATCAGTCTGTCTTCGAGTGCGAATCAATTTTCTCATATCTGTGTTCAGCTGCCAGCAACATCGGTCTGCCGGGTCCAGGGTATGCAATGACAGGATCAACATTCGACGAAGAAACTGAAGATAGGGATTGAGCCCAGAAGAGAGGAAGTTAACGCCTACCGGTGGCACTGAGTCAGGCAGTCTGGGGTAAGTTAGTACGTACTATTAGGCAGGTAGCACATGTGACACGTCGGAGAGTCCTGGCCTCGGGGCCTTCCGAACCGGGTCTGTCTTCGGATCACGAGACCGCGACCGAGAGCAAATTGAACTCCCACTGACCCAAACATAATAATACTCGTTATCGATACGGCTGTCGACGGCACTTAATCCTACATGCTCTCCAAGACGAAACCGAAACGACTAGAGAGTGAGAAGGGGGGACAGCAGCGTATCAGAATACCTACAACACGCGCGCTCCGATGGTCACGATAACTAGCATCAAGGGCTAGCCGCTGTCACCGCGGACTACATGTGTACAAGGCTTGAATCATGAATCGGTTCGGCTCAACGTGATGCCCGGGACTTCGATGGTACCTCGAAAAGAAATCCTGAGGTGATACCTATTGACTGGCCGGTCTGGGTTGCATGCGTCTCATGGCCAACAACGATCAGATGCCTACGGAGATTCCGAAGCCGTGCAGGGCGAGTCGACTGCGCAGTCCCTGATTAGAGGGTATCAGCACTTGCACAATATTTCTGCCTAACGCTTTAGCACCTTCGCGATGCGGATACAATGCGGTTGCCACTGGCCATATACTTCAGCCCTTAAATAAGCCCTTCCGGTTCTCGTCTTAGGCTCTCCCTTCGGTTTCGTCGTCGCTCTTTTTTTCCCTGTCAGTCGTTCCCTATAGGACTCGGATTTGAACATGAGTGGGCTTTTTTGGTTCTTGCTCTTGGTCGCGCTCGTTCCTCAAGTACTCGCACAATTACCGGTCGAGAAGATTTACGGTGTTAACCTTGGGTCATGGTGAGTTGTCCTTCTTTGCTGCTTCCAGGTGTTTTTTCATTGTCGAATGGTTGCGAAGGCTTGTACTCGAGCCTTGGATGCTTCCACAAGGTGATACCCTCTCTCTCTCGAAAGTATAATTCTGGCAATAACTAACTGATCCTCGATTTTTTTTAGGGTGGACTGATATGGGAGGGGAAATCTGCGCAGTCTGCGCGCAATGTATCGAGTCCGAGTTGTACGTATATGCGGTTTTCACTTTTCTTTTATGTCCGTCTGTAGTTTCTTATCTGAAATAGTGCTTTCGCAATGGCATACCCAGACACCGTAGATCAGACCTTTGCCAAACACTGGGATAGTTGGTTCACACAGAGCGACCTTCAAGACCTCCAGAATGCTGGAATCAATACACTTCGTATTCCGGTGAGACGTCCGATTCGTCTTCCGAGACATCACTGACACCGGTTCTGATGTGTTTCGTCAGCTCGGGTATTGGATCGTAGAAGCCCTCGTTGAACGACCAGCAGAAAACTATCCTCGTGGTGGTTTGGAATATTTGGTGGGTGCGAGCATACGTATGGACGTCCTTTCAACTTACATGTTATCCAGCGCCGAGGTTTAGGCTGGGCAAGGGACTCTGGAATGCACGTTATCTTGGATCACCACGCCCTTCCCGGAGTGCAAACTCCTGGTCAGGAATTTGCAGGACAGTATGTGTGGACCTGCAGGCTTGAACAAGCATATTCTGACTGTCATTCGACGTTTTTAGGTGCACGAACGATGTCCAGTTCTATGTTCGTTGTCGCATCTCGAGGATTGACCAATACTAACCTATTTATCCAACTGTAGACACCGCACAACTACCATCGTGCACTGGTTTGGACGGCTGTCATGACTACTTTATCGCACCTCGACCCTCAGTTTTCAAGTGTCTTTGCAATCGAGGCGGTCAATGAACCTTTAATGGACGCTTCGAAAACTCCAGGCTACGGCGATTGTGCGTATTCCTTTATTTATTCAGTGGGCGTGTTCGGTTAAAACTGTCATGGGTTTATCATGTAGTCCAGAAAAACTTCGTCAAGACTATCCGTGCCATCGAAACTCTTCTTGGTATCCACGTTGCCGGTTACGGTCCGAACCTTCCAGCCGCCCTGCCTACTACCAATTTCACCGCGGCTCTCGACCTGGCATGTTCTTTGTCGCTATTTGATGCCGACGTCGTCTCTGCACTTTCAGATGCTATCTCGATCCTTTCGGAAATTGGATTGCAGTATGGACTTACCGGTACTCTTACCGCCGAAGCTTTTAGCAGTGGGCGGTCACCATTGGTTACCACGTAAGGAAAATAAGTTTTTCTGTTTAAAGACACAGTAAACTCGACAACTACGCAGTTTCATGGACGTCAATTGGCAGTACGACAATCCGCCCAATCCTGCGAATGCCGCTATCGGCCCCCAGGGATATGACAACCATCTCTACTATTCGTACGTATACGTATACATCTCATGTCATATGATGGGTGGCTTATTCTTGTCCATCAGGTTT
The DNA here is from genome assembly GCA_024613185.1 of Pisolithus microcarpus. NCBI lineage: Eukaryota > Fungi > Basidiomycota > Agaricomycetes > Boletales > Pisolithaceae > Pisolithus > Pisolithus microcarpus. The sequence continues at coordinate 617,402 of JANFAI010000034.1, forward strand.
GGTGTAAGCTTTGTTGTCACGAAACCTGCGATGAGCAACTGAATTTTCATCTCCGTGCATAGGGTGTAGCGGCCGCCGATCCCACTGCGTATATGCAAAGCATCTGCAGTGAGTAGTTCCCGACTAGCGGAAACAAGTGTGTTTACTATTAACCTTCTCAGATCTTCAACGTATTCAGAATGACGCTGCACTCGGCAATTCACCTCTTTGGTTCGGAGAATGGAGCCTTTCCACCCAGTTTAACGCAAGCGATAGTTTCCTGAAACAGTGGGGCGACGCTCAAAAATGGGCCTATGGCCAAAGCGCTGGATGGATCGTAAGTATTATACCAATACCCTAATGACAGGGTTTCGTATATAGAGTGAATGATTTACACAATGTGCACAGTATTGGAACTTCAAGACCGAGATCTCTGACTTGACAGGCGGCACGGACCTGGCTCGCCAATGGTATGTGCAATTCTCAAACCATTTTTTTGTCTTGGCGTGGTGACAGAGCATCGGTATAGGTCTTTCCTGGAGGCTCTGAATATGGATTTACTCCCTCAGAATGTTGCTTCTTACTTCGACGACGACGTTTGCCAACCATACATTAACAAGACTAGCTCGCAGAGCAGAAGTGTGCCCGTCGTCAAAGACGCCGCCGTCGCCCGTGCCCCCGTCGCGAACACATCTACGCCTAGTAAAGCGCGTTCGTTAAAGCTATCCGGTCACGGGAGAAGACTTGCGAAGCAGCACTATTCTTTCTGAACGTTCTCGGTATAGGGATTTATTTCTCCCGGCTACTGTGATGGAGTTATTGCGAGACACCTGATGTCCAAGGTCCCTAAATCACCTTCCTTCCAACTTACACTCGTTTTCCCCCACACTCGTTTCTGTTTCTCATATAATTCAGCGTATCAGTGATTGGAAGCTCTGCTTGTAAATCATTCTAATGAAACTAGACAACCGGCTTCGACCAATGATACCACTTGTTCTTAAGATGAAGGTTCAAGTTCGAAACTGTATGTACAACCACCTCTACGGACATAACTGCTGGTTTCTACCTGGTCGCAAAGTGCGGGAGGCAGGCACCCAACCCATGCAACAACACAAGCTGTACAAGTACATCATATTCTCTTCTTCCCTTTCCCAGCAATAGTGACTCGACCAGTAAAGGGAGACCCATCAAACACTCTTGGTCCACGTACTTCACTGGACCTTGGTACTCTCGATGTTCCAATATTCTTGCGCATAGTCTTGGATCGCCCTATCAGAGCTGAACTTGCCCATCTGTTTCGCGCGTCCCACGAGTCAACACGAATCCTTCTCTTCAGAAGCATTGTACGAGACAGGAGCAGCACACACCTTGGCCGTCGTCCTGATACTTTTCTTGATCCATTCTGTGCGATCATCGTATTCATCATCGACAATTCGAAGGGCCTCGATATCTAAAGAAGAATTCCATCAGTTATAAGGCCGACAGATGCCTGCCGACTTACAGGAATCGAAATCGTCGGTGATAAGGTAGTTATCTACTTGTCGAATAGTGTTTAGAAGGCTGTGTACGCCGGTCCGTTAATACTCAGAACGAACGATCGAACTGTATTTGCTTCAAGTTGGGAACTCACGGCTCGTATACGCCTTCATCTCCGAAAAGTCCAGATGAAATCTGGTCTAGCACTCTGGCCAAGTCTCGCGACTTTTCTTCCACTGGAACAGGATGATGCTTGTGTTGGTAGCGAAGCTCTTCGACGGCAGGCGTCAAGTGTCCAAAGAAAACTAGAGAAAAAAAAACGACGATCGATGCTCTCGGAGCGGATCCCGAACTGATTCCAAATATGTACGTACAGACGTTCTCGCCGCCCACTTCCTCCGCTATCTCGATGTTCGCACCATCTAATATAACAGTTACATTAGCAGTCGCAAAAGAAAGAAATGCATACACGCACCGACAGTGCCCAGGAGAAGACCACCATTCAAGCAGAATTTCATGTTTGACGTCCCGGAAGCTTCCGTACCAGCAGTCGAGATGTGCTGACTGATGTCCGACGCAGGAATCAAAATCTCTGCCATTGTCACAGAATAATCTGGCAGGAAAAAGACGTTGAGATAGTCCCTGGTATCGGGATCGGCGTTGACGACACGAGCAACATTGACAATGAGCCGGATCGTCTGCAAGGTGTAAACATATGTCTTGGACCGTCGTACTGCAATGCGTACCAATTTCGCAATTTGATCTGGTGGACGAGGCATGGCTCAGACGAGGTATGGACATGAAAGAGCAGGTACGTACACCCTGGCGCTGCCTTTCCAGCGAAGAAGACATTACGAGGTGTCACCTTTTTCCTTTCCGACGGTGACATGGCTTTCAACGTTAGATAACGCTGGTAAAACCAGTAATTAACAACGGTATCCAGTCCACACTTATCGACTTACATGGATTACACCCAGAATGTTGAGGGTTTGACGCTAAAAAGGTCGATCAGGTAACTCCCCTCGTTATCCTAACTAGGCATACCTTGTACTCGTGCAGCCTCTGCACATGTCGTGAACACTGGTGAGCGTTGTACCACGACAAAACACGGATCTTACCTTGATTTGTACGTCGAACATAGCCTTGGTGTTGACATTCAAACCAAATGTAACCCGCACATGATGTGCCAGTCGTTCCTTATTGGCTTGTTTGACAGCGGCCCACTCCTCGCGGAAATCTTCGTCTTCGACATACTTTAGTAATTCCTCAAGTTTACTCAGATCTTTCAACCAAATGTTCTTCGGTATCTTTATTGCCTTGGTGATGAGGTCAGTAAGACCTGGATTGCACTTTGCGTCAACGTGAGACCGCATCCAAAATGTATGCAGAAACGGCACGACGCACCTGTGCGAGCCAACGACGCGGGGTAACTTTAGATATAGTGAGATAGAACGATTTGTACGCTTGCAGCAAGATGAAGACTTACTGCCGTTAGTGACATTGCCAAACCTTGCAGCCAGAAGGCGTCAGTCAATCACACACTCCAAAAACTTGAAAACGCGTATCGTAGACGTACTTGCTCACTCCGAAGAAATCCACAAAGTCCTTCAAGATGGTCGTCCTTACTAACTCGGAATGAAGCTATGTATACGCACAGCATGATGAGCGTCGTCATATGCAGAAATACGCAACGTGACACTCGCCTCGGCCACACCATTGACCTTGCGGCTCCCTGCAGAAGGGAATCAAGTGAAGTGCAGTTCCCGGTCATCAGGGAAAAAAACTCACCGATGCACGCAAGGTGCGCCATACGAACGTACTTCGGGTGATTCTCTGTGCAGGAGTCAAATGTGACGCCCTTGTAAAACAAGTCATCTTGTTTGTTTACCAACCTTCGATGAGAGACATTCTAGCCAGTCGGTCGTTGTCTCCCGGGAACTTGTGCTCCACAGCTGTCCAACAGGGTCAAAGTCAACTCTGATCTATCAAGGAGTAACATACCTTGCAAGAACTTGCTGTTGACGAAGAAAACACAGGCGACGTTAATAGTGTGTAATCACCCTGCAGGAGAAGCTTACAGATTCTGCAAAAGGAATGATCAAAAACGAACGGCGACGGACACAAAATGTCTACGCACGATATCGTAAATGATTTGCATGTGCCTAGAACAAACGAACGACCAAGGAGGTCAGCGGGAGATAGACAGTAGGGCCATGACAATCGCGAATACCTAGGTAAAAGATGTTCTATCAGAGGGACCGGCCACTTTTCCAAGGCTTCCTACGGTGCGAACAATCTCTTCAGAATATCGGCGATGCGACGCATATAACCGACTTACTGGGAGGACTGTATGGTTGGTGAAGAAGAAAGTGTTTGTAACGACATGCCACGCCACATCCCAGGGCAGATCTTCCTCGTCGACCAGTATGCGCATGAGTTCGGGGATTGCCAGCGTAGGATGAGTCTGCATTCCAATGAGAAGAGAGAAGTCTGGAGACGGGGAGAACACACGTCGTTCAACTGGATCGCAATATCTGGCAGAACCATTAGGTGACTACACAGATCACAAGAAGAACAGAAAGCTTACAATCCGGTAATTCTATAAGTGGCTTTCCAAGGTTCCTGAAACGCCGCATGATGTCTGCAAGACTAGCCGCCGTCCAAAAGTACTGTTGTTTGAGGCGCAGCTCCTTGCCAACTGACACGGAGTGGGTCAGAAATCAACCCAAAGACGACGATGAAAGACCGCTTACATGTGGTTTGATCGTTGGGATACAGAACGGATGTGATCGCAGCGGCACCATTCGAAGATTCGATGGCGTGCTCGTAATCACCAGCTGAGAGGTACGGAGATCAGCGGCCTCCTCGCCGTATTTTCCAATTGCACACTCCTCACCGTTGAAGCTCTGTAAGTCGAAGCCCCGCTTTGGCATACTCCCCCACAGACGTAGATTGTTTGTGTTGCGAGTATCATAGCCGGGAATCGTCACGTCGTATGCAACAGCCAAGACCTCCTGACCGCCATACCAGACACCTCGGTCAGTGCCATTGACGTACTTCTGAGCCTCTCCGTAAAATCGGATCTCGTACTGCACGTCTGCACGAGCAACCTCCCACGGGTTCAAGTGCTCCAACCACGGGTCGGGCGCCTCGAGCTGCTGACCATCCGGCGAAATGAGCTGCTGGAAGATACCGTACTTGTAACGCAGGCCGTATCCCCAAACTGGGAGTTCTTGGGTCGAAGACGAGTCGAGATAACAAGCTGCAAGACGTCCAAGGCCCCCGTTCCCCAAGCCTGCGTCGCGTTCCTGGTCGATGAGATCCTCCAAGTTGAAGCCTAGTCTGTCGATGGTTTCCCTGTACTGATCTTTCAGACCGAGATTGAGGAGGGCATTGTCTAGAGTGCGTCCCATGAGGAATTCGAGAGAGAGGTAATACGCGCGTTTTCCGGCAGTCCGATTCATGTGCAATTGCGTCTCATTCCAGTTGAGCTACTCGAGGGCGAGAGAGAGAAGAATTTGCATGATCTGGGCGGTATCGATGAGAGCAACTCACCAGTAGATTGTCTCGAACGGACAGTCCCGTTGCAAGATAAGCACCCAGGTCATTGAGGTTGTGCGGCTGACGTGCGAGTGACGTTTGGACGTGGTTGACGAAGGACCGGGCGATTGAGGGTACGTCTGCAGGTAGAACGTGTTACGAATCGAATCGGTATAGTGGCCAGGGGAATGAGTGCACCGTCGCAACTGTACTTACCTGTGTCTGGACTTCTCAGATTGTCTCTCCATATCTTCTCCTCGCCTCTGGGCCACTTTTCCCTTCCGTCTTCGTCTTGCTCTGGTATGTAGACTGTGAGGCCCTCATCCATGATCAGTCTCCCGATCTTCGGTTAGATATTGACGATTTTTACATACGCGTTAACGTCCTCACATGTCGAGGACGACCGGGCTTTCCAATCTTCGCAACGTCTAGTACAGAAGTCATGTCTGTCCGTGGCAGACTGTTGTCGTCGTGATCGGAATCAGAAGGGAGGAGGGGCCAAGCACGACAAAATTGAAAGAAGGGCGTTGAAAAAGGGGTCAATTCACCAAATATGATACGCAAGACCTCCTCGAATATCCAACTGACATCACACAATCGGCTACCATTGTCAGCTTCGTCGCGGACACTTACTACAGTCCCCAGGCCCAGCTCCAGCGGCTGTTGTACAGTGGAAACACGGACTCACGTGCCACGTATATGCAAGTCGACCTTATATACTTGCAAGTCCTGCGAGCTTCTGTCGAAGGCAGAGCTGATGCCTCGGAGCTCTGTGTTCGATTTGGAAAAGTTGTAGGAGCCATCGTTCTCCTACAAGATCCCCTTTCCATCTCCGCTCTTGCACATTTGCTGGCGCACGACGAGGCTGATCTCGAGGGAGCACTGAGCCCGCTTCATTCTCTCCTTGATATCCCATCCAACCGTGACGAACCTGTCCGCGTATTGGACCCTTCTTTTCGTGACTTCCTTCTGATCCGAGGGCGATGTCAAGATTCGCGCTTTGCTGTTTCAGAGGGTCGTACCCATGCCCAGCTTGCATTGCGTTGTCTCAAGGTCATGCTTAGATATCTGAAGCGGAATATTTGCAGCATCGGCGACGACATAGTGCTGAATTCGGAAATACCGGATCTCGAGAGCAAGCTCTGGGAGTGTATTCCGCCGGTGCTTTCGTATGCGTGTCGGCATTGGGGTGAACACTTATCACACGCCACTAGAGACACAGATCACTGGGAAGAACTGATAGAAAGGCTGTCTGAATTTACATCTACGAAACTGCTTTATTGGATCGAGGCGTTAAGTTTGGAGGGAAGATTTCCGTTGTGTATCAGCAATTTGGTAAATGTCATTCCGTGGTGCAAGGTATGTTCATGGCTTTCCAAGCTACTCAGTCTCATTCTCTTTGTAGGCGAACGCTGCAGGCCCAAAGACCTCCAGTTTAATATATGACGCCTACCGCCTTGTACTTGATTTCCACCAGGTTATCAACGTCAGCGCCGTGCAGTTGTACCATTCTGCTCTCGTCTTCATCCCCAACTGTTCTCTTCTTAATGCCTATCGACATGAACTACCCAGAGTCCGCATGACAAGCCCCCGGACTGAAGAATGGGATGTATCTCTACTCGTCCTTGAGGGACATAGATCCTCTGTAAACATGGTGTCCTTTTCGCGAGAAGGAAGTCGTGCTGTTTCCGCTTCTGATGATGGCGATGTTCGTGTCTGGGATACCTTAAACGGGGGCCAAGTATCTTGCCTCAAAGGCCACGAGGGGGCGGTGAAGTCGGTTGAGTACTCTCCGGACTCGTCACATATTGTATCCGGCGGGTCCGACGCTACAATCCATTTGTGGGATGCAGTCACCGGGTTCAACATCTCTACGTTGACTGGCCACAAAGGCAGTGTCAATTCTGCTATATTTTCCAGTGACGGGTGTAACATTGTGTCTGCTTCCGCGGACACTACGCTTTGCATATGGGATGTCCTGGAGAATAAGCATCTTGCCTCGTTGAATGGACATTCAGGCCCCGTCACCTGTGTTACCTTCTTGACTGATGGTTCTCGAATCCTGTCGGGCAGCGTGGATTCTACTATTCGTCTATGGGACCTGAAGACGAAAAGTACGGTGGAGGTGCTACACTGCACGGATGCCATATTATCCCTCGCTGTTTCCCCTTCTCGTCAAAATCCCATATTTTTGTCTGGCTCTCAGGACGGCGTTATCAGTATTCGAGACGTTGGGTCCATGAAAGAGGTCGGGCGCCTTATTGGGCATGCAGCGGCCGTTAAATCGGTCACCTTTTCGTCACATGGAAAAAAGGTGGTTTCAGGCTCTTCAGATGGAACCATTCGCATTTGGGATGTTGCCAGTAGATCCTGCGTTGCTGAATATCGCGGGCACTCTGGGCCTGTGGAATGTACAACGTTCACGCCCGATGGGACACGCGTCCTTTCTTCCTCCGCGGACCGAACCATTCGGATATGGGATGCCAGCGTCGAGGGTGTACACGGATTAAAGGAGTATGTTATGACCGTCAGAATCACCGACAACCTAGAGCATGTCGTGTCCGGCTCGACCAATGGAAAGCTTGCGTTATGGAAGACCAGCGATGGAAGCATGGTGTATGAGGTGAATGTCCATCACGGCATCGTCCATTGCCTAGCTCTCTCGCACGAAGACAAGGTTGTGGCTTCGGGCTCTGCAGATCACACCATTTGTATCCTCAACGTGGATAATGGCTCCAAGGTCGCCACACTTGAGGGGCATACAGACGAAGTTTATGCCATCGAATTTTCTTCTAATGGTTCTCTTCTCGTCTCTGCTTCCCAAGATGGGCATGCTAAAATTTGGGATGTCTCCACAAGGACGCTCAAGCGCTCCCTCACACACAGCGACAGCGTTGGTGGAGCCTCATTCTCGCCAGATGACAAGCTCATATGCTCTGGCACCATGCACGGGGCAATTTACATCTGGAATGTGGAGACCGGTGACCGTGTGGCCATCCTGAAGGAATATACCAGTCCAGTCCTATCTGTTTTGTTTTCGCCGAACGGCAAATGGCTTGTCTCTTGGTTTGAGGACGAAGAGGTGAAAGTATGGAGAGTACAGGGCACGAAATTCCAACTCTCACCTTACGAAGAATGGAGGCTGGATCGGCGGACTGATATAACCAACTCCGGGGACGGAAAGGAGTTGGTCAAGTATGACGATTTGCTTCCTTCGGACGAACCTCTATACCTCCAGGAAGATGGCTGGGTCACTTTTGCACCTACCGGTAAACGCATATGTTGGGTGCCACCCAGTCGTCGCCATCCTTGGCTTAGGACTCTATGGGAGTCACTGAAGGGAATATTCGTAACGGGTTCGCAGGCAGGAGCCCTCACCATAGTTGATCTCACATTCGCCCTCAAGTAGTGGAAATGGTGCGTAACAGTCCGTTATTTTTCATTCCTAGTAACGATAATTGCTGTGGTCTAGAATGCACCATTAGCCCTTTATGAAGGTGTTGGCTTTGCAGGGGTCACTGCGGCGAGAGTAATGCACCCCGGCTAGTGTTGCCGGCAACAACCCGACCCCGACGCCCCTTATATTTGGAAGGTTACTCGGGTAGACCTTTTCCTTCATCATATGATTTGTTCTTTCCCTGTTTTATCGCCTGTATCTGTGTTGACCTGTATGAAAAGAGCAGTGTAACGTACGATACTTGTCTACCTCGAAATAACAGACCTGTTTGTCTGGAAACTCTGAGTAGCATCAAGAGAGTTCTTTCTTGTGCTGGCAATGCAAGTTATTCCAACCTGACCACCCCTTGGCGACTCGACGGCTTAGCTTTTCACTGCATCACACAATCGTAAACACGCAGCTGGGTCCGCATGTAGATTTCGCAAGATATCACCATTCAGTTCGCGCGCAAGAAGGGCCAGTTTCTTCCGAACAGGTGGGTCCCGTCCGGTAGACGCGAGACTTAGATACGTAGGCTGGCCGGTCACTCAGGCAGATTCTATAACTCGGGTCTTTCGCTTTCATCCTTTCGCGGAACCCGAGGATGTACTCGAGGTGTTCTTGTTTTTTTTTTGGCGACCCACGATGAGGCGTTGCAAGTCCTCCGGCGATAGAATGTCATCGATCTTCCTGCCTGGGCCGTCGCCTCTTCTTCCTAGCAAGCGTTGCATCGACAACAGCGTAGAATGCTGCTGGCAATACTTCGGGGAAGTCTAGTTCCCGCGCTAAAGCAATGACTTCCGCATCGAAGACTAGTTTTTCACGGTGCATAGCGTCGTATACGGCCCACGTGTGGATCGAGGATTTTTCCGGCAGTGTTCAAAAACGCGCCGCAGTTCATGCGTAAGAGGTTAATTGGCCATCGTGAAAGCCTTAACTGCTGCTTGGACCATGAGCAGAGATCAGAAATCTCGTATTTTGTGGATATTCGAAGCGCGAGCTGGCAATGATACCGAAACTATCGAGCATGGTAAGGCGCGATTCGAAAGTATTTATGCCGTGGTACAATCACTGCCTGAATTCGGGACTCCTCATGGCGCAACGAAAACTCACCTGCGGTCATACATCCAACCGTCCAGTCTGCCACAGAATCCCACCAAAAGGTAACGAGCGGAAACCCGTCTACGCTCGGTTCCACGACTTGTGGCGGCGGCGGTTCCAGCATGCCTGCGAAGACGATGGAACACAATAAACTTGTTGCGGTGGATCTTGAAGTATGTTTGTTCGACACACAGGACGATGTCCCCATTCGAGGACCAAAATTGGTCGTGTTGCGAATACGAAAGACTGGTGGGGGGAGAGGCTGGACGAGGAGCGTTTTGCTGCGCTTCGTAGGCCGTAATGGCTTTAAATTCTCCATGTCCTCCATGTCCCCGATCGTCGTGAGTAAGAAGGAACTTGCAGGGCCTCATGCGACCCTACTTATGTATTGCCGTGAGTGGCGTAGAAGGGCTCAGGGAAATTCAATTATGTTCGGTACGTAAAAACGACTCACTACTCTATTACTCCATCAGGCTCGTCATCCTCGCCAATATTCAACTTGCGCTTTCTACCAGGCAACTCCGCCCCTCCCCCATACCCAACGCCCGCCTTCTTCCGAAGAACCTCTATATCCTGCTCCGCCTCCTCAGCCCACTCCAAGACGAGATGCCGACCGAGCAAGTGCGTATGCTTGAGCGCTGAAAACGCATTTTCGGCTTCTCGACGCGTGAGGAACTCGAGGAATGCGAACCCTCGAGATCGCGAGTCGAATTTCTTCGGTAGTCGAACAGATTTGAGCTGTCCGTGCGCGCTGTGTGACAGAAATAAAAAGTTAAAAACAATGTAAGGCAGAAGAAACCAAAAAAAAAGATCGCGTACCCAAATAGCTCTCGTATATCCTTCTTCGATGCCTCGAACGGCACGTTTTTGACGATCATCTTAGTCGTCCTCGCTTTCGCAACATCCTTGTCTTTGGATTCTTCTTCTTCTTTCCCGCGTCCCGCAAATTTCACATGGAGAGCATGGCCGTCCAGAACAAACCCTTGCATACTTTTAATGGCTTTCTTAGCACCTTCCGGCGTCTTGAACCCAACAAATCCATATCCCATACTTAACCGAGGTGCTGCTTCACCAGAGGCCTTGGGTCGTTTAGAATCCGGCTTCGTCTGAACGCGTGCGAACGAAAACTCCGGTAAAGCCCCGAACATTTGCTCGAGTCGTTCGGAGGTCGTGCTGAACGCAAGATTCTTCACGAAGAGCGTCGTACCGGCGGAGAAGGGTAGCTCATCGACCTTGCCAACAGCATCGGACGGTTCCTGCTCTGCAATCGCAATCGGTTTGAATGCGGTGAGCGTAGTTGGAGATGCGTCTTCGTCTCTCGTCGTTTCTTCGAGCATACCTAGAGGACCCTTCTCCAAGTAAAGAATAGAATTTCCGAGGCGTCTGTATGCCAGCGCTCGGAAAGCCTTTTTAGCCTCGTCCGCATGCTCAAATTCCACTACTGCAATCGTACCCGCCGGAGGCACGAGAACACGATCGAGTTTTCCATGAACCTCGAACATCTCACGTATCTGATCGGCCGTGGTACCGTAAGGGATGTTCTTGACAAGAATAGTCGTATCCGACCGAGCTCGCGAAGAAAATGCGGAGAGGATTACTCCCTGTGATTCTAGATACGCTTTCGTCTCCTGGATGACATGGGTCTCTGCCAGTGCGAGTTTCACCGCTGCATTATCGGACTCGGGGTTCAGGATATCGGCCTTGGATATACTCAGTCGATCTGCGATAGACGAAGCTACGGCATCGCTCTAGATGATGGCATGAGATATATCAGACTACTAGGCATCGACGAGGACAAAATAAGGGTACGACGTACGTTCATGTATAGCGTGCTCCAGTTGAAGTCACGTCCCGCCATACCTTTCCGCTTGGCATTGCGTTCCTCTTTCAACGAGCTCTTCTTCCCGTCTCGGTCTGTTACCTCGAGTTTGCCTGGACGCTCGACAGCGGGAAGGATGTGTAGCAGTCGACCTTGGAATGACTTCTTGTCGAGTGCCTGGTAAGCAGCGAGCGCGGAGGGTGGCTGCTTGAACTTGATATATGCAAACCCTTTGGGTTGTTTTGAAATGGAGTCGATCGGTAAATGCACCTTGGGAGAGGACCACGAAAAAATCAGTCAGACAGTCTCTACTATGGATTTACTCTCTAAGGATCGCTGGGAATCTGCTATCACCACGGACAACATGCCCGGGAGAGTAACCAAGAAGTAAAAACACACACCTGGTCTATTTCACCAAACGACTGGAAGAGCTCGTGTAATTCGACGTCCGTACATGAAAATGCGAGGTTCCGAAGGAACAGTCGTCCAGTCTGGAGGATAGTCGCCGTAGTTCGATCTTCCTCTTGCGGTCGAGGGGCGTCTTCAATCCTCTTCTCGTCCTGGTCCTCGTCTTCCTGGAAGACTCTTTGCGGTTCAGATATCTGGTGCGTCATTCGTTGTTTCATCCACTCCAGATCCGATACCGAGTCATCTCGCTTCGGACCTTCAGTCTCATGTTGCTCTTCTTCGTCGGGCGGTATGATGGGATGCGAGGTGTCAGTTTCATTTGCCCACGACCGTCCTCTATGGGAGCGCGATATCTCGAGGAACTTGTCCAAATGAGGCTTCGATTTCAACTGGTTCTCGTCCCCCTTGTCCTTTTCACCCTTGTTTTGAGTAACTGCTGGCTTGTCAGGTTCGACACGCCGCCGTTTGTTGGGTCTTGGCACCGGTGCATCCTTTACACCCGATTCCCCAGGTCAATAACGCGCCAAGAAGCGGAAAGAAGATAGAGCGGTCTCACTTCGACCACTTCAACACGTATCCGCGTCGAATCGATAAACGTACGATCGAAGTATTCTCTTGCCGCCGCAGCCTCCCCGTTAGATTTGAAACCTATGAAGCCGAATCGTCGGGTCGTCCCATCTGGCTTATGGGACACTCTAACGTCCGTGATAGTACCTGGGGGCGCTCCCCGCTGTTCAAAATGACTGCGTAGGCCAGCTGGGGTCAGGTACGTTGGTAGATTTTTCACGATTAGACGGGACATCGTCGCACACTTGACCACAGGTGAGCCCCAAAAATCCAAAGTCCGAATATTACCAATCTAAGTATGTAATACGAAGGTCTGCCATTGGCCGGGAACGCGATTGGAACTCCACTCGGCAATCACCGGTTGGATGCCGGCGGTGTACTGGTCATACGCTCGGTAAGGACAAGTCTGCGTCCCTTTCAAGGGAAGGGTTGCGCTTATACAATCGCTTCCCCAATCTTGGTCTTCTCTCCATTTTCTGAAGAACAAACCATATATGACTAGGAAGGCAGTGCGTGGACCCACAAGCTCTACCACGATGTACTAGTTCAGTTGACTGAACAAAAAGCACTCTCGTGGCTGTCATCGAGAATAAATGATCCCCGTTGTCTAGCCTCCAGTTTCAGGCCTCCCTCGGACCGAGTGCGTGCCCTTTATTACACTTCAACGTTGATCGACCAATAAAATGGTCTGACTTTGGAGTCTAAATGAAGGGGCTTTGTACCCGTTTTGTCATTTTAGGGTGAGTTGGTTTCGAAACCTTCCCCATCGATATGTAAACGAGCATCAGAAAGGGATAATGGCATGAACAAATTCTCCGTCCCCTTCTGAGGACATGTTATTGTCAATCACAATTCAATATGCACACACGCGAAGGTCGACGCTGGCTGGCGGTGTAAGGGGGACTTCCCGTTAATTAATTATCCCCTCAACGCGCGCACGAGTCCTGTCTCACGGTACGTATAGTCCTCGGGTTTTGCATGCGGTTAGGCAAAAGTTCCCAGAGTCGCTGGTAGGCGTATAAACTTCATGCATCATGCTGCTCGTCGTCCTTTTCATCCTGCCCATCCCCCACTTCGTGTGTATATATAGGCTCCATCTTCTCCGTCTCCCCTTCATTCTGCTTGTCCCCTCTTGCATCCCCCGTACCAATGGACCCCGAAGCTGTCGGATTTGGCAAAGCCCTGTGGGTTTGCATGAACATCAAAAACGGTCTGGGGAACAAGACCATCAAAGTCCAAAATGCCAGCGTTACGTGGTACGGAGAGACGCCCTTGGTCGTTTTAAACGCCTGTAGCTGAAATTTGAATCAGGGGGAAATTCTTCCGCGATAGCAAAGGCACGGAGATTTCAGCAGATGAAATTAACGGAACCACCATCTCTCCCGGTGCCGTGGTCGCCGTATCGGCCTGCAGACGTCCGAGCTCGTTTGCAGGGACGGAGGGCTCCATCGACCTCTTCGACCAGTCCACCCGCATCTGTACCATCTGCTGGGACCTGCCTTCCGCGTCCAAACAAAACCGACTCGAAATCAAGAACTCTCACAATAATTATGTGGTCACTGTTGGTGCCTGGGAAAAGTTTGGCACCATCGGTCACGTTAGCGTCGATGTCCAACGTGCCTCCTAAGGACCACACACAGTCTTCGACTCCACGCTGGACAATCCATGTATACCCCATCCTCGTTCCCTAACCCGCTCAGAGATGATTAGATCGCAAGCTGTTTGTAACACCCCTAGAACGTTCTCTTGCTGTTGTACGATCCACATTTGTTTGTATTCTTACACAGTCTGCATCATGTAACTCGCTCCCAGCGTTGTATGCTTGCGTTGTAGACAAAATTGGCATTTGCTGATTGGCTGCATCCGCGTAGGACCCCCAAACACGCGTTGGCTACCATAGAACGTAAGGCCTAGGGAACTGGAAACCAACTGACCGGCGGCATACTTAAGCTCGAACGACATGTGCACGTCTTATCATCGTTCCTGTACTATCTCGACTCTCACACGAGTTACCCTGAGAAGCCGCCACATCGGTTAAGTTCAGCTTTCGGGTGCAAGGGGTCTGGTAGTACAGCGTACAGCCATCAACGGGCTCCTCCTATCGCCTCAGACTTGAGGGCATCATAATTAAATGACGTCAGATAGCTCGTCTCACATGAAAGGGTCGTCTTTACCTCGCACTGACACTCGAGCTCGGTAAGATCTCCTCCAAATGGGACCTGGAGTGTGACTTGCCGTATCATTCAGAGAAAGAAAGATAAGCTCAAGGCAACTGCCAGCTTGTAATCCCTTCTCCGTGACACGGCATCTCGGCATGCTCATATTTGGACACGAATCTTAGCCGAAAGTTTGTCACCAAATTCTTAGATTTACCACCGATCTCCAAAAAACAACTCGTCGACGCGACGAGCACACATATCCCGATGCCGCCAGTTCCGACACTCGGTCAAGACAAAAACCCTCGAGGAATCCCAAAAGCACCGTTCATCGTACGTATACACAACAAGATCGATGATCGAATACAAAAAAGCCTGCATATATATATACCAACTGACATCATCGACAGGCAAACGTCGAAGAGTACATTGGGGGACCCGATGGTGATGTCGAGGGACCGTTGAAGGAGTTCCAGGATGCTATCGCGTACGTTCATTACCCATGGGGTGTTCGGATGGCAGTTCGGGAAATCAAACACAGCATAGGAAATATCGGTATATGGACGGGAGTCTAACCCAAAGACGCAAGAGTCTCGAGGATAAGATTCCGGATATAAGGAAGACACTTCAGATGGTCGAGTTTTTGAAACAGAGACGGGTAGGTGCGTTTCTAGGCATATTTTCTGGACGTCGTGTCAATGAACGAGACGCTAGGACGGAAAGCAGAAAGCCGGTGACGAAGAGGACGATTCGGAAGACGATGATGAGGATTCGGAAGGAACGAAAAAGCCTCTGACTACGACGTTCGAGCTAAACGACACTCTGTTCGCAGAGGCACAACTGGACGATACGGACACGGTGTATCTCTGGTTAGGGGTACGTCCCAACAGAATTTACTTGACCATCCCCTCCGGTTCTGACTCGTATCACATCTAGGCAAACGTTATGCTGTCCTATGAAATTCCAGAAGCGATCGCACTTCTCCGGTCTAAACTCGACGCCGCTGAAATGAGTCTGAAGACGGCGATCGAAGACTTGGAGTTCACACGTGAACAGCTGACGGTGATGGAAGTCAACACCGCACGGATGTACAACTGGGACGTAAAACGAAGAAGAGAGCGACGGTCAGCGGAGGAGGCTGCTGCTAAAGGGGCAAAAGATAAAGATTCGTAGTTCAAAATCTAATCTACGCCGTCCCTTGACTATTTTACCCGCGTGAGCACTTCATACATATGATACGAGCGTGTGACCGTTTTCTATAGTACGGACGGGGTTACCTCTGCACGTAACCAGAAGATCAGCTTATTCCTACCGAGTTTGGAGGGCATCTTTGAGTGCTCCTGGAAAGGTCCCCGTGACCAGAAAAGCGGTTTGCGCGCATTGCCGGCCAACGGTGCTAACGGAGTAGTGTGGCGTCAGGTTATCCAAACCCTTGTTAGAGACACGGCCGCCCCGACTCGGACGAAGCACTTGAATATGAACTCTTCTATCTCCGTGGATTGGCTCGAGCAATGATATGCGAGGGATGATAGGGACCCTCAGAGCTACTGTCGCAACCCCAAACTTTAAATCGTCTCACCGTGAACACCCAGACACCGTTTACTGACTGTGCATGACAGCGAATATCTTTGTCAAAACACTCGCTGATCTAATTCCGTCGCAGACAGGAACCCTATGTCCGCTGGCGTGGGCCAATCCGCTTGAAGGGCACCCACCGAGTCTATCCCCATTATATTGATAAAGTTGGTCATGACGTCGGACGCTATCAGCTCAGCTGTCTAATCGTCAGGTCCTATCATAGGTGATTGTTTACAAATTCCTGCCCTGCCATGAGAGTTTGGCATCCTGGCCAGAACGTTCGGAGTACGCAGGTGCGAATGCGGTTCACGCCGTACAGCGATTTTATGTTTGTCTGTCTACCTGGCTCTCCGATGATGAATGACTAACCTCTCGGTTCGTCCTGCACTCCTTGCCGCGGCGTGGATGTCCCCCCTTTCTTACCCTTTGTCTTGACCTTATAGCGCCACAAGTCATCCCGCCTTCGTCGCGGGCTGGGGCGGTCTTGCAGTGTTGCCAATCAAGGAAGTCCCGCATATAGTCGAGTTTACAATCGATGACCTTACGGTAACACTCGAAGGGCTTACTGGTGCGTTTCTCTTCGCCTGTATTACCACGTTCAGGATGTCATCAATCGTCGAAACCCCGACTGGGATGGAACTACTTTTACATTTCGCACTATTGTCGGCCATTATCCCCTTCCCCCCCTTTTTTTTATCTGCGTACCGTAAATGATCGACATGTGGCGTTCTACACGTACTCGAGTAAGATTTTTCCAGCCATACGTTGACCTGTCGTGGCACGGATAAGTGTACACTCCGTTTACTACTACCATCCAATGTGGCTGCCAACTTGAAAACGTAATTGACTTGATTATTCTTGATCGAATTGATCGGCCTATTACTTCGAAATTCGGGCGCCATGTACCGCACAACTTGCTCAGTCAGCTATTCATATCTGTAATCACTGCATGTGGTGGACTCCGAAGCCTCGCGCGTTCGGCCCATATTTCGGTTCCCACTCTCTCACCGCCGCAACGATCTCACTCTCGACGAGGAAAGAGGACTGGCAGTCATGTCCGAGACCCCAGTAAAAGATCATGTTATCGTGCAGAATCTCGACATACATCCCTACGGCCAAACGAACCCAATCACCGGTCCACCCATAGATCTCTACGAGAACGGATACGTCGACCCGGTATACCAAGCGAAAGCCCAAATCTTGAATCGTTCGATACAGGAAATCGGAATGGGCAGATACCAGGTTAGGCGTGAATTGATCACATAGTGCATTTACCTGGCTTAGCAAATGGGTCTATTGACAGTGGGGACTGTTTGTGGTTGCCGGTTTCGGGTGGTTTGCGTAAGTCTCTTCTGCTTGACCGCCAACCTCTTTCTTATTGCTCGTGTTATATATGTAACTTTCGTACACAGTGACAGCGCATGGCCGGTGAGTTTTATGGCGCTGCATCAGACAGCACGATCCACTGATTCTTAAGTCGTCAGTCAATGAGTGGGCTCATACTGACGCCCGTGGTAAACGAATTCCATTTCAACGGTCCTTTCCTCTCTTTGGCATCCAATATCGGGCTATTCTTCGGCGGCCTTATCTGGGGACTTGGGTGTGATATCTGGGGGCGAAGGTTCGTTTCACTTACATGTCATCGCTTCCAGTGTGCATCTGCAGACCTGACACCATTTCACAGATGGTCATTTAATTTGACGCTACTCATCGCAGGCATCTTCGGTGTAGTTGCTGGAGGGTCGTCGAATTTCGTCGGCCTCGCAATTCTCATGTCATTGGTCGGCGTTGGAGTCGGTGGTATGTATCTGTTCGCGGGTTTGACACTTCCCCTCCTATTAAGGTCTCCTATAACAGGTAACATGCCTGTTGACGCTGCTGTATTCTTGGGTGAGAGTTCTTTTACCTTTCCTTTCGAGACGCACCTCTCATAGTGTGTTAGACTTTGTCCCGGGTTCCCATCAATACTTGTTGACCATCCTTTCCATCTGGTGGTGCCTCGGACAGCTTCTGGCTAGCCTTGTAAGGCCACCTCCGTGTCTCTCTTTTCCTTAGAAGCTTACCCATCAACAAGATTGCATGGCCTCTTATCGCAGGCTACAGCTGTTCGTCGTCCGCCGATTGTGATAAATCTAACAACATGGGCTGGCGCTATCTCTTATTCGTCCTCGGTGGACTGACATTTTTCCTTTGGGGTATTCGCTTTTTCGTGTTCACCTTACTAGAGAGTCCCCGATTCCTTTCTGGTATCGGGAAGGACGCCGAAGCTGTGGATGTCATGCGTAAACTTGCCGAGTACAACGGAAAGCCGTGCCCACTTACGGTCGAGGAACTTGAAGCCCCAGGCAAGGTACATGGGCGCGAGGTTCTTGGTTCCACCGGTAGACGCAGAGTCCTGAGCGAAGGCTCGGGCTTCGCCATTGATCACATTAGAGCCTTGTTTGCTACACCTAAGATGGCGTGGTCGACCAGTCTGTTAATCGTGGTGTGGGGTGAGTTATATCTTTCGTGAACTCGGAATAACGGGTGCGTTGCTGACACGCGACCGCAGGCGTCATCGGCCTTGCGTCTACCTTGTACAACAACTTCTTGCCATACATGTGACTTTTCGTTTGTTATGTTATGTTTCGGTGATGGTTGAGTCGTCGATTGCAGACTCACTACTCGGGGTGTCACTTTCGGGGATGGCTCGCTCTACATCACCTACCGTAACGTGCGCGTCCCAAAATCACTCCCATCTCACCTATCTTACCTCCCGCCGTGGCCTTGTAGCAAGTCATTCTCAGCATAGTCGGTATCCCCGCTGCCCTCTTCGCTGGTTGGGCTGTCGAGGTTCCCTACGTTGGACGCAAGGGCACCCTTGCAGTCGCGGCAGGCGAGTAATACAATACTCGTTTCGCATGACATTACTCAACGACCACTGGCGGAATAAAGGGCTAACTGGCACCTTTCTGTTCGCGAGTACCACATCCCGGACATCAAATGAGCTTCTGGGGTGGAATTGTGGTTATGCGTTGTTCAGTAACGTGAGTCATTTTTCCTGCAACTGTGCCTTTCTCTGTTGGTTAATTAGGGTTTTGAAACGTGCAGATCATGTACGGCGTACTCTATGCGATCTCATCCGAGATTTTCCCCGCCATACACCGTGGGACAGGGAATTGCTTGACTTCAACCGCCAAAGGCGTATTCGGGGTCATGGTAGGTTCTTCTTCTTGTTTTATCGTGACATTTCTTCAGTTGTCTCAATCACGTACACATGCTGGAAACTGTGGTAGGCCCCCGTTATCGCGTTGTATGCCAACTTGGAGACAGCCGTGCCTGTTTATGTCGCTGGCAGTCTGCTGCTGTTCGCTGGATTCGTGGTCCTTTTACTTCCATACGAGCCCCGAGGTAAGGTCTCCATTTAGAAATCAGCTACATGGATAGAAAGGGTAGTGTAGACTGGAGTGACGGATGACTGTAGAAGTAGGGGTCAAAATTCTGATTCGATATGTCCGTCCTTAGACTGTCCACAGAGCCATGTAGCAGTAGGAATACATTTTGAAGCATATTGGAAATCAGCCTTCTCTGCACTCGTTTGTTGCTTATTGTCGGAGTCTTGGATCCCGGAGGCAACCCATTTGGGACAGGCGAAACCCACGCCTTGTGACACTTTGTTCATCCGCGTATTCCGCCAGCATGCTTGTCGTGGCATTTGCTCAGCGGTCTCGAAGCATCTTCGACTCGACAGACCCCGACATTTGGACCTTTATGCACTCCTAGTTCTAAGAATGTGAGCTTGGCCACAGACCGTCATCCAGATCGAATTTTGCTAACAGTCTATTGAAACTACTTTGGCTTGAGCAGTTCGACTGCGCGGGACATATGGTGAACCACTGGGTGGCCTGATGGATGTAAAGGGTTTATCCCAGGGTATGCACCGATAGCCGAGCAGCAAGTGTCGTGTTTCGTCTGCATGATTCATCGTCACTCTCAAATTCGAAACTCAGGATGGCCACTGTGCGGGAGGTTTGTGTTCCACTTGGTCCTGCCTCGGGGGCGATAGGACGTGCCCTGCACCTCTGCGTCTTGTCGCTGATGCTCGAGGAGATTACATGACCATGTGTACGTCCCATATTATTGCACCTTGCTCGATCCACGAGTCTCGAGTCGTCTCCCTCCTTACATCAATACAACGGCAGGAGAGTCGCGTTCCAGCGACCGCCGTCAGGTCCTCTCTATGAGATCGCGCTACGCCGTGCAGGGGGCTGCCCACTGAGTGGATTGAAGCTCTTCTTTCCTGTTATATGCTCGGCAGCAACCCTTACGCATGCCATATCTGATTATCAATGTCTCATACCGTGGCCACATGTGAACGCCCCTCGTCAAATACCTTTTAGGGTGGTCCCGTGGTTTGACCGCTGGTTCGTGCTAAAAACAAAGGGGGAGCTAACCCTTGTCGTGTTAACGATTGCTAGCGGGTGCATCGTGTGGAGCAGTACATCTGGATGGGCGTGTCTGACGTACCTGCATGGAACACTGTTTACCCCTTGTGATCTAACTGGTTTCTTCCGGCTCCTTCGCCCACCGCAAGCCTTCTTCTGGCTGGCCTCGGCCGGTCCCCATCCATTACTAATTGTGTGAGCCTTCAACTTCCTGTCCTCCTGTTGAATATGGGAGTTAGCACTGGTACTTTGACCTTTTTGTCTTTAATAGCTGTGAACGATGCATGGCAGCTTCATCCTTGTCTGCTCCATTGTTGAAATGAGAAGTTTTTCCAATCTCTTTTTGATATGGACTCTAAGGGTCAAGCACAGATTCTGAGAATTCAATGATCCCTTTTGGTACATTTCCCCTATTATACACAGTTCATACTCAGTGTACAGTATGACAGACATCCACACTATGGAATTGGCTTGTAACATGTATGCCATTTATGCCCATGAACCATTTGACTCAGGTCCAACTCTATACATCCTTTGGGGATGACTGCTGTGGTCCACATTGAGTACAATGGGTGCCTCATTGATACAGGTATCCAAAGCAGTAGTCTGCCCTTTGGACCTCTGATCCAGCCATCATGGTGAAGCTTGACTGGTTGAGTCTGTGGTTCTCCACCCCCTTGTGGATTCTCATCAAGAAGTTGCTCACCATCACAAAGGGTATGTGAAGAGATGGATGAAAAACAAATGTGACATAATCTGACAGCTGAGATTGTGGCTGAAGTGTTAGAAAATTCACAAAAAGTGCATAAAATGTACTTACCATGTGCTTTGTCAAGTGGAACCAGTGCATGGCTCAAATTGGATGCAGGTGACTGTGACTGCACATTTGTATTGATGATATCATCATAGGCATTAGCATCCCAGACCCTCATAGTCTTGTCCCAAGAGCCTGACACAATGTTCTTGCCATCAGGGGAGAATGCAGCTGAAATGACTCCATCTGTGTGTCCTTCAAGATGGCTAATACAGACTTCTCTTTCAACATCCCAGACCCTCACAGTCTTGTCCTTTGAGCCTGACACAATCCTCTTGCCATCTGGGGAGAATGCAACTGAATAGACTCTATCTGTATGCCCCTCAAGATGACTGCCAATTTTTATTCCTCTTTCAGAATCCCAAACCTGCAAAGTTCTATCCCAAGAGCCTGACACAATCCTCTTTCCATCTGGGGAGAATGCAACTGAATAGACTTGATCTGTATGTCCCCCAAGAAGATTTCCAATCTGGACTCCTGTTTCAGCATCCCAAACCCTCACTGTCTTGTCCACTGAGCCTGACACAATTCTCTTGCTGTCAGGGGAGAATGCAACTGAATTAATTCCATCTGTATGCCCCTCAAGACAGCTGCCAATCTGGACTCCTCTTTGAGCATCCCAGACCCTCACAGTCTTGTCCACTGAGCCTGACACAACCTTTGTGCCATCTGGGGAGAATGCAACTGAATTGACTGCATCTACATGCCCCCCAAGATGGCTGCCAATCTGAACTCCTCTTTCAGCATCCCACACCCTCACAGTCTTATCCCAAGACCCTGATGTAATCCTCTTGCCATCTGGGGAGAATGCGACTGAAATGACTCCATCTTTATGCCCCTCAAGATGATTTCCAATTTGGACTCCCTTTTTGGCATCCCAGACCCTTACAGTCCTATCCCAAGAGCCTGACACAATTTTCTTGCCATCAGAAGTGACTGCAACTGAATTAATTCCATCTGTATGCCCTTCATGGTGGTTGCCCATCTGGACTGCTCTTTCAGCATCCCAAACCCTCACAGTCTTGTCCCAAGAACCTGATACAATCCTCTTGCCATCAGGGGAGAATGCAACTGAAATGACTACATTTGGATGCCCCTCAAAATGGCTGCCAATCTGGATTCCTCTTTCAGCATCCCAGACCCTCACAGTCTTGTCCACTGAGCCTGACACAACTCTCTTTCCATCAGGTGAGAATGCAACTGAAATTATTCTATCTGTATGCCCCATGAAATTGCTGCCAATCTGGACTCCTCTTTCAGCATCCCAAACCCTCACAGTCTTGTCCACTGAGCCTGACACAATCCTCTTGCCATCAGGGGAGAATGCAACAGAATTGACTCCATCTGTATGCCCCTCAAGATGACTTCCAATCTGGGCTCCTGTTTCAGCATCCCAGGTCCTCACAGTCTTGTCTTTTGAGCCTGACACAATCCTCTTGCCATCTGGGGAGAATGCAACTGAATCAACTCTGTCTGTATGCCCCTCAAGGTGACTGCCAATCTGGACTCCTCCTTCAGCATCCCACACCCTCACTGTTTTATCCCAAGAGCCTGACACAATTCTCTTTCCAGATGGGGAGAATGCAACTGAGATGACTCTATCTGTGTGCCCCTGAAGATAGCTGCCAATCTGAACTCCTCTTTCAGCATCCCAGACCCTTATGGTCTTGTCCACTGAGCCTGATGCTATTCTCTTGCCATCATGTGAGACTGCAACTGAATTGACTCCATCTGTATGCCCCTCAAGATGGCTACCAATCTGAACCCCCCTTTCAGCATCCCAAACTCTCACAGTTTTATCCCAAGAACCTGACACAATCTTCTTGCCATCAGAGGAAAATGCAACTGAAAAGACTCCACCTGTGTGCCCCTCACAGGCAAGCAATTGAGTGGCTTGCCAGCATTCTGGACTTCCTATGACTCCAAGAAGGGAAGAAAACTTTGGCATGAGCATCCTTGACAGCAGTGTTTTCACTGGAAGAAATGCCAGTGCAGAGATATACAGATGTGGTGCACTGTGGGAGATTGCACCATTGAAGCTGTCAGTAAATTTGATTTCATCTTCTATCAGTCCTAATGTGTCCTTGAAGTCATCTTGGTTCTTTAACATCAAATGAGAAAACATTAGAGGCTCATGGCCATAGCATGCTCACCAAAAGCCACTTTGCTGCAGAGATAAGAGCAGTGGCTGCATTTCCAACTCTTCCCATAAGACTCATGGCCTCAAGCCAAAAAAGAATTCTTTCACTTCCTACAAGGGCCTTTACCAACTGGGCAAGGCCTATATCAAATGCAGTCTTTTCCAGATGTTGGGACCAGAATTGACAAGAGTAGGATAAATGGGGCGAGATGTTCTTCTTGATTCTGTCTGGCAAGTCAGCAACCTCTGTGTTGCTCAAGTAGGAACTTTCCAATCCACAAATGTTGAACCGGAGCTCATGAAGGATTTGTAGGGTGGCAACAGCTAGATCATTCGAGCAAGAGGTGTCAATGAAGTAGATCCCACTCCGTGTATGGTCAGTTAGGAAGTCATAGAAGGATGCATGGAGAGGTCGGACAGGAGAAGTATGGTCAAGAATGCCCCCCAGTACTGGGGACATGAACTCGAGGATGACAATAACATCATAGTGATCCCCCTTGTTTGGGAAGAATTTGCGCATGCGATTCAAGGCTGCCATAGGCAGAGGCTCCAGGGTCATCACGACTTGATGCATTACGGAGCAGTATCGTTCGAGGGCTTTCCCATATTTGGGGACAGCACTCTCCAGGATCGCAGAGTAGGTTGCGTCCAAGAGTGATCTTCCCTCTTCAGACTGCAAACTGACCAAGTCATTATAGCGTTCCTTCACGGTTGCTCCTGCTGTGTTTGGCTGGATGTAGTCGCAGGCCAGACGGGCCCACTCAAATAGGCAGTCCGCCTTCTGGGAAATCTTCTGGACTTCGGCATCTCCAATGTCTGGGAGGTGTCCAAGTCGTTTGGAAACGTAGAGCCAGATATCGCCTTCTGTCGACTCCGCAGAAACATCGTCCAAGCAAGTTGCCTTCACATGTGGAGCACCGCTCAACACACGTTGAATATCAGGTAAAGGACGTGACGTGATTAAGATTCGGATGTTATGGGGAAGATCATTGGCCCGAGATGCAAGCACGGACAAGATATGCCTCCGCGATTCTTCGAGGCCACTCTCGTCCAGTGCATCGACCACTACCACCATGCTTCCAATCATAGTACTCGATACCTTCAACAACGGCTCCAAAATGAGTCTTTCCCACTGCTCCGTGACATCGGATGTTGCCTTGAGGGAATGGTCCTTGGCAAGTACGTCAGCCAAAGCTCGCCGAAATGCAGGGTCGTGGTCTGCCAGATCACGCGCAATGGTGGCAAATATCTTTTCCTCGCGACGCTCCGCCTGCCTGTCTCGAGAGAAGCAAAAGCATGACCCGAAGGCTCCGATATCCCTGAGCCACAGAGCAATGGTGTGCGCAATGGCAGACTTCCCCCTGCCGGCCTGCCCATGCAGCCAGAGAATGCGGGGGATGTTTTCATCGGTGGTTTGGATCCAGTTGACGATCTCCGTGAGGATCCCAGTTCTGGTGCCGTCTAAACACTTCTTCGTCTTATTGACACCCGCACCTCCTGCGTAAGCCATACCTTCCAAGCTCAGATCTCCACGAATGAGGTCCAAATCCCCATGAATGAGGTCCAGCTCCCTGCGCGCAAGATTCAAATCTTCAACTACATGGTGCACGTTGGTCTGAATATCACGGATCACAAGATCCCGGTACAATTGCATCAAGCCATTCAGCATCTTGGTATAGACGTCGGTCCTGGTCCGCGTCTCAGACTTTATATCGATCAGATTCTTTCCTAATCTCTTCCCTGGGAAGAAACTGAATCAGCCTTTCAATGAAAGATGCAACCGACATACAAAAGCTTGTCGTTTCCGAGTAATTCTTGATGAACCGAGCCGCATCGCTTATCACCTGTGCAATCTTCCCCAAAGTTGCCCTCATACTATTGATATTGCGGAGGGTATCGTCTTCTAGAAGAAATTCGTAGGCCGTTCTGATTGTGTCAAGGAGGTCAGACACATCGTGATCTAGGTTAGCTTGATTGATTAGTGACTAAAGAGGGCTGTGTGAGGTGAGCACCACACATAGACGCAATGTGAGCGTACCTGAGCAGCAGCGGCTAAGATACCCAGTGCAATCTGGGCATAGGGGTGAACCTGCACATCATATATTAGCGCTGCCGAGTGACGGGAGGACGAAGACCCTACCTGTGCAATAGTAGTAACGATGGAGTTGAAGACTTTGAGGGGTCGGAGGTATGTGTCGCTGAAGTTTTGGATGCTTGCAACCGCAGTATCGGCCTGTGTAACGAGTCCGATAGTTGTTTGGCCAATGCGCGGTAAGGGTGTAAGGAGATCCAAGGCCTGTCGAGCAGCATCAACCTCGCCGCCTACCAACGCCGGGGTCGGACCAAGTGTAACATTAAGGCCACTGTCGGGGTCAACAGCACCTTTGCTGTTATCGCCGAGTGGCTCGGCAGTAGTATTGACATTGCTGCTAGGCACAACTAGTACGGCTCCTGTTTCTAAGTTGTCGGCCAGCCCTTGAGTCTGTCCAAGACGATTACTCGACGTCATTTTCAGTAACACGGTAGAACAGATCACTCACATCTTGAGTTTGTTCTCGTCGCTGCTGCGCACCCGTGACGGAACCTTTGTTCGACCTGTGGAAGACGTGCCTCATCCGTGCAAGCGTTCCCTGGGAGACATCGCCAGACGCTCCAGCAATCGAGGATACATCACGAATGGGAGCCTGAGACAGCGCTCCTGACTGTTTCCTTGTGAATCAGTGTATATGATCGCTCGCAGGCGACTCGACTGCTTACAGAGACAGGGCTGGACGGAGGGCCAGACGTGTTTCTGGATCCAAAGAGATGGTGTTTCTTTGACTGCTTGCGAGCCATTGAGAAGTTTCAGTGTGAGGTATACGTTTGAAGTTATCGACGTGAATCAGGGAGAGATTTGAAGTTGGGTAAGCGCCGACCTGCCGTAAACACCTACATGCAAATGCCGCTCACGCACGGGCCAGAGCTCGCATACTCGCAGTATGTACACATCAAACCCGTAGTTCTCATGCAGTTGATATGTACATTACTAGTCGGTGCTGAGGTCTCTTCGAGATTCAAAGGCAACGCTAACACAAGACTCCCTCTTGATACCGATAGCAGTAAGCAGATGCACGAAACCAAGTATAACACTGAAGAAAGTTTTCGTTGATCCGAGACGCAGCCGCTTGCTTGAGCAATTCGTCTATTGTGTGGACGAGATGGACATTTAGTGGTTGATGGTAAGCTTGATCGCGACAGCTGTGCTCTGTTCGAGATTCCTTGTGTGACAGATCATAGCGAAGAGGGTCTACAGTGGAACGGACGATGATACCGTGGCCGATGAGTCGTTTCCGCTTGCTCCTGGTATTGTATCCAGAAAGATACCTAGAAGGTCTGATCAAGGTTTGTACAATGGAAAGTTGTGCACACTTACGATTGAGGAACTTGAAGCCCCAGGCAAGATACATAGGCGCGAGGTTCTTGGTTCCACCGGTAGACGCAGAGTCCTGAGCGAAGGCTCAGGCTTTGCCATAGATCACGTTAGAGCCTTGTTTGCTACACCTAAGATGGCGTGGTCGACCAATCTGTTAATCATGGTGTGGGGTGAGTTGTATCTTTCGTGAACTCGAAATAACGGGTGCATTGCTGATACGCAAGCGCAGGCGTCATCGGCCTTGCATCTACCTTGTACAACAACTTCTTGCCATACATGTGAGTTTTCGTCTGTCAATCTAGTGTTTCGGTGTTGGTTGAGTCGTGGATTGCAGACTCACTACTCGGGGTGTCACTTTTGGGGATGGCTCGCTCTACGTCACCTACCGTAACGTGCGCGTCCCAAAACCACTCCCATTTCATCTATCTTACCTCCCGCCACGGCCTTGTAGCAAGTCATTCTCAGCATAGTCGGTATCCCCGCTGCCCTCTTCGCTGGTTGGGCTGTCGAGGTTCCCTACGTTGGACGCAAGGGCACCCTTGCAGTCGCGGCAGGCGAGTAATGCAATACTCGTTTCGCATGACATTACTCAACGACCACTGGCGGAATAAAGGGCTAACTGGCACCTTTCTGTTCGCGAGTACCACATCCCGGACATCAAATGAGCTTCTGGGGTGGAATTGTGGTTATGCATTGTTCAGTAACGTGAGTCATTTTTCCTGCAACTGTGCCTTTCTCTGTTGGCTAATTAGGGTTTTTTGAAACGTGCAGATCATGTACGGCGTACTCTATGCGATCTCATCGGAGATTTTCCCTGCCATACACCGCGGGACAGGGAACTGCTTGACTTCCACCGCCAAAGGTGTATTCAGGGTCATGGTAGGTTCTTCTTGTTTTATCGTGACATTTCTTCAGTTGTCTCAATCGCGTACGTATGCTGGAAACTATGGTAGGCCCCTATTATCGCGTTGTACGCCAACTTGGAGATGGCCGTACCTGTTTACATCGCTGGCAGTCTGCTGCTGTTCGCTGGTTTCGTGGTCCTTTTGCTTCCATATGAGCCCCGAGGTAAGGTCTCCATTTAGAAATCGATTATATAGATATCGAAAGGGTAGTGTAGACTCGGGTGAGTGTCACGGATGGCTGCAGAAGTAGAGGTGAAATTTTCGATTCGATATGTCCCTCCTTAGACTGTCCACGGAGGTATGTAGCAGTAGCAATACATTTTGATGCATTTGTACTTGAAAGCAGCCTTCGGCTCGTTTGTTGCTTATCGTCAGAGTTTTCTTGGAGACATATACCGGCAAAACCCGCATCTTGTCACTTGGTTCATCTGCGTACTCCGCTTGCGTGCTTGTCGTGGCTTTTGTTCACCGCTCTCGAAACATCCTCAACCCGGCGGGCCCTGGGGTTTGCGCCTTTATGCATTCTTAGTTCTAAGAATGTGAGCTTGACCGCAGTCAAACTGTCATCCAGGTTGAATTTTACTAACTGTCTACTGAAACCAGGCCTAAGCAGATCGACTGCGCAGAACATATTGTGAACCGCTGGGTGGCCTGATGGATGTCAAGGGTTTATCCCAGGGTATGAACCGATATCCGAGCAGCAAACGTCGTGTTTCGTCTGCATGATTGTTTCCATCGTCGCTCTCAAAGTGGAAACGGGATGGCCACCGCACGAGAGGTTTGTGTTCCACTTAGTCCTGCCCCGGCGACGATGGGACGTGCCCACACCTCTGCGTCTTGTCACAGATGCTCGAGGAAATTACATGACCACGTGTACGTCCCATATTATCGCACCTTGCTCCATCCACAAGTCTCTCTTCTTACATCAATTCAACGGCACGAGAGTCATGTTGCAGCGACTGCTCTCAGGTCCTCTCTATGAGATCGCGCTACGCCGTGCGCGGGGCTGCCCACCGAGTGGATTGAAGCTCTTCTTTCCTGTTATATGCTCGGCAGCAACCCTTACGCACGCCATATCTGACTATCAATGTCTCATACCATAGCTACGCATGAACGACCCTCGTCATATACCTTCCAGAGTGATCCCGTGGTTTGACCGTTGGTTCATGCTAAAGACAAGGGGGGAGCTAACCCTTGTCGTCTTAACGATTGTTGGCGGGTACATCGCGTGCAGGAGTACATCTGGATGGCCGCGTCTAATGTACCTGTATGGGACACTGTTTGCCTCTTGTCATCTCATAATTGCTCCGGACGTCCGTCTCTCTCGCATCTTCATGATTTCTGACCGAGCCAATATTTTTGGTGTACAGATTGGACGCTGCGTAAGGAAAATCGTTGACAACCGGATGGACACAAGGGGCCCACTGCGGTTATTTCTTCGGCGCCATACTTTCAGGATTCTTACAGTGGACATTCCTGCATTTCTTTGCTTCTTGGAAGCGTTCAGGCATGCTTCTCAAACAGTGCTTTATTATACGTTTGTGGTTCGTTGAATGAACAGTGTCTTACAGTGTACACATTGATGCGTTACGGGTCGCAGGTAGTCCAGCGAGTACTGTTTCTTCGAATTTGGCCGTATGCTAAGCCAGTGGTATCCGTTGCTCCCGATCTCTCCCATCGCCAGTACTAGTGGACTATGTAAGGTGTGGGTTTTCGCTGGGAGGGAGACTGGACGGGGACCGACGCAGCATGGAATATGAGTACGCTCAAGATTTCCTTGGGCTCTCTCGCCCACTACAAGCCTTCTTCGGGTTGACTTCAGTTGGTCACCGTCCTGTGCTAATTGCATCAGCCCTCAACCTATGGGAATTAGTTCTGGCACCTGGACCTGCGTGTCTCTGAAAGCTATTTAGGAACTCTTTGATGATGTTGGATGTAGCGTTGACACGAAGTTTAGAAAACTGGTTTCTCGGGTTTCCAGACATCTGGGTGGGTAGAAAAACCGTCCTCGTATACTAGGTTATGTTTTAAAACATACTGTAGAGCTGTCCCCCTCACCGCCTGTAAACTTTCCATGGCAAGTCAGTTCCAATTGAAGACCTTGTTTATCGGCTACTAGCCACGTTTCAGAAATTTCTGTATGACTTTATCGGCAGTAAGCCCAGTGTGAACCAAAGCGCGACCCGAAGCCGGGTTGTGCATGGAATTCACCGAGGCTCTAGTAAGAATGAGCTACGTCCCCACATACAAATCATGACAGGGATCTGGCTGTGGAGGTGATACCTCGGAGGTAAATTGGGCGTGTGAACATCTTCAAACATGCCTTCCGAATTCCTAATTTGGATGCAGGCCACCGCCGCTGGCGAGCCACGTGCCCATAACCTGGCCGACCACAGGTCCCTCAAACATTGGTTGCCCGGGTCCCCAAGAATTTCGTCCCGTGCTTCTCTTTTCATAGACCACAGCCCATCGGCTTTGCGCCCAGCCATGTTTCTGACGCCAACGACCGTTACGACCATGAACATCATTCCCAACTCTGCAGACAGTGGTGCGTTGATTCTGACAGTTCATTACATTCATTATCAACCCCTCCGTCTCACTGGGTTGCGTTAAGCATCCGCGACTGTTGTCCCATCCACTATTATCATTTTTCTCCCAGGTGTGACCGCACAGCACCAGGTAAGCGACCGTGTTGTAATCTACATGCCCCTGCTTTGGCGACGTCGACTGAACATTTATTTCTCATTACACAGGAGGATGTCAGCAACAGTTTTGAGTTAGCCGCGAGGGCCGCAACTAAGCAAGTCTCAGGCATCAACTACACCAGATGGTTCAGAGTTTTCCAGACCGTCCTTCGAAATATCCACTGGTTCACTTTACAGGCCGAGTTAGTTGTGTCGAAGTTTATCTATTGTTCCTCGTGTTTCTAGTTCA
This sequence comes from Pisolithus microcarpus, assembly GCA_024613185.1. Taxonomy (NCBI): domain Eukaryota; kingdom Fungi; phylum Basidiomycota; class Agaricomycetes; order Boletales; family Pisolithaceae; genus Pisolithus; species Pisolithus microcarpus. The sequence continues at coordinate 648,091 of JANFAI010000034.1, forward strand.
CTTTTGTGACAGGTCCGAACGTACTATTCGAGATCCTGTACTCGACATCATTCCAGTAGACGACTCGGAACGCCACCTTGCTAGTGAGGCGTTAAGGGCTCTCCAGAACCCAGAACATGAAGACGCATTACGGCTCTTTTGTGACCAGCATCCGACTAGCAGAGCCGCTAGGGAAGATATTCGCCAGTTGTTCTTCGGTGGCGGTGGTCGATATACTAGACCTGCCAAGTTCCAGCTTGCCCTGTGCTCGTGAGTTGATACCTGTTTTGTAGACTCCCTCACTCATTCCACAATTGTCATTGTTCCTCAGGGAAGTGGATGGGGATGTGTCAGTGTCATCTTTCTTCCTCCGACTCCACAACCGAGGACCGGCGGGGGCCACTATAGGTATGTAATTCTTACTCCATTCGCCAAGGATGCGTTCGGAATGGTTTATATTTCAAATCTCACTGCACTGAAATGCCAGGTTTTCACAAATATGGTTTGAATACTCGCCTATTCGAGAGGCTTCGTTCTGGGTTGAAGAAAAAACTTGAAGATTCCGGAGAATCCAAGCAGGTTCGTATTGAGTACTAGTCCTCGGATTGCAAAGATAGAGTGCAACCCCCAATATGCTGCATGTATGGTTCCATTCCTTGAAATGTAATGAAAGTGTCATGGCATATGACAATGATTTTTTTCTGTGTAACATATCTCCGTGTAAATTGCCACCATCTCTTTGGCTGGAAGTAGCCTTTGCATCAGCAATCTACCAGTTCCTTAGCTCTGGCACTTCGTCTACTTTATTGTATGTGGTGACCAAAGAATTGTTTCTACTTGCTCCTGGTATTGTATAGCTAGAAGGTCTGACCAAGGATACATTAGTTTTGCCCAAATACCACTCGATTCCCTGGGAGATGCTGCCCAGTCTGAGCAGCGTCTCGTATCATAAGAATGCGGAAAGATTGGCTGCAGACACGGCGCAGACTGAGACGACATTATAGCCAAAGTTTAGCATGCATATACGTGATGTACCTGCGAGATAATACGGTCAGTATCATGCTTCACCTGACAATTTTACTGCAAGAGAGGCCATCACACGTGGCGAGAAGTTGAGCTTTGGTTTCTTGTCGTTCCAAGTTACTCGCGGTGGTGTGGCGAGACCACGTGATCATTTATCTACCGCATTGTTGTCGTAATACCGACGGGGTGTTCTTTCAAGCTAACCAGTCGGTCGTAAGTAGCATTTTTCATTTCATCATGGTCCATTACGTTTTGCAGATGGCCCCACCACACTCGAGGCGAGGGGCTGGCACGATGGCGCTCAACCTGGGCGGCTAATTTCCATGTGAACAACTTCTCTCACTGTCCACACCTTTGGGGGAGCCCGAGGTCACATTAAATATGTCGTGGTCAAACAATCCAAATCCCAACCAGGGCAGCAGTTACGACCAAAACCTTCTCTTCGGTGCACCCCGAGCCCCAGCGCAGTTATGGGTATGTGCGCAGCCCCATCTTCTAGATTTCCTCTGCACTGCAGACACTAGCACTTGTCCGTTCCTAACGCATGGTTCGGTATTGTATAGGAAGGCTACGATGTCGGTCTGCTCGAAGGCGGTCGGTGCTCGCAGCATGTCCAGGGTCCGGCGAGCCCGGCAACGTCTGCACCACACGCTGTACCACCTCCCCCAGTACATCAAGGCCCTCAAGTGTTTGCAGTGGCAAAGAAGGGTACAGAGGAACAGTTCGTGGCTTATGCCTCGAAACCTCGCACTGGATTCTGGCACAATCGGAAGGGCACCATTATCGTCGTCTTTCTTGTTGTCGTTATCGCCGCCGTGGTGGGCGGAGTAGTTGGAGGGACCCTTGGGGATCCAGGAATACACTCCACATCACAGTCGTCGCCACCCAGTGGGACGACCAGTGATAATTTAACCAGCACCATGAACATGGCACCGACCATGGCTGTGGCCACCGGTGCTTCCAACCCGGAGGCTTCGATTACTCCCAGCCCAGTAGTAAGTGGTCCTTAAGGTGGGGGGTGGAAGGTCATTTTCTCATAAATGTCCCCCGCACAGCCCACTTAGTATAGACAGCGCTCAGCGATGCCTGGACTCTGCTACGGACGTGTCATGGTCACCCTCCGAGTGAGATGGTGGTCGCGCAGTTAGTGGTGAACGTTCGCGACGATTATCTGAGCAGTCCCAGTGGAATCCACTTGTGCAGTTGCTATCCCATATCCCCGTTTTCACTCAACCATTCTCTCGTTATGTGTCATATTATCACTTCGGGGAGACTTACCCACGACTTGACTGTACCTTCATGTAGGTGGGATAATTTTATGGTGGTTTTCGGTTTTCTCATTCGGACCGATCGTACAACGTCTTAGTCACGTATTCACCAGTTGCAAATCTATTCTCGTCCAGTACGTTCTTTACTGACTACCGGGACAGCTGCGTCACATAAATACCTGCGAGCTCAGCACTCAGGGTGCTCACATGCTGCACACCGTAGGGTTTCATTCGCCATGTGCCATCAACACAATACACAGCAAATTGAGTGTGGAACCCCAAACCTCTGGCCTCGAGGTAGACACATTCATCTCCCCATGAACCGGACGAGTTCGGGCATTCCCCGCTCAATCTTGCTACCTCATGCTAAACCAGAGTATCGGATACGACCATTGAAACCTGTTTTCTTCATATCCGCCATAGCTTCCACCATAAGCGTCTTGAGTTTCTTTTCAGATCTTGGAACGGTCACCCCATGGTTTTCCGGTAGCAGGCGTCGGTTACCAGCCAGGCGCCTAGTGCAGATGAGACGCTGGTTTGTGGTGAAGACTGCAGCGGACGTCGCCCTCGTGGCAACGGCGATTTTTGGCGCATTCGTCGCGGAGCGGGGCATCACAGGGGAGGCGCGCCTGTCGTATCAGCAAGGGATGCTGTATACTGCGCTGCGCCTTGTGCTTTCTCCTCGTGTCAGTGATTCTTCGATATGTTCCAAACCAAGCTGATATCTCCATGTAGATTCTTCATTACCTTGCGCCCGCCTATGACGACCTGAGTCTGCTCACCTGTAGGTTCTGGGCAATAGATATTCCTGCGCTGTATTGCTTCCTACGGGCCATAATACTTTACGTGCTTCACAAGTCTGCAGCAAGTAGTGTAACGGCGATTGCACCGGTCAGCTTAAGGGTCGCTGAGGACCCGTTCGGACAAGATACAAATTCAGCTTGAATTGTGCGAAATCTAGATCTGCAATGATATCATCTGTTGAAAATGCGCTGAGAACAAGATCTACATGTAGAAAAAGAACGAAGCTTGAAGCCTAATCATCTTGTAACTCATCTTCCTCACTCTCTCCCGCACACCCAAACTCTTCATTGACCATGTCAATGACAGCGTTCACAGCGGCCTTCGACATCTTGGGCATGGCACCTGGCCGCAATAGAGGGTGCCGAGCGACATCGAGCTCTTCATCCGCTTCGCCTCGTTCGTCGTCGTCATATCCGCTCCCTTCATTATCGTCACTGACATCACTGACATCAGGCTGCTCGTCGTTGGAGTCACCTGACGACTCCGAGCCACTAGCAGCGCTATCTGACGAGTCAGTACAGAAGTCCTCGTCGTCTGAATCGGAGTCATCCCATGCGGGCCCGTTCACTGAGGTACCTGCGGCCAGGTCCTTGTCGTTTGTGTTTTTTCTCTTCTGCACGAAGGTTTTGTCAGGGGCAGATCCTGGAGGCCTTCCAAAGCTATCCTCCCGCTCTCTCACCCACGTAGAGATGGGATCTTGCTCCTTCCCGTCCACCATGGCGAACTCGGTCTCAGAGAAGTCTTCTTCATCACTGCTATCACCACTTTGAGTGGCTGTCCCAGTCCGCCTTCTGCGCAGTATAACCGAACACGTCCGCCCTGTTGCGCTCAATAATCTAACCCCATTTCGCGTAGTCAAATCTTCCATAGCCCAAAACTCGCAAGGCTTGCTTTCTCCCCACAGGATGCCATTATCGAAAAACCACAGCGTTCCTGGCTTTGCGGATAGATATGCATCAATTCCAGCAGCGCCGTCTCCGGCTTTAGCAGGCGCGCATGCGCTCTTGAATACACCGACAGAAGGTTCGTGGAGGGGGACGGGTAAAAAGGAGAGAAGTTTACAGAGGGATGGGCGAGTTTCCGACCCTTTCGAGACTGTCTCAGTGGTAGTTGTCATAGACCTCGAACCAGCCACGGAGTGTCCGCTGGCTTTTGTGAAAAACGAGTAAGACGTTGTGGCAAATTGAGTCGTACTTAGTGCGTCAAGACCGAATATGACTTGTTGATTCTGCCTTGTATGTTGTTGTGCTGCGGCGCCAGCCTTGCCTTTGTCCGGTGGCACGTCCGAGCAAAGAAGTACCACAGTCCAGTGATCCTTTACTTTTCCACGCGTAGGGAGTAAGAACGCACGGGTGATGTTCGTGAGTGGAATGGATGCCTCAAGTGCACGCGAAGACGGGTTAACGAATCGGATTGACCGTGAGTGGGCCGTGATATCAACCTTTTTGCGGACAGGGGATGTCGTGGAAACGGCGGGCAGAGTAAAGAGAGGCGGGTCATCCTCATCATTGTCAACTTGTTCTGTTCTGGGCCGCTTCAAGTTCTGCGTCCCATCAGCATCTTCATCTTCTAGAGTGCGTTTGGAAGCCTTTGAGTCTAGGCCCCGAATGCTCTGAATTGCTCTAATAGCCTCGGGTTGCCTGTGCACCCACTCCTTTCGTGTCTCAGGTGACATTGACGCAGGGCAATTCCCACCGAGTGCAAAGGAAAGTAGCGTCTCCACGTCCCCGCGCGACGACTCTGTGCTCAAGCATCCCAGCGGGGAAAATTCGTTCGGAAGACGAGATAACAAGATATCCAACAGTGGGGTCTTCGTTGCCGCGACATCTGACTGGTCCATGAAAATGACTATTGTTGGACGAGTCTTCTAAGATATTCAGATGAGAGCTCCGAACGTCGGTAATCAAACATACTTGGTGGACTTGGTGGTGGAACTCGAAGAGCTCTGGGCAAATGGATCGGTGTTGAACGCGTTCAGTGCACTGCCACCGTTACAACACGTGACCTCACTCGCAATTCGAACAAACATTGAAAAAGCTAAAAACCAGACACAAGAGATTTTTGGTGATTTAGGACAGCTTTTAATGACAAATAATATGACAATCCCATACTTGAAATATACCTTGCCATTCAGGAGATGCTAAGATTTTAAGTCTAAGTAAGCCTCAAAATTCCGGCAGAAATTTGAAGTATGTGCGCGTGTAGCGTCCGGGTCAAAATCTTGGAATATACTTAAAGTATTGGGGGAGCTTCAATGTTGGCACAAATTTCCAATTTCGGCTACAAATATAAACGGCAGCAAGATTTTAAGTTCTGCCGGCGGCAGTACGACGGCCCAAACATGAAATATTGACAAACAATAAGTTCTCCTCCAGAATTTGAAGTTTCGACGAAATACAATATGTACGTCGATACTAGATATATCATCCAATTTTATATCCTGCACGCGATCATTGCGCGATGATTCCCCTACTGATCGCCCGAGTTCAACACACTCAGTGCCCACGGAGATCGAGTGATACTTATATGTGACACAAAATGTGCACGAGAACGGCAAAAGAGCCCTTACATACCACTGCTTGGAGTCGTGGTCCTAGATATGTACGAGAAGATACATCATTACATTATCACCTTCGACAACACTGATATGGGATGACAGGAAAGTAACGTGCATAAGGACTTAATCCTGGGGTAGAAAGTTAGCAGGTCTCGCTGTAGGATTAAGCCATGGAACTTACACGACACAGGGAGAGGACAACTACGCGATCATCTGTGACTGCAAGACGGGAAAAATGACTAACAACCCATGATAGACGCACAGTTTCTAAGTCATCTGAGACGACTGAGGAATATAACTTCGCTGGAAAGTGCGGGTATGATGCGAATGGGTCATGCTGCTTTCCGGATGGTAATGGCAGCTGTCGTTGCACGGCAAGAGTCAGCAAACCGTTATCTCCGAATATGTACTTGATGCTTCCGGGAATAGGTGACGCTGAAAGATAGCCTTGAGGGTAGAACATGATAAGCGAATTGCCGACATGAGTCGAGGACCTGCTATAGACAACGCCTTCGTGCCTAACGTGTGCACGTAGCACTGCAGTACGTTGGTGAGTGAGCCTGAAAAGATCCCGCGGAACTACTACAGGCACGGCTGTAGGGGGTACCAGAACACCATCGTCGTCAGTGTCATCGCTAAGATCCTGACTTGCCCCTGTGACCCCATATGTCCGATCAAGGAGAATTTTGCATTCTCGGATTGCTGGAGGGCATCGTGTTTTGGAGTGAGGGCAGTCCGGACCTGTAAGAGGGAGACTCAGACTAATGAAAGGAAGTCTATATTGTAGTCATCTAACCTGTAAGAGGGAGACTACAGATAGTTAGTAAAGGACTGTACTGTAACGAATGGATTAATAGTTACCTCAGACTAATGAAAGGAAGTCTGAGGTTCGAAGGAGAAAATGTTCAACCCAAGTGACGGGCATGATTATGTAAGGCTGTGCGATGATAGGTAAATATGCTAAGGTAAAAGCATCAATCTCCAACATGCCCACTCATCGAAGCAGAACTTAAAATATAATGCCCATACCAAGAGAAAATGTACAGTGCTTGTCTCGTGAGAGTCCTTTGGTAAAAATGTCCGCAACTTGCTCCGTAGTTGATATATACTTGACAACGACTTCGCCCTCCTCGATCTTCTCATGTACGAAGTGATGACGAATAGCTATGTGCTTGGTGTGATCATGGAACATAGCATTGCTCGTCAGTGCGATTGCAGATTGATTGTCGACGAAGAGGGGGGTAGGAAGGTTCATCGAGTCGGCATCTAACTCACGAAGAAGTGTGCGAAGCCAGACAAGTTCTTTGGTGGCTGCGGACACGGCCATATACTCAGCCTCGGTGCTCGATAGGGCAACAGAGGATTGTTTCTTCGAGGACCAACTAACGGCGCCACCGGACAGTGTAAAGACATACCCAGTGACAGAGCGTCGGTCATTTACATCGGCTGCCCAGTCAGCATCCGAGTAGCCAATCAGATAGTTACCAGAGTCCTTCGAGTAGCGAAGTCGAGTGTCGATGGTCTTTCGAAGGTAGCGATAGACCCTTTTGAGGGCAGACCAGTGTCGGTCACCCGGGGATGCTGCGTGTCTACTTAACACGCCCACTGCGAAGGCAATATCCGGTCGTGTAGCTAGCATAGCGTACATTAAAGCACCTAGCCCGCTTTGGTATGATCTGAGATCACACTCCGGAGATTCGAGTTTCTCGAGCTTGAGGTTCTGCTCGATGGGGGTAGCGACAGTGCGACCCTCGTGCATCCCAATCCACTCGAGGATGGTCTCAACGTAGCGTCGTTGCGAGAGCTCGATTACACCCTTGTCTCGATCACGGATAATCTCCATGCCAAGTATCCAGCGAGCTTCACCTAAGTCCGAGAGGTCGTACTCAGCAGCTAACTGCTCCTTGAGACGATCAATAGCCTCGCGGCTCTTCGAGAGGATGAGTTTATCGTCTACGTAGACAGCGACGATAATGAGGATACCATTTTCGACCTTGTAGAAAAGGCTGTGGTCTGCGTTGCTGCGAGTGAACCCTAGGGATGTGAAAACTTCTCGAAGACGAGTATACCAGGATTTTGGAGCTTGTTTAAGTCCATACAGGGCACGGTGGAGTCTCCACACCATGTCACTCGAGTCTCGGAACCCAGGAGGGGGACAAAGGTAGACTTCTTCTTCGAGTTTACCATTTAAGAATGCGGACTTGACATCCATCTGGTGGATCTCTAGATTGTACCTGGCAGCGAGTGCGAGCAGCAAACGAATGGTCGAGAACTTAGCTACCGGTGCAAAGGTCTCTGTGTAGTCCACTCCGTATACCTGCGAAAACCCCTTCGCAACGAGTCGGGCTTTATACTTATCGATGTTGCCTGATGGCCCTCGTTTGACTTTGTAGACCCACTTCGAATCAATAATTTTGCGATCAGGTGGACGCGGTACCTCCTCATACAGTCCGATCTTCACAAAGGTTCGTAGTTCCTCGGCCATTGCAGCATACCATTGGTCTGCATCAGCACGACTCATGGCGTCTGCGAACGTAGTCGGTTCGTTGTCGCACGAAGTGCTTGCTTGGTAAGCTGTGTGCACTTGTTGTGGCACAGCCTCATCTCCACTCCTCGCCGCATCCTCGCCCTCTCCAGTCGCTTCCTCAGTGCTGCTGACCTCCACACCCTCTCGCAACGGTCCAACAACGGGTAAGGTCCTTCTTTCATAGGCATTGACAAAGAACTGAAGGTCGTCATCTCGTCCAGGCTTCTTCCTTGCCCTGGAAGACCTTCTGAGGGGTGCAGGTGGTATTGGCACTGGATATGGACCTGGGGGTCGAGGCGTCGCACTTGGGCGCTGCTGAGAGGTTCGAGTAGGTTTACTAGGTCGCCCTGGGTGTGTTTCAACTGGTTTTTGTGCGAGATGTTGCTCAGAACCCATTTTTTCGATTTTAGGCGTCTTTTCGAGCTCGGGGAGCGAACGGGCTTGATCCCCTTCGATCGGTGGGTCGGTTAGCTCATATCCATCATTGGATAGTGTCTCCCAGTATCCTGGGTCGCTGTCCCCCCCATCCAGACTCTTATCTTCGAGATCTGGGGTCCTTTCCTCTCGAGGTGCGTTCGTCTTCGCTTCGGTGCCTCGATGCTCATTTCCAGGCACTAACCTCTTCGTTCCCTTAGTTACCACATCTATCTTGACTCGGTCGAGGTCCTTCCCAGTCCCCTCATCGAAGACGACATCGCGAGACTCGACAATTCGCCCACTGGCTCGATGAACACATATGTACGCACTTTTATTCTCCGAGTATCCGAGGAAAGTGCATTCGAGTGACTTCACATCAAGCTTCTGACGCTTCTCTTCAGGGATATGCGCATGTGCCGTGCATCCGAAGACTCGTAGGTGGGCGACCGAGGGCTTGTTCCCTGTGTAGGCCTCGTAGGGGGTAGACTTTGATTCGAGCGACTTCGTAGGGAGATGGTTTATAATATGGGCAGCATGTAGTACTGCATCCCCCCAGTACTTGTTTGGTAGGCCCGCATCATTGAGCATCGCACGTGCGCACTCGACTATTGTGCGGTTCATCCGCTCTGCTACTCCGTTCTCCTGAGGTGTGTAGGCATTCGTCTTCTCGTGATGAATCCCTTTTACCTTCAGATAGGCTTCGAACTCCTTTGAGGTATATTCACCACCTCCGTCACTGCGAAGGTAATTTGGTGTACACCCTGTCTCGGCTTCAGCACGGGTGAAATATTCCTTGGTAAGGCCCAGGACTTCATCCTTTGTCTTGATTAACCGGACCACTAGGTGATGAGAATGCCCATCGATAAATGTTACGAAGTAGCGATGTCCAGCTCGAGAGGTGGTCTCCATGGGTCCGCAGACGTCTGTGTAGGTCCTGTGCAGTACAGACGGATTCTGCACCTCTGACCTCGTCGTTATTGGCTCGCGGTGCTGCTTGCCTTTCAGGCAGGCTTTGCATGTCGGCGAGTCATGCTCTTTTGACCCAGTTACCTCCATACCAGCTACCAAGTCCTTCTCATCCAACCTTAGGACACTTCGGATGTTCGCGTGTCCGAAGCGACGATGCCAGATGTCAAGTGTGGCTTTCGATGTAGTTGTACGAGATGCGAGTGCAGAAAGGGGTTCGTTGTAGTCGAGAGCATCAGGTGACGAGACAATGTATGCTGTATGACTGCCGGAGCTGACAGTTGCATCTAGGATATAGAGGGACTTCCGTCTGGTTGCCTGGGCGACCACTTCGTCATTTGCTATTACTCTGCATCCTCGATTTCCGAAGGTAACTTGTAGTCCCTTTGAGGCGAGAGCGGGTACTGAGAGAAGGTTGGTATCGAGGTCTGGCACGTAGTACACATCTCGAAGGATGGTAGGACTGGCTCGACCGTTGTCTAGGTGCATGGTTACTTCGATCCTGCCCTTGCCAGTGGCTAGAATGGATCTGCCATCACCGATGATGACGGGTTGAGTCGGATTTAATTTCTGGAAGGAAACAAACCATGGGCGCTGGCAGCACATGTGTGCTGAGGCACCGGAGTCCACTACCCATTCGGATATACTTGTATCAGGACGTGACCGAGCCATGAAGAGACGAAGAGGTGAGACATCATCTTCGACCTGAACTATCTTTGCTGACAGCTCCGTCTTCTCCTTAGGCTTTTCCTTGTCGGTTTGCGAGGTAGACTGCGAGGTAGGCTTAGAAGCCTCGTCCGCTTTCTTTTTATAACACTCGCTCTCCAGGTGTCCAGATTTCCCACATGGCTTGTAGGTGCATTTCTTCTTCTTCTTCTTGTCTGCCGGTTTTGATTTTTTATTAGCGCTCGTTTTGGCAGCAAGTGCAGAATGGCTGGTTGAGGCCTGCCGTGACTTTTCCTCGATGAGGACTTGAGATTTAACGGTGTCGATTGTAAGCTTGTCATTCGATGACATGAGAATGGTGCGGAGGGTAGAGTATGATTGAGGTAGCGAAATTACCATCGCAATCGCAACGAGTGAGTCGTCGAGAGGTTGACCGAGAGAGGCCAGTATATGGGATTTCTGATGCATCGCATTTAGCTGTGTCTCCATGGGCTGGTCATCTGCCAGTGTCCCTCGGAAGAGGTCACCAATAATATATGCAATGCTCTGCTTCCCTTTTCCTTCATATCTATCACCTAGTTTCTTCCAGGTTGCCGCCGCAGAGGTCTCGTACATGACACCACTCAGTGGTTCATCTTTGAGGGTAAGGGTTATTTGCGCGCATGCCTCTTGGTCCTTGGTTAGCCACTCCTCATATTCGTCTGGGTGAGAGTTGGCATTCGGAGCAGTCGTCTCGGTGCCAGCAACTACGTTCCAGAGGTTTCGAACTGACAGTACTTTTTTCATACGAAATTTCCACATCTGAAAATTCGAGCCATCATTTGTGAGTGCTTCTATGTCGTATAGTCTGCTGGATGCATGTGCTACTTTGGCACTTCCAGAGGCTGAGGCACTTGCAGATGGTCCGGCCCTTGTCGTAGACCCAGTAGGTCCAGCTGTCGAGACGGAGTGTGCGGGAGTCGATGACATTTCCTGTAGCTAGTAGTGGTACCACTTTATTCGAGTTTGAATTAAGTTAGAGCTCGGGGCTCATAACCTTTTGGAGTGAGGGCAGTCCGGACCTGTAAGAGGGAGACTCAGACTAATGAAAGGAAGTCTATATTGTAGTCATCTAACCTGTAAGAGGGAGACTACAGATAGTTAGTAAAGGACTGTACTGTAACGAATGGATTAATAGTTACCTCAGACTAATGAAAGGAAGTCTGAGGTTCGAAGGAGAAAATGTTCAACCCAAGTGATGGGCATGATTATGTAAGGCTGTGCGATGATAGGTAAATATGCTAAGGTAAAAGCATCAATCTCCAACATCGTGGTCGAGAAAGCCAGCCTCGAAGTTTTGCTGCTTTGAGGTAGGATTGCATCATCGTTGCTTCCAACCCTATCAACTCTGTCAGAGAGGCCAAACCGCCATGACATATGTTATAGCTGACCAGACTTGTGATTTTTCGGAAGACGCTGCAACATCCCGATCAAACGCTCGAAGGGGAATGACCACCAGGAATGGACAGGACCAAACAATATAAGATAGTCATAGATGTGAAACGACACGTGGTGGTTGGGTCGTGCACTGGATGCAGGGTATATTGTCTTGAGCTTTCCAACATAGCTAGCAATGTAGGCTCGATAAGCAGTTGCACGGTTGTTGCTCGTTGTGCGTGCACAAGCCAGGTACACGGCAGAAACAAGATCCATCGTGTGGTCAAGAACTGCCTTGAGGTCTGGTCCGTCGTTCCGCGGACTAGCCTGAGTAGCCCCCCAGAGGCTAATCAACGCTATTGGGAGATAAACCATTGCGAGGATGCGCCACTCGTCTGCTTTCATCGTTCCAGCGGCTAAGTCGCCGAAATTAGTAGGGACTGAACCGAGCCAAGAAGGAGTGACTGTGTCACGAATAACGCTGCGAACCCGACACAAAACCTCTCGCATGTCGAACTGAGTATATTCGACCTCGGTAGCCACCTCGGTAGGTGAAAACGGCATTGCTGCCCGCTGACAGATTTACTCAATAATGTACTACGGTAGAGTCAGAATAGCGAACTCACCCAATCAATGAGCGCCTTCGCATAATCAGCTTTGAAGGTTCTTCCCTGCTTCGAAGGAATACAGCCTAAGCTCTGACAAACGAACTTGAGAGCACAGGTATTCTTGCGAAGTATGGATTCTTGAAGCCGGTCGAGGTATGCCTTGACTGCGACGTCGTCTGTGTAATGGGGTACTTGTGCAGTAAGAAGCTTGTGGACGGCGGAGACTTGCGAAATCTCTTTTCGCCCCATTGAAAGTTCTGTGGCAGTGTTTGGATCAACCTGTTTGAAAGGAAAGTGGAAGGCAGGTTTCGACGAGCGTGCTGCGTCCAAAGTCTCATTGGTAAGTCTAAGTAGACTTCGCACATGGTACTGGACCAAGCCTTCGAGTATACAGTGCATCGAATCAACTACAAGTTGACGTGCGGGATCCCAGTACGGCAAGCACCATAGCTCCGAGTAGCGTACGCCATGCTCCTTGAAGATCTTATCACGTTCGGCAGATGTAGGTGCATCCCTCCATTGCTCTGCGAAGTGACGGGTCTTGTCTCTGTCACGAGTTGTCCAATTATGAAAGTCCATCCGGGCATAATTTGTTTTATGGTAACAGTTACATGCACTGCAGAAGAAATGACTCCCGACACCAGCGAAAGCCGCAAGATGGCGAGCCGCGGGTAAGTCGCATATGACTAAGGCCACAGCACTGCGTGTCACTCGGCCATTAGGATAGTTTGCCGTTCGCGAAAAGCGGATTCCTTGGTTCCACGCAGTCACCATGTCATCGACAAGCGGCCGTATGTAGTGATTCAGGTGCTCGAGGGATGGCTGCTTGGGACCAGGTATGATGCCAGCGAGATAAATATTTTCTGGTTTGTACCGAACATCCGGTGGGAGATTCAGGCAAGCCATGGAGATAATGCCCGATGACGTGCTCGGCCCTCGTACGCTCATTCCCTCAGGGTTGAAAAAGTCAACGTGAAGGGCAAATGCGTAACAACCTTCATCACCTCGATCAACGAAGAGCCTCATGGGGTTTGGACCATGAAATTCCCAGAGAAATTGCGCCTCGAACGGGTTCTTGACGATACGGGGTGGTGATGACAACGATGCCTGCAAATCGTCGCATGCTTCGTCCATGGCCCTCTCTATGTCTCCACGAGACATTAGCATTGCTAGATAATCCTTGAAGTCATGATAAACGAAAGTCTTCTTCGGGCGATGCGTCCCATCAGTACCGGTATCTAGTAACTCCTCCGTGCACTGAATCTCCGGCGTAGGGAAGTTGTTGCAACGTTCTGGGTATGCAAGACCGCTGGAACCCGGCGAAGATACGGGCGGATATATACAGTGACAAGCGCAAACAGCATATTGAATTGTTTTTGTGTTAAGTTGAAATTTAGAGAGGGCGCCAGAGATGGTGGACGGAATCTGCTTCATGACATTTTCATGGGCAGCACTGAGTGCGCCGTCGGCTTTCTGGAAGGCAAGGTAGAGTACGAGCGAGAGACTGCTCATAATGAAGTTGGCACCAGTGGTACCAATACCAAATATGATGCTGCAGACTACGCCAATCAGCAGCGTAACCTGTGCAACCACATCCATTCATTCGACCGGTGGCTGGTACTGTGTCTCTGCATCCCACATCAGTCATTCCCAGCCCACCACATAACGGAGCCTCTTACCTGTGTTGATGTCCACTGGACCTTGTAAGACAGGTAGGTGAGAAGAAACTTCGGCCTCCAACTCCTGCAAGAGAGTCAACAACATCCTCTTCTTAGACTCGACAGAATCTGCAATCCAGGTGACGTTGTCCGTGGCCTGACGCAGAGTCGTTACTTCGCGCTGAAGGAAGGAATAGTCAACATCGGATGGCTTGAGCAACAGGCGGCTGCAGCGGTGGATACGCGACTCCACATTGTTCAACAGCTGAAGGGCTTTGACCGTACGACGATGACTATCCCTCTTAGGCAATCTGCGGCCACCAACCACTAAGGTAGGAGTCACTGAGCCCGACGATGACGAAGTATTGGAGAGCTCGTTGGAGGGTAACGTGGATGGTGACGCAGATCGAAGCATGAGGCGGTTAAGACTATTTGTAAGGTCGGCGATGGGGACTGATCCTCCGCTTGGAGGATTTGCGATGACGCTACGGCTCGGACCTGTGTCCTGAAACTCGGCACGGGAGCTCCATAGCTTACTGGGGGCATGCTCAGTACCAACACCATCGTCAGTGAGTGTGAGAGCGAATAAGTGCCCAGCTATAGAATCGCCAGCGTCGGGCAAAGACCCGGTCTCGTTGCTGGATGAGCCACCAGTATGCGTGCGCTTGGTGAGTCGCTCAACTTGGACATGCTTGAGATGAGCCGGAATGAGCCGGGAGTTCATGAGCACACCCTTCCTTTGTCCGTTCGCATCCGTACCGCCTTTGTCCAGGCACTCATTACAAACACACCGTTTGAGGACCGGGGAAGCAGAAGGCATACGCTATCAACACCACGGGTCAGGAAATGTGGGGCTTGAGAATCGAAAAACTCACGAAGTCCGGGGGAGGTTCGCATTTACAGAAGGAAACTTTGCATTATATATGCGACTTCCTACCTCTAACCACATCTTAGACTAAAACAAGGTCGGGAAGGGACAGACTCACCCATGGTCCTAACTTTCATCTAGAATGACGTTTTCCCATCATCGTGACCTTGTTGTGAGCCAGATTGGTATGTACGATATGCTGGCGTCCTTGTACTTGTTTCCAAGCAACTAGAACAAGACCTGTGGTGAGATCTCGCGGGGAAATGAAGTAGAAACTCGCTGGAGAGGATACCTTCGGCACGCTGTTAGTATTCCAGGGGAGATCAAGGATGTGCGATGGACACAAAACGATGGATGTGTTGGCGTGGACACGGAGACGGAATGATTCAGATGCTTCCGTGACGGCGATGTATAATCGCCGTCACGGAGGTCACACTGCAACATTGGCTAAAATTTCTCGCACTAAGTATGTCTTTCTACAAGTAAATAATCGGTGGAGCTGCCTGTTCCCCACCGTACGCCTGGGCTGCCGTACATAGCACACCTGTTCTTTCCCCTTGGTCGGCCCCCCCTATATCACGGTCCCTCTTATCCTCAACCATTCGCAGAATCTGCTTCGTGAGTCCAGTTAACCGCTCCACATCGTTCTCTAAGCTGTTTACTCTGGATCGAGTTCCATCGAATAGGCAAGATACATCAATTTTTTGCAAGTCATCATCCAGATGTCGAGCTTGGCCTGCATCCCGGAATGGAAGTCAGTATGGACGTTGACTTCAATATCTTGGCTTACATTTATGGGAATTTGAGATCCCAAAGCGACTACGACCGAGACCGAGAATACAAACGTGATAAGAGACCTCACCCAAGTCCAAGAATTAGTTCGGTGGGTTTTCCAAACGTCATAGTCGTGCAACCACACGTTGATTACTGCCTTCTTCCGACCACCAGCCAGGGATGCACATGCTATAATGCACCGTCCACCAACGTCGCGCACCTGCCAAGATATATTAGTTAGCATTAAACCCCCTTCATCTCACCGGAGTGACGTACGGCGATCGTTGGAATGAGCGTCGCGGCCGTATGACTCAGTGTCTCAATCAGCACACCGGTTCGTCTATTGAAGACATAGACACTGCCATTGTCGCTACCCCCGATCACCACCTTTCCATCTTCGCCAAATGAGACTTGCTTGGGAACAGGCACAGTTGGTGGGTCCACTGTGAAAAGTCCTAACTAACTGACCACTCTCTAAACGATACAGCGTGAATCCGTCGGTCGCATTGTCCACAACAAAGAGACCCCTTTTGAGGTGTACGGCTGCTGAACCTCTGACGTGGAAGTCAGCATAGCGGAGTGGTGGTGAACACGTGCCCACATTACTGATTGGCAACGATGCTCTGACAGGACTGTCCCAATCCTTGCTGCTTAATTTGATCCTAACCAGTCGTAGGTGAGTTAGTATACTGGAACGAGGAGTACGTACTTACACGTTCCCATCGTACAAGCCAAATACATAGATGCTGCCAGTATCACCAAATGCGATCGATCTCGGCACAGTACTGTCCAGCTGACCTGCGAACACCGACTGCAGCTGCGAGTTGGCACCAAGCACTAGGACCTGGACGATGTTGTCGCATGTCCCAAGGGCTATTTGGCATGTCGATTCAGCAGATGCCGAGTCCCAGGTAATACAAGTGATTTCGAAACCCGAGCCGAGCCTACGGGCACATATCTCATGGAATTGCTTCTGCTGATTTCGTACATGGTTGGGTACGTGTTTGATCATTTATATGAATAAATCTTACATCAGCAGGGTGGGTTCGCAGAAACACGATATAACCCAAGCTTGTCCCATAGCAGAGAGTTTCGGACAAAGTATACCCTTGTTTTCATCCACGTTGCGCAAGTCACGACCCCGCGTGAGTCTACGTGTGACGGTACAGTGAGTTCCTTTGAGTTAAAATATTCAAGAGCTTGATCCCCTGTGCACCTAGATGAGCGTGAGTCAAGATCCAGAATGAAGTGTTCTCGACTGAGGCGCACCACCAACTGCAAGATTCTCTCCGTTATGGGATAAGGCAAGCGAAAAGCAGCCTGCACTGGAAAAGGAGGCGGTCTTCCGGTAGCGCTTTGTTGACGATGAGAACCACGGTAGCGAAAATGGGAACATCGTTTGGATGGGTACTGCGTATGTCCCGCTCACATCGTGAGTTACATTTATATGCGGCGTGTTGCACGCAAGTTTTTGTCTGGATGCCACTTCGATCTATATAATTCTTTATAATTGTTTCTGAGTCCGCCCTCGTTGCCGCATCTACTTTGATCTTGGGAGACAAAAACAAAACAAAAGAGTGCACTTCCAACAGGAAGGTATGAGATTATTTAGCCGGCGTAATTGTTGATACCTTTACATGGCATGCCGTGTCGCCTGTACTGTCTCTTAATAAGTATTCGGTTCAGTCTCATTCAGCATCGAGCCTCCCTGCTAATGCCTACCACTATTAAGCCTGTGTCGCCATTCTACGACAATGCTACTGCCCCTCCACTGCTCGGCGATCACGCAGAGTACCCGAAGTCGCTACTTGCGACTGAGGTCCTCAGTCCAGCAGTCTGGATGTTACTCTGGCGAAGGTTACTGCGGTCAACACATCCGATCCTCTTGTTACCCATTCGCGCCAGTCTACTCCTGCGCCAGTGTTCCGCTTTCCATCACGTCCCCCCAAGTCGGACCGTCGTAGTACTTCCCCATATGCAAAAAGAGTCACGTTCCAACGGGCAACATCTGCTGCAAGTGAACAGTCTCACAGTGCTACCGATGATTCCTCAGCTTCAGACGACTCTTCCGATAGCGAGTCTTCTCTGAGTACCCTCTCAGAAGACTCCAAGATTCCCAAGCCGCAAGGGGAGCCCGGCCGTCCTGGTCGTGGTGGGTACAACCTTGAAACGGCGCTTGACTGGAATCATGCAGTGTACCTAAAATTTAAGGTAGCGTCCTTTCTTACCATCTCGAACGAAACTCTAACTATTGCGTTGTACTCAGAAATTAACCCACCGTCTTGTTGACGAGCATTTGGATACTGCCAAATGTGCATCTGCCCAGAATCCTACACTTCTCAAAGTCGTGCGTGACAAGGTAGGTAGCCTAAATTTTTGTCGTGGTTGCAGTGAATATGAAGATTTCAGGCTACGGCTGCATTCCCTGATCTCGAGAATTACAGCAACTGCTGGCCGGTTACTGACATGGTGATGATGCGTCTAAAGTACACTTCAAGTCGAGCGAGACGTCGGGAGATTGAGATAGCTGCAGGGAAGGCTGAGACGGCTGCAGGGAAGGCAAAGCGTTCTAGAGTACGTTTGCATCCGTCTTCCATCACTAACATCGAACTGATTGGTATATACCCAGCAGAAGTAATTGCACGTGTTATGTAGTCTGGTGTTCTGCCATTGTCACGGTTCCTCTTGTAGGCTACCAATACATCATCTGAGTCGCCATCCATCCTGCCCCGTCGTTACCATGCACGACTTTGCTTCACTGCCGCCAACCTGTTTATCGCGTGTGACTGTGGTCCAGTTCTGGCAGCCTAGCGTTGCACGTGGTTTGTTTGCATCTGGTAACCGCTATCACCCGTGGGTTCACACCAATCCGGCTGGCTAATTGATGTCGCTCATATTATCATACTCGGACTTACAGCGCGCACGACCCCATATGCTACTATGTTACACCAGCTACAGCTACGATACCGGGAATGCAAGATCGCAAATAGTGATGGTGTTGGGCAAGCGATGGCTTCACGAGGCCAATGAAACGAGGTAGCCTCGACCGTCCACGGCGGTTCAGTCGTTGTGCCACCCTGTAATGGTGAATTGGTAAGTTGCTGAACCCTCAATGCTTATATTACTGACCGAGTGACAATGTAGTCAGCAATCACGGAGTCTCTTGCGCGCATGTTTACAACGCGGCGTGTCCGTGTACCAATCCTCATGACCACGACGTCTCCTCGGAATTCGCCATCTCCACTCAGCAAGGCATTTACCTGGAGCCGGCAGTGCCGCTTGAAGAATACACAGTAATTATAGGTGTGTTGTCCCTCGTGTACAGTAACCTGGCAGTTGTGG